>CM045561.1:13527332-14764364 GCA_024721245.1 Mitragyna speciosa
GTTGCTGGAATTTGTATTTTAATGCTTGTAGTTGCTGGAATTTTTATTTTTGGCCCTTTTATATAGCTGAAAATTATAATTTGACCCTAGACATTGCTGTAAATTAGGTATTATTTAATGACTTTGCTGAAATTATATTTTTAGCTTTAAGTATTGCTGGAAATTTTTATTTTTGGGTATTATACTTGCTGAAGATTACATTTTAGCTTTTAAATTTGTTGTAAACTATGTCATTACCTTAATTAGGGTTTAAAATTATAATTTTACTCTTTTGTTTGTTGAAAATTACATTTTTCACTTTAGAATATTGCTTAAATTTTCACTTTTAATCCAAATCTTATAATATTTTATTTTTGTAAAAAAAAAAAAAGTATTAATTAAAATTAGTTAAGTCCTCAAAGCTTTAAATTATTTCTTTTTACATTTTCTTTATTTATTTTTATCAAACTTATAATTAATGTTCTAGAATGGGGTCTTGTTAGTCTAATTAATGTTCAAATTAGTCTCTCTATTTCCCTTTTAGTTATTTTAATAATTCTTATTTGAGGTGTTAAAATTTCAATGTATGTATTATTGTATTTTATCTTCTATTATTATTAGTATTATTATTAGTTTTATTTTATTTTATCTTTGTTGTTTTGCTTTATTTATTTATTTATTTACTAATTTATTTTTACTTAAACAATTTTCATTTTTCTCCTAAATGATTAATTATTGTTATCATTATTTTTCTTTCTCTTATTTTGTTTATTATTGCTATAATTGTTTGAATTATCATAGCATGTTCATAGTGATCGGTAGAAAATTATTCAATTAGTGATTGATTTATTAAATAGTGATAATTTTGACATGTTTGTTCATTTTAGTAGCCATTTATACCGGGTTTACGAATGAGAGGTACCTCGATTACCCTTCCAATATTTCTTTTTATGTGCTCCTACGTGCTCCTATGTGTTTTTCTACGTGTTTTTGTGCTTATAATTTTTATCCATGTGAGAGTTTTTATTTATTTATGTCATATTATTTATTCGAATTTAATTTTTTGATTATTCAAAGAAATGTAATAGATAGGTAATATTCTATTTAGCAAAATTTTGTATTTAGATAGAAAATGTAATAGATAGGCTAGATAGGTTACCTTTTTATTTTTAGATTGTAATTAGGCTTCTTCGGTGTAATAGTTAGGGCTTTTGTGTGCTATGTGTGCTATGTGTTTATGTGTTTTATTCGCTTTCTTTAGGATTTTGCATCTAGAATATCATGTTTATGTGTTATGTGCTCCTATGTGCTATTATTTGCTTTTATGTGATTATTGCTTTAATACATGCTTTATTTATTTACTTGCTTTAATTATATATGTGTATCGTCGCCACACTAGTCCAAAGCTAGTTGTGGTTAATTCCGATTTCTTCTCTAGTCCAACGCTAGCGGAGAACTTATAGAAAATAGGCTAGTCCAATGCTAAGCCTTTAGGTCATTTTAGCATTAGGAATATTTTTTTGTATGCATTTCATGACATTTCACACACATTTTATCTTTTTTAGGCTTTTCCCATTTTCTATGAATTTTTTTTTATATATACTTTATAACTTGTTACTTATTTTAACATCTATTTGGTGCATAATTTTTAGATTTCACTACACATAGAATTTTAGGCCATTTGCATGATTTAGACTAAGAAATAGTCATCTACTCACGTGGGAAGCGATGGCGTACATGTCGTTCCCCCCTCCGTGAGTAGAAACAGTTAGTCACGAGTTTATTAGTTCCCCGTACCCGTTATGTTGCATTTCCACTCTCTTTGATCATTTACTACCTATATTACTATTTTCCTTTTCTTTTGCATTTCATTTTGCATCTATACTCGTGACTCCATCGAGGTCTAGACTCGAGTTTCGCAATTAATGCGATAATCCCGACCAAACCTCAATGGAATATTTCGTCCCTTATCGATATCCATTTTTTAGGATAGATTTGCATTCATATAGTTGCATCCAAATGTGATAAAATCTTAGGGTTATATTAGGAAAATTTAGACTAAACCTCGCAACTAGTTTCGGCTAGGTTGAAAGGGTGCCTTAGGCACGAGCCTTTGCCTTCCCTTTCTTCAACTGTGACTCCCGAACCTGTTTCTCTTGTTTTCAAAAGACCTGGAGTCGTCTAAAAGGGTTTTTCTTGTTTTTCTTATATTTTTCCAAAAAAATCATTTCTTTAAATAAATAATTTCCAAATTTTTTCCTTCCACAAAATATTTTCGGGTGACTTGGTACACCAAAACTCAATACCAAGTGGCGACTCCTTTTTCACTAAAAACCCTTTTTTAGACTCTATTTTCGGGCCTAAAAATCGTCGCATTTCAAAAGTCCCATTTTAGGCCCTTTTTCTTTTATTTTTTAAAGTAAAGCATTTGTTTTGTCACATTTTTATCGAATCATCTTTTACAAAGCATTTTCAAAAATTAGTTTTTACAAAAATTTACACGCTTTTTTTTAAATAACCACAACACTACATTTAATACTTCCTTTTCCCTTTTCCCGACATCTTCTTTACACTTTCTATTTATTTTCGAAAAATGGGGCGCGACACTTATATTCACCATTTAAGTGTTTAATAAAAACTTTATTGTGATATTATGATTCTTGTAAATTGCAATATATGCTTATTTTCATTTGCCATGTATTAAGCAACACTAATTATTCAAGGAAATAATGGACATTTTGGCCAATTCAAAAAATACAAGGAAAATTGGCTTATATGTGTCAAAACAAAAATCCAAAATTTTAAAAATGTCCTTATTTTTTTAATGATGAGGACATCTTAGGTTATGGATCATTTTTTTTTCTATGCTTATTTAAGCAGCATAACATTAGATTCCTATTCTCTATTCGTATATTCTTCTTCTTCTTTTTTTTTTTTTTTTTTTTTTTGGTAAACTACAATTATTCTTACTTTCAACATGAACAACATAACTTTAGATCCCTTTCCAGTATTCTTATGCTATAACCGTATATGATTTTTGTTTTGGCGAGCCAATATGATTATTGACATTAATATTTGTACCATAATTTAGAATACTCTAAAAATTTTAGGTACACAAACATTTATTTCTGGAAAAAAAAAAGTTCAAAACTCTCAAACTTGAAAGAAATAAAAGTGAAATTTGTTAAATTTTTAACAAGAACAAACAAAATATATTTAAATCTTCAGAAGGATTCCCCTTCTATAAAATTCTATCCTTCACAGTACAAATATAGAAACTTATAGTTTCCCCCCTTCATTAATTTGAAGATAACACAATTCAAAAAACAGAAAGACGAGGAGGCGGAAGATAGAAAGAGTCATTGTAGACTTGTAGTTATGAGTGTATTAAGAGTACATCTAACCCACGTAATAAGGATCAAATGAAGCAAGCAACCTTATTATTTGGAGTGTTCTGCAGTTTCCCCTTAATCCTTTAATGGCAAAACTTTTAATACAGTTAGAATGGTTAAAATAATAAATTTATACTAAAAGGATAATTGCACCAAATTTTCTTAAGGTTTTACCGTAATTTCAATCTACTCTCACACATTATTTTTTGTGCTAGTTTAGTCCCTAGTTAAACTACCTGTTTGACCATTTAATGCTACAAAATTAAAAACTTATCCCTAATTTTTAAACATTAAAAGTCTTGCACCATAAACACGTTTTGTCTCCTAACTAAAACCACAGTAGTTCTCCACTTTTACTCACCGCTAGTTGCTCTGCATTTTTTTCCTCCATTATGCATCTCTAGTTTTTCTCTTTGTTTCAGAAAAGTTTTGGCTGGGAATTTTTTTCAGTAAAATCTTTTGTATTCAACTTTAGTGTGTGTGTGTGTGTGTGTGTGTGTGTGTGTTTGGTGCATGCAATAAGGAGCAACAATTTTCATTTCATATCGAGTCAGTCACACTTTTCCTTATCGACCTCATTATGTACACCGCATACACTTTTCCTTAATGACCTGATTATGTACACCGCATACACATTGAATCGTGTTTGTATTTACATGGTTAAAAGAACCCATAAAAATCTATCGGATTTTTCATTTATGACAAGTCATTATTGGTTTGAGAAAAAGTTAACTTTCTTTTGTTTGAGAAATCGTGAAGATGGTCACGAGAATGAAGAGAAGGAACCAGGAAAGGCTCCGCAAATCAATGAAATGACAAAAAAAGCCATTCATGAAAAATTTGTGGAATGCCGGTTTTACCACGCGGCCATCAGTTGATACAAAAAAAAAAAGAACCTTACTAGTAAGACAATCATATAAATAGTAATAAATTCTTTTTATTTCAATGTTCTTCCATAAGACTGCAGTCAATATTCTACTGTGATGTATAAATTCTTAGATTGGGAGGTAAATATAACTGTTAGATACAATGAAAGTTGCAAAGACAATAGAACATTTTTTCATTTCTTTTCTCTCACATCATGATTTTTCTAATGGCCATCTTGTTTATTTTCAGAAATAAAAATGGTCTCTTTACTAAGATTAACTTCGCATATATGTGGTCGATGGATCAGAGATCGGGGAAAACCAGCTTGGATGTGCTGCAGATGTTGAATTATTAAGATATGAGAAATAATAACAAGATGCCTATCCACATTCGATATATATTGTTTTTGTTATTTTTTTTGTTTGAACCACCATGAAATAGTGAGGGTTTACACAAGATTCCTCCCAGTTAATTGAGCACACAAAATAGAGAGACTTGGTGTCTCGTATTAATCATAGAATGAGAAATATTAGAATAATAATTACGTAGTCTTTCTTTTGACATAGCCATGTTGATCCTCATAAAATTAGCAGAAATTTCTTTTGTTAGTTCTTTTAGAATCGCTAATTCATATTAATGTTTCAAGTTTAATATATTATGTTTCCAAGGAAGCAATCGAGAACATTGTATAAATTTCCAATTTTTCAAGAAAACGGCAACAAAAATCAGCAAATTGAACTCCCGCATAAATTACTTGGTGAACATCTTCTAACAACAAATTTTTCTTGTGATATTAAAACAGAAAAATGCAACCATATATTACGCTGGGAATTTTGTTATATATAAATGAATACTTTTGCATTTTCTTAGAACTAAAGTGTTACAGTGGTAAAATTAACCGGCAAAAGCTGGTGTGCTTGTCATCCCACCAACAAAAATCATTAGATTTTGCTCCAGTTTAACGTTTTTATATCTTCAATTCTATTTTATTTTGATATATATTATTATATTTCAATGTGTTACATAATAATCTGGGGAAGTCCAATCG
Source organism: Mitragyna speciosa (assembly GCA_024721245.1). NCBI lineage: Eukaryota > Viridiplantae > Streptophyta > Magnoliopsida > Gentianales > Rubiaceae > Mitragyna > Mitragyna speciosa. The sequence continues at coordinate 13,532,619 of CM045561.1, forward strand.
TGCCGAAAGTATAAAGGTAAAAAGAAAAGACATTCTTTTATAATGGTATTAAGATTGCTTGTTTAAAGCACAGCTTATTTGGTACAGTAACCGTCGACGTTACCGTTTCTTTGTAGTACGGACGAAGTGAGAAACAAGAAATAAGTGAAAAATGCATCACGGCCAAAGCATTACATCTCAGCAACACGAGCCGAAGACCCTGACACATCATCACTCACAACAGCTCCGGAACAGTAGTCTCTCAGAACACTGAGACGATACGGCCATATATCAGTAGCCAACCACCCCCCGACCCCGAACACCATCTTGGCACAATTCTTGCGATAACCAGTGGAGGTAACCTCAACATATTCAACGTACCATCTAGGGTGAGTACCCTTTCCATCAGAAGTCAAGTTCATAGCACAAACTGGACCTGTCAAGCATGGACGTCTTCCACCGAAGATATCCCAGTTCCCCTTCTGGAAATATACGTGATCCCGACCCATTAGTCCTCCCCAGGTTTTTAAATTGTTGATTCTGATGCTGTCGCCGCTTGCATCGGAAAGTGTAAGCGTTATGGCGGAGTTGGTCCCGGCTCCAGAGACATTCGCGGTTTTTACATAAACAGTGTACACACAGTCTGGATCCTGCAAAAGTACACAACCTAAAGAAATAAAATGAAGTTGGAAAAGAAAAAATGTACAGTGGGATGTAGGAAAGAAAACTTACGGCGGCTTGAGAAATGATGAAGATGGAGAGGAGGATGAAGAGAGTGAACCAGTGGTGGTTAACTTCATTAATCTCTGCCATGGTGTATTTTGTTTGTTTCTCTTCTTATCTGTTCAATCGTGTATTTATAACAGCGAGCTGTAACTTATTACCCTATGGGGACGGTGGGGGGGCAATTTACACAACCTGAAATTAGCAAGTATTAACACAGACTTGAATTTAAATGGATTATTGTTGGGTCCACATGTTAATTACACGACTAAAAATGGGAGTAAGATTGTGTCAATCCGCAGGTTGACACGCTAACCCGTAAATGACTATACACACACATACATATGTGTGTAATATATTTGTATGTATGCATATGTCTATATGTATGTACGTGTATGTGTGTGTAAGAACATGCGCGTGAACACACACACATATGTATATGTATATCTACACACATATCTGTGTATTTGTGTATGTGTGTGCACACACACACATAGAGACATATATACATACAGGACGTACAATATGTACATACGTATATGTAGATACATACATATGTACGTATGTATGCATGTATGCTTGTATGTATGTGTAATAGATACACACACCTACACACTACAAACAAATTGACATTTACTAACAAAAAAAAAAAAAAACTGTTGCTATAGCCTGTTAAAGCGTTGGTGTAGACCTGTCTTGGCTATACCAACAGAATGTCTTGTCGTTGGGCTTGCTCTAGATAGAAAATCCTTTGCCCAACAGAAACTTTCCTGTTGGTATAGCCACAGTGGTCTATACCAACGGAATTTCATATCAATGGTAAATATATTGTGGTCTATACTAACAGTATCATATATCAATGGTGAATGTCAAACTGCTATAATAACAGAAAAAATCCGTTGGTAATAATAGGAATACACCAACGGATTTAAATAATTTTTAGCAACATTTTTATTCCATTAGTAAAGACATATTTTGAATGGTATTTTACCAACAATTAGATTTGTTAGTGTGTGATAACTTTTACCAATGACATAGATCCGTTAGTAAAACGCATTTGGGGAGGTACTCTACTAACACATACGCTATTTGTAATTAAACTACATACCTGAATATAACAATTATTAAATGAAATTCAATAATTCCAAAATCAAATTTACGCATAATAAAATCTCTTAAATGTAGCATCAATTAAAATATATGTTTGTCGGATAAGAGTTAAACATAAAAAAAAAAATCCAATGTTGAGCATTCTCCTCGTTGAGAAATGAAGAAAGTGAATGAGCATTGTATTAGCTGCTTACATATTATAAAAAGCATGAACTGAAGGACGACAAAAACAAAGCATCGATTTCACAAAAGTTTACACTTGTAGCACTAGTTATCATAATTCAATGCATTTGTGTTAGATATTGCTCCACACTAGCCACATTTGAAAATAGGTGCGTAAAGTGAGAAAAGAAGATGGATTCCACAGCCCCAACAAGTAACGCCCTAGAAATTCACATCAAAGCCCATTTAATTCATGTTATGTCCATTAGTAGAAAAAAAAAAGAGAGAAAAGAAAAGAAAGGGAAAACCGAAATGTATTTTATAAGGAAATTTCTTTTATTTAGGGTTTAGTATTAATCTTTGATTCATTAGTTGAAAGATTACTTGAGTTAATTAGGTTAAGTAAATGAGATTCTTTCATGATTAAGTGAGACATCTAAGTACCTAATTGGGATTAATTTTATTGGACCATTAGTTTATATTAGATTTTAATAGTGACTAACTTATTCTACTATTTTCTAGTCTTTTGACCAATTGAATTTTAGCTCAATTTTACTCAAAATTTTCACTTATTCTCTTGCTTTCTTTTCTTTCTTCTTGGCCAAATTTTCTTCTCCTTTTCTCTCCTCATGGCCGGCTCTCTCTCTTCTCTATTTCTTTTCATTTTTGCTTTAATAATTTGTGCCATAATATTGCTAGTATTAAGTGATAAGAGATTACAAAGTTCTACCAATCAAATTGATCCAAGTAACCACTATTGCATTAAAAGACTACATCTTCACTTTATTATTGTTATGATTTTATTGGTTATTCTTTTCCTCACCTTTTTCTTTATTTCTTTTCTATTTTCCTAGCCTATTTCTCTCTCTTTTTCTTTCTCTCTTGGCCGAATTCCCTACCCCCTCTTTCCTCTCTTTTGCTTTAAAAATTTATGCCATAAAACTTGTTAGTTATTAAGTGATAAGTGATTAAAAATTTCCACTAATCATATTTCACCAACTAGTACCTATTATGTCTTAAAAGTCCAAACCCTAGCTTGCTTCTTGTTAAGTTATTATTGGTTATTCTTTTCCTTATCTTTTCTTTATTTCTTTTCTATTTCCCTAGCTTACTTCTTTCTCTTTTCATTTTCCCTTGGCCGGCCACCCTTAGCTCTCTTTTCCTCTCATTTTTCTCTCAACTTCTTGAAGCTTTTTCTCCAAATTTCAAGCAATTTCACCATAGAAATTTAGTTTTTCTTCTTCCTAAGCAACCTTCTAAGATTGATCAAGGTATGTACTATGAACTTTTCCTAGTAATTTCAAGTTTTATGTAGAGTTTTGTACAAGTTTATATCTAGATTCTTGGTACTACTACATGAAGAACATAGTTTGAATTGAAGATTTACTTGCTAGATAAAGTGTTTTTGTGGTTAGATAGACTAGTAACTAGCATTTAAACCTTGAAATCTCAAGTATTATATGTTGCTTGGTTGAAGATTCTTGGAGTAGAATTCTTGAAATTGAGTGGAATTTTGATTGAATTTGAGCTTCAATTGAACATAGAAGTTGTAGAACTTGTTGAATTGGGTTGGATGGCTGTCTTTCTTGCAGGTTAAAATTTGGGTTAGTCCGATTTTAAGTGGAGATGCTGTCGAAATTTCGGTAGAAATAAATAAGGGAAAAATGGTAGATGAACATTTCTAACCTAAAATGTGCTCAATTTAAGGAAATTGATGTGCAGGAATTTTTAGAAAATCATCTAGTGATGAATTGAATTTTTCTAGGACGGGAAAACCCTAGAGCCAAAACCCTAAATCTAAAACCCTAAACCCTAGGGTAAAACCCTAAGCTCTAGAAACCCTAGAAATGAAACCCTAGAAATAATTGGGTTATTTCTTGAATTTTCTTGCTAATTTACATAGGGTTTTAATCGGGTTTTCATCAGATTATTTCTTTTAAATTTCAGGACTTGAAAGTGAATCTCAACTTTTTTACGAAATATTTTCTGGGCATTCCAGGTGAGTGTCTCTATGTGTGCATGATGCATGAAATGCTTTGTCGTACTTGAGAATGTTATATTAAGAAATATTATGTTATGCTTGTAATTGTTATGTTATGACATGTGTTACTTGAGGAAAGATGTGTACTTTATCACATCTATTCCGCAATGTGTTACACGCTTTTATCATCCAACGTGTTACTTGTGCATGAGACTTCCGTGACTAACTTCACAGTTACTTCACGGATAGTCAACTTGGACAAGGCTTGGGAGGATATAAGGTGCTGGGTGTTTTAGGGCGTGATGTTCTTTCCCTTATGAGTTGTGAATCCTCAAAGAGGCCAACTCCGAATTGAACTTTCTTGCGTGTTGGCCCTCCTAGGGTTGAGATTTTTCTCCCTGGATGTGGTAGCCTGTACGGAAGTTATAAGGTGAACGGTGGTTAGGGTTCTTGCTTGATAATACTAGGCATGACCTTTGATAAAGACCTGAGCTATTATCTCAGTCCTAACATCATGGTTACATGATCAGTACTTGCTCTTTCTGCGGTTAAGCTTGCTTCCGTAGTTGAGCCCTGTATCCGCCATTGACTACTTGTTAATTAAAGTGTTCATGCCCTACTTATTTAATCTTGTCAATTATTTTGTTCAATAAAATAATAGATTCTGGGTATGACTGCATGACTTGGACACTCACTGGGCTATTATAGCTCATCCCGTTCATTTGTTTTCTTTAACCAGGTTTCCAAAAATACTAAAGCGGGAAAAGCTGATTTTGGACGTGTACATGTTTTATTTCGTGTATTTTGATAGCCAAACTATTTTGGGCTATCTTGGTGAAAAATCATGTATATTGTGACGTGTAAACTTCTTGATGTTACTTGTACCTTTAAATTAAGTAATATGAATATATTTTATTTTATTCTATTTTATTTATTTCATTTTATTTGGAGTTAAGCACGCGTGCATGTTCTGAGTGAGTGCTCGACTTGAGTCCTGGCGAGAGCTAGGCAGGCAGTCCGCTAAGCCCTTTGGTGCGCCTCTGGGTAAGGTGGGGCTGTTACATTGTCTCATGATCATCCTCAATCGATGTTGTTACGTACTTCTCCTACAAGATAATAAATTAGTGAGTGAGCCAAAATGCAAAAACTATCGAGACTGTTAAACATGTACACTTGAGTTGATGAGAGTAAACATTACATTTCTTTTATTTTAAAAAAAAAAGAAAAAAAGAAAAAATATATACACACATAAAGATGAAGATTAGCTACTGCCTACGTCTTTATGTCCTATAATCAAAATTAAACAACAACAATTATTTGGCAAAACACAATGAAAAGATTAATAACATTTAATCCAAGAAAGATTAATCAACCCTAGATTTTGAATACATAACAAAAATTCGCAGCCATGTATGTAATAAGAATGTCTCTCATTCCCATTATAGAATTAGTCAACTAAAACTTCATAAAACTCAATTTAATTCAAAGTTAAACAGCTTTGGCAAGCTAGTAAGCAACAAAAACATGCTAGCTACCATGCTTAAATTTAACTACCAATATAATGAAATCAATGTATTGGTGAAACTGTGATGGTTGTCATCATTCGGCAAAAAGCTCTACATAAAAAGTTGTCGTACAGAAAATGGATCCCCAAAAATAATATAGTAGGTTGGATCAATTCTACCTACAATATGAGGGCTGATTAAGTTCATTGTGGTTATCTATTTTCCCTTCTAATTTAAGTTCTCATAGCAATGACTAATTCCATCCTCCAGAAACAATCAAATTCACCACCTCTCCAAGGTATTAGATATCTTATGAACATGTAAAACCACCTATATTTAGAAAGACATAACACAAATATGGAAGTATTGCTTTCTGCGTTCTGCTGCATAAATATTTTCCGACATTAATACTTGTTTCTCCTCACACGATAATAATTAATAATCACAGCTAACATGCACAAATAAAAAGATTCTCCAATAAAAATATGCTAATTTTACATGGTTCAATGTGACTACAGGTATTAAAATCGAACAAACCTCAATTGCTACACCTTTAAGCTAACAAATTAGGTGGCCGAAAGACAAAAAATATGAGAACCCAATATTAGTCTCTGACCAGGGAGAATCATCTGCTGTTAATTTAAGTCACCATTTACGTAATACTCTTCTTCCTCAATAACTAAGCTTTTACAATGCAATTATAAAATGGGTAAAAGCAAAACAAGCCTCATTCACTGGACAAAAAAACCCCAAAAAAATTACAGCTATGTTAAAAACATTCTTAGTTCAAATGAACACATTTTCCTGAGAAAATTCTAATCAAAACCAATTAATCATCCACAATTGATTAGACCCAAAAAAAAAAAGACCACCTTTCAAGAGAAACAACGAAGAACAGAATACCAATTGTCTAAGAAGAAAAAAATGTGCAAATACCCATTAATGAAAGTTGATAAACTAGCTGAGTTAAAAGACACACTTGAAACACAATACAAGCAATGCATGAAGGAGAACTGACTCATTACACCTTCTAATCAATGCAATAACATCACACCTTCTGATTAATGCAATAATGGGTAAATATTAAAACTTTACAAACTAAAAGAATGGTCAAGAAAATGTAGAATTAATCAATCAGTTAATGAAAGTAGAGAGGAGAAGTGAAAGCCACAAGGCCTTACCATTTTGATTTGAATCATTTGATGAAGATGGCAACCCAATTGGAGAGGTATTCGGTTCACTACTAGCATCTGGAATCTATTGAAAATGAACAAATTCAAAACCAATTTTATCTAGAAGAGAAGTACAAAAAATATAATAGAAATAAATGAATAATATACCTCTTTGTTGCAAAAAAGTTTTGCTGCACGTATAAATTCGTTGAGATTTCTGTTGTTAGAATTTTCCTTTTGTATATATGTAATAAGACCAGTAACCAACCCCTCTAATCCAACAACCCTTTCTTTCAATTAGCATTGTGACATCCCGCGTCTGGGCTGGCCCAATAACTTTTGAGCTTTAAACTACGAGCTCAAAATGCTTAAGCCAAGTTATTTAGTAGCCCAAATGTAGGATGTTATATACAAATCATTTTCTTTTCTTCCCACCAATGTGGGACTTTTTGAGGGGTCTCACATTCACCCCTTCTTATCAGGCTTTGCGTCCTCGCAAAGCCCAATCCATATCATAATTCCGGACTGTCCACTCGGTTGTATCGGATTCTAGAGGTGGCTCCCGCCCTTAAGTCGACGTAACACTTAGCCCCGCACAGCACTTAGTTCCTCTACTTCCTTTGCGTAGTCCGACCCAATACCATAGGCCCAGTCTCACCTCGTGCAGAGACCACACGAGGTTCGCTCTGATACCATTTGTAACATCCTGTGTTTGGGCTGGCTCAATAACTTTTGAGCTTTAAACTACAGGTTCAAAATGCTTAAGCCAAGTTATTTAGTAGCCCAAACATAGGATGTTATATACAAATCATTTTCTTTTCTTCCCACCAATGTGGGACTTTTTGAGGGGTCTCACAAGCATACAAACTTTTTTCCTCAAATAAAAACTGATTTATATCTTTTTTCTAGAAAAAGAAGTGGAATAACTAAGTGCTCTCTTTCTAACTGAGGATATGTAAACTTGTAGTCAAATATTGGCCATATATTTTGGGTAATCAAATTTGGTGGACCGGATGATCAATTTTTAAACATGTTTCTATAGCCATTGATTAAACAGGTGGACCCACATGTTTTATCCCCAGGAGACCAGACACTATAGTTTAATAACAATGGTTACTCTATTGCTAATCATTCTTTAGCACTAAAGATGTTGATTAATTAAGAAACACATCCAGACAATAGAGCACTCAACCCACCTTTTTTCTCCAACTATTTTCGAAGTATGTCTGAACCTTAACTATAATATTAACGACAAAGTCTATTGACTAGACATCTTATAATTAATCTTAGGATGACTTCTTTAAATAACTAAATCAATGTGGAATCTTCTCATTTATGTTTTTTGCTGTTTTTATTACAGCCATAAGTTGACGTTGAGGATTCTTACGGTAGTAGAAAATGTGTATTTGACATTCATCAGCAAATAATCAAAAAATTTGGAAAAAATGAAGGGAAAAAAACTGAAAATGCATCATACCAAGCATTAGAATATATCAAAGCTCAAATAAGAAGTCAGCTGACAACAACAGAATGATTCAAGCCCTATAGATGAGACAAACCAAAATCGGAAGTAGAAATTGCAAAAATTTAAAATTGAGTATGAGTGTGGGTTAATTTACCTGCTGCAAAGATAAAGAAAATGGACGAGTCTTTGGATGATTCTCTTGCCGGTGAGTTTGATCGTTAAGGGGAATGAGAATGCCAGTGAATGCGACGCTGAGAAGAGATGAATTTTGATAATTGGGTCTTTGGCCGTGGATGCCCTATTGTAAATTAGAGAGTAGACTATTTACATTTTAGGACTTAAAGCACGTGTATTTTTGCTAGGACCTAGTTTTTGTTTTGACTTTGGTGAAATTGCATACAACCACTTTCATTGTCATGGGTATAATTTTTAGTTTTTTGATAGAAATTGATGGTTTAATGCTATTAGGAAGGATTATGCTTTCAATTTCCAGCCTTTTATTTTTTTTTCAGTTCCCACTTCTATTTTTTCAACTTCCCACCCTTTTGTTTAAAGTTTCCTACCCTTTTTGTTAATAGATTTACCAACGGAATTTCAAAAAATTTTCATTTACACTTGTCCTATACCAACGGATTGTTAGTAACTATTAGTATAACGTACCCCCATCCCAACAGTTTCATCTATTTGTTAGTAAAATATGACCCTTTTACTAACGATTTGGAATAACTGTTAGTGAGTGTTAACGCTATACTAACAAAGGGCTAAATAAGTTGGTATAGTTAGATTTTAACTAACAATTTTCCTTCCGTTGGTGTAAATTATTGTTGGTAAATGTCAATTTGTTTGCTAGTGATACATATACACACATATATCGCTTTCGAAATGGAGGATGAATTATTGATCAATATTATAATTGTCTTAAATCAGAAATTGTAATAAGCTTTAAGTTATTTTCGAAATTAGCTATTTGAATATAAATGTGATGGTCACAAACTCACTTTCTTTTATCTTACATTTTTATTTAATATTGCTTTGGAGACTAAGTAATTGAACTATCTATAGTGTCGTCGTTAAATATTACACAATTGAATTTAAATGATCTCATTGAAAATATCATGATGTTGGACATTAATTTTACAAACTTCTGTGTCAATTTAAGGTTCTAATATAACCGATATAACTAGATTTTTAACATTTTCATCTTTTATGTATTTAGCCATTTGTAATTTGTATCTAAAGATTAAATTATTTTTTTCATCGTACTAATTAGGTAGATTAAAACAGTGATTAAGAAAAAAATGAAGCCTATTGACTAGATTGTGACAAAGTCATGAAGGCTTTGCTTTTTTTTTTAATTGGCTAATGCCGTACACGGGGGAGCGTGCCACTCCTAACTTTTATTAAGAAAACCCGAGGGAGTACAAAGGAAGGGGATATAGCCTTACCTCCAACAAACATACAATTAAAGCAAGGAAAAATAAAAGGGGAGTACTACTCCCTTACAGAATAAGACTGAATATATGGAAAACCTAACCTATCTTATTGAACAATTGCTCTAAATTTTGTAGGCAATTACTCTAAGGAGGAAAACAGCCTGGTCTTGATGAGCAGATAATGAAGCCAGACCATCTGCAACAACATTTGCCTCTCTAAATATATGAGAAATTGATGCTCTCTGTGACTTGATGAGAAAATTAATTCTTCGCAAAGCATGACATAATGACCATCTTCCCAACATCCTCTTGTCAACTAACTGCACCAAAAGAGCGGAGTCCACTTCCACAATCACATTAACAATGTTCTTTTCTCCACACATTCGAAGTTTGTGAAAAAGTGCCCAACATTCTGCCTGGATGACATCTACTTCCCCAAATTCCTTATAAAAAGCAAACATTAGTTGTTTCATCTTGAAGGTTTTGCTTGAATATTGCAACTAGAATATTTAAAAATTCATTTTTTATTTTGTAGGGTTATTACTTTGTTTTGGTAAAAAAAAATATATATCACGTGGCTTTTTATATGAAATTTTTTTTGTATTATGTTTAAAAAAATTGAAAACTTTTAATTTGTAGTTAATGATTTAACCCTATAAATAAATTTTCTCATGTTACAAATTATTATTATGACATAAATTATTTAATGGGTTAAGCGGGTTGAGTTGGGTGAACCCATTAATAAGCATATCATGTTACGACACAACACGAAATCTTAGTGGGTTGGGTTATGATTGAGATATTTTGACACGGATACGACAACAACAACGACATGGCACGACACGATAATCACATGACATGTCCCATTTGGCCACGTTAGCCTAATATCAACCGCCAATTTTTGCCTATTGAATCAAGGGCATCAACTTGTTCCAAATAGGTCTTGCGATGCCCTTGACTTAATGGGAAAAAATTGATGGTTGATATTAGACTAATGTGGCAAAATTTTAAGGCCAAAAAAGACGTCGTTTTGGAGTGTAAAGTACTTACAATTTGTTATTGGTCAATTATATTTTTTGACTGACGAATTACAAATCCTAACTAACCAATTACACACACCTCCAACTTATCCCAACTAGACGTCCGCTAAATCGCGAGGCCCCATGCCCCTCTTATACACACACCAAAGAGTTGTTCTCCTACTCATTTGCATTCTTTCTCCTATATGATAGGATGTACGCTAGACTCTCATGCTTTCACAATTCCTCTCTCTTGTTGTTGCCTCTTGCCTCTCATATCTCTTAATCTAGATTCAAATTCCTAATAAGATTAATATATTTAAAAAATTTGTTCCCATTCATGTGTCAAAATAAAAACTAACATGTTGATTTTTTATGCCTTCTATTCAAGTTCATTTTCATTTTGTTTTTAGATACATTTTGTTCTTAGATAACTCATTAATGCAGAATATTCTAACAACATGTTTATCAGTACAAACTGCTACAAAATAAAATTTAATTTTATTTAATTTTTAGCTTTTAATAATTTTCTTTTCTCCAATACAATTAATCTTTCTAGATACTACTACAAAATGTACAAATTTATAATTGCTAATGTGTCTATGCGTTTTATGATTTCATAGAGATGAAAGGGGATTTAAGAAGTGTGGAATTAAAAAAAAATTAAAAATTGGCTTTTTGAGAAATGTGTTTTATTTTTAAATTTTTTTTCATATCTTCTTTGTTAACAAGTTTTTTTTTAGGCATAATTTTGCTAATACAAAACTGCAAATTTTATTTACTTTTTAACTTTCAAAAAATTTAAAATTAATTATTGTGAGAACAAATATTTGCATGAAAAAATTATCCACTGTAAAGCACGGGAAAAAAGATTTAGTTTAGAATACTCATCCAATTTGGTTTGAAAATTCATTGGTTTTAACTCTAAATTTCTCTGATAAATTGATGGATTTCAAATACAAAACTTTTCTTTGTTATCCAAACTATATATAGGATTTAGGGTGCACACAGGTCAGATATCCTATCCGTAAGGGGAATTTTTGACACAACCTGCATTTAGTGGGTCGAGTAAAAATTATAATCCATATCCATATCCACATGTAGAGATATCAAAAACTTTGGATATATGCATTTTGTAGGTCGAATATCCGCATTATCTGACCCGTATCCGAAAATTGTTAAACATGTTTCAAATCTTGGGTAATCTAATAATATTCAAAACACCAGTTATGACAAATATAAACTTAAATAACATATATTAAATCAAGTTTTACAAGCTATGAATTTATCACGATCACTAAAGAAAATTTCAATTTATGATGACCCAACCAGGATACTCACCATATCTTGATTGAGTGTCTGCCTAGCTCTCGCCAGGACTCACGAGTCATGACTTTAAGGTAGATAAACATAACTTATAATTACAAAACTCCCAAAAATAATTTACATAAAGTGTGAGCCATCTAGGCCTCAAATTTACATCACTTTAATACACCCACAATATTACAAGTACTCTGCCTCACCAACCCATCTCGTACTTAGTTACCTGTAAGAAAAGCAGATATAGTAAGGGTGAGCTAAAAGCCCAGTGAGGTCCATTTGTATAATCATTTCACATGCCTTGTCAAAATATTTATTTTAAAACAACATAACACGCAAAAGTAATAACTAATTTGTCAATATCAAATAATAATAAATTCACAAGTAAACAATGGAGGATACAAATGAATCAAGTCAAGCATGGCTCGAGAGTATTTCGAGCGTCATTCAAGAACTAGTCAAGTAATGTGCCATGGTAAAAGTCCAATAATTCTCAAGTCTTGCACGCCAATATTTATTTCGTGGCCACATCACGTCGGTTGGTAATCTCGAGAGTTACCCAAGTACTTTCCCGTACACCTCCTTAACCTACGAAACCTCCTCACAGGCTGGTGGGTGCCGAGATGCCAAGGTAGCCAACAGTTGGTGACCAAGCCTACTGCTGGCTCAGCTAGAGTGGACATGCACAAGGCGGGGGCCAAATCAAGCATGCATGCACAAGTACAAGTGCATTTCACAAGAACAAGTACTTCCCAGTGTAATTAAGTACACAACTGGGTTCATAGCAAGTACAAGTACATTTAACAATTACAAGTACTTCCCAGTGTGATAAAGTACACAAATGGTGCATAGCAAATTTAGGTACAATTAACAAGTATAATATCGAGTCGAGTAATAACGAGTCACACTGTTAAGATTTTCAACAAGTGACATGATTTTTGTTAAAATTGATGTTAATAGATTAAAAAATTGATTTTAGGACACTCACTAGGTATGTCAAGATTAGAGGTTCTCCAAATGCTCACTATTGAGATTGCCCGAATCACCTATCATTAGGAGACAATATAATCAATGATCGACTTGAGGTGAATGAAGTAAATAATAAAATTTAGGGTTTCTCATAAGAGGAGCTTGTATACATATGAGTCTAACTCTATTTTTTTCCTCCACTAAATTTTACCAACTTGATGCCATATAAACTAGACTCAATTTAGAACATTTTTCACGAAGACATCCAATTCTAAATCCAGTATAACCTAGCTAAATCTCAATCACAAAGTAGTTCATCAATTGTTAATGTTCAAGTTATAGTCATCCCAAGTGTCTAGATTCAATCGAGCATAACTTTTGGTAGAAAACTTGAATTGCTTCACCATTTATAGGTATGGAAACTAGTATTTAGGGACTATAACTTTCATGAAGAAAACAAATTCAGATTCCCACAACAATAGGTGCAACTTTAAACCACAACTTGACACATCATCAACCCTGTTACGCAAGTTTGGTTTTCTTGCCTATTTTCATTGAATGGTGAGTTCAATCTACAAAGAATCAAGAGTCGTGGCTCATATTATTGGAAACTACAGGTCAAGGGCTACAACTTTTGTGAAGATCATCAAGTCAAATTCCAACAAGAACAGGTTCGAAATTAGTCTACAATTTGACGTTGTACTAATCCTGTTCACTGCAAGGTTGGATGTTTAGCCAAGTTCGTGTCATTGCTGGAGTTAATACACATAGAATCAGATTGTATTGTTTACATGATTGAAAAATCCATTATACAATCTACAACTTTTGTGAAGAACATGAGCCCAAACTCCAACAAGAACAAGTTCAAAATCTCGCTTAAATTTAGCCCTTCACTAAACCTGTTCAGTGCAGAATCGAATTTTCAGCTCAATTTATATAATTTCTGCGATTAATCTACAAATAAATTTGGTACTTAATTTATATCATTTTGAATCCCTATGAATCTAGTTTCTAAATCAACAAGAATCACCTCGATTTCAATTTTCCTAGACCAAGTTATGAAAGTTTTACTAAAGCTGGTCCTAGCATAACAGACACACTGACTTCATCAACCATAGTTCATTAAATTCAGCATATCTCAAGTTATATTCGATGAAAAATCAAAAACTTTACACCATTTTAAACTAGACTCAACATACAATAAGTTTTGAAGAGGAATCATGATCCTGATTCTACTCATAACCTTGTCAAAATTCCACTACAATACCTGCTACTTTCAGGTTACTAATATATGAGAGTTCTTTTCATCAAGGCTCACCAATCTGGATTTTCTAAAATTCCCAGCTATAATTTCATACTTTATCCACCAAGTACTCAATGATATTAGTTTAATAGCTTACAAATATGCTCAAATGTTAAGAAGATTTACCTCGTTTGGCTGGGTTAATTCCTTTCCTTTCTATTGTCTACTTGCAGTCTACTATTGTCGACGTATATGTTACCCCCTTATTGCTGATACTTCCTTTTGTTTTCAGGTGGCTTAATTGGTCAAAAGCTGGTGATGACTAGGCTATTAGCTTGCTGACTATTACCCAAGGTGTTGACACCACCTGCTTAGCTTGGCAATTGCCCAAGCCGAGCTAATCCACCCATTCTTCTTCATTTCATTTTTTTAACTTTTCAAAAGATAATAAACATTTCACCATATTAATCTAATTATCACACACTACACATGTAATTATAATTTACACCAATATCTCTTGGTCTTAGTATTTCAGGTGCTATAACTGTAGTACAATAATTTTGCCAATTCAACTACCAATATTACCTATCCTAGCTAATCTTAACATTCATGATATTAACACACAACTAAATGAATAAATGGTTATACAAATTAAAATCTAGGGGTCATTGTGAACAACTGTAGTTTCGGTAAGTTACTTGTATGATCACTATCAGGTGCTAAATCTTTCAAGTATGCAAATCTACCGGCTGATTTTGTGTAATCTAACATTAAGGCTACGGCATCTCTTAAGTCTAGTAGTTATATATAAATAATGCAACTAAATATTTAAATAATAAAACTACTCGTATTTAATAAAATTAGTAACGAGCCTCCACACAATTGTTTCAAACAAAGGGGGTATAAGTCATGTCTTGTCTTTGAGTCCTCTGTGCCTCTCATGTCCTTCATTCCCTTTGTTGAAAGCCCCAGAACTGTCCAATTGAAGTGATCTAAGTTAGTATATCATGTCTTTCAAGCCCTATATTTGAGGCAAAGAGCGAGAACAAAAAACAACACAAGACAACTATTATGACTAGATTTTGTAGATAGCATCTTCAATTCACATTTCAATGTTTAATAATGCGGTGCACTTCACTGCATGAGATTTATACCAATTAAGACTAAAAGCTATTGATATGCTAATGTGATAACCATTTCAAATAAGGAAGACATGATATGCTACTCAACTATCACCGGTAAGCAACATTCTAACAGCAGTTTAAACTTTTTAAAGAAATTGGCAAAGTAATATCCAAGGAAAAGAGCTAAACAGAAAATGCTTAATGAGAGGATAATTAAGTAGATAATAGATTGAAGTTCTCCATTGGAAGTATTAGTTCAGCTAAAGTAGACACATGAATTGACTAAACATTAACTTCAGAATCAGCAATAGACTACATTATTGATAAAGTACTAACTTAACATCATCTATCATATAATTAAACCAATTAGAAGTTATATTTAAGAGTGCAAGTTATATCATAGTTGCGTATTGACACGGACAGTTAAATCTTAGCATCAATTTTTTGTAAGAATAAACTATTTGTATTTTAAGAAACTAGTTGAAGGACAAATGCATTACATGAATAAAAAAAACTTTGTGTCCATTTCTAGCATCAAAGAAATCAAATACGATATATTGATTTCACATATACATGGTTGATCACTTTAATTAATATAATTTTATTTTAACAATAGCAACAAATGTAAGTTGGTTGAAGAAAATAGAAGATTATCTCAATCATCTTCATAAGTTAAAGTTTGAGAGCAAAAAATGATTGGAAATTGAAGATTGAAAATGGTGGAAACTATGAAAATTGGAAAGGGGGAAGCAGCAAAGAAAGAAGCGGCTGATAAGAGATGAATGAGATAATAGGTATATAGTAATCGCATACCCTAAATTAGAGTCCTTAATGGACAAACATTGTATTATTCTTGCATGTAGGTTTGGTCAAATACCCACCAAATTTTTAAAATTCTGATATGTATTGAACCAGCTTAATAGAGAAACCCACTTATGAACTGTATCTTGAAAAGCCCAGCAATCGAATATTCACATTTTTCAGACCTAGTCTAGATCGAATCAATCGGGTTTTTGGG
Source organism: Mitragyna speciosa (assembly GCA_024721245.1). Lineage (NCBI taxonomy): Eukaryota > Viridiplantae > Streptophyta > Magnoliopsida > Gentianales > Rubiaceae > Mitragyna > Mitragyna speciosa. Next base: position 13,548,842 of record CM045561.1, read on the forward strand.
TTACTCAGTCAATTTGCACATCTCTAATAGGATTAGGGTCGTAAACACCCAAAATTTTGACACACCGCTTGTTTTCTAACATTGGGGGACCTTTTCCTACTATTTGGAGTCAAATCTTGATTTTTGGATAAAAATGAGAAAATCAGCAATTTTGGTGGCAAAATAGTAATTTTGTAATCGTAAATATTTTTCATTAGTTTTGGGGGGGTTTAAATTCATTTTTTGTACTTATACACATTTTCAAATTTTTATAATTTTTTCGGATTTAACTAGTATTTTTCGTATATCTCGACAGTACCGGGGCAAAATAGTTATTTCGCCTCTTGAATATTTTTTTGCCATCTTTGGGTCCCAAATTCATTTTTAGGTTTTTAAGCATGTTTCTAAGTTCCTCTAACTTTTTTCAAGGTGAATTGCTATTAATGAATTTATTATTTAGATTTTTCTTATTTTTTTTATTTTGTGAGAGAACATAGATTTTTAATTTTTTTTTGTAAGGGTAAAGTTGTAATATTGGTAGTCAAGGACGTTTTGGTCTTTTAGTCATTTCTTGGAAGATAATTTTTCTGTTCACTATAAATAGCCTATTGTTGGGATTAAAAAGAAGGGGGAAAAAATAAAAAGCCTAGAGAAAGTTTTTAGTTTTTCTATTACACCAAGAATACTAAAAATGCACATTTTTTCCTACATTTATCTTCAAGTTTTCACCAAGAACACCAAGAACACTTACTAGGTTTTAGTACATCTTCAAACCTATATCCAGAACACCTAGAACACACACTACACACTCTCTCACACACACTCTGCACACATCCACATTCTCATCTCACACGCTTCACACATTTCTCTCTCATACACTTCTTACACTTTCTCTTTCACACACATACACACAAGATCACACACCCACAGTCTTCTTCACACTCCCACCACTCACAATTCACACATACTGATACACAACACACACACAGTCACACACACACTGATTCACACTTAAAAACACACAGATACATACGCACTCACATACACACGGTTCACACACAAACCACGAGTCACAAAAAGTCATACTACACACACGGTCACACACATTTACACACAGAGACACTCACAGTTCATAGATTCACAATCCACACAACACACACTCATCCACAATTACACACACAAACAGATCAATGGCAGTTTTAATCTTCTCTAGTATTGTTCAATCCCAAAAAACCTGCAAGATTTACAAGGTAATTATTTCATTCTTTGTTTATTTTTTGGGTCCTTTTCTTTTAATTTGATTAACCAAAATTGTGCTTCTTCCTCTGATTATGGATTTTGGAGTTTCTTTGGGTTGAACTACCTCCACAGCCTCTACCATCCCTACCTTCATCTCCTCTCATCTCCCCCCTCTTCCCTTACCAAATCTGTTTCACCACCGAAATCATAACCTCATAGCCAGCATAATTAACTACAAGCCCCAAATCAGCAGGACAATCACCACCGTGAGCCACTAGTACCACATCAATTCACCACCAAAAATTTCATTGCTCAACATGTAGATTTCAGCCCTCAAATCTGCAGGTTATAAACCAGCAGCCCCTTCACTCAGCCTCAATGCCATCCCTCAACTTGAAACCACCAGTTGCCTCCCACCATTCAATCCCATACCCACAATTTCATATCCACAATTTCTTATTCACCTTTGGAATGTGTTGTATAAGTTGTCGTAAGATTCAGATAGGGGATGTCACACGCTTGTGAGTTATGGCTTGCAATCCTGATTTTTGTCTAATTCCTCTACTGATTGAAATTACTTTATGTGCTTTAGCGAATGCTTTCTTCAAGTACTAAGAAATAATTATTATGTGGCTTGGAGATTTGTTCTTATAGAAAGTATATCTTGTAAAGTGGTTGGAATTATGTCTAAATTTTGTATGTTTGATGAAAATTTCTCTTCTTTACTTAATTTCACATGTTAAATACTGATTATGGTCAATTAGTGCACTCATGTGATTTGTGATGTAACATCTATTATGAGGGGTTTTTATGCTACAAAAAAAAAAGAAAAAAAAAAAGAAGAAAAAAAAGTGGAAAAGAAAGAAAAAGAATAATGTAGTTTTTTTTTTCTACTCCAATAGTTCTTATGCTTAGTAACCGGGAGTCTTCATCTACAAATGTCGACTTTCGCGTCAAACGGCATTTGAATTATGAGTAATGCATTGCAAATTTGTGCAAATAAATTGTTGAGTAATTTGAGATTTTCATCCAACCAATGTCGATTCTTGTGTAAAAAGACAATTTTACTTCTCAAAATATAGTTTTTGCTACTTGCTTAAGATTGAGATGTTGAGTAACCGGGAACCTTCATAACCAATGTTGGTTTTCGCATGAAAAGATACTCTCGTATATTGAGTGATTAGTTCACTAGAATAAAATTTGCTCATGTGAAAAATGAAATTGAGCATAGACATGTGATGCTCTTTGATTGATCGTGCGATTCATCTATGTGTGAAATCCGGTAAGGTGAAGAAATTAAGTCGAATTTGTTTAATTGTGATATAATTCCTTCTCCTTTACTTGATACTATGAGTATTAAAGACAAGACAATAAATTGCATAATGGTTATTTACTCGGTCTTGAGGGAATATATTTTAGAATGCACATATTTGATTTCAATGATTGAATCATTAGTTGATCTCGCATTTTTCAAATAATTCGAGGACAAGCAATGATTTAATTATGGGGGAATTGACAAATGTCAAAATTATGCTTCTAAGTTGTTTGGTTTAGTGTGAATCTAACTCATTTTGTATATTCGAATTTAGAATTTTAAGGCTATAATAATTTGAGCAGATTGACACACAAGCTTTTGAAATTTTTGTCAAGCTAAGGACATTCAAATAGATTGGATCAGTTAGAGCACGACCTTTCTCATTAAAAATGAAAAGAGGAGAGGCATCATTGTGTTCTAGTAGAATTAGATGGTTAGATATCTCCCTGGATCATTAATTCAGATGGAAAAGGAGGCCTTTTCATTTGATTTAGTAAATTTTCTTTTAAAAATTGTTGCAAAAAGAGATAGATCAAAATCAAGCCATCTTCCTTTTCCTTAAGCATTTTCTTCCCCTAGTTTACCCCTTTGAGCTTCAGAATATTTGATTTTTTGTTTTACAACTCATTTGAAGGTCACACTCCTACACTAGGGCAATTTTGTCATAATTTCATCCCACATTGGGGCAAATATTTGTGTTTAAAAAAAAAGGGTGATACCAAAAAGAAAGTAGTAAAACTGAGGCAAATATTTTGGAAAAATGAAAAAGAAAGGAAAAGAACCCCGAAAGCCAATGGTAAAATTGGGATGGAAAATTATGAAAATTTTTGAAAAAGAAAAGGTGAAAACTGCCAAAATTGGGGCCAATTACTTTGCCAGTGCGATCTCAAGTTGTTTAAACCCTTCATGAATTCTGCATTCTAGCCTCAACTTTTCCAACACATTACACACCCCATTTAAAAATCGAGAATGTTACCAGCTTCCATCTATATTTTGCAATGATTTTTGAAATGAAAATTTGCAAATCAAAGGGGCATATGATGTTAATATATCTATCCCAAATCATCAAAGGAAAGATTGTCTTACTAATGCCAATTTTTTTTTAACTGCCAGTCTGTTTTACTGAAATTGAGAAAGACTATCTCAAGTTTGGCTACTGCCGTTCATTTCGTTTCTTCCTCCTCTGAAATTGATAGCCAAGAAGGGTACAGTAGTTGGGCAAATACGACAGCTAAAGGCTTACTAGCGAAAAGTTATTGTGCTAACATGGAATTCATTTGAGAGTTGATGACTATAGTTGCTTGAAACCCCTCTTTTGTATTGATCATTATGTGACAATGTCAGAATTCAAGTGAGAATGACATCCAAATATCAAAAAGCATCTTTCAAGCCATCATTTCAAAATCAATTTTTTGAAAAATATTTCATTTAATTATATTTCATTTAGTCTTTGCACATTTCGTGTTGTTTACTATATATAATTTCTTTTACATTAGTGCATGTGAAGCATTTTCTGATCAATTCATGCTCTGAAAAATTTTGACATTTACTTTGTTTAAATTTGAAATAAAAGCAAAGGCAATCTTAAATTTATCAGAAGCCAAAGCCATGCATGAATTGCAAGACTATTTGGAAGATTTGATCTGAATCATTAATCGAAGGCCATCAAATTTGCAAAACTTGCATAAAGTCAGGCAAGAGATCGTATCAAAGATTCAAGATGAAAAAACTCATGTTTATATGCGCTAGGAGAGTCAACGAACCACCAGATTGTGGCATTACTTTTGCAATTGTAGTTGTTTTCTCTTTTTGCAGGTGCAATTACATCGTCATCAATTGAGGCATTAGTCAAGAATAAAAACTGGGGCAATTTTTTTAAGATAATGATGATTTGATCAAGGGCATGATTCATTTCAAAGATTGATTTCAAAAAATTGACACTGGGGCAAATTTTTTGAGAAAAATTTGATTGCAAGATTAATTTTGATGCTTTAAGCTTGAAGCAAAACTTGTAAAAAATTGATTTATAAATTTTTAGAAGAATTGAGTTTAAATGGATTTTTGATGTTTTTACATGATACCAAATTTTGAAAAGAGTGATTTCAAATTGGTTTGGTGCCAAACACTGGGGCAAAAAAAATTTTTTTTTTTTAAATTTTGATTATTGATTTGATTTGGATGCAATGTTCAATGGTTGTTTTAAATTTTCCAAAGTCATTTCTCTATGCATTTTGTCCAGCAACCTAGACCTCATCATGTTTATTTTAGTCGGCAATCCAAACATAGCATTTCATTTATTATTTTAGGATCATGCATTCATATATTTTGTCTAGTAGCCTGTGCTACACCATCATGTCTTACATTTTCAAATCGACAATTGTTTAGTGATTGTTTAGCATGTTGTATGTTTTTTTTATTTCGTCCAGCATTTCGCACATTTTAATTTCTGTTAAGTCCCAACTCATTCGTCCGTTGGGCTCCAACTCATCCGTTGGGTTTACTTTTCGATTAAGTCCCAATCATCAGTTGGGCCCCAACTCGTCCGTTGGGTTTACTTTTCGGTTAAGTCCCAGCTCCTTCGTTAGGCCCCAACTCGTCCATTAGGTTTACTTTTCGGTTAAGTCCTAACTCATCAGTTGGGCCCTAGCTCATCCGTTGAGTTTACATTTCTGTTTAAGTCCCAGCTCGTCCATTGGCCAGTTCATCCGTTGGGTTTACATTTCTATTTAAGTCCTAACTTGTCCGTTAGACCCCATCTCGTCCGTTGGGTTTACATTTCTATTTATTTCCTAGCTCGTCCATTGGGTTTTCTTTTCTATTTAAGTCCCAGCTTGTCCGTTGGGCTCCAGCTCGTCCGTTGGATTTACATTTCTATTTAAATCCCATCTCGTCCATTGGGTTTACTTTTTTGTTAAGTCCCAGCTCGTCCACTGGGCCCGAACTCGTCTATTGGATTTACTTTTCTGTTTAACTCCCAACTCATCTGTTGGGTCCCAGTTCGTCCGCTAGGTTTACTTTTCTGTCAAGTCCTGACTCGTCCGCTGGGCCCCAACTCGTTCGTTGGGTTTACTTTTCTGTTTAAGTCCCAACTCTTTCGTTGGGCCCCACCTCGTCTGTTGAGTTTTAATTTCTGTTCATTTTAGTCTGGCAGCCCAAACTTTGCATTTATTTTTATGAATTTATTTTGTCCAGCAGCCTGGACTCATTTTCTGTTCATTTTAGTCTGACAGCCCAGACTCTGCATTTAGTTTATGAATTACTTTTGTCTAGCAGTCTAGACTCGCTTTCTGTTCATTTTATCCTGACAGCCCAAGATCGTTGAATTTATTTTATCCAGCAGCTTGGACTCGCTTTCTGTTCATTTTAGTCTGGCAGCTCAGACTCTGCATGTAGTTTATGAATTTATTTTATACAACAACCTGGACTCGCTTTCTATTCATTTTATCCTGGCAGCGTAGGATCATTGAATTTAGTTTATTCAATAGCTTGAGCACCGCTTTATGTATTTACTTTGTGAATTTTGTCCAGCAGCCTGAACACGCTTTTTGCATTTAGTTCATGAGTTTACTGTCCAATAGCCCGAATCACTTTAGGTTATTTTAGTTAAGCAGTTCAAATGTTGCGTCTATTTATTTCGGTCGCGTGTTTTTCGATGTTCAGTTGTTCATCGATTTACATCCCATCACATTCTCTTACTACGCATGTTTAGATGTTTTAGTTTATAGTGATATATTTTTTCTTTTCTTTTCTTTCACATCTAGGTGAGACCAAAAAAAAAAAAAAAAGAGAGAAAAAAAAAAGAAAATAAAATCTTGTTTCCAAAGATTGATTCCAAAATTCATATTGGGGCAAATTTTTTAAAGACAAATTTAGATTTCAAAGTGATTTTGATGCTTTATGCTTTAGGCAGAATTTTAAAAAGACTGATTTACACTGAGGCAAATTTTTAGAAAGATTTGATTTCAAATGGGTTTTGATACTTGAAACCAGGCCAATTTTGATCGGAATGATCTCAAGTTGGTTAGAAAATCGGGACAAATTCAGAAACATTGATTTTAAGTTGACAATAGTGATCACTGAGTAAAAGGGGATTCATACCTGATGCAAGTGTAGATACTGGGGCAAATAAAAATTTAAAAAAAAGTTTTAAATGGATTTGTGGACCGTTTTCAATTTTTAATCTTTTTCACGTATTTGTCCACCAAACTAGATGTTTTACATTGATTTGTGGGCTGCTTTTTCGACATTAAGAAAAAAAAATCTTTTTATACATGTCCAGCAAACTGGATTTTCACGTTTATTTTTCAAGTTTGGCAAACCAAACATTGCATTGTATCACACCGCAGCAAACTGGGTGCATGTCTAACAAACTAGACCTTCACGTTTAATTTTCTTATACTCACCCCAGCAAACTGGGTGCATGTCAAGCAAACTGAACCTTCACGTTTATTTTTCAAGTTTGGCAAACCAAACTTTGCATTGCATCTCACCCCAGCAAACTGGGTGCATATCCAGCAAACTGGACCTTCACGTTTATTTTTCAAGTTTGGCAAATCAAACTTTGCATTGCATCTCACCCCAACAAACTGGACATTCACGTTTAATTTTCTTGTACTCACCCCAGCAAACTGGGTGCGTGTCCAGCAAACTAGACCTTCATGTTTAATTTTCTTATACTAACCCCAGCAAATAGGGTGCATATCTAGCAAACTAGGACCTTCACTTTAAATTTACTTGTACTCACTCCACCAAAATGGGTACATGTCCAGTAAACTGGACCTTCACGTTTAATTTCTTTGCATTTTATCAATCCTAGCAAACTAGGGTCACACATCTCTCCGGGAAACTGGACATTTCATATTTTTATTTTAATTTTATTTTTCAAGTTGGGCAATCCAAACTTTTCACTTTCATCATTGGAACTACGTTTGACCTGATCCCTTTCACCAGGATACGTAGGTAGCTCTTAGAGAGCTCGGTTACATTTTCTACATCTTGTTTGTCTTTCATTTAGATATTTGTCGCGGTTTGCACTTGCATTTATTATCACATTGAGACAAGTCAAAATTTGGTGTTTTCTACGTTTTTGTCTGAAATCTTTGCGAGATTCTCGACAAAGAGGGGCAAGCTGTAGACATCAAATTTTGACACACCGCTTGTTTTCTGACATTGGGTACCTTTTCTTACTATTTGGAGTGAAATCCTAATTTTTGGGTAAAAATGAGAAAATCAGCAATTTTAGAGGTAAAACAGTAATTTTTTAATCGTAAATATTTTTCATTAGTTTTGGGGGTTTTTTTTCTTTGGGGGGTTTAAATTCATTTTTTATACTTTTATACACATTTTCAAATTTTTGTAATTTTTTTGAATTTAACTAGTATTTTCCATATATCTTGACAATATAAGGGCAAAACAGTCATTTCGCCTCCTGAATATTTTTTCACCATCTTTGGGTCCCAAATTCATTTTTAAGTTTTTAAACATGTTTCTAAGTTTTTCTAACTTTTTCTAACTTTTTTCGGGGTGAATTGCTATTAATGGATTTATTATTTATATTTTTCTTAATTTTTTTATTTTGTTAGAGAACATAGATTTTTAATTTTTTTTTGTAAGGGTAAAGTTGTAATTTTGATAGTCAAGGACGTTTTGGTCTTTTAGTCATTTTTTGGAAGATAAGTTTTCTGTGCACTATAAATAGCCCATTGTTGGGATTAAGGGGGGGGGGGGGGGGGGGGAAGAAAAAAATAAAAAGCCTAAAGCGAGTTTTTAGTTTTTTAATTACATCAAAAACACACATTTTTTCCTACATTTATCTTCAAGTTTTCAGCAAGAACACTTACTAAGTTTTAGTACATCTTCAAACTTACACCTAGAACACACACTAGTACATCTTCAAGCCTATACCTAGAACACTCTCTCACACACACTACACACACTCACACTCTGTCACACGCACTACACACACTACACACTCTCTCACACACACTACACACACTCACACTCTCTCACACACACTGCACACATTCACATTCTCATCTCACACACTTCACACATTTTTCTATCATAGACTTCTTACACTTTCTCTCTCACACATACACACAAGATTGCACACCCACAGCCTTCTTCACACTCCCACCGCTCACAATTCACACACACTGATACACAACACATACACAATCACACACACTGATTCACACTTAAACACACATAGATACATACGCACTCACATACACACGGTTCACACACAAACCACGCAGCCACACAAAGTCATACTACACACACGGTCACACACATTTACACACAGAGTCACTCACAGTTCATAGATTCACAATCCACACACAACACACACTCATCCACAATTACACACACACACAGATCAATGGCAGTTTTAATCTTCTCCAGTTACTGTTCAATCCCAAAAACCTGCAAGATTTACAAGGTAATTATTTCATTCTTTGTTTATTTTTTGGGTCCTTCTCTTTAATTTGATTAACCAAAATTGTGCTTCTTCCTCTAATTATGGATTTTGGAGTTTCTTTGGGTTGAACTACCTCCACAGCCTCCGCCATCCCTACCTTCATCTCCTCTCATCTCCCCCTCTTCCCTCACCAAATCTGTTTCACCACCGAAATCATAACCTCACAGCCAACATAATCAACTACAAGCCCCAAATCAGTAGGACAATCACCACCGTGAGCCACTAGTACCACATCAATTCACCACCAAGAATTTCATTGCTCAACATGTAGATTTCAACCCTCAAATCTGCAGGTTATAAACCAGCAGCCCCTTCACTCAGCCTCAATGCCATCCCTCAACTTGAAACCACCAGTTACCTCCCACCGTTCAATCCCATACCCACCACCATCGAATTCACAGCTCCTCCATAATCACCAATCAACCAAAACTTCAATCACCACCAAACCATCTACAAACCTGCAGAACAATCCCCGACCTGCTGCCATCCTCTACCACATGAAACTACTTCAACCACCAGTCCTTCCTTGCCAAACTCAACCAACACCATCAGCCAGCTCCTAGCCCCTACAATCAGTAACCCAACCACCCAAAATGCCTCCAACTGTCACCCAACTCAACAGCCGAACCACTACAAATATCCACCAGTCCAAAAATAGCAACAATTGCCACCAAATTTCACCAAATTCACCATTAACCATCAAAGCCAACAGCTCTGCATCTACAATCACAACAAAACAACCCAGTCATCCCTGCCAAGGCCACGGTCAACCCAAATTTCCACCTTCCCTGCCACCAGGTTCCCACCAAATCGCGCCTCTCCAACCTGCAAAAATAGTTATCAAATGCCAAATCACAACCATGGGTTCGAAACCACCCTTTACCAAGGTCAATTTCACCACGCCCTCCACCACTATCCTATCTCCACTTGGGGAATCGACTCTGTCATTGCGGTGAAGAGAGAGTGGGAAGACAGAGAGAGAAGTATGAGAGAGAGCACCAGAAATAGAGAATAGAATCTGATTCAAGAGAGAGAGAGTGAGTGAGATGGAGTTTCAGGGGAAGCAGTGAACAAAGAGAAAGAAGATAGAGAAGAGTAGAGAATAAGCAAGAGAGATTGGATTAGGGGAGAAATCTGGTTCGAAAGAAAAAAAGAAAAGAAAGAAAAATAGAGAGGAAAAATGAAAATGGAGGAGAAGAAGAAAAAAAGGAAGAAGAAAATAGAGAGAGCTATCGAGTGAGAAAGACAGAGAAATTGGCTGGAGGAAGAAGGAGATAATTAGGGAGAGATAGAAATTTAAGGGAAGGAGTTTCTCTGTTTAACAAAAAAAAAAAAAAAAACTGATTTGGGGAGTTTTTAACTGTAGAAGACAATTTGGAAAAATTTGGGGCCATTTGTTTTGTTTTAGTGTAATTTTTTTTCTTTTTTTTTCTTTTCAGTTTTTTGTAGTTAATCAAATTCATTTAGTTAGTTAATTAAGTTAATCTTGATTTAGCATTTTCATTTGATTTTTGCTATCATTAAAACAAATATTCATATCTCCGTCTTGGGTTTTCTTAAGTATTGTTGATAGGTCCATAAAGACTTTTGTTTTATGCCATTGAGTCCATTCTAATTTATAGATTGACCCCCTCCAGATTTTATTTTCGTACAATAAGATCCTATAATTTTCAATTTTACCCCATACTTGCTGCAATTTATTGTTTTGTCTCCCCCAAGTTACTTTAATTTTGCAATTGCCCCCATAAACTTATGTGAATTTTCAATTTTACCCCTTAAGCTTTAAAGAAATTTATTTTAGTCCCCTTAGTTGCTAGACTTTACATGTTCACTCCAATTTGTCAGTACTTACACATCTTAGCCTTTATTTGTTAATATCGAGGTACCTTAACTTGTTTGTTCATTTTGATTAGTATTTGCACCGGATCTTCAAAAAGGTAGTCCTGTTACTCATTAGTTTCTCATTTTGTGCTCCAATGTGATTTTTTTGCATATTTTTTTTAGGTATTTCTTATTTTTACATAATTTTATGTATTTATGCATTTTATGTTATTTAATTGCGAATTTTATCATTTTGGCAAAAAAGTGTAATATCTTTGTATTTAGATAGTCAGTGTAATAGTTAAGCTACATTTCTTATATTTTAGCAAAATCTTATATTTAGATAGCAAGTGTAATAGATAGGTAATTTTGCTTACCCCCTAAAATTGTAGCTAATTTCCTTGATGTAATAGTTAGGACTTGTGTGCTTCTGTGTGCTATGTGTTTATTTATTTTACCGCTTTCAATTAGGATTTTTGCATCTAGAAAACCATGATTACGTGTTATGTTCTTTTATGTGCTCTTATATGTCTTTATGTATTTATTTGTTTTCGATTCATACTTTATTGCCTTGTTCATGTTTTACCAATTTTCTTTATTCCGTCACTATACTAGTCCAATGCTAGTTGTATTTTTCTCATTTCTCCGTTAGTCCAACACTAGTGGGGGATTCCTAGAAAGGGCTAGTTCAACGCTAGACCCTTAGGGCATTTTAGTGCTAGGTGCACTCGTGTACATTTTACATCATTTCACACACTATTCCCTTTTTAGTTTTTCATCGTTTTGCATGATTTTATATATGTATACAATCATCATTATTATCTATTTTTAAGTATTTGGCAGTGCATGACATTTAGGTTGCATTTTCACTTACTTTTAGGACATTTGTGTGATCCGACTATAAATAGTCGCCTACTTACGTGAGAAGTGGTGCGTACATGCCATTTCCCCCCTCCGTGAGTAGGAATATTCATTCACGAGTTATTAGTCCCTCGTACCCGTTATGCCGCATACCCACTTTCTTCGACCACTTATTATCTATGTTACTATTTTTCTTTTCTGTTGCATTTCATTTTTGCATAGACACTCGTGACTCCCTCGAGGTCTTGACTCGGTCTCGCAATTAATGTGATAATCTCGACCAAGCCTCGACGGGATATTTTGACCCTCCAGGTACCACATTTAGATTTTAGGATTTGCATTCATTTAGACAAATCTAAAACGTGATAGAATTTAGGGTTAATTTAGGAAAATTTGAGTAAGCCTCGCAACTAGCTTAGGCTCGATTGAAAGGGTGCCTTAGGCGCGAGCCTTTGCCTTCCCTTTCTTCAAATGTGACTCCTAGACCTTCTTCTCTCGTTCTTTCGCAAACCGGAGTCGGAAAAGGGTTTTCAACATTTTTAAAATTTGTTTTTGTTTTGTCAAATGATTTTTCGGGTGACTTGGTATACCCTAACTCAATACCAAGTGGCGACTCCATTTCAAAATAAAACCCTTTTTCAAAATTAATTGGCCAAAACTATCGCACTTTTTTAGTCCCGACCTTATTTTTATTTTTATCTTGTTTTCTAAATAACACTTTTTTCAATAAAAACTCGATTTTTCTCATACGCACATAATTTTTTTAACTTGCTTTTCAAAAAGGGTCATCGGACCGCCTTTTCAGAGCATGACGGTCAACGACCCCATCGTGCTTTAATCGATTTTGGACATGACAAGGGTAAAAGATGTGAAACCTAAATATACCTGATTCTGTCGATACAATTGCCCCTAGATAGAATTCTAGGTGTTCATCTCTTAAAAGTAGGGGTGGCAACGGGTCGGGTTGGCGGGTCGGGTTGAGACCCAAATATAACAGCCAACCTGCCAACCCGAACCCGACCCGCCAACCCGAAAATAGCCAACCCGAACACGACCCGAATCGGGTAAAAAAAAAAAAAAAAAACTCTAACATTTTGTAGCTTTGTTTCATCCATTCACATTCAAACATAACAAATTTCACTCATTGGATAATTAATCAAGTAAATTGCACACATTAATATTAAAGATACTTATTAACATACACTTAACTCCTCTTACAATTTACTTTTCATAAATCTAGGTAAAATTCTTACTTTTTCTTACAATTTACTTGATTAATTATCCAATGAGTGAAATTTGTTATGTTTGAATGTGATTGTGAATGGATGAAACAAAGCTACAAAATGTTAGAGTTTTTTTTTTTTTTTTTTTCGGGTTCGCGGGTCGACCCCAACCCGATTCAGGTCGACCCGAACCCGACCTGTTTTTTTATCAGGTCAGTCGGGTCCGACCCGCGAACCCGCGAGCCCAAAAACCCCCAACCCAAACCTGCTATTTTCGTGTTAGGTTCGTGTCGGGTTTTCGGGTCGTGTCAGAAATTGCCACCCCTACTTAAAAGGCACAAAATAAATAACAAGAAAGCAGACTTGAGTAGCTCAACTGAATTGGCATTATGACACATGCTCACCTGTTTAACAAAAGAGGTCAAAAGAAGGTAAAAGAAGCTGCAAGTTTAGTAGAAAGTACTAGTAATGTTTCCTTTGTTTTTCACCCAAAAAAGTTAAAATCAGTTGTTCAATTTTGTAGATTTTGTGATCTTGAGTACTCTCATGCCGTTATACATAGCAAAGTTTAGTATATAATGTTGTTTGAACTTTGAAAGGAGCAGTACTATATCACATCAAATTCTCTGTCTCCAAAATCTTCAATATCTCCTTTGTTCTTAACTTACACAGTTGTTATGTATATTAATTTGCATATGCATTTACCAAGATAATTCGCAAATTCTGTGAATTTTCAAAAGTACTATAAATTAATACTGTGTAGGTTAAGAACAAAAGAGACATAGGGGATTTTGATTACAGGGTGTTTAAAGTGGTACTATTGGATCATTAGCTATTAAAAACTTTTTTGCACAAAATGATTGCCACTATTTAAAATTTAAATAATTTCATAAATCTCCTTGAGGTTTTTAAAAAATTTTATTTAACTTCTCTCTAATTTAAAATATTACTCTCCCTTAATTACGTGAAATGGCTATGATTACCTTATAGTGACTGTAGTTGTAGTCAAGATAGTTTGATTTTGGTTGTGTTGAAAGTCGACAATTTAGATTTAAATTTTTTTATTTCATCATTTATTTCGGGCAAAAACAAGGCTCACATCATGTATTTCAGATTTTCATAATTTACACATTGAAATAAATATGTAATTTTTGGAGGTTGATTAGTACAAGTCGAATAGTAACATGATTTAGATAATATCAAACTAATAGGCCTTTTGTCATTAATTTTGGACTTTTTAGCGATGGTTCTAGGGGTAGTTTGACTAACTGCTTATGCTTGTGGTGATGGTGGTGATGGTGGCGGCTCTAGCAATTAAAAAACAGCATAGTGTAATTTTCTTAATAGAAGGATAGTTTTAGATTTTCAATTAAAATCTACATTGTTTTAAAGTTTTGTTACACAAATAATAAAATTAAGAGAGATTAGTGTAATATTCTAAAAATTAGAGGAGTGCTAGATGAAATTGTCAAAAAATTCAGGAATGTTTCTAAAATTATCCCTTTGGAATTTGATTATGCCGGCAATATTTTGTTTATGATTGGAGACGACGATCCTATCAAGTTGCTGTGAGCTTGATTGGCGACTGTCACGATATATATATATATATATATATATATATATATATATATATATATATATATTTAATTTGGAACCACGGAAGAATCGAGCTCATAATGGCCTAACTAGCCTTTTTGCCATAAGCTCAAGCCCCTAGTCAGTAAGTAGTCTTTTAGCTTGGCCAAGATATACTTGTGCTATTGCTTTAGCTTCTGTGTCCAAGAGCATAGATTTGCCCAAGAGGCTTCCAGGCACCCATTGGTAGCGTTCAACTCGCCCATGTTTTATGTTGCTTTTCTATTTCTGATTGGCATTAAAAATAGCAAAGTTATTGTGTGTAACATCTTTACAAATTACGAACATTTTAAGTAGTTGATAGTGTTTTTAATTTAAACAGTCTATTCTTGAAGCTTCCAAACTCAACACCGTCCTCCTTCCCTAATGCTTAAATTTTAGACATACTTACCCCTATTTTATAGATACACACTTGGTCATCTAACAACTCAAAGGACAGAGTCAAAATATGAATATGGTTATTATTTTTGTGACTTCCAATATCATAGTGTCTTATTGTACCAGCACAACTCATCAACCATTTAATTTTGAATAATTGTATGAAACTCCTTTGAACTCAGAATTAACTAAAAATTTGCTTTGTATGCTTAATATCTTTCCCAACTCTCTCTTTTCTTTCTAAAGCCCTCTTTTTTTTTTTTTTTTTTGAGTACATAAAACTAGCTCTTTGGTAAAAATTACATTTGGGAACCACAAGGTTTGAATCTAATTCTCAAAATAAAGGAGAGATAAATATAATAAATCCTATAGCTTTTGTTTATTTCCTTAAATAGACAAACTTTAATTTGTTCAACATTATCTCCTCTTGAATCTTTGTGTTTAGGTGATAGACTCTCTGCAACTCGTTGGAATTATATATAATGAGATCATTTTAATAATTCAAAAGGCAATTTCAACCTTATGAGACATGCTAATTAGGGTTGCTTAACGTGTCGTTCCTTTCTATAATAGAAAAAAGAAAGTTAGGTTCAACCATTCCGTCGTATAATAGAAAAAAGAAAGTTAGGTTCTATACATAGTTATCAACATGGTTTGCCATATTGACCGATTACGTTACGTATTGCCCGAGCCATAATTAGAACAAATTCTACCGGTACGATAATATACCTGCATCATTGTTGAAATAAAATTAGATACATATCGCTGAGAAATCAGCAATATCGACCAACATGAAACAATATGACATGGTTTCGGCGAAAATCGACATATCGGACAAATGTAACCGAACAAAAAGGATAAAATTAAAGGTACAATTTTTTTTGTTACAGAAAAGTTTCTATTTTGTTTCGATCTAATAAATCTTGTACGTTTTATTTAAGATTTTGAAGCTAGTTTGCCCCTCTTCAATACGCAGTAATAAGATCTTCAACACTTCAAAAAACAAAAATAACCTTTGCCGACATGTTAACAGGATGGTTCTACCTATTTGTTCATGCAATTCATAATAAATAATTCATTGAGTTCAAACATCAACAGCCCTTGACCTAGCTGTACCCCTTAATCCTAAAGACGAGGGAACAATAAAGATAGCTAAAGAAAAGGAGCAACATTTTAACCTAACGATGAGGGAACAATAAAGATAGCACGAAAAAAGCACATGTTCCTCGTATGTCTTGTCTCTCAATCAAGAAACGTATTTCTTGTTTGGATACAATTTATTGCACTCGGCGGTAATTAGAGAATTCATTTGCAATGTGGGGATACTTCGCCATGAGCTTTTGACAAGAAAAGAAAAAACAGTAAAATTTTTTCTCAGTTTGGATCCAATTTATTGTACTCATCAATCACTGAGTAATTCATTTTCGAAGTGAGGCCATTAGCCATGCCACCAAATTTTAGACAAGAAATCATATAAGTGAATGACAAGCAAACAATTTGTAATTTAATTGTTTCTTTTTGGTCTTCAATATCCTCAACTGATATTGTAATGAATTTTTCTTCCTTTTCTTTGCTTTATATCTCAATAATTTTTAAAATATTCCCTTTACTTTAAATTCAATGGATTTGTAAAAACCAGTTGGACGTGGAGTAGAATTGCATTTCCTTGAGAAATTAATATAAGAAGTAATCACATGATATCTGTTGCAAAGATTGGTGTGTTTTTCCCGATGTTAACATAACACCTCTTTCTTCTGGTTATATAAATTTACAAACGAAATTACAAACTCCAGCTCTATTGCAAGCACCAATTTCTTGGGTTTGTCTGAATTTTTTTTTTTGAAATGTCATTTCTATTTATGTTTGGCAATATTTGTAGTCTATTTAGTCTCAGTGCAACTTACATGAACTTTAAACTATTAAAGTCTTTTATGAACAACGGTGTCAAAGTTAGCCAATTAAATTTTTTTATTTATTCCATTTATATCATTAAATTGTTAAAATGAACTACAAAATTATTTTCTGCAGCGAAAAGAAGGATATCTAAATATCGAATTCCAAAAATTTATCATATTGAAATCGTAAATGGAGTACTACATTATATGTCAGAAGGGGGAAATTACAATTTTAGTCCCTCAATGTGGGCAGTACACCAAAGTGATTTCTAAAATTTCAATGGAAACAAATATGGTCTCTAATGTTTCTAATCGTAACCCAAACTGGATAACTGACACGATTTGATACATATTACTTCTCATTTCGACAAAAAAGAATAATTGACAGAATTAAGACCATTGCTGGACGGGTGTCAACCGCACAAAAATTAATATTAAAATCCCACTCAACAAAAGATGATTTTTCGAGTATAGCTATGAGTAGGGTCGTCTCCTCAGGGATTGGGTTGTTTACTTATCTCACAGTCACTAGAATATGGGGGATTTTAGAATAACTAAAATTAACTAAACAAACTAGAGTAAACAAAATTGCAGAGAATAAATTAAAGGAAATCAAAGTTGAGAAAACTCTAGCCAAAGGAATAATATTGGAATTAGTTCATTCGACTGATCATAGATGCAAGGATGAATTCTAACAATTATTGATAAATTGGTTATAGCTATTGATACAATCTAACAGCCAACTCTTCCTTACCGTTTCGGTAATCAAGGTACAACCGTTAATTACTTCCCTAATTGAGAGACAACCTAGGTACAACCATAGAATTTAATCTCACAACTGCAATACGAATTAGAAAAGCCCAATTCTAATCAACAAACACCTACAAGGGTTCATTTAAATTAGATTGTATATCCCTCAAATTAGTTGTCACAAGTATCAAACTAGTTAAACAATCACAGATTTAACTATTTTGAATGACAGAGAACTATATGATAGAACTAAATATTCGGCCGTTAATATTTAATTCAACATAATAATCCTAAGCGCTAAAACTAAAAGATATACAAATACCAATAATCGAAAGAAACAATAAAGATAAATTAGATCTCACAGCATGTAAAAACCAATTCTTCAATCTTCCTTTGACTAGAATAGAGGTTTAGTTACACCCCATGGAAGTAGAGAGAGAGAGGTATCGAGAGAAGAAGAAGAAATTTTAGTTCTAAGTCTTCCTCTCTCCTTTTGAACGATTTACAACCCCTCCTAATAATACATCTCTCTCTTTCCTACTTAGACTTCTACTACCAAAGGAAGTCTTTACTTTTAGATAAAAGTTGATTAACTAATAATACTTTTCCCTAAATCTAATTAATTGAAATTGACAAAAGGTAATAATAGACTCCTAAAAATCTGCTAATCTTCCAAAATCTCGCACTAGAGTCGTAGTTTGAGTCACAATAGGAAGTTTCTCCTTTTAATCCCGCTGCTTAGTTTCTCGGCTACAGCGTGCCCACGCCTTACGAACAAAACTGTTCTGAAATTTTCCTTTCTGCTCCAAATTGCACCAAATACACCAAAACACCTATAAACGACACAAAACATAAAACTAAGTAAAATTAACTCATAAAAACAATAAAACACTAAAACATAATGTAAAAACACACAATTAACATTGACTAAATACGCGCTATCAAATACCCCCACACCTAAACAATGCTTGTCCTCGAGCATTCCTCAAACAAGATAAACAAGAATTTCTTAGCACAATCTCTCACATACTAGCATGAATAGCATATTTCCTAAACAATTTCTCAAAACTCAAAATGTAGAAGATTCAACAACTTCCTCCCAGATTTCACTCTATGCACTCAAAAGTATTTCAAGGGACCATTTACTCTCATATCAACACCATGGAATGACATTACCATATGCTTGCTAATATATCACATCTCCACCACTTGAATAGAAATTTAGTGCAAAAATCTAAGGGTCTTTGAACAAGGTTGTAATGGGGCTAAGGTCAAAGGGTAGATAAAAGGGAAGTTTTAGGTGTACATGAATGTCAAGGCGAATGCCTAATTTTACTGCATGAATTCAACCATCATTTTTCACGTTCTCCATTGCTTCATGTAATACATAACTCGAGCAAACTGGGCAAGTACAAACACATCTAGGCTTTTGCCTATCATCACGAAACAACACGTATATACACATCACTTCACAACTATTTTTGTACTTTTTTTTCATTTTTTTTTATTTTTCTCTCTCTTTTTTTTTTTTTTACATAAAAAGAAGTAACATCAAAATACTTGTACTAGCCAATATTTGCTTTCTTCAATCAACCATTGCAACAAGGCTTGTAATTTTCATGCAATAGAATCAAGACACTTCTTTGACACAAGGTTGAAAGAGAGAGTTAAAACAAAAAGGTTTTGGTTAAATTTTAATGACTAGTCAAAGAACAAAAGGTTAAGGCTCAAAAGGGTTCACTAATGGTATTATGCAAAGGTAGGTATTTAGAGAGTTAAAAGGGGTTAAACCTAATTGCCCTTGTCATTTTAATGCATCAAATTTCATAAAAATGTGATCTTGACATGCATAACAGAGCAAGTTCTAGAATGTCATATCCATGTGTGATAATCACTCATCAAAAGAAAATAGAGCAAATTTTAGGAATGGAATGCTCATAAGGCTCAAAAACTCACAAGTGGTTATTTTTGTGTCAAATCTTGCACATTAAGATTTCAATCCATTGTTGAGAAATCAATGCAATACTCATACTAGCAATGAAAACTATACTAATCATGCTTGTCTCTTATTGAGAAATTAGAAAGACAAGATTAACACAAAAAAGAAAAAAAATTCTACCACAACGAAAGAAAAACAAAAATGACACATAAACTAACTAGAAGTATTAACACCAAACATAAAGCAATTGCATAAATCCTCCCCCACACCTAACTCTACATTGTCCCCAATGTAGGAAAATAATAGCATAAGTGAGGATACTAGTACTTCCCTGAAAAAGCAGCTAATCAGTGGGAGTAGCTGGCGGAGTGAAGCCTGTGAACTCAAAGGAGGCCAACAATTATTGTGTCAGTTCAGCATTTTGCTGTTCAATGTGAGAAAGACGACTATCCAACTGCTGCATGCTCGTGCTCAATTGCTGCAGCTGGGACTTCAAAGTAGTTGGTTGAGCTGGGGTAGATGTAGAAGGCGCTGCTTCATTTGCAAGCTGCGAAGTACCAGATGTACTCCCTAAAAGACTATGTGGAACGGGACGCGTATATACCCCTGGTGGGCGAAATTTAAAAGCCCCATCAACTAATTCAACAATCCCCATAATTTCTAAACATGCCAAATTCAATGGCTCAGAGAGACATGCCACATGCATATCTGTTTCCTCGTCCGGGTCAAAGAGTCCATGCTCCACAGCAAGATGAGTGATAATAGACCCTAAAATGATTGGTTTCTTTTTCTTTGCAAGTACAGTTTGGAATTGAGAGGCTAGCCAACACCCAAGATTTACTTTTAGCTTGTTCAACATGGACCAAATGATGAAGAATTCTGCCTTGGAGAAGGTGCCAGATGAGTCCTTTCGTCCGGAGAAATTGTAGGCAAGGAACCGCTGTACATATCTCAAAATAGGATCTTTCAAGTATGAGCTCTTTGATGTACTGGGGTTGTACACTAAAGGGTCCATGGATATTTCCCTCCAAATGTTAATATAATTAGACGAAAAGGTTTGTACATAATCGCATGCACTTTCCAAGTATTCTTTCAATTCCGCATTTGAGGAATCCAGAAATCCCAGTGACAAATTAAATTGGGTGATTGACTGATGAAATTCTTTCCCTAGCAATCTATACTTGATTACCCCAGGAGTGTCTAGGTTCAAGTCATCATGTCTCTCAAAAGCAAAGGTGCTATAAAATTCATATGTAAGTTCCAAATAGGCTGGGTATTTAACCATTGTGAAGTAATTTCTCCAACCAATCGCATCAAATAGATCATGCACTTGAGTTGCAATATTTAACTGATCAAGGGTCGAAGCATCGATGAACTTACACGGGGCAAAGCTTCTGAATCGAAATAGTTCTAGGCGTTGCCTTTGAGCTGGAGTCATGCTTCCTAATTCTCCTCCCAATTGATCAAGGCGCAATGGTAGAATACCAGTATCGATCCCCAGCCGAGATCTTTGCCTGTTTGAAGATTGAGCTTTACGCTTTTGACCAACATTGATGTGTGGCACAGAGGGTTCTGTAGAAGTCTTAGCCTTCTTTTTCTTGGATTTAATATTAGTGCGCGGCATAATTGAACTGGAGACAAATTAAACCAATGAAAATCAGTAACTGAGCTTTATGAACAAACACTTGAACAATGCTGCTTAGAAAGACTTCAATCGCCCATTACAAAGAATGACCAAGCATTAGAAATATAGAATGATTCAAATTAACGAACGTTGTATCAATGCATAATGCTTCAGACAATCATCTACCCAAATAATCATATATTCAAATAAGCCCATAAAAATCATAGTTCAACAATTATATATACCAACCGATCAGCACAGTCATTCGGTCATCACCAATACCAAGAAACAAACGAATACCCACGGTTTCAACAACACAATAACTAATCAGGGAAGCAATTAAACATAAGGAACAATGGAATTACAAATTTCAAAAATTAAGGCAAAAATTAATCAATTTAATAAACATAAAAGAAAACAACAATAAAACCAAATAAGCAGAGATGACTAGAGGTTGAGGGAAAAGGGCAATAATCCTGCAAGAGAGTGAAGAAATTTTGATACCAGTGAGGGAAGTGAGGTGTCGATCGTCAGGGTGTGTGAGAGACAAGGAAAGAAAAAAAAGATGATATGAGAAAGAAAGAAAAAAAAATGAGGGAAAGAGAGAGATGGAAGATGAGAGACAATAATGTGAGAATGAAAGAAAGAGAGTACGCTGGGGGGGGGGGGGTTGCAGAGTTAAAGGAGGATGAGTTGCAGAGGTAGAAGGGGTTTGCAAGGGAGGAAGAAAGAAAGAAAGAAAGAAAGAGGGAGAATGGGGAAAACGGTAGAAAAAAGAAAGAAAAAGAAAGAAGAAAGAATGAAAGTAAGAAGAAAGAAAATACATTGAGAAGAATTTTTTTTTTTTTTTTTTTTTGCGGATTTCAGAACTCTCTACAGAAGACTTTTAGGTTTAACACGTGGGCACGTTGCATCACGAAAAGTCTTCTGATTTTTTTGTACATTCCAGCTCTTTGAGTTTTTCTTATAAGACGTGACCACGCTGTACAGAACGAAGTCTTCTGTCTTTTTCATCAAATTTTCATTACGAGCCAATTGTAAGGTGTGGGCACGCCTTGAAAGAAAAAGTCTCCTGATTTCTCTCACTATGATCCTTCAGAAGCACTAGTTATAAGACGTGGGCACGCCCTATAAATTAAACTCCCCTGTCAAAATCGAAATAATTAGACTTTAACACTTGAATTTAAAACAACCTACGACAACTAAAATAACATAAATTAAACTAAATAATTTGGGTTGCCTCCCAATAGCGCCTTTCTTTAATGTCTTTGGCTAGACATAGCTTCCCTATCCACCAGGATCAAACGGATACCCAAGCTCTTGGAATTGCAACAATCTATGTTCTCTCCATCCATCCGTCATTATGTCAAAATTCTTCCTAGCTTTATGGAGAGCCTTCAAAAATAGAGATGTTGCCTGCAAAACAAATGGTAAAGGTTTCTCATTAGAAATTGGCAAAATAAAACAAAACACTTTACCTGATTGTTGAAACTCAGATTGAACATTAAGCTCTTCAACATATTCATCCAACTCTTGATTCAAGGTCAGGTTATCAGTCTCTTCCTCCTGCAGTTTAAACACTTCATCTTCAACATTTTCCTCTTCATCTTTCAGTGGTTTTGGAGGCATCTCGTCTGTAGCCTCCTCTTTACCATCATAAATTGTTGAATTTTCAATCATGACTGTCTCTTCTTCTTCTTTTGATGCTATGTGGGATATCTTTTTGGACATCTCAATCTCCTCATCAGTCCTTAAACTGATGGTGTTTGCATCCTCCTCCGTTTCTTCAATCGTTTGGAGAGATGATTGTTCCCATCTGTCCGCCAAACGATTGGCTACAGCTGTTATCTGTCTTAATTGATTAGTCAAAGTTTGAAATTGGACTTCCATATTTTGCTGCCATTGGAGTTGATCTTTTGCTTGTTGCTGGAGTTTGAGTGTATCTTCGTGTATAGATTTCTTTATATCCTCCAGAGACATACCATAATTAGAATTTGGGACCAGTTGTAGAGTAGGAGAATATGGAGGATTGTACTGTTGGAGGCTTTGGTGATGATCCGTGTTGACTGATACACATAGGGATTCTTATAGCTAAAATTTGTATGATCCCTCCATTCTGAATTGTACATGTCTGCATAATGATCATACATGGTAGAATAAGAACCATAATCTCTCTGTGGTTGCCTCGAAAATCCACCTGCGTCCAATTGATGAATTATATTCGTTAGCTCAGTATTTGATTTTTCAAAAGAAAAATCACTTACCTCATTAACAATCCTAGAGGGATAATCAAATGTTGTATCAAACTGCAAGAAGTTCGCTGCCATGTTCAAGAGTTAAGAAGGTGAAAATAGACAAAAAGAAATAAATAAATCAAGACGCCAATCCCCGGCAACGGCGCCAAAATTCTGGACGGGTGTCAACCGCACAAAAATTAATATTAAAATCCCACTCAACAAAAGATGATTTTTGAGTATAGCTGATGAGTAGGGTCGTCTCCTCAGGGACTGGGTTGTTTACTTATCTCACAATCACCAGAATACGGGGGGATTTTGGAATAACTAAAATTAATTAAACGAATTAGAGTAAACAAAATTGCAGAGAATAAATTAAAGAAAATCAAGGTTGAGAAAACTCTAGCCAAAGGAATGATAGTTGGAATTGGTTCATTCGACTGATCATCGATGCAAAGATGAATTCTAAGCAATTATTGATAAATTGGTTATAGCTGTTGATACAATCGAACAGCCAACTCTTCCTTACCGTTTCGGTAATTCAAGGTACAACCGTTAATTACTTCCCTAATTGAGAGATAACCTAGGTACAACCATAGAATTTAATCTCACAATTGCAATATGAATTAGAAAAGTCCAATTCTAATCAACAAACACCTACAAGGGTTCATTTAAATTAGATTGTAGATCTCTCAAACTAGTTGTCACAAGTATCAAAATAGCTAAACAATCAACTATTCTGAATGACAAAGGATTATATGGTGGAATTAAATACCTGGCCAGCAATATTTAATTTAACACACAATAACCCTAAACGCTAAAAGCATGAGATATACAAATACCAATAATTGAAAGAAACAATAGAAATAGATTAGATCTCACAGCATGTAAAACCAATTCTTCAATCTTCCTTTGACTAGAATAGAGGCTTAGTTACACCCCATGAAAGTAGAGAGAGATGTCGAGAGAAGAAGAAGAGTTTTCTGTTCAAAATATTGAATAAAAAATTATCTAGAACGATTCACAACTCACTACTAATAATACGTCTCTCTCTTTCCTACTTAGACTTCTACTACCAAAGGAAGTCTTTACTTTTAGATAAAAGTTGATTAACTAATAATACTTTTCCCTAAATCTAATTAATTGAAATTGACAAAAGGTAATAATAGACTCCTAAAAATCTGCTAATCTTCCAAAATCTCACACTAGAGTCGTAGTTTGAGTCACAATAGGAAGTTTCTCCTTTTAATCCCGCTGCTTAGTTTCTCGGCTACAGCGTGCCCACGCCTTACGAACAAAACTGTTCTGAAATTTTCCTTTCTGCTCCAAATTGCACCAAATACACCAAAACACCTATAAACGACACAAAACATAAAACTAAGTAAAATCAACTCATAAAAACAATAAAACACTAAAACATAATGTAAAAACACACAATTAACATTGACTAAATACGCGCTATCAATTGCTAATGGTAAAAGTCATGTAATACTCACTTAGATAGCAGCCAAAACAATATTTGTAACTGTTAAAATCAATTGCGAATCTATCCTTTAGATTCACTTCTATCCTAATGTTAATTGTATTTTAGATTTCCAATTTTTTTTGAAAAATATTGAATTATTAGTTAGACATGGAAATTGATTTGTAGAGAATTTTAAGTATTTATTTTATTATTTTGACTAACATTCACATAATTATCGCCATTAAAAATTTTTATTAATTGTTTGTTTGTTGGTGAATATTAATAATTAGAGTTTATATTTGTTTTTGCTGAAATATTGAGACCAACATAGTCAAAATTAAGGGCCAAGTTTGTTTTCAATGAAATTTTGGTGGCTACTCTGGTGCAGTGCCTAATTTTAACGATCAAAACTGCAATTGTCAAAAATTTGGGTTGTCCATATGTAAATAATTCCCAATTTTTAGCAAAGCTTAAAGGATTGCATTTCTCAATGCCCATCAAAATAATTAGATGAAATAATGGGCTTTTCCTTGATTACTTTTATAAGAGATATTGGTTGGACGCAGTTTGTTCAAAGGTGGTTTAGAGATCCGACAATGTTTATGTATCATGTAGCTGCCATAGGGATTTTTAACTTTTTGTTCTTAATTTTTTTTTTTTGGCCGAAAAACAGATTCTTGTTATTCTCCCGCGAGTTAAAAAGCATATTATAACACTATCATAACCTATACACGACCACTATGAGTTGTAACTACTAAGAATTTACCGTTGCAAAATTTAGCATAATTAACTAATATAATAGAACTATCAACAAGCAAAAATACTACCGTAATAGAGGAAGGGAATTCTTGTTGGTTTAAAATTGAATATTTAGCATCCTTCTAGGTAAAAAGTATTACAAGGTTCTAAAATTTAAAGAACGTAAAAACAAAAATACATTTACCTTGAACATCGGATTGTAGTGTCGATGACCGTTGCCTTCGGAAACTAACTGATTCATAAAATCTTTCTTAAACACGGAGACCATAGCTAAGACCAAAAAAAAAAAAAAAAGGCCTTTTTTCCCCCTATTTACAGGGCAGTACTACTTGTTCCCTCCTTGGTTGGCTCTTCTCTTTGTTTTTGTTGTAGGTTATGAAATTTGTTCTTCCTTATGTTGCTGTGATTTTCTGTTTAGTTGGTTTTAGGATAGTTATACGTTATAAAATCAATCACACAATATTAAAGTTCATCCGAGTTCAGGGGTTTTCAAATTGGTAAAAGATTCAATATATTTAAACATTTATCGTGGTGATGATGAGAAGGTTTGCTATTCCTTTTAACTAATTATCTTTTAATTCTCTTGCATCTTACGGGGTATCCAATTTTCTTTTTCTGGATAGCAGACTCTTCCTGATTGGACTTCTTGGATCAATAATTGAGTTAAAAAATAACACTCATATTGTTTTACGTGGTGGGAAGGTCATTTTGGTTGATAAAATCCTGATTGAAGGACCAAGTTCTAATGATAGTGTGAAGTGATGCAAATGTATTAGGTCTATAGAATATACAATCAAATCATTCAAAAACACCACGTAATACCCTTTTTTAACAAGTGCATGGATCACAGTAGTAAAATATTAGAGTCGATTTTATGAGTAAACAAAAATCACAATTATCAATGATACTAACTTGTTTTATTATCTAAACAACCAAAATTCAAGAGAGTTGATGAAACTAATAAGCAAACTAATAAGCAAAATTCAATCTTTAAAGTAAACAAACAAATGGAGAATTATGTTATATTTAAGATGCCCAGGGATAGAGTCTACTAAAGGTCACAACATATGAGAGCTTAAATTATAGTCCTTGTTATTTCTATCCTCGTTTAGGATTCAATATCAGTGGTACTCAAAAACTAGGGGTGTGTTTGGATGTTGTGTTTTTTAGGAAATGTGTTTTTTTGGCACAAAAAACACCCAGAAAATGTTTTATGCACATTTTTTGGTTTTGTACACTCACATACATTTTTACACACTAAAGTCCTACACACCAAAAACACACACTCACCTTCAAACTCACACCAAAAACACACACTCACTTTCACACTCACTAATATATATATATATATATATATATATATTATACATACATAGATACGTATGTACATAAATGCATGTACATACGCATGTATGTACATATAATATATTTATTATCTATATATGTTATATATAATATATATTATGCATAATATTATAGGTATTATAATATATATAATATGTAATATATATAGATAATACCTATATATATAATATATTACGTATGTATGTATGCATGCATGTACATACATATGTATGTACATATAATATATATATAAATATATATTATATATTATATATGTATATATATTTATATATAAATATATGTATGTACGTATGTATGCATGCATGTACATATGCATTTACATAAGTATAATATATTTATTATCTATATTATATATATAATATTATTTATATATATTATATGTACGTATGTATGTATGCATGTATGTACACACGTATGTATATACATATAATATCTATAAATATATTATATATAAATATATGAATGTACGTATGTATGCTTGCACGTACATACATATTTATGTACTATAATATATTTATTATCTATATTATATATATATGTATATATTTATATAAATATTATATTATATATATATTATGTGTATTTTAATATATATAGATAATATATACACATACGTATATTTATATATATTGTATTATACACGTATGATTGTATATATGTATGCATGCAGGTACATACGTATGTATGTACGTGTAATATATATTATATAATACATATAAATATACCTATGTATATATATTATCTATATATGTTATATATATTATATATGTTTAATATACATAAATATGTTATATATAAATATATATTATATATTATATATATTTATAGATAAATATATGTATGTACATATGTATGCATGCATGTACATACGTATTTATGTCCGTATAATGTATTTATTATCTATATTATATATATAATATTATATACATATATATATTACATGTACGTATGTATGTATGTGTTATATATATAATATAATACATATAAATATACCTATGTATATATATCATCTATATATATCATATTATATTATATTATATATCATATTATATATCATATTATACATACATAAATATATGTATGTACGTATGCATGCATGCTTGTACATACGTATTTATGTACGGTATAATATATTTATTATCTATATTATATATAATATTATATATATATCACATGTACGTATGTATGTATGCATGCATGTACATACGTATGTGTGTACATATAATATATATGAATATATTATATATAAATATATATTATATATTATATATATTTATATATGTATGTATGCATGCATGCATGTACATACGCATTTTTGTACGTATAATGTATTTATTATCTATATTATGTATATATTATATTATATTTATTGTGTGTATTATAATATATTATGTATATTATATATATTATGTGTATTATAATATAATATGTATAATATATATATACATGCTTATATCTATATATATTATATTATATACATGTATGTTTGTATATATGTATGCACACAGGCACATACGTATGTATGTGCGTATAATATATATAATATAATATATATATATATAAATATGCGTATGTATATGTATTATCTATATATATTATATTATATTATGTTATATTATATTATATTATATAATTATAATATATATCATATATCATATATGTATGTATTTATGTATAATATTATATATATATTATATAATATGTTATATATATTTACTTATATAATATATACATATAGGTATGTACGTATGCCACATATATGTGTATGTATGTGTGTGTGCGCGCGCATGCATGTATGTATGTATGTGTGCATGTGTATGTGTGTGTGTGTGTATGTGTGTGTACAAATTTGGGAATGAAATTTGTGTTTTGGACAAAAACACTTAATTGTTTCTAAAAAACAATATTGTCCAAACTCTAATTGTTCCTAAAAAACATCTACAGTAAAATTTCCTCAAAAACACCCCAAAAAACACTCATCCAAACACAGAGATTCTTTTGTGAATTAAAAACTACTAACACTTGAGCTTTTCTATTTCCGTGATGAAGACATGCAAGTGCTAGTTCATTAGGAGCATGAATTGTAGTCTAAAACCCTAATCCACTTAAAACCATCACTATTTCCACGTGTTTATTACTTAAGTTCCATCTATTTCTTAGTGTTAGGCCCTTGCAACCAAAGAGGGCAGTTTTAAAGTTTTTTTTTAATAGAAGGGTAGTTTTTGACTTTCAGTTAAAATCTATGTCATTTTAAAGTTCCGTTACACAAATAATAAAACTAAAGGAGGTTAGTGTAATATTCTAAATTAGAGGAGTGCTAAATGAAATTGTCAAAAACCTCAAGAATGTTTGTAAAATTATCCCTTCAAAATTTGATTATGCCGGCAATATTTTGTTTATGATTAGAGACAATGATCCTATCATGCAGCCAGGAGCTTGATTGGCGATTGTCACGATATATATATATTTTTGGTTTAAATTTGAAACCACGGAAGATTCTAACTCACAAAGGCTTAACTAGCCTCTCTGCCATAAGCTTATGCCCTTAATCTGTAAGCAGTCTTTTAGCTTGGCCAAGATATACTTGTGCTTATGCTTTAGCTTCTTTGTCCCAGAGCAAGGATTAGCTCAAGGGCTTGCAAGCACCCTTTGGTGGCGTTCATCTCGTCCTGTTTTATGTTGCTTTTCTATTTCTGATTACTACTATTAGGCACTGAAAAACGGCAAAGTTATTTTATGTAACATTTTTACAAATTATAAACATTTTAAGTAGTTGATAATGTTTTAATTTAAACAATCTATCTCTTGAAGCTCCCAAACTCAACATTATTCTCCTTCCGTAATGCTTTAAATTTTAGACAGATCTACCCTATTTTATAGATACACTTGGTCATCTAATAACTCAAAGGACAGAGTCAAAATATGAATATGGTTATTATTTTTGTGGCTTCCAATATCATAGTGTCTTATTGTACCAGTAGTACTCATCAACCATTTAATTTTGAATAATTGTATGACACTCTTTTCAATTCGGAATTAACTAAAAAATTGCTTTGTCTTTTGTGGTGCTCAATATCTTTCCCAGCTCTCTCTTTTCTTTCTAATGCCTTCTTTTTCTTTTTTTTTTCCCGAGTACACAAAACTAGTTTTTTGGTAAAAAAAACACATTTGGGAATCAAAAGTTTTGAATCTAATTCTCAAAATAAAGGAGAGTTAAATACAATAAATCCTATAGCTTTTGTTTTATTTCCTTACAGTTAAACTTTAATTTGTTCAACATTATCTCCTCTTGAATCTTTGTGTTTAGTTGATTGACTCTCTACAACTCGTTGGAATTAGATATAGTGAGATAATTTTAATAATTCAAAAGGCAATTTCAACCTTATGAGACATGCTAATTAGCATGGCTTAACATGCTCGCTCCGTTGTATAATTTCAACCATACATCGTTCTCAACCACTCTTGACCTGATTTTACACCAACTATAAGCAAGCAAATAGGATAAAATAAAGTAAGCATTTTTTTTGGTAACAGAAAAGTTTGTATCATTTGGGTCTAACAAATCTTGTACGTTGTATTTAAGATTCTTAAACCAGTTTGTCTCTCTTCAATTCGTGGTAATAAGATAACTTCGACACTTCAAAAAACAAATATGACCTTTGCCGACTTGTTAACAGGATGCTAATTACGATGGCTTTACGTACCCCCTTTCCGTCAGATAATAGGAAAAAGAAAGTCAGGTTCACACCTTACAGCGTTCTCAACAGCTCTTAACCTGACTTTATACACTAACCATAAGCGAACAAAAAGGATAAAAATAAAGCAAACTGTAATATTAAGGCCTTAGGGACCTTTATGAAATTAAACCTTCTTTGGGCCATTGTGTGCTTTGTAAGAAGTAGTGTCCTTAGTTGCAATTCTTGAAAATTCAAATTTTTGCCCTAAAGACTGGAATCCCTGCTTCATTTTTCCTCATTCTTCCTCTTCTATTTTGAAAGAATTCCTCTAAATTTCTTCTCATTTTCTCAACCCATTGAAGGAGGAATTGAAGGGATTTCATCCCCAAAGGAAGCTAGTAGAAGTCATTTTGAAGCTTTCTCCCCAAATCTCCCTCAAGGTAACTCTTCTTCCTACTTTTAGTTCTTTCACCATTTGATTATTTTGCTTGGAATTTCGAGTTTATGGCTTTATTGGATGCTCTTAGACTATGTTGCTCTTGAAATAGATGATTTGTAGTAGTAGTGCTTGTGAGTTATGATGGATGTGTGAGGTGGGTGAGCTAGAAATTTGAAGAATTGGGTATGAGATTTTGGTGGATCTTGTGTGATTTTGAGAATGATCCATGAATATGTTGATTATGATGTTAAGATAGTATTTTCCTACTTTATTATGCTATTTTGAGGTTGTTTTGTTGTTTGGATTGGGTGAGAAGATGATGAATAGTGTGGGGGGTGATTTTGAGCAGTTGCAGGCCGTCTTGCTGGGTTCATCCGCGGTGCCACCCGCGCCGCAGATGAGACCACGGCTCGTAGCAGCAGCCTCTCTGGGCTCATCCGCGGTGCCACCCGCGCCGCGGATGAGACCGCGGATGAGGGGCCGCTTGCTCTGACCTGAGCCGTGACCTCAGCCGCGCCGCGGCTGGAGTCGCGGCTAGGTACTGTATCTGAGCCGCAGCGTGAGCCGCGCCGCGGCTGACGCCGCGGGTCAGTACAGTTTTGTCTCTTTTCCTCTTTTTGCGTGTTAAGCTAGGTTTAAGCCTCTTTTATGATTTCTTAATAGAATCAGTATGTGATACAAGTCTTCCTTGTGTGTTATAGGCGACGAAGGACTTTATTCCTACTCGGACTACCTAAATTAGTCTTGGAGTGAGGTAAGTAGTATTTGATTCTCTTTGCTTTAGAAATGTTTTTGATGATGATAAATGACTTAGATAATACTTTCTCTATATAAATGGGCTTATGTTTGGTTACTTTGATTTTCTATGACACAAGATGTGTGGTCTAATGAATTCTTTGAATGAACATATGAATGAGCTCTTGTATGTGAAATGGGTATATGACGGGACTAGTTCCCTAAATTGGTAATGGTAGTAAATCATTTTGAACCGTACTAACCGGGTTATAGTTAGTTTTGTACCGCACCAACCGGGTGGTAGTTGGTTTTGAACCGCGTTAACCGGGTTATAGTTAACAACTGGAATTCCAGGGTCATGTGTCCACTAACTGCTTGAGCTCTCTTTTCTTTGAATTGCTTTATGCAATGTTTGGAATGTGTATGGTTTTTGACTTGACCACATGTTGTAAGGTTTATGGCTTTGATTTTGGTTTGAAATGTACTTATGTATAAATGACAAACTTAAGCCCCAAAGAGAACCTTTACTACTTACTGGGTGATTATATCACTCACCCTTTTTGTTTAACCCCGCAGGTGATGAATTTGTTGAAGGTGATTGGACCGATTTTTGGGCCTCATAGTCGTAGCTAGGATAGACTTGAATGAGGTTATTTTTGATAGCTTTGATGTATAGCCATATTTTGTATGGATTAGGTTATACATACTTTCCCATCTATTTTTGTCATTGGGGAAGAGAAGTATATGAATGCTGTATATCTTTTGGTGATGAATGAAATGGATTCTTATGGGCATTTTGACATTTTGGAGCCTTATGTTATGTTTAGACGATAATTGTTTTGATTTAGCCTTGTGTCCTAGCGTAGCCTAGGGCATGGCGGGTGCCACGTCTCGGGCACGGGGCGTGACACAAACACACACACACATATATATTGTAAGAGAATTGTTTGTATTTTTTGGATCCAACAAATCCTGTACGTTGTATATAAGCTTCTTAAACTAGGTTGTCCCTCCTCAATTCGCAGTAATAAGACAACTTCAATACTTAGAAAAACAGATATAACCTTTGCCGACACGTCAACAGGACGTTTCTACCTATTTTTTCATGCAATTCATACAATAAAGAATTAATTGAGTTCAAAACATCAACAGCCCTTGACTTTGCTCTACCCCCAAAACGTAAAGATGAGGGAACAATTAATAAAGATAGCTAAAGAAAAGAAGTAACATTTTAACCTAATGATGAGGGAACAATAAAGATAGCTTTAGAAAAAACGTGTTCCTCATGTGTCTTTTCTCTCAATCAATAAACGTTTTTCTCGTTTGGATACAATTTATTGCACTCACCGATAATCAGAGAATTCATTTGCAGTGTGGGGATATTTTGCTAACCTACATAATTGAGCTTTTGACTAGCAAAGAAAAGGTCAAAATAGTAAACGTTTTTCTCGTTTTGATCCAATTTATTGTACTCACCGGTCACTGGATAATTCATTTCCAAAGTGGGGCCATTAGAAATGCCACCAAATTTTAGACAAGAAATCATAGAAGTGAAGGACGAGCAAATAATTTGTAATTTAATTGTTTCTTTTTTGTCTTCAAGATCCTCTAAGGATATTGTAATGAACTTTTTCTTCCCATTCTTTTCTTTATACCTCAACAATTTTCAAAATATCCCCTCTACTTTAAATTCAATGGATCTGTAAAAATCAGTTGGACGTGGAGTAGATTTGGATTTCCTCGAGAAATTAAAACAAGAAATAATCACATGATATATATCTATTGCAAAGATTGGTGTGTTTTTTCCCAATGTTAACATGACACCTCTTTCGTGTGGCTATATTAAATTTACAAACGAAAACTCCAGCTCTGGTAAATTTTCCGTATTCTTTTGTTAGTAATTGTAAGCACCAATTTCTTGTGATTGTTTTAAATTTTTCGAAAGACCGTTTCTATTTGTGTTTGGCATTATTTGTAGTCTGTTCAGTCTCAATGCAACAAAAATACATGAACTTTAAAGTTTTAAAGCCTTTTGGGAACAAAAGCATCAAAGTTAGCCAATTAAATTTTTTATCCATTGCATTTATATCATTGAATCATTAAAATAAATTACAAAATCTTATCTACAACGAAAAGAAGAATATTTATGTATCAAGTACTAGAAATTTTTATCATATTTAACGTTCTCATATATGGAGTATTACATTCAATGTGTGCAAAAAGGGATAATTACAATTTTAGTCCCTGAATATGGGCACAACACTAAAGTGATTTCTAAAATTTCAACGAAAACAACTATGGTCTCTAATGTTCCTAATTGTAACCCAAAGAGGACAAATGACACAATTTGATCCATAATGTTTCTCATTTCGACAAAAAGAATTGTTGACAGAATTTAGACAATTGCTAATGGTAAAAATCATGTAAAATTCACTTGACCTTAGCCAAAACAATATTTCTAACTCTTAAAATAAATTGTGAATTTATCCTTATATTCACTTATAATATTAATTGTTATTATGATTTCCAATTTTTTAAAACCATTCAATTTATTTGTTAGATGTGGAAATTAATTTTTCTAGTCGATTTAAGGTGTTTTATTCAGTTGTTTGTTTGTTGGTGAATATTAATAACTAGAATCCATATTTAGTTTTTTTTTCTTGAATCTTTGAGATCAATTTAGTCAAAATTAAAAATATTAAAGACCAAGTCTATTTTCAATAAAATTTTGGGGACTGCTTTAGTGCGATTCCTAAATTTTATCAAAACGGCAATTGTCACAAATTTGGGTTGTCTATATGTGAATAATTCCTCATTTTTTATCAAAGCGTAAAGGACTGCATTTCTCAATGTCCAACGATATAATTAGATGAAATAATGGGTTTTTCCTTGATTATTGTTATAAGAAATATTGGTTGGATGCAATTTGTTCAAAGGTGGTTTAGAGATTCGACCATCTTTCTATATGTTAATAATATGACTAAAATTTAGGCCTTCACGTAGCTGCCATAGGGATTTTTAACTTTTTGTTCTTAATTTTTTTTTTTTTGTGGCAAAAACAGATTCTTGTTATTCACTCATGAGTTAAAAACATATTATTACTCTATCATAAACTATATAGAACCACTATGAGTTTTACTATAAAAAAGAAAAAGAAAATAATAACGTAATAGAAGGAAGGGAATTCATGTTGGTTTAAAATTGAATATTTAGTTTCCTTCTAGGTAAAATTATTACCAGGTTCTAAAATTAAAAGAACGTTAAAACAAAAATACATTTACCTTAAACATGGGATAGTAGTGTCGATTAATTTAAAGCCATGACCGTTGCTCTTCGCCTTGTTTTATGGTTAGTTATAATATTTGTTCTTCCTTGTATAGTCACTTATTTGTTCTTCGCCTTGTTTTATGGTTAGTCAAAACAAAATATCACAATTATCAAAACTACTAACTTGTTTTATTATCTAAGTAACCAAAATTCAAGAACATTGATGAAACTAATAAGCAAACTAATAACCAAAACGCAATCTTTAGAGTAAACAGACAAATGGAGAATTACATTAGATGCCCAGGAATAGAATCTACTCAATGTCACAACATATGACATCTTAAATAATAGTTGTAGACACCAAATTTTAACACACCATTTATTTTCAAATATTGGGGGACATGTTTGCATTTTTTTGGGGTCAAATTTTAAATTTTCAATAATCTCAGGGGGTAAAATAGTAATTTTTATCTGTAAATATTTTTCATTAGTTTTGGGGGTTTTTAAATTCACATTTCATTTTCATATGTATTTTTTAAATTTTTTGTGATTTTTTCGTATTTAATTAGTATTCTTTTTATACTTTACTAACACAAGGGTAAAATGGTAATTTCACCTCGCGAACAGCATTTTAGCTCATTTCAAGTCCCAAATTTATTTTCTAATTTTTTAAGCATGTTTCTAAATTTTCTTGATATTTTTAGAAACGATTGCTATTTTTTCTGTAAATACTGCATTCAATGGCAAAATCGTCATTTTATAGTTTAAATTCATTTTTTGTCATTTTTTTATTCATAAATGCATTTCCTAGAGTTTTAAGCTTATTTTTAATTTTTCATAATTTTTCAAAACCAATAGCTATTTTTTGTATATTTTTGTTATCCAAGGGCAAAATTGTCATTTTACATTCTAAACTCATTTTTCACCAATTTTTGGGTCCCAAATTCGTTTTTAGGTTTTTAAGCATGTTTTAAAGTTTTTTCTAATTTTTTTAGGGTGAATTTCTATTAACAAATTTGTTATTTACATTTTTCTTAATTTTTTCATTTTTGTAAGAGAAAATAGATTTTTAAAGATAAATTTATAATTTTGGTAGTCAAGGGTGTTTTGGTCTTTTAGCCATTTCTTGGAGGTTAAGACTTGTGCACTATAAATACCCCCACTTGGAGATTTTTAAAAGAGGGGAAAAAAAATAAAAAAGCCTATGTAGAGTTTTTAGTTTTTTGATTTTATCCTCTTACACCAAAAACACCAAAAACACACTTTTTCCTACATTTTTTTCTTCAAGTTTTTACCAAGAACGCTAAGAACACTTACTAGCTTTTAGTACATCTTCAAACCTACACCTAAAACACCTAGAACACACAGTAGTGTATCTGCAAGTTTCACCTAGAACACCTAAAACACACATTAGTGTATCTTCAAGTTTTCACCTAAAACACCTAAAACACACACTAGTACATCTTCAACCACACACCTAGAACACCAAGAACACACACTCACTCTCTCTCAAACACGCTTACTATGACAGCCCCACCTTACCCAGAGGCGTACTAAAGGGCTTAGCGGACTGCCTGCCTTGCTCTCGCCAGGACTCAAATCATGCACTCACTCAAACATCCAAGCGCACTTAACCCAAATAAAATACATTCATAATAAAATACATTCATAAAATTCACTTGAAAGTACAAATATTATAAGAGGTTTATATCCAAAAATATACATAGTATTTACAATATAAAAGCCTACACTATTGGACTTATCAAAAATACATGAAACAAAACATTTACTATGTCCAAATCAGCTTTTCTAGCTTTAATATTTTGGGAAACTTGGTTAAAGAAAACAAATAAACGGGATGAGATATAATAGCCCAGTGAGTGCTCAAGTCATGCAACCATACCAGTAAAACATGATTTTATTCAATAAAAATATTTGACGAGTTAAATAAACAATGTATGAACAATTTAATTAACAAGTAGTCAATAGCAGATACGGAGCTCAACTACGGGAGCATGCTCAACCGCAGAAGTAGCAAGCACTGAACATGTAACCAAGACGTTGGGATAGAGATGATAGCTCAGGTCCTCGCCAAGGATCATACCAGTATAAACAAGCAAGTACCCTAACCACCATTCACCTTGTAACCTCCGTACAAGCTACCACATCTAGGGAGTAATCTCAACCTTGGAAGGGCCAACAAGCAAGAAAGTTCAATCCGGAGTTAGCCTCTTTGAAGAATTCAACTCAATTGGGAAAGAACAACACGCCCTAAAACACCTAGCACCTTATGACCTCGCAATCACGACCGGGTTGACTAACCGTGAAGTAACAGTGAAGTTAGTCACGGAAGTCTCAAGCACAATTAACACATTTGATAGTGCAAGCATGTAACACATTGCGGAATAGGTGCGATAAAGTATACATCTTTCCTCAAGTAACACATTTCATTAAATATTAATGTCAAGTATAACATGGCATTTCATGCATCATGCACACATAAGAACACTCACCTGAAGTGCCTAAGAAAAGATTTTGTAATATGGTCGGGAATCACTTCCGGATCCTGAAATTCAAAGGAAAATAGTCATATAAAAACCTGACTAAAATCTAAGTAATTTAATAAGAAAATTCGAGAAATACCCCAAGCCTTTCTAGGGTTTTTGGAGTTTAGGGCTTTACCCTAGGGTTTAGGGTTTTCAAAATTAGGGTTTTCTAAATTTTTTAGGGTTTTGCTCGGAAAGATTCACTTCACTGATAGCTCATCTACGGAAATTTCTGTACGTTCAAATCACTAAATTACAGCTTATATAACTTTAAATCATAGCCTAATCACTTTTACTTCTTAGGTTTTACCGAAATTTTTGCAGCATTTCCCCTATAATCGGACTAACCCAAAATTTTTAACTTGCAAGGAAAACAACCAACCAACCCAATTTCAAGTAGTTCTACAATTTCCATATCAAAATCAATTCAATTTCACCCAAATTTGTCATAGAAACACATGAACCACTCCAAGGTTCTTCAACCAAATCATACTTAATTCATATCATCTCAAGATTCAATCACTATCTACAAGTTATACAAGCCTATAAACCTCATATTCATGGAATAAAACTTCATTTTCATGGCTTAAATAAATCATGCTTAGCATTAAAGACATGGGTATAAAGCTATAAAACTACAACTTATATTTGAACTAATAAGAAAAGTTTATGGAAATACCTTTAACAAGGCAACATCTTTGCTTAGAAATGAGTTTGATTCACTTTCAATGGAAGAAAAAGGATCAAATTGGAGAGAAATGCTCTAAGAAAATGAAAGCAAATGAGAAGAAAAGAGAGAAGAAGAAGCCGGCCAAGGTTAGAGAAAAAAGAGAGAAAAAATGGCTAAGTAAAGACGAAAAGAAATGGAGAAAGAATTGGAAAAACTTTGACCAATCAAAGCAAGACAAAACCAAGTGTAGAGCTTGACTTTCTTGCAACTTTAGACTCCACTTGGCTAGGCTTAATTAGAAGAGATTTTAACACTTATCCTCCTATTAAATCTTGCAAGACTTATAAGGTACAACTCCTAAAGGAAAAAGCTACAACATGCTACTTAAAAATAGAAATCATTCCATTATCTATTTTCAACTAATTTTCGGCCCTCTTTTTTTTTTTTTCTACTAATAGACATAATGCGAAATAAATGGTTTTGCATGAATTTCTTGGGTATTACGCTTACACTCTCTCTCACACACTACACACACTACTCACTCTCTCTCACACACACATTTACACACACAGCCAGGCACATAAACACACTGCACATACCAATTTACACACACTGTAGCACACACAGTTTCACACAAACAACACACAGGCACACACACTCACATGGTTAGTTTCACAAACACACACACGCTCATACACATAGTCCCAAACACTCACACCCAAACACGCACAAACACACACTTCCATACACAGAATTCATCACAATCACAAACACACACCACACACACTGCTTACGAATCAGGCTCCCTGGCATCATGCAATTCACACAGACTTATGCACAGACACATTCACATACATTAGTTCCACAAAGAACACCCAGAAGCACACACATTTGAACACACAGATTCACGCCCTATACATAGCATTCCCACACCACATAGTTCACATACACATTCACACAAATTCACACACACCACAAACACACGTTAGATCCACACACACTCACATACAATCACACACGCAATTACACACGTTCTCACATAAACACACACAAACATGCAATCATCTTCAAACTCCCTACAATACATACCAAGTAGACATCCAAGTCTCACAGCCTCAATTTCAGCAACTCCTCAACCCAATCCAACAGAGCCAACCCCAAAATTGCTAAACTAGCCCCACAATTCCCTTGCTTCACCCGGCAACCTGCATAAAAACAGTCCCAAAAACAAACGCTGCAACAACCCCAGCCCCTAGCCAAGTCTTCAGTAGCTCCACCGCCATTTACAAAACCTGCACAAAAACAACAACTAGCAAACTGAATTACCAATACTCACACCAGCGGACACCCCAACAGTAGCCACAAACTCCACTAGAGATCATCATTATCAGGCCACCTCCCACTTGCAAAATCACCACCTGTAACAGCTCTGTTTCACCGCTCAAAATCACAATACAATCCAAAGCCACAACAAATTTCCATTTTCATTCACCAATTGACTGTCTTCACCACCCAATCATCACCCCCCTCCTGAAACCACCCCAATTGCCACCAGTCCTCCCCTAGTTTTCCTAACTACGATCAAACTGGCAATAGAGCTACAAGGAGTGCTGCCCTGCAACTCCATTTCCCCATCACCTATCAATAATCACACCACCGCTATCTCCCCGCAGCAGGTAGCCCTCAGTCCTCCTCTATTTCCTTTTGAATGGCCTTTAGTCAATAGAATTATGCTCGGTTTTTGCTAATTTGTGATGGATCAATTTAAAATTTTTGATATTCGATCTAAAGGCAATATGGTTTGATGAAGATTTATGAGCTTGGGAGTTTTGAGAGAAAGAAAACCGACCGGGGGGGG
Source organism: Mitragyna speciosa (assembly GCA_024721245.1). Lineage (NCBI taxonomy): Eukaryota > Viridiplantae > Streptophyta > Magnoliopsida > Gentianales > Rubiaceae > Mitragyna > Mitragyna speciosa. Next base: position 13,588,994 of record CM045561.1, read on the forward strand.
GAGTTGTGTTTCTTGAGGTGAAGAGAGCAACAGAGAAACAAAAAGATTAAGAGAAAGAATAAGAGTGAGACAAAGAGAGCTGAAAGTGAAGAGATCAGGGAGAGAGACGAATAGAAGAGAAACAGAGAGTAGGCAAGTGAGAGAAACAAATAGAGGAAGGGCGAGAGGAAGAGAAGAGAGAGCAGGAGAGAAACAAAGAAGAAGAAGGAGAGAACAGGAAAGTGATCGAAAAATAGAAGAGAAAAAGAGAATAGAGAGCAATCAGAGAAAGAAGAAAAGAGAAAGAGGAGAGAAAAAGAGAAATAAATAGAAAAGGAATGAAGAAGGGGATTTCCAGTGGGGAAGAAGAAGCTGATTTTGGGAATTAAAGGGTTTTGTTATTGTGAGAAATAATTCGGGGGCTTCTATTGGGTTAAAACCAATGTAGATGTAAAGACTTATTGGGAAATTTCTGATTTTGGTTATTGGCTTGAAGGTTTTTTTTTTTTTAATCTTTTTGTTCCTGAATTTGTTTATGCTTTTCATGCTTTATTTTTATGTTAGTTTGTTTATATAGTTAGTTAATTTTATGATGTAGTCTTATTGTTTCTACTCTATTTCTGTTAATTAGCATTATTGATTAGTTTAATTAATATGTTAAGCTTGTGTATTGCTCGGTTATTCTATCAAGAAAAATAAATGCTTAGAATTCAGCCGTTTTTGTTTTAAATAATGTTGATATCCCCTTAAAGAATTTGTATATGCAAATAGTGCCCAATTTTACAGATTCGGTCTCTAAGATCTTCATAATTAGGCCATATTTTTTTCACACGGTCACCCCCTAGTTGCTATAATTCATATTTTTCCCATTAACATTGATGGAATTTGCATATGTTTGTACCCTCACTTGCGGGAAATTTGTTTTGCCCCTTTCTTATTTAGCCTTAATTTAATTTATAAATTTGCTACTAGATTAGTTATATTTCATTTTACCTTTTAAGCCTTATAGAAATTTATTTCAGTCCCCATAGTTGCTAGAATTTACGTTTTTTAGCCCGATTTGTCAATGTTTGCAAACTTCGTGTTTTACTCGTTTATATCGAGACACCTTCATTCGTGTGTTCATTTTGTTAGCATCTAATACCGGGTCTTCAAAGAGGTATCCCGACTCCTTGTTAATTTCCTCTTTATGTACTCCAATATGCTCCAATGTGATTTTATGTGTTATAATTTGTTTATTTCTTAATTTACATACTTTTTGCGTGTTCACATATTTAATTTATGTAATTTTAAATTTTAATTATTATTATTTTTAAAAAAATATTATATTTTTTTATTTAGCAAGTCAATGTAATAATTAAATTATTTTTCTCATATTTTAGTAAAAATTGTGTAATTAGATAGAAAGTGTAATAGATAGGGCATTTTTAATTTCCCCCTCCCCCCCTTAAATTGTAAATTAAGCCTCCGGTGTAATAGTTAGGGTTTATTTGCTTTTGCATGCTTATGTGTTTATTTATTTTACCGCTTTCATTAGGATTTTGTATATAGATATTATGCCTATGTGTTATGTGCTCCTACTTGATTTTGTATGTTTTTACATTTTTAATTTGCTTTTAATTCATACTTTAATATTTAATTCATGATTTATGGTATTCTGTCACCACACTAGTTCAACGCTAGTTGTGGCTTCATTCTTTTCCCGCTAGTCCTACGCTAGTGGAATTTTTTAGAACAGGCTAGCCCAACGCTAGACCCTTAGGACATTTTAGCGTTAGATGTATTCGTGTGCATTTCACATTTCACACACTTTTAGTTTCCTTTCCATTTGGCATGATTTTATTGTTATTATTATTATTATTATTATTATTATTATTATTATTATTTTGACACATTTTTAAAATCCATGACATTTAGATTACATCTCACTTAGAAATTAGCACATTTGTGTGATTCGACTAGAAATAGTTGTCTACTCACGTGGGAAGCGGTGGCGTATAGCCGTTCCCCCCTTCATGAGTAGAAACATTCAGTTACGAATTATTAGTCTCCATACCCGTCATATTGCATACCCACCTTTTTTCTTCACTTACTATACATTATTATTTTCTTTTCTTTGCATCACATCTTGCATAAAAACTCGTGACTCTCTCGAGGTCTCAACTTGGGTTTTGCAATTAATGCGATAATTCTACCCAAGCCTCAACGGAACATGCCGACCCTCCCGATATTCACATTTAGATTTAGGATTTGCATTTATTTAGACACATCCGAACGCGATAGAATCTAGGGTTAATTTAGGAAATTTTGATTAAACCTCGGAACTAGCTTCGGCTAGGTTGAAAAGGTGCCTTAGGCACAAGCCTTTGCCTTCCCTTTCTTTAAATGTGACTCCCGGACTTTTTTCTCTCGTTTTTCGTAGACTGGAGTTGGAAAAGGGTTTCAAATGATTTTATAAATTTTTTATTTTTAGTTTTGTTAAACAATTTTCGGGTGACTTGGTACACCCTAACTCAGTACCAAGTGGCTACTCCATTTTTCTTTTAAAATAAAACCCTTTTTCAAAAATTAGTTGGCCAAAACTATCGCCTTTTTTTAGTCCCGGCCTTATTTTTTTTAAATACCATTTTCTACTAAATAACACTGTTTCATTAAAATACGAGTTTTTCTCACACATGCACGGTTTTTCAAAATTCTATCTTTTCAAAAAGGGTCTCGGACTGGACCTTTTTTTCGGGACGCGATAGTCAACAACCCCACTAGTTCCTTTTATTCACGATTTTTCAGGACGCGACAATAGTCCTTGTTATTTCTGTCCTTGTTTAGGATTTAATTCCAATACTCAAAACTAGACTCCTTTATGAATTTAAGACTACTAATCGTTGGGCTTTTCTATTTCTCCAGGAAAGACTTGCAAGTGCTAGTTTAGTAGGCAAGTAAATCATAGTCTAATACCCTAATCCACTAAAAAGCATCACTATTTTCATGTATATACTACCTAAGTTTCATCTATTTCTTTTCATTGTTAGTGTTAGGCTCTTGCAACCCAAGAAGTGGGATAAAATTGGTTCCTTTTATAAACTTAGTTGAATTAAAGCAAGATTACTAGATCCCAAACTTACCAAATTGTTTAAGTGATTACACAGGTTGTTTGTAACATCTCATGTTTGGGCTGACCCAATAAATTTTGAGCTTTAAACCATGGGCTCAAAATGTTTAAGCCAAGTTATTTAGTAGCCCAAACGTAGGATGATGTTATATACTAATCAATTTCTTTTCTTCCCACCGATGTGGGACTTTCGAGGGGTCTCACATTCACCCCTCCTTATCAGGCTTTGCATCCTTGCAAAGCCCAATCCATATCATAATCTGGACTATCCACTCGGTTGTATCGGATTCTAGAGGTGGCTCGTACGGACTCTAGAGGTGGCTCCCACCCTTAGGTTGACGTAGCACTTAGCTCCGCACAGCACTTAGTTCCTCCACGTCCTTACGTAGTTTGGCCCAATACCATAAGTCCAGTCTCACCCCGTGGAGAGACTACACGAGGTTTGCTCTGATACCATTTGTAACATCCCACGTCTGGGCTGACCCAATAACTTTTGAGCTTTAAATCACGGACTCAAAATGCTTAAGCCAAGTTATTTAGTAACCCAAACGTAAGATGTTATATACTAATCAATTTCTTTTCTTCCCACCGATGTGGGACTTTTGAGGGGTCTCACATTGTTAATGCAACGCGTAATGGCAATTGAAAAGATAAGTAATAAAAATTATCTAAACAAGTACTGAAACAAGTAACAAAGTAAGTGAAGAATTTGCAAACCATAAACTTCCAAATTTACTCAAAACTTGAAGTTTAAACACACAGTTGGAGCATCTTCACTTGTGGTGGACCAATATCACCATGTATAAAGAAAGGCTCATATCTTACTCACCCTAATCACTTCTTAGTTGAGCAAAAGATTTTACAACTCTCACTAGCTAATCTTTCTATGCTACAAATGAATTGATCACACTCAACAAAGAAGAACTGCCTCAATTTACTACTTTGCATATATAAGAAGAAAGCTTTTTCTTGCTCAAAATACTTTACAAAGCTAGCAATAAGCGTGTGCAAAAGTTTCTAAATTTAGACTTCATGCTTTTATAAGTCTTCAAAAAATAACATTTATCTCCCTCCAATGGTCAAGCATTTAATGTAGGAAAAACTACTTATTGAGTGAGTTCGGCCAGCCTAAGTCTCAAGACAATGCCCGAGTGCTGACCAAACTATTTTCTTTGTTTCTGCAAAGTGACTTCAGACTGCTAATGTCGTGTCTTGATATCTGAAGTCAATGTTGAAGTGTGTTGAGCATTCTAATGAAGTTTTAGGTGGCAAAATTGGTGTCCAAACATTGACTGAAGTGTGTTGACAATTCTTATTATTCTGTCTCTTCTTCAGACGACCGAAGTGTTACCCAAACAAATTGCCAAAATCTTCTATTGATTCTGTCATTCATTCAAACGACTGAACGTCTGGCCGAACTATTATGTTGTTTCTTTTTATACACTTCAGACAGCCAAACCAGTGACCGAAGTGGTATCCAAACCCTTAGAAACACTTTGCTTTTTTTTTTTTTTGGCTCATTTTTCTTTAACTTATTTAGCTAAGTGTGATGCTTTTTGACATGTTTAATGCTATAAATATACTTCTCGCACAGAAAATATCATTAGTTACAAATTATTGGTTTGTTAACATGAAAACTAGGAAAACTTTTTGAATTATGTTCTTTCCTTTTTGATGATGACAAACCAATGATACTTGATTATAAAAAGAATGCAGCAATCAATGCAAAAATCATTATCTACTCACCCTTTTGACATCATCAAAACTAGGAGCGTCTTCCCTTTTAAAGGATTTTCCCTTAGAACAGGCATTATACAACATTAACAATGCAAGACTCATAAAGCATAAGATAAATAAGGTTGACAAAAACAAATAACAAAGTATGAAAAACTAAAAAGAGAATAATTGATAATTATACAAGCATAAATGCTGTTTACACAATGACTAATAAGGCAAAACCAAAAGGTGTCTAATAGGCCCAAATGAACCGATGGCCATTTCTACAAAATATGAAAACATGAAAACCACACCAGAAAGATTCCTAAGACTAAAACCTATATTTTTCTATGTTTATATAGCAAAATGGACTTGGAAGTGATATCTGGAGTGGGCTGTTGTTGGTATTCTATAGGGATGGATTCCTTAAAGTCCAATTGAGCACTTTGCACCACTTCCGTTGCAATAGTTTCTACCTATTCTGTAGAGATATTAGACTCGACTTTAGATGGTCCAAAGTTCTTATTCTGCTCAAGATTCACCTCAATATTACTCTCAGTTGCATCAACATTTTATTTATCAACTTCCTGAGCTTTCTCATCATCACTTACTTGATCATCCTCATTTGACTCAATCTCATTGTCTGACTCAATTGGTGCTCTCATTTATAAGAAAATATTGAGATTGAACACCAAGAGACATTCTCAATAACTCCATGCTCAATGCAATCTAATCGCCTTTCTAACCTTTTTATTGTCTTTATTTGCCTTTTCTCAAACTTTGCCTATCTTTATTCTAAGATATTCATCCTTTGATCAATCTTGTGAAGAAGTGACAAGACTTGAGCCATAGAATCTTGAGCAATGGGAGGGATAGGTATACGATGGGCTGAGATGTGTAGTGGACTAAGGAGGATGAGTAATAATAGATTGAGAGAGAACAAACTGAGTGGAAGTGATTGGTGGAGGAGTTCTTCGTGACAAATACTCAATTTTTGTGCAACCATTTACCTTTGTAGAAATTAAGGTGAAGAGACTCAAGGTAATCTCCAAAGGAAATAGTGTTTATAATGGAGTTATCAGTAACAAGGATTTTGAAATATCAAAAAATACAAATAAAAAATTTTCTAAATGGCATATTTTTATGGCTATCATTGATACAAGAAAGAATGTATTCACGCATAATAAATCCAAAATCAAGAGGAATTTCTTTCGTTGCACAATAAAACAAGTATAATTCTATCCTATTTGGTTCTCCTCTATGACCAAAGTAGGAGTGAGAAGATTACAGTGATAGCAAATAAAATTCTATGCATAGGGTCGAGGGAGGATGGTTTATCTTGGGCAACTAATGAAAAAGGAGTTTTAAAAAAACCTTTTGAGGTCTTCTAACTCAAATTAATGTTCTACATTTGCCCATGTCCCAAAAGAGAAAAATCTAGGCAGTGGAGGTGATTCTTAGGGTTTGCAACCAAACAAATGATTAATCGCTGTTCCATCAAAATTAAATCCACACCATTCACATGAATCACACAATTATCATCATCACCCTTGCTAAGGTTGGCATAAAACTCCACTAATAAATCAGAATATGACTTATCATTGAAATAAATTAGATCACTCCAACTTTGTTTGCTAAATTCATCAATGACTAATCCCAAATCTAATTTACACAACTCAAATTCGGTACATACACGTTGAACAATCACATATTTCCATAGATAGACTGTGTACCTCTCCTCAGCCTCTTGCTGATAAATCTTGAAAGCACCACGATGAGTAGATCTCTTCTAGCATTCCCAATAACTATGGAATCTCCTAATCCCATAACTTTCCTTTTTCCTTATTGCCACAGTCACGAGCCACACTATCACCCCTATTTCATGATGAATAATTGATATTTATTAGGTTTCACTATGATCCTTAGAGTAAAAAACTACTCAAATCAAGCAAATAATAGTCAATCTAAGAGGTTTGAAAATGTTGGAAAATTCTAGGGCTTTGAAAAATCTTAGATTTTGACATGGTTTTGGATAAAATAAAATGGTAAAAAGTGTGTTTAAATGAATGGGGAATGTGATTTTGAAGCTAGTTTGATGATTAAATGGCCCAAAAAAATGATTAGAGGAGCGTTTAGGTTAAATGAGGAAGAGGGAGATGGAAAGTTTTAAAAATGAGAATTTCTTTTAGATTTTATGCCTAAAAAGAGATAGTTCGATCGTCCAAATGAAGCAAAGATGGCCTAACAATTGTTCAAACAAGACTGAACAAAAGACTCTTCACGCACTTTGGCAACCCTGAAGTGTGAAAGAGATGGCCCGAATTTTCATTCAAACTAAGAAAATGAATTTGTTTTAAAATTACTTCGATTGTCTGTTAAAGAACTTAGTGCGAGTAGGGCTGGAAAACACTTTGGTTGCTTAGTAGGTCAGCCAATCTTTAATAAGTTCAATCAAACTTTCAAAATTCCTACCTTTTTTCTTAAAATTTAAAACGATCAAGAGGTAACACCTTTGGGAAAATGTCAGCCAATTGGTAATTTGTGCACACATAGTCAACTTATTTCAACTTTTTGAACTAAATTCCTAATAAAGTGGTGCTTAATATTAATGTGTTTGGTTTTAGAATGTTGTATTGAATTTTTAGTCAAGTTTATGGTACTAGTGTTATTGCGTTTAATGGGAACACAATCAAAAAACAAATCAAAATCTAATAAAGCATGTTTCATCCACAATAATTAAGCACAAAAACTACCTGTGGCAATATATTTGGCTTCCGCTATAGAGAAAGATATGGAACCTTGTTCTTGCTAAACCAAGATGCTGGTCAATTTCCTATAAATTGTCATGTTCCACTAGTACTTTTCCTATCAACCCTACATCTGGCAAATTGACATCGGAATATTCTACTATAAGTCAAAGTTCTAGAATCTAGGATAACACAAACCATAGTCAAGGTTCCTTTCAAATATCTAAAAATGCGTTTAATGGCTATCAAATGAGACTCTTTAGGACAAAATTGGAATCGAGCATACAAGAACATGACAAACATAATATTGGGTCTACTTGCAGTCAAATACAATAAACTACATATATCATACATTGATAGCTTTTATCATCTGCTTTATTACCTTTCTCATCCTTGTCAAGTTTTGTGGATGTGCAAATTGGGATGCCTATTTGACTTGATTCCTCCAGTCCAAATCTCTTGAGAAATTCCTTAGCATACTTTATTTGATTAATGAAAGTGCCCTTTTTCTTTGGTGAATTTGGAGTCCAAGAAATTTAGTTCTCCAATCATGCTTGTGTCTAACTCTTTTTGCATCATATAGAACAATTCTTGCACAAATACTTATTAGTAGCACCAAAAATAATATAATCACCATAAACTTGAACAACAAGGAGATCATTCATAAAAGATTTTGTAAAGAGAGTAGTGTCAACAGCATCTCTTTTAAAACCATTTTGAACTAAAAAACTCTTAATCTTTCACATCAAGCTCTAGGAGCTTGTTTTAAACCATATAAAGTTTTTGAAAATTTAAAAATATTTTTTTTGTCCAAAAGTCACTTTTATATATATTGTAATGTTAGCATAATTACAACTTTACACGAAATACCTGGCAACTGCTAAAAGATCTTCTTGTGTGGACATGGATACCCAAATAAGAAAGCTATTCTTCCACTTTGTTTCACACATGAGGTTAGTGGCTAACTGAGCCAAACCGTGACAACATCTATTACCTCTCTTTTGATGAAAATATGAATTGAAAAATTTTCATGTTCAAAACCAATAGGGTGTTCAGCATAAACTTTTGGTCAATAAAGCCATTTGGAAAAGCACTTTTGACATCCAATAGGGTGTTCAGCATAAACTTTTGGTCAATAAAGCCATTTGGAAAAGCACTTTTGACATCCATTTGAAATAATCTTAAACCTTTAAAACATGCACATGAAAGAAACATCCTAATAGATTCTAATTTAAGTAGCGCTGCAAATGTCTTATCAAAATCAATTTCTTCTCCTTGCACATATCCTTTGGCTGATAGCTTAGATTCGTTTATTTTATTGCATGTTTCCATTTCTATCTCATCTTACAACCTTAACGAGATTTAGGGATCTCTTTGTTTTTACGGTTTGCTATCATGTTATAAATACGAAACTATTGAATCTAGGGCACATTAATGCATATTATCACGTACTATAAGAATATATATATACACACACATATATATCTAAAATAATAAACAAATATGTCCAATATGATTGAAAATAGGCAAGGGATTTTTTTGGTAATGAAAAGATCTAGAATAAGGTCTTAATAAAATATGGAATCACCACCCATTGTACGTGGTGCATCAGGACAGTAATCCTATTTCAAAAGAGCCCTAAATAAAACGATAAAGGGAAAACCCTAGATATACAAGACTAGAGTACTAAATGTCTTATGAGGTTAAAAAAACCTAATTAAGAATAACATAGAACAAAAAGTAAAATTTTTTGAAATAATATAAAAGCTAAAAACAAAGGATAAAAACCTATACTGGATAACCTTAGTCTACAAAACCAATACCTTAGTCTAGTTGAGGAAAAGAAAAGTTAAGGGTTACTTCTGGCTACCTAGGCACCCTTTCACATCCAGACAACCGGTTGCATGATTTAATATAAATTTTTCTAAGATAATCCCAATTTATGACATTTAACTATATGAAATGCAACTACATAATTAAAAATAAAAATAAAATGGAATCTCATAAAATAAAATAAACACTCAAAGACAGAATTTTTCAAGGGCCAAAATGTTAGAATTATTGCATTAGTTGTAACATATCATAAATGGACTCATATGGTGGTGACATGAAACACTAATGGGACTAAAATTAAAATATATAAAACTTATAATTTTATAGTTGTAAGTGATACAAGAGAAAAAATATTATATAATGCAAAAATAAAAATATAAAAAAGGGATTAAATTTGTTTTACATAAATTTTTCTTCACGTAGAGTGGTTTTGGGATTACTTAGGCTAAAGAAATTAAAATTTTATCCTTTTCATAATGAAAAGACAAATTTTTAGAGTGGTTTTGGTTATGCAAAAAGAAAAGACAAATTTTTAGAGTCTCTTCTTTTGAGCTTATAAAGATAGAATACAAAATGAACTATCTAAAAACTTTTAATCTTATATGACATGGAAAAGTAGTAAAAAAAATTGCAATAATATTATGTAAAATAGAAAAAGATAAAATATATAAGCCAAAAAGGATTTAGAAGTTAAATGAAATAATATTTTTTGATGAAAATTCTTGAAAGGTAAAAGTATGAATAGTGAAATGGTCACACAATACGTGTGAATTAAATCCAATGGAATTTCTATAAACTCGTGTTGGACTCATTTAAGAGAAAAAGTGACTAATTTTTATAATAATTTTGAACTACTGCATAAGTGATATGAGACGATAGCAATAAAACCAATTCTAATTAAAACGCTATAAAACTAAAGTTATTTAAGCGTATAATGGATATATAAGTATAGACACCAAATTTTGACACACCATTTACTTTTCAAACATTGGGAGGTGTTTTTATTTTTGGGGTCAAATTCAAAATTTTCAATAATCTCGGGTGGTAAAATAGTAATTTTATTTGTAAATACTTTTTCATTAGTTTTGGGGGGTTTAAATTCATATTTTTACTTTCATACGTATTTTTTAACATTCTGTGATTTTTTCGAATTTAATTGATATTCTTTTTATATTTAACTAGCACAAGGGTAAAATGGTAATTTTGCCTCGCAAACACCATTTTAGCTCATTTCAGGTCCCAAATTTATTTTTCTAATTCTTTAAGTATGTTTCTAGATTTTCTTATTTTTTCGGAGACGTTTGTTATTTTTTTGTAAATATTGCATTCAAGGGCAAAATCGTCATTTTATAGTTTAAATTCATTTTTCGTCAATTTTTTGGTCATAAATGCATTTCCTAGAGTTTTAAGATTATTTTTAATTTTTCATAATTTTTCGAGCCCAATAGCTATTTTCTGTATATTTTCGCTGTCTAGGGACAAAATTGTCATTTCACATTTCAAACTCATTTTTCAACAATTTTTGGGTCCCAAATTTGTTTTTAGATTTTCAAGCGTGTTTCTAAGTTTTTCTAACTTTTTTTTTGGATGAATTTCTATTAACATATTTATTATTTATATTTTTCTTAAATTTTTATATTTTTGTGAGAGAACATAGATTTTTTTTTTGTAAGGGTAAAGTTACAATTGTGGTAGTCAAGGGTGTTTTGGTCTTTTAGTCATTGCTTGGAAGATAAGTCTTTTGTGTACTATAAATACCCCCACTTAGGGATTTTAAAACAGAGAAAAACTAAAAAGCCTAGGTAGAGTTTTTAATTTTAAGTTTTTAATTTTATTTTATTCTCTTACACCAAGAACATAAAAAACACACACTTTTTCCTACATTCATGTTCAAGTTTTCACCAAGAACACCTACTAGGTCTTAGTGTATCTTCAAGTTTTCACCTAGAACACAAAGAACACCTACTAAGTCTTAGTGTATCTTCAAGTTTTCATCTAGAACACCTAGAATATATACTAGTGTATTTTCAAGTTTTCACCTAGAACATCTAGAACACACACTAGTATATCTTCAACCTATACCTAGAACACCAAGAACACACACTCACACTCTATCACACACTACTCATTCTCTCTCACACAGTACATATACTAGTCACTCTCTCACACACACTATACACACTCACACTCTCTCTCACACACACTACACACACTCACACTCTCTCACACACACACTGATACATGCACAACACACAACCCATACACACATTCAGAATTCACGCACACACAACTTACACAATTCTTCACACACACATTCAGAAATTCACACATACACAACCACACACGCCACACTCACACATCCATATTCACAACTACACAAACAACTCAAACTCACACAATCATCGCATTAGCACACACATCACACAAACACAATTCTTCACGTCAATTCACACACTTAAACATGCACATACACACAGCCATGCGAACAAACATTCACACACAATTCACACCAACAACTACACACAATTATACACATAGACTCACATACACTAACACATGCACCAAACAAATGCACATAGATTCATATATACATACCACACACATACACACGTACATAGAAGCAAAAACCAATCATAATAGCCCCAATTTCCTCCCAATCCAACCAAGCAACCACCAGATATTCAATTCCAGTACCACCAATCTATCACTCAACCAAATCTCACAACTACTTCACAATCACCAACATGATCAGATATCACAGCCTGCAAAATTTACACAAAAAGCACTAAAAACAGAAGAACAAAAACCCCACCCTCATCAAAACCAGCACCGGCTACATGGCCAGAAACCAATAGCCCATTATCAACCAGATTCATCACCAAGCTCAACCCTCCACAACCACAAAATAGGCTTCTGCAAACAACTTCATTCATCACTACCATTCAACCACCAAATTTCAACAAAACAGCCATTCGCAAGTAGCAAAGCCATCAAACCGGCCAACATAAAGCCTTGAAGTACCACCACCTGCAAAAGCAAATACGAAAGATCACTAGCTAACCTCCAATACTACTTCCTCTCCCCTGTCATAGCAAGCCTCACTAAAACTTGCACAAGAACAAGTAAAACAACCCAAAACAAAGCCAAATTTGCCAAAACAATCCCCAAGACCACCGGAAAAGTTACCGCAAACAATCCCTCCACCAATTACCGTCATCCCTCCACAAACAAGGCAATCATACAGTCACTGTCTACCCTCTCCATCATCACCACCACCACCTTGCAAAACCACCCGCAGGTTCAATTCCACTTCAGTCCCCTGCCTCCCCAACCTCCCAAACTTGCAAAACCAATCGTACCCAAGCAACTCGCCAACACTACTTCATCACCAGATGGCCAAAGCATCGTGACCCACCACCATCGGGGACCATCACAGTCCAGTTCCAGAGAACGGCCACCATCGGCAATTCCGTCCACTACCTCACTCTACCATCGAATTTCTCCATCTTGGTCTAGGTAAAACCCCATGCCTTTTGTCGATTATTTCATTTTAATTAGCATACAAACATGAAATTATGTTCAAATTATGTTTGTATTGGTATGAGATTGAAAAGAGCAAAACCAAAAGAAACAGAGAACTAGCGGAGATGAAGCAAGGAGAAAAAGAATAGGAGAAGAGAGAAAGAGCAATCAGGGGTAGTGTTTTGGGTAGGAGAACGAGAGAAAAGACAAGGAGAAAAGAGGCGATTGAGAGAGGAAAAGAGAACAAGAACAAAGAAGACAAATAGGAAGGGAGAAAGAAAATAGAGCACGCAGGAGAGAAAGAAAGAGGTGGGAGAAAGAGAGAGCGAATATAGATTAGAAAGAGAGAAGAAAAAAGGGAAGAAAGAAAGAAAAGAGAGAATCAAAACAGAAAGAAAAAGCAGATGGAGAAGAAAAGAGAATAAGAGAAATTAGAGAAAAAAATCGAAAAAGAAAGGAAAGATTAAAAACAAAGAAAACAATCACGGAGGAATGGAGAGAGTGAAGGGAGAAAGAAGTTGGGAGTTTGGGGAAGAAGGAGATTGATTAAGAGTATGATTGTCTAAATCATTTAAGTCGTTTAGTTAATTTCCGTTGCTTGTTTTTTTATTTGTTTAACTTTTAGCTTAGTTGATTAAGTTGGCTAACTGAGTTCAGCTAGGTAATTAATTTTTTTTTTGCTTTTCCTGGTTATTTCCCCTGATTATCTTCTATTTGTTTAGCTGTTATTTTTAGTTAATTAATTATGTCAACTAAGTTCTTTTAATTAATTAGTTAGTTCTAGTTTTCTTACTTATTTTAAGTTTAGCATTTTGTTTTGGTGTTTTTTTTGTAATTAAGTAAAGGTTACGTTTTTTCTTTAGTCTTATTTTTGGGTTATTGGTAATACCAATATGCCCTTTAACACTTTTAGTTGGTTTCATTTAAGTCCCCCATAATTGTAGATTGACATCCAAATCTTATATTTCTCTCAATTAGGTCCCATTATTTGAAAACTTATTCCCCAATTGATGAAATTTATAATTTTACCCCCTTATTAGTTAGAAATTTTTTATTTATTTATTTTTATTTTTATTATTTCTCCCTCCTTAAGCTTTATAAACATTTGTTTTAGTCCCCTTAGCTACTAGGCTTTACATTTTATCCCCAATTTTAAGTGTTTTATGTTTATTATGTTAAATAGTAGTATATTGACTTATTTATTCATTTTGATAGTATTTTTAGTGCCGAGTCTTCGAGAAGAGGTATTTTCATCACCTTTTAACTGCTTCTTAATGTGCTCCAATGTGCTCATATGTGATTTTTTATGCATTTTTTCACGTACTTCTTATTTTTATTTACATTTCGTGTATTCATTGGCTTTATGTTATTTAACTTCAAATTTTATTATTTTGGCAAAAATGTAATTTTTTTTATTTAGCTAGTCAATCTAATAGTTAGATTATTTTTCTCATATATTCTTGTAAAACTTTGTATTTAGATAGCAAGTGTAATAGATAGGACATTTCAAATCCCCCCCCCCTTTTTAATTGTAGCTAAACCCCCCGGTGTAATAGTTAGGGTTTATTTGTTTTTATGTACTTATGTGCTTATATGTTTTACCGCTTTCTTTAGGATTTTGTATCTAGATATCATGCTTACATGTTATGTGCTCCTATGTGATCTCATGTGTCTTTTTATGTTTATTTGCTTTCAATTTATGCTTTATTGTTTTGATTCATGTTTTAACAAGCTTTATTTCGTCACCACACTAGTCCAACGCTAGTTGTGGCTTTATCGCTTTCCCGCTAGTCCAACGCTAGACCCTTAGAGCATTTTTAGTGTTAGGTGCACTCGTGTGCATTTTACATCGCACTTCACACATTTTAGTTTATTTTCCATTTTGCATGATTTTTATTATTATTTATTTATTTATTTTATTTTGACGCATCTTAAAATGCATAACATTTAGGTTACATTTCACTTAGACTTTAGGACATTTGTGCGATCCAACTAGAAATAGTCAACTACTCACGTGGGAAGCGGTGGCATACAAGCCGTTCTCCCCTCCGTGAGTAGAAATATTCAGTCACGAGATATTAGTCCCCGTACCCGTCATGTTGCATACCCGCTTTCTTTCTTCACTTAATATATATTATTACTATTTTCTTTTCTTTTCGCATCGCATTTTTGCATAGACACTCGTGACTCCCTCGAGATCTCGACTTGGGTTTCGCAATTAATGTGATAATCTTGACCAAGCCTCGATGGGACATTTCGACCCTTCCGATACTACATTTAGACTTAGGATTTGCATTCATTTAGACACATCCAAAAACACGATAGAACTTAGAGTTAATTTAGGAAATTTTGATTAAACCTCGCAACTAGCCTTGGCTAGGTAGAAAGGGTGCCTTAAGCACAAGCCTTTGCCTTCCCTTTCTTCAAATGTGACTCCCGGACCTTTTTTTCTTGTTTTCGTAGACCGGAGTCAGAAAAGGGTTTTAAATAATTTTTCTAAAATTTTATTTTTGTTTTGTTAAACGTTTTTTCGGGTGACTTGGTACACTCTAACTCAATACCAAGTGGCAACTCCATTTTCTTTTAAAAATAAAACCCTTTTTCAAAATCAGTTGGCCAAAACTGTCTCATTTTTAGTCCCGGGTTTACTTTCTTTTTAAAATACCATTTTTTCTAAAAATACATTTTTTAATAAAAAAAACTAGATTTTTATCACACACACAATTTTTTCCAAAATCTATCTTTTTCGAAAAGGGTCAACGGACTAGACCGTCTTTTCGGGACGCGACAGTCAACGACCCCACTAGTACTTTTACTTTACGATTTTTTAGGACGAGACAGGATTTTAGCGACTCTACTGGGGATCACTAGTGAGTCCGAGCACAAGGCTTAATCACTTTATCCATCTTTAACTCTTCTGTTCCGTCGCGTTTGGATGTTAGGATTACATTTTTCTTTTCTGGGTTTTAGATTTTTCTTTTGCATCTTACACACTTCCCATCTCTTGGCTACTTATGTGATGTATGTATGTTTATTTACTTTGACTTTATTCCACCGCGCTTGCATTTGGGGAGGGGATCAGTCACCTTAGTGCCCACGCTTTATCATTCCCTCCTCTCATAATGAGTACTCCATACGTGCATTCGATGATTTTTAACCTTTTTCTCTTTTTGGTGGTTGTCATCCACCCGTCCCTTTTGGAATTAGGATTGATCTACTTAGACGTGTGACTGTGGCACGACGTGTAAGGTAATAGCATAGGTAACGCAGCGGAAAAATAAAAATTTATTACCTTAACCATGGATCTCTTTGACATATCTATATGATTAACAAGGGGGTTTGCATAAAGATTACTTTAAGCACAGAAGATTTCTATGCTTCTAGGCAAAGATCCTTCGAAGAAGATGTTAGATCTACCACGAAAAGCCCTCCAAGCGTAGAGCCTCTAACGATATCCACGCGAACAACTTCTTTGGGAACCTTGTAGGCTTGCTTGCTTTGACTTTTGAGTGCTAGCTCCCTTGAATTATTAAGAATACAAGAAGAAGAAAAACCTAACCCTTAGGAGAGAGAGAGAGAGACGCCTAGAGAGAGAGAGAGAGGCGTGCCTTTTCTTTCTTCTATTTTCTCTCACTAGTTTTCTTTTTGTGTAGCAATAATTATTCAAGAGTCAAAGCATGAACCTATTTATAGAGGAAGTATTCTAGTCTTTTAGGAAATAAAGCTAATTAGAAACCAAGAAGGTTTAGGCAACTTATTTTAAGCTAATCCTTCTCCTTTAGGAAATCTATTCCATAAGGAAACCAATTAGTTACTTTATTTCTTTTAGGAAACTAATTTCCTGCAAGACTTAGAATATTTATAAATAAGTCCTTTAAGTTAATTTATCTCATAAATTAACCCCATAAGTATCTTATACTTATCTTAATTACATTTTAACCCAATGATTTTGTTCTTTATGTGTGTGACCCATTAGGTTCCATTCACGTTGGTAATAAGTATAAATTATAACTCATTAATTGAGCTAGATAAATTAAACACTTTTAATTTATCATTAATTCACTAATTAATCAATTCATACTTATAGATCATGAGTGGCGTCTAGCAATGCATCATGACCACCCAAGTGAATAGGAAAGTCATATGGTAGACCATACCCTTCCATGACAATGTTACCGTGTAATTAATATCCTTTCACCACACTATATCCCAATTAGTCTAAAAGTATAGTGCATACTTTTAAATGACTAATTTACATTTTCTTGTACCAGAAAATATAACTCTCCATGATGTATAACCTTGAAACTACATCCAAGTTATACTATCACTTCTGCAGAAGATTTATGAGTTAATATTTCCAACAAGTGGCCATTAAGGGATATACTCTCCTATTAAGGAGTGGTGAATCCTATATTGATTACTCACTATCTTTCCATGCTTCAAACTATACCCAATCTCTAACCTATGAGCTACCCTTTTACGGGCACCGAGGAATAGAGTCAAAGTATAGCAATCCACACTCAAGATACTATGGTAATCTCAAGTCAAAGGATCACTTACACCATTGCCATTAAGAGTTCAACTATTGGCACTATAGTTGAAACTCTTGGCGGATCAATCCAATGAACTTGTTCTCAAACAATGTAGCACCTTAGAAAATGCACATATAAGAGACATTTTTTTTTCTTATTTAGGGTTAAGTGTTAATCTTAGATTTATTGGTTGGAAGATTTCTTGAGTTAATTAGGTTAATTAGTTAAGATTTTCATTTTAAGCAAGAACACTTGAGTACTACATTTAGAATAATTTTACTTGACCATTTAATTTATATTAGAGTTTAAATTTTGCTTAATTTATTCTACTATTTTCTAGCCTTTTACTACTTGAATTTTAGCTCAATTTTACTCAAAAATTTCACTTATTTTCTTGCTTTATTTTCTTTTCCCTTAGCTGAAATTTTTCTCTTTGTTTTTCTTTTTCTCTTTTGGCCGAAAATTCTTTTCTTTTTCTTTCCCCTTAGGGCCGGTTTCTCTCTCTCCCTAATTTACTCTATTTTTGCTTTAATAATTTATGTCTTATTATTGTTTATATTAAGTGATAAGAGTTAATAATTTCAACCAATCAAATTAAACCAAGTTACCACATTTGCATTAAAAATCTCACTTTTTGCTTTACTCTTGTGGGATTTTTATTGGCCAACTATTTTCCACTTCTTTTTTTTTCATTTCTTTTCCAATTTTCCTAGACTATTTCTTTCTTCTTTCTTGCTCTCTTGGCCGGCAACCACCACCATCATTTTCCCCTTTTCCCTCATTTTTTTTTGCTCTCAACTCCTTGAACTTTCATCTCTCAAATTGGAAGAAATCCACCATAGGAAGTGGGCTTCTACCTTTTCTAAGCAAAGTTCTAAGCACATCTAAGGTATTTACCATGAACTTGTCTTATTAATTTCATGTTTTAATTAGTTTTTATGCAAGTTTAAGACTAAGTTTCTTGTTAATACTACTTAGAGAAATTTGTTAGAACTTGAGAATTACTTGCTATATAAAGTGTTCTTGTGGTTAGATAGACTAGTATATGTCCTTTAAACCTTGAGAATTTATGTTTTATATGTGGTTTAGTTGAAGATTTAAGTTGGAACTCAAGAACACTTAAAACAGTCATGCTGGACCAGTTTTAGTAAAACTTACATAACTTGGTGTAGATAGCTTGGATTTGAATGATTCTTGTTGTTTTAGAAACTAGATTCATAGGGCTTGCAAACGGTATATAGCTTGCACGGTGATTCATTGTGTATTAACCGCAGAAAGCCTGCAAAGTTGGCTGAAAATTCGGTTCTGCGTAAACAGTTTTGATGAAGAGCCAACTTGGGGCCTGATTTTGAACCTGTTCTAGTTGGAATTTTAAGTGATGATCTTCATGAAAGTTGTAGCCCTATAAACGTACTTTCAAACCATGTAATCAATATTCCCTAGTTCTTAGTGGATTGACCCCAGCAATGGCACGAAGTTGGCTGAAAACCAACCCTGTGCAGAGTTGGGTGATGATTCTTGGAGTAGGGATTTTGTATTTGAGTGGAATCTTGATTGAATTTGAGTTTAAATTGAACATAGAAGTTGTGGTACATGTTGAATGGATTGGGTTGTTGAATTTTCTTGCAGGTTTAAAATTTTGGTTAGTCCGATTTAAGGGGAAATGCTGCCGAAATTTCGGTAGAATTAAAAGAAAAAAAAATGGATAAGTGAAATTTTAAGCTTAGAATGTGTTCAATTGAGGGAAATTTAAGTGTAGGAATTTTTAGAAATGATCTAGTGATAGATTAGACTTTCTTAGAATAAGTAAACTCTAAACCCTAGAAACCCTAAAACCAAAACCCTAGAAATAAGTGGGGTATTTTTTTTCTTGATTTTTCTTACTAAATTTACTAGGATTTAATTGAGTTTTTATGTTATTATTTCTTTTAAATTTCAGGGTCCGAAAACACATCACGACCATTTCACGAGGATATTTTCTTAGGCTTTCAAGGTGAGTGAGTGTCTTTATGTGCGCATGATGCATGAAATGTGATATTTATTTGATAAATATTATGCGCAAATTTGCAAGTACTATGTGAATACCTGTGCTACTTGAGGAAAGATGTGTACTTTATCACATCTATTCCGCAATGTGTTACTTGCTTTCATTGACCAATGTGTTATTTGTGTGTGCGTGAGACTACCGTGACTAACTTCACTGTTATTTCACGGATGGTCAACCCGACTGCACGTGGGAGGACATAAGGTGTTGGGTGTTTTAGGGCTTGATGTTCTTTCCCTTTCGAGTTGTGAATCCTCAAAGAGGCCAACTCCGGATTGAACCTGTTTGCTTGTTGGCCCTCCAGGGTTGAGAATATCTCCCTGGATGTGGTAGCTTGTACGGAGGTTATAAGGTGATTGGCGGTTAGGGTTTGTGCTTGATAAAACTGATATGTTCTTTGATAAAGACCTGAGCTATTATCTCGGTCCAAATATCGTGACTACATGATCAGTACTTGCTCTTTCTACGGTTAAGCTTGCTTCCGTAGTTGAGCCCTGTATCCTCCTTTGACTACATGTTAAATTAAATTGTTTATATCTTGATTTATTAATTTAATTGTTCGATTATTTCAATTACTAAAAATTATGAGTTCTTGATATGATTGCATGACTTGGACATTCACTGGGCTATTATAGCTCATTCCATTTTATTTGTTTTCCTTTACTCAGGTTACCTGAAAAATTAAAGCTGGACCAACTGGTTTTTTATCATCATTAGATGTTTTAGTTATTGTAATAGCCAAACTGTATTAGGCTATCTTTGTGAAAAATCATGTATATTATGACATGTAAACTTTCGATGTGAATTGTACCTTATGTTAAATAAAATGAGTGTATTTTATTTATTCCCTTTTATTTTAGTTTACTTTATTTTAAGTTAAGTACGCTCGGACGTTTGCGTGAGTGTGTGAATCGAGACCTGGCGAGAGCTAGGCAGGCAGTCCGCTAAGCCCTTTGGTGCGCCTCTGGGTAAAGTGGGGCTGTCACAAACAAGCATCCACATACTAGCTTAAGTGTCACGTACACTATAGTCAATGAGATCAACTACTACTTACCATAAGTAGAGGCAAAGTATGTGCTAGTCTGTCCGTATTAATGATGTCTAATCTCATTAATACTATGACTAGGGATATTTAAGAATATGACTTTATGTATTAGAGTCTCATAATTGTAACCCTTACAATCTCTAATACACAGTCAATATTCTAAGGACTTTATCAATCAAACAAGTAACATGGAAATACAAGTATAGATGATAAAGAAAAATACCACATGGATATATAACATAAATAAGTGTAAAACAAAATACCTTTAAACCATCTTGGTTTTAGGGCATACACTAACACGACGTGCACGTAACATTGTCTAGGAGATCACCCAAACTCTCGACTTGAGTCCACAAGTCTAGAGATTTGGGCTTTAAAAATTGATTCGCTTGGACATGTGGTCGTGGCTCGACGTGCACGTAGCAGTGTCTAGAGGATCACTCGAACCACCAACTTGGGATCCTTGGAATTGACGGACTTGTTACTTTTTGGATCTCTTAGTCTGAAGGTTCTGGAACCGAAGCCTTAATTGAGTCTAGATGCATTAGTGAGCCCAACCTTATGCATCCATATAGAATAACCTAGAGTAAAGTCAGCTTTACCTTGTCAGGCACATCAGGCACGAGAGGAGGGGGTCCACCCCCTTTCTTTTCCTTGTTTTACTATTTGTTATTTGTTTTGCCAATGTGTTATGTGTTATTTGTTGAATAAACTAACACGCTCTTTCTTATTCTTTGATTGCATTCACAACCATAGAATAAAGAGCCCTGGCATGGTGTTCTCATAGAAAGCCAATCCTCTTTTGGCACGTTTAAATTTCGTTTACATAATTAGTTTTTTCGAGAAAGATGGAAATGAGATTTTTATAAAATTTTAGAAATTGCATTTTGTTGTAAATAAGGCACATCAAGGGTCCGATCATTATAAATTTTATAAAATCTCAAAAATGTGATTTTTTTAACTTGTGTTTTTTAGAATAAGAATTTTATTTAAATTTTTTTTTCAAATTTACCTATCATTGTTGTACGTATTAGTTTTATCCGAATCGCTTCTTCTCAAAATCAATAAATGTATCCTGAGAGAGCAAACTTTTATACAGTTTATATTCATCTTTTTCAAAGAAATTATGTGTCATTTTGCTGTACCCCCCGCCCTCCCGTTCCACATTACACAAAAAGTGATTCTAACACATATTTCGTTCTACTTTAATAAATTGACATTTTGACTTGTATGTTTCTATATGAAGTCATGATCTTTGATTTTTTTCAATGTTGTGTCTCATAACCTCTTGGAGGCTAGATTTTTTAATCAAATATTTTTGGAGTCAATAATCTCTTTTATACAATTTATGGCCCATCTTTCTCGAAGAAATTTGCATCATTATTACATAAAAAAAACATTTAGAAAATTTTCAAATTTGGCATTTTTGCATATTTTAATTTGTTTTAATAAATTGGCATCATGCATAAACCCTAGAGGGAATACTATTTCGGGAATCCCATGATAGGAAAGCCGCCCTTTTGTCTTGGGTACTTAACCCTAAAAAGACATGCACGTTTATATTTCAGTACCATCCTCGTGGGTGAGACCCTAGTTAAAGTAATACGAGCAGAATGGAAACATCTCTTCCTGGCAAATCTGGCCCATCTATGATTAAAAGGGGAGTCTCACCCTAAAAGGATTGCATTTCATGCTAAGCCTACCCTTGGCATAATAAGGGCTCCCTTTAGGACATGCATCCTTTTTTGTTTTTATTTATACTAATTTTGATTTTTTTTATTTTTACAGGTGCTTTAACAGAGGCAGTAAAATAAGAAAGACATCTTATACATTTTTGGTCTTATGTTCGAGTATTTTTAAATTATAGTCCAATTCCAAATAAACCATCACGTGCTCGAGATCCATAAGAACATCAAAAACATGGGTGCTCTTTTGAATTATGCGAAGGATCATGGACGACCGATTTTTTTAGAATTGGTAGTACCTAGAACCTAAATAGGTGAGTTTGGTTAGGATGAGTAATGTGATAAATGAAATTGTATTTCATAGCTAGACAATTGTAACAAGAATAGAAATAATTTAGAAATAATAATTGCAATCCTTCTGTAAATTTAAGATTGCCTTGTGTTCAGAATTCTTTCTCAAATGAAGTGTTAAATAAGTTGCTTTCTCAAATTTGTTTATGACATTTAATTTTCCCTTCATGCCTTGCATTTAGCTTTTGAAAAGAGTTTTCTTCAAATCTTTTGTTATATTCAGTAAATGATTTTTTTATGAGACCCTAAAATAAATCACAGTTCTTTCAAAGCTGGATGTTAGACTTGTGTAATTATAAAGTTTTCTCTTTCAATGAGTTTAAATTAAGTGAAAAGAAGAACATTTTCTTGTGTTTTTTTATGGTGAAAATAAATGTCCATGGTTTTCGAATGTCAACTTATTCGAAGCTGATAATTGCCACTTCAGTATCTTTCTGATTCTAAGATAATGCAAATTGTAAGTGAGAATTAGAATGATGCCAAAAAGGAATTTGGACTTTGTGTTGAGGATTTCGAATGGTACAAAAGGAAAATTCAAGCTTAACTTGGAAGAGGTAGAAACCACGAACATTAACACCAAGACATTGGTCAGGGAATTAAGTCAAAATACACTTTTGCTCCGAAGATCTGCAAAATGTCAAGCCAATTTAGATGTATGTTTGGACTATTCAAGCACAATAAAAGAACGAACATGCGAGGGATGCCATTTCAACCAATTCACAAGGGGAGTTTTATTGTTTCATGTCCACACTTTCTCAGTCACCTTTGGAATATGTTGTATAAGTTGTTATAAGATTAAAATAAGGTGATGTCACATGCTTGTAAATTATTGCTCACAATCGTGATTTTTGTCTAATTCCCCTACTTGTTGAAAAAACTTTATGCAGTTTGGCAAATACTTTCTCCAAGTACTAAGATATGATTATTATGTGGTTTGGAGTTCTGTTCTTATAGAAAATACATCATGTAACGTGGTTGAAATTATGTCCAAAATTTTGCATGTTTGATGAAAGTTTCTTTTCTTCACTCAATTTCACACGTTAAATATTGATTATAGTCAATTAGTGCATTCATGTAATATGAGATATGACATCTATTATGAGGGATTTTTATACTGTAAAAACAACAAAAAAGGGAAGAAGAAAAGAAAAAAAATGAAAAAAAATGAAAAGAAAGAAAAAGTATGACATAACTTTTTTCTACTCTAATGGTTCTCGTGCTTAGTAATTAGGAGTTTTTATCCAAAAATGTCGACTTTCGTATCAAAAGGTACTTGAATTATGAGTAATGCATTGTAAATTTGAGTAAGTAAATTGTTGAGTAATTAGGAGTCGTCATTTTACCAATGTCGATTCTTGCGTAAAAAGGCAATTGTACTTCTCAAATACAGTTTTTGCTACTTGCTTAGAGATTGAGGTGTTGAGTAACCAGGAACCTTCATAACCAATGTCAGTTTTTGCATCAAAAGACATTCTCGTATCTTGAGTGATTAGTTTGATATTACAAATATCCCTCAAGTGAAAAAAAAATGATGAAATTGATCATAGACATGTGATGTTCTCTGATTGATCGTATGATTTGTTTACTTGTGAAATTCAGTAAGGCGAAGAAATTAAGTTGAAATTGCTCAATTGTGATATAATTCCTTTCCCTTTGCTTGATATTATGAGTATTAAAGGCAAAACAATAAATTATATAATGGTTATTTACTTGGTCTTGAAGAAATGCATTTTAGAATGCACATGTATGATTTCAATACTTGAATCATTAGTTGAGCTCGCATTTGCCAAATAGTTGAGAACAAACAATGATTCAAATGTGGGGGAATTGATAAATGTCAAAATTATACTTTTGAGTTGTTTCTTTTAGTGTGAATTTGACTCATTTTGTGCAATTTTCATTCGAATTTAGAATTTTGAGGCAGAAATAATTTCAGCAGATTGACACACGAGTTTTGGGATCTTTGTAGGGAAAGACTCTCAAATTTGAATACTACCATTCATTTATTTCCTCTAAAGATGATAATCCGAAAGGATACTACAATTGAGTCAAGATGATAGTTGAAGTTTCACAAGTGAGAAAATCAGTATGCCGATATGGAATGCATTTGGAAGTTGGCGACTACAGTTGTTTGAAATTTCTCATCTACATTGATTATTTCACAGCAATGTCAGAATTCAAGTAGGAATGACATCTGAAAATCAACAGGTATCTTTTAAGCTATCATTTCAAAATCAATTTTTTGAAAAAAAATGTTTCATTTAATTGTATTTCATTTAAGTTCTTGTGTGTTTTGTGTTGTTTTCTGTACATAATTTTTTTTACATTATTGCATAAGAAGTATTTTCTAACTAATTCATATTTTGAAAAATTTGACATTTGTTTTGTTTAAATTTGAAATAAAAGTAAAGGCAATCCTAAATTTATCAGAAGTCAAAGTCATGCATGGATGGAAAGATTATTTGAAATATTTGATCTAAATTGTGAACTAGAATGCATTAAGTTTGAGACTTTGCAGAAAGTGAAGCAAAGGACTATGTTAAAACATTTAAGGTGGCAACACTCATATTTATATATGACAGAGACCGTCATGTGGTGGCATCACTTTTGCAATTGTAATTACTTTCTTTTTTTTACAGGTGTGATCACATAGTCATCAATTGAGGGCTTTGTCAAAAATAAAAACTGAGGCAATTTTTTAAAATGATGATGATTTGATCAAGGGTATGATTCATTGCAAAGATTGATTTCAAAATTGACACTGGGGCAAATTTTTTTGAGAAAAATTTGATTTTAAGATTGATTTTGATATTGATTTATATTAGGGCAAATTTTTTGCAAAGGTTGAATTTAATTAGATTTTGATACCAAAACTTAAAAAGAATGGTTCAAGTTAGTTTGATGCCATACATTGGGGCAAATTTTTTTAAAAATTTTGATCTTTGGGATGATTTGGATACAATGTTTGATAATTATTTTAAGTTTTCCTATGTCTCAAATTTCTTTATGCATTTTTCCAACAGTTTGGATCTCATTTTTATTCATTTTAGTCTGATACATTTTGTTTTAAGTTTAGGATCATGCATTCATGTATTTTGTCTTACAGACTATACTACATCATCGTGTCTTAAATCCCAACTCGTCCGTTGGGTTTACATTTCTGTTTAAATCCCAACTCGTCTGTTGGGCTTACATTTCTGTTTAAATCCAAACTCGTCCGTTGGGCCCCAATTCGTCCGTTGGATTTACATTGCTATTTAAGTCCCAACTCGTCCGTTGGGCCCCAACTCCTCCGTTGGATTTACTTTTCTGTTTAAATCCTAACTCGTCCGTTGGGTCCTAACTCGTCCGTTGGGTTTACATTTTTGCTTAGGTCCCAACTCGTCCGTTGAGTTTACTTTTCTATTTAAATCCCAATTCGTCCGTTGGATTTACATTGTTGTTTAAGTCTCAACTCGTCCGTTGGATTTCAACTCATCCGTTGGGTTTACTTTTCTGTTTAAATCCCAACTCGTCTGTTAGGCCCCATCTCATCTATTGGGTTTACATTTCTGCTTAAATCCCAACTCATCCGTTGGGTTTACTTTTCTATTTAAGCCTCAACTCGTCCATTGGGTTTACATTTTTGTTTGAATCCCAACTCGTCCGTTGGATTTACATTGCTGTTTAAGTCCGAACTCGTCTGTTGGGCCCCAACTCGCTCATTGAGTTTACTTTTCTGTATAAGTCCCAGCTCATCCGTTGGGCTTCAACTCCTCCGTTGGGTTTATATTTCTGCTTCAGTCCCAGCTCGTCCGTTGGCCCCCAACTCGTCCGTTGGGTTTACTTTTTTGTTTAAGTCCCAACTCGTCCATTGGGCCACAACTCGTTTGTTGGGCTTACTTTTCTGTTTAAATCCCATCTCGTCTGTTGAGCCCTAGCGTCTATTGGGTTTACTTTTTTTTTTAAGTCCCAACTTGTCCTTTGGGTCCAAACTCGTCCATTGGATTTACATTTCTATTTAAGCCTTAGCACGTCCATTAGGCCCCAACTCGTTCGTTGGGTTTACTTTTCTGTTTAAGTCCTAGTTCTCTGTTGGACCTCAACTCGTCCGTTGAGTTTACTTTTCTGTTAACTTCCAAATCGTCCGTTGGGCTCCCAACTCATCTGTTGAGTTTTAATTTTTGTTTATTTTAATCTGCCCGCTTAAACTCTGCATTTTCATTTTTATATAGCATGCATTCAATTCTCAGTCCGTACTCCATTAGCATGTTTTACTTTTTCAAATTTGCACTCATTTAGTAATTGTCTTGCATTTGTCCAGCATACTGTACTGTGTTTTAATGTGTTTAGTATTTCGCAAACTGTGTTCGCACGTTTTTGTCTTTATTTTCAGTTGTCGGTAGGCTCAATCCTTGCATTGGGTATCAATTTTCATTTTTAGTTTGCGATAGGATCAATCGTCAGCATTGGGTATAATCTTTATTTTTAGTTCTCAATAGACTCAATTTTTACATTGGGTACTGATTTTCATTTTCAGTTTGCGGTAGGCTCAATTGTCAGCATTGGGTACCGTCTTTATTTTCAGTTCTTGGTTAGCTCAATCCTTGCATTGGGTACTGATTTCTATTTTCAGTTTATGGTAGATTCAATCGTCAGCATTGGGTACCATCTTTATTTTCAGTTCTCGGTAGGCTCAATCCTTGCATTGGGTACCGATTTCTATTTTCAGTTTGTAGTAGGCTCAATCGTCAGCATTAGGTACCGTCTTTATTTTCAATTTTCAGTAGGCTCAATCCTTACATTGGGTCTCAATTTTTATTTTCAGTTTGCGGTAGGCTTAATTGTCAGTATTGGGTACCGTCTTTATTTTCAGTTCTCGGTAGGCTCAATTTTCGCATTAGGTACTGATTTTGATCTTCAGTTCACAATAGGCTAAATCATCAACATTGGGTACCGTCTTTATTTTCAATTCTCGGTAGGCTCAATCCTTGCATTGGGTACTGATTTTTATCTTCAGTTCACGGTAGGTTCAATCGTCAGCATTGAGTACCGTCTTTATTTTTAATTCTCGGTAGGCTCAATCCTTACATTGGATACAAATTTTCATCTTCAATTTACGGTAAGCTCAATTTTCAGCATTGGGTACCAATTTTTCAATTTTCAATAGTTATGTTTGCAGCATTAGATACCATGTCATTTTAATTGCGTACTTATGCGTCTTATTTTACTATTCTTATTCTTCTTATGTCATCATGCATTAATCGTCATGTTAGTTTATTTACTTTCATATTTATCCAAAGAAAAAAGAGAAAAAAAAAGAAGAAAAAAAAATCAAAATCAAAATCAATTCTTAAATTAAAATTGAATGCTTTTGTTTGAGTTTTTTTTAGCCTACATTTAGTTTATGAATTTATTTTGTCCAGCAGCCTGGGCACCACTTTTTGCATTTAGTTTATGAATTTATTTTGTCAAATCACCACGAAAGAAACCCAAAGTCACAATCCCTCCACCAAAAACCGCACTAAGACAGAATCAATTCCCCCAGCCCAACCGAAGCTTTTATCAACGCATCACCAATAATCACCTCCATAATCCAATTTCAACCCCTAAACGCACACGAATTGCCCATGACCTGCAAAAGAATAAAAAACAACACCCAAGCCAACACTCAATTGCCCAGGACCACCAGCAAAACCACACCCAAACAGCAACTCCTTCTCACCTCAGCCATAACAAACAAACCACAGCAAAATCAAACCCTTACAACCACCAATGCACCACCAATAATTGGTCACCATATCTCTGTTCCAATTACTTATCATCAAAAGCAATAACCTGCAAAAGAAAAATCAGTACTCATCTTCGTCCCAAGGTCATGCATTCGTCCAACAACTTGGTCGACATCTGTTTATTTACATTTTCAAGTCTGGCAGCCTAGACATTGCATTTAGCTTATCAGTACTTATTTTGTCTAGCAGCTTGAAATCATTTTTTGGTTTATTAGTTCAAGCACTTCATTTTATCTTGCAGTTTTTACCGCTTTATGTTATCCTTGTTTAGCAGTTCAAATGTCGCAGTTCCTTCTCTATGTTGATCACAAGTTTTGAAAATTTTGAATTCTTGACTCACCATTCGCAGTTGTGTTTGCATCTATAGTTCACTTGTCTACGAACTACGTTTGACTTGATTCCCTTCACCGGGATATGTAGGCAGCTCTTTGAGAGTTCGGTCACATGTTTTCTATAATTCATTTGTTCACTGGTGTACGTCTAAGCATATTCTCATACTATGCATGTTTAGATGTTTTAGTTTACATTCTTGTCTGTTTGTACATTTAGGTGAGTCAAAATTTGGTGTTATCTACGTTTTTGTCTGTAATCTCTACGAGATTCCCGACAAAGAGGGGCAAACTGTAGACACCAAATTTTGATACACCATTTACTTTTCAAACATTGGGGAGGTGTTTTTATTTTTGGGGTCAAATTCTAATTTTTTAATAATCTCGGGGGGTAAAATAGTAATTTTTATCTGTAAATACTTTTTCATTAGTTTTGGGGGGTTTCATATTTTTACTTTCATACATATTTTTTAATTTTCTGCGATTTTTTTAGATTTAATTGATATTCTTTTTATATTTTACCAGTACAAGAACAAAATGGTAATTTCGCCTCACGAACACCATTTTAGCTCATTTTAGATTCCAAATTTATTTTTCTAATTCTTTAAGTATGTTTTTAAATTTTCTTGATTTTTTCGGAGATGTTTGTCATTTTTTTTTGTAAATATTGCATTCAAGGGCAAAATCGTCATTTTATAATTTAAATTCATTTTTCACCAAATTTTTAGTCATAAATGCATTTCCTAGAGTTTTAAACTCAATTTTAATTTTTTTATAATTTTTCGAGCCCAATAGCTATTTTCTGTATATTTTTGTTTTCTAAGGGCAAAATTGTCATTTCACATTTCAAACTCATTTTTCAACAATTTTTGGGTCCCAAATTTGTTTTTAGGTTTTTAAGCGTGTTTCTAAGTTTTTCTAACTTTTTTATGGGGTTAATTTCTATTAACAAATTTATTATGTATATTTTTCTTAAATTTTTATATTTTTGTGAGAGAACATAGATTTTTTTTGTAAGGGTAAAGTTGCAATTTTGATAGTTAAAGGCGTTTTGGTCTTTTAGTCATTGCTTGGAAGATAAGTCTTTTGTGCACTATAAATACCCCCACTTAGGGATTTTAAAAGGGAGAAAAAATAAAAAGCCTAGGTAGAGTTTTTAGTTTTTATTTTATTTTATTCTCTTATACCAAGAACACAAAAAACACATACTTTTTCCTACATTCATGTTCAAGTTTTCACCAAGAACACTAAGAACACCTACTAGGTCTTAGTGTATCTTCAAGTTTTTACCTAAAATACCAAGAACACCTACTAGGTCTTAGTGTATCTTCAAGTTTTCACCTAGAACACACACTAGTGTATCTTCAAGTTTTTATCTTGAACACCTAGACCACACTCTAGTATATCTTCAACCTATACTTGGAACACCAAGAACACACACTCCCCCAAATCACACATGCTACACACACTCACACTCTCTCACACACTATTCATTCTCTCTCACACACTACACATACTACTCACTCTCTCACACACACTATACACACTCACACACTCTCTCACACACATTACACACACTCATACTCTCTCACACACACACTGATACACGCACAACACACAGCCCATACACACATTCAGAAATTCACACACACACAACTCACACAGTTCTTCACACTTCACACACACATTTAGAAATTCACACATACACAACCAAACACGTCACATTCACACATCCATATTCATAGCTACACAAACAACTCAAACTCACACAATCACCGCATCAGCACACATATCAGACAAACACAATTCTTCACGTCAATTCACACACTTAAACACGCACATACACACAGCCATGCGAACAAACATTCACACACAATTCACACCAACAACTACACACAATTACACACACAAACTCACATACACTGACACACGCACCAAACAAATACACACAGATTCACATATACATACCACACACATACACACGTACACAGACGCAAAAACCAGTCATAATAGCCCTAATTTCCTCCTAATCCAACCAAGCAACCACCAGATATTCAATTCCATTACCACCGATCTGTCACTTAACCAAATCTCACAACTACTTCACAATCACCAACATGCTTAGATATCAGAAGCCTGCAAAATTTACACAAAAAGCACTAAATACAGAAGAACAAAAACCCCACCCTCATCAAAACCAGCACCAGCTACATGGCCAGAAACCAATAGCCCATTAACAACCAAATTCATCACCAAGCTCAACCATCCACAACCACAAAATAAGCCCCTACAAACAACTCCATTCATCACTGCCATTCAACCACCAAATTTCAACAAAACAGCCATTCGCAGGCAGCAAAGCCATCAAAATGGCCATCATAAAGCCTCGAAGTACCACCACCTGCAAAAGCAAATACAAAAGATCACTAGCTAACCTCTAATACACTTCCTTCCACCCTGTCACAGCAAGCCTCACTAAAACCTGCACAAGAACAAGCAAAACAATCCAAAACAAAGCCAAATTTGCCAAAACAGTCCCCAAGACCACCTCAACCACCATGGTTACCCAATTTCACTGTGAAAAGCCCCCAAAATCCCACCGGAAATGTCACCGCAAACAGCCCCTCCACCAATTACCGTCATCCCTCCACAAACAAGGCAATCACACAGTCACTGTCAGCCCCCTCCATCATCACCACCACTACCTTGCAAAACCACCCGCAGGTCCAATTTCACTTCAGTCCCCTACCTCCCCATCGTCCCAAACCTGCAAAACCAATCGTATCCAAGCAACTCGCCAACACTACTTCATCACCAGATGGCCGAAGCATCGTGACCCTTCTCCACCGGGGACTATCACGGTCCAGTTCCAGAGAACGGCCACCATCGGCAATTCCGTCCACCGCCTCAGTCTACCATCAATTTCTCCATCTAGGTCTAGGTAAAACCCCATGCCTTTTGTCGATTATTTCATTTTAATTAGCATACAAACATGAAGTTATGTTCAAATTATGTTTGTATTGGTATGAGATTGAAAAGAGCAGAACCAAAAGAAACAGAGAACTAGCGGAGATGAAGCAAGGAGAAAAAGAATAGGAGAAGAGAGAAAGAGCAATCAGGGGTAGTGTTTTGGGTAGGAGAACGAGAGAAAAGACAAGGAGAAGAGAGGCGACTGAGAGAGGGAAAGAGAACGAGAATAGAGAAGACAAATAGGAAGAGAGAAAGAAAATAGAGCACGCAGGAGAGAAAGAAAGAGATGGGAGAAAGAGAGAGCGAATAGAGATCAGAAAGAGAAAAGGGAAGAAAGAAAGAAAAGAGAGAATCAAAACAGAAAGAAAAAGCAGACGGAGAAGAAAAGAGAATAAGAGAAATCAGAGAAAAAAATCGAAAAAGAAAGTGAAAGATTAAAAACAAAGAAAACAATCATAGAGGAATGGAGAGAGTGAAGCGAGAAAAAAGCTGGGAGTTTGGGGAAGAAGGAGATTGATTAAGAGTATGATTGTCTAAATCATTTAAGTCGTTTAGTTAATTTCCGTTGCTTGTTTTTTTATTTGTTTAACTTTTAGCTTAGTTGATTAAGTTGGCTAACTGAGTTCAGTTTGGTAATTAATTTATTTTTTTTTTTGTTTTTCCTGGCTATTTCCCCTGATTATCTTCCATTTGTTTAGCTGTTATTTTTAGTTAATTAATTATGTCAACTAAGTTCTTTTAATTCACTAGTTAGTTCTAGTTTTCTTACTTATTTTAAGTTTAGCATTTTGTTTTGGTGGTTTTTTTTGTAATTAAGTAAAGGTTACGCTTTTTCTTTAGTCTTATTTTTGGGTTATTGGTGTTACCAATATGCCCTTTAACACTTTTAGTTGGTTTCATTTAAGTACCCCCATAATTGTAGATTGACATCCAAATCTTATATTTCTGTCAGTTAGGTCCCATTATTTGCAAACTTATTCTCCAATTGATGAAATTTATAATTTTACCCCCTTATCAGTTAGAAATTTTTTTATTTTTATTTTTATTATTTCTCCCTCCTTAAGCTTTATAAACATTTGTTTTAGTCCCCTTAGCTACTAGGCTTTACATTTTATGCCCAATTTTTAGTGTTTCATATTTATTATGTTAAATAGTGGTATATTGACTTATTTATTCATTTTGATAGTATTTTTAGTGCCGGGTCTTCGAGAAGAGGTATTTTCGTCACCTTTTAACTGCTTCTTAATGTGCTCCAATGTGCTCATATGTGATTTTATATGCATTTCCTTCATGTACTTCTTATTTTTATTTACATTTCATGTATTCATTTGCTTTATGTTATTTAACTTCAAATTTTATTATTTTGGCAAAAATTTAATGTTTTGTATTTAGCTATTAGATTATTTTTCTCATATATTCTTGTAAAACTTTGTATTTAGATAGCAAGTGTAATAGATAGGGCATTTCAAATTCCCCCCTTTTTAATTGTAGTTAAACCCCCCGATGTAATAGTTAGGGCTTATTTGTTTTTATGTACTTATGTGCTTATATGTTTTACCGCTTTCTTTAGGATTTTGCATCTAGATATCATGCTTATATGTTATGTGCTCCTATGTGATCTTATGTGTCTTTTTATGTTTATTTGCTTTCAATTTATGCTGTATTGCTTTGATTCATGTTTTAAGAAGCTTTATTTCGTCACCACACTAGTCCAACGCTAGTTGTGGCGTTATCGCTTTCCCGCTAGTCCAATGATAGTAGAGAATTCCTAGAAAGGGCTAGTCCAACGCTAGACCCTTAAAGCATTTTTAGTGTTAGGTGCACTCGTGTGCATTTTACATCCCACTTCACACATTTTAGTTTATTTTCCATTTTGCATGATTATTATTATGATTATTATTATTATTATTTATTTTGACGCATCTTAAAATGCATGACATCTAGGTCGCATTACAATTAGACTTTAGGATATTTGTGTGATCCGACTAGAAATAGTCAACTACTCAGTGTGGGAAGCGGTGGCGTACATACCATTCCCTCCTTCGTGAGTAGGAATATTCAGTCACGAGATATTAGTCCCCGTACCCGTCATGTTGCATACGCGCTTTCTTTCTTCACTTAATATATATTATTTCTATTTTCTTTTCTTTTCGTATCGCATTTTTGCATAGACACTCGTGACTCCTTCCAAGTCTCGACTCAGGTTTCGCAATTAATGCGATAATCTTGACCAAGCCTTGACAGGACTATTCCTACCCTTCCGATACTACATTTAGACTTAGGATTTGCATTCATTTAGACACATCCAAAAAAGCGATAGAACTTAGGGTTAATTTAGAAAATTTTGATTAAACCTCACAACTAGCCTCGGCTAGATAGAAAGGATGCCTTAGGTGCAAGCCTTTGCCTTCCCTTTCTTCAAATGTGACTCCCGGATCTTTTTCTCTCGTTTTTGTATACTGGAGTCAGAAAAGGGTTTTAAATGATTTTTCTAAAATTTTATTTTATTTTTGTTAAATGATTTTTCGGGTGACTTGGTACACCCTAACTCAGTACCAAGTGGTGACTCTATTTTCTTTTAAAAATAAAACCCTTTTTCAAAATCAGTTGGCCAAAATTGTTGCATTTTTAGTCCCGAGTTTACTTTCTTTTTAAAATACCATTTTTTCTAAAAAATACATTTTTTACTAAAAAACAAAACTTGATTTTTATCACACACACAAAATTTTTTCCAAAATCTATCTTTTTCAAAAAGGGCCAACAGACTAAACCGTCTTTTTGAGACGCGATAGTCAATGACCCCACTAGTACCTTTACTTTACGATTTTTTAGGACGTGACAATAAGCATGTTGGCATATAAAAATAAAGCACAATATTTTGATAAATTTACCTAGTTTAGTATATATTTTAGTTATGTGTTTTTAATATATTTTGAACAAATTTGGCTCTAATTATACCATCTTCCAACATCTAGGGTTTTCTCCCAGGTAATTAGGGTTTAATACTAAATGGATATTTTGAGCAAATTGACACATAATTTTTTTACAATCTTGCTAGTTTTCAATATTCTATCATAACTTGGATCAATTAGAGTTTGATTCTTCACATCTTTTGTAGATTCAAGGATGAATTGGATTAGGATTACAATGCACAAAAACTTGGAGGATTGTTTTGCTCAAATTTTTGGGAGGAATTCCTTTATCAAAATTTCAAGAAAAGTCAAGGATCATACATGGAAAGATTAGTTGACACTTGGAATTACAATTCAACAGAAAAATCAACCAATGGACCCCACAGGAGGTAATCCGCGGATCACTAACTGGATCTGATCTACAGATTTGCACCGCCTTCTAGATTTTGGCTGCCTCCAATTTGCAGTTTGTTCACACCTTCGTTTGAGATACTGATACAACCCCTTGGATGCCTATACGAGTTCTCGGAGAAGCCTTGATGATGCTTGGAATGAGGGGATGAGTTAGGATAATTTCTTCAAAGATTTCACACGATTTTTATGTTCAACTTGGGCTTGGAATTTATGTTTATGTTGCTGAATGTTTGGGCCAAGGTGTGAGCTATTATTTGTGGATCAAGTTTGTATTCAAAAAAGTTAATGAAGCTTCCTTGGAGACCATGAAGCCTGTTCAGCCCAAGTCAAGTGACCAAGCCTCTATTGGGTTTAGAGAGACCCTAGTTGGGCCTAAGTTTAAGTTTTCATATTTTAGTAGTTTTCTTTGAGTACAAGTTGTAATCTTTAGTAGTTACCTTTTGTGATAGGTTACAACTAGCGTCCTAGTTAGTTTCCAATTAGTTTTATTTCCTTATTGTGACGTTTGACCTTTTTTTAAAGGGGAGTTACTGTTCATCCGAGAATGATGATGATAATTGATAATTTTCAGCACTTTGAGTGTTTTTCTCGTGATGACATCTTCTTAGTTCTTTGGTGATTAAGAACTACCCTTGTTCTTAACGAAGAGATTTTGTTAAGTTCAAGTTCTCGCTTAGAGTTTATTCAATCGGTTTGTTGTTAGTCTTTTAGGTTTGTCTACTTAGGAATCTACACCACAAGTTGGTTAGGGGTCTAGAGCGAATTCTAAAAGGAGAACATTCAACGAAGTTGGATAGAATCAAAGCAACCAATTCGTGATTCTTGGAGTCTTTGAACGGGGTTTCAAAGGAGTCAAGCATTCGAGTTGTTCAACCTAGAATTTTCAAGACTTTCTTGGCATTCACTACTTCCGCATGTATCAGATAGATTCAAGGTATAGTTGCATTTTGGCTGCTTAAGAAATTGGTGCAAAACTCAAGAACGATTTTTTTGTCCAAAAGATTTAAAATTTCATCATTTCATTCTTCAACTTGGACAAGGACCTTGAGCTCTATTTTTCTATAAATAGGAAGCTTGTAAGACTTATTTGGAAGGATTGAATAACCTAGAGGGAGGAGTACTCCTGAATAGTTTGTGGTTGTTGAAATTTTTCAATACTTCTAAGCAAACTCTTGGTGTTTTCACTTGTACAATTCATATTCAAAGAAGGAAATGGAAGAATGGAGCCATTACAATGAGAATGTTTTCCCCTATCTCTTTATTTTCATACTTTGCTATGAATTTGTATTATGATTTCTTATGCTTTCTTGTTATGTTCTACATTTTAGGCTAAATACTTGTTTTTGATGTAGATAAAATTAATTATATGATTTGAGTGGTAATATGCTTGCTATAACTTGTATTTCCTTGTTCATCTGACAGGGTTTAACATTTGTGGTGGCCTGATTGCCTATTGCAAATTATTTAGATGTTTCATGACATTAAGAAATGTATTTAATGTTGAAAAATGGTAGATGAAACCTATGATATACACACATGAAAATTGCGGTACACGTATGTGGATTGAATTTGCTTAACACCACAATTCAGGCTTTTCACACAACTTACCATGAAACTATGAAAGTTAAGACAATTCATTGCAAAAACAAGTCTTGATTTCATATGGAATTGCAATCCCAAGCAAGACAAGTTGTTAAGTAGCAATGTGTTAACTTATTCATTCATATAAATGACAACTAGTGGATTCTATTGTGAATTACTCCATAGTTTTACTTCAAGTAATTTAATTTTCTCTAGTTAGTTATCTTCCAAACTACCTCTTTGATTAGTTATTTAGATAATGAAGTGAGTAATAAAGACTTGGGTCATGGGATCGACCCTAATATTTCTCCTACTATAAATGGCCCTTGCACTTGCAGTATAAGGGGTATTAGGTTAATTTATTACTTGTTTGTGAGCGTTTTAGATTGATCCTATTACATGATCCATAGTCCTAATACCACCAATCAAGTTTTTGGCACCATTGCTAGGAAAACTTAGGCAGTATCAAGGCAAAAATAGGCTTTATTTGTCTAGACCATTTTCATTTTTGCTTTGAATCTTGCTTGTGTTTTAGTTTTTAGGTGTCAGGCATAATCAAAAGGAAAGAAGGTGTAGAAATAGGTTGATTGACTAAAAATTTCATCAAATACATGGAAGGCAACTATCATTGGAATAGGAACTATTGGCCCCATGATGAATGCCAATCTAGCATTCATGAAAGTATATCTTTTAATGATGCTTTAAATAGATTAAAATAAAATCAAGGTAGATTTGGTTATGATTCTAGTGTAAATACTCCTTGTAATAATTTTGGAGGCACACATGCATATCATGAATGTGGTTATCATGGCTATGAACAATTTGAAAATAATTACATTTATTCACTTCAATATGATTATTATGCTCATAATGATGATATGGGATGGATGAACTATTGGAATCAACTAAATGAATCTACTAATGTTGAGTCTAAGCCATCTTAGGAATTAGCAATTGAAAACTTAGAAAATTCTAATAATGAACCCTCGGAAGATGATTTTGATGACATAAGTAGAAGAATGGTAGGCCATGTACAATTTTGAATGCATCAAACTCTAGGCATGTAGAAAAAAAAGGCTAAAGAAAATCAACTAGCCTAAAGTCACTTATGTGTTGAAAATGAAAGCAGCCGCTAAGTAGGTATGTGTGAAAATGGAAATCAAAGTATGCTTAATGATCATGATGTGGTTTGTAATGATTCATATGAATTTATTGCATATTGTTCTTCTTGTGAAGGTAACCATGAGGATTATGAATGTTCATATTATAAGAAGTATAATTTGTAAATACTTTGGCTTCTTACCTCAAAATGGCGATTTTGTTGACAACTTTAATATGAGGTGTATGATTTATATAAATTTGATTAAAAGTGAGCATGTTGGTTAATAAGAACCTAGTAGTGAAGTATTATCTAATGTCAATGAAGAATGCTTGAATGATAAAATAAATGGCATAGATAGTAAAATTGAGGTTATGATGATCCAATGTTTGAATCATTTACCTTTAGAAATATTGATAAAATTTGTGAAGTAATTGCAAGTATTCCTAAAGAAAATGAAGTAACTCTTGATATTGTTGAACAAATGCTTTACTCCGTACCAATGAACCTTTGCATGTTGGTGATCAAATAATTGGAAGTAGAAATGAAAAAAATTAATGGTTAATTGATTACTACTCCTACTTTTGATGAAAAGAATTCATGGATATATACAATGAACATGCTTATAATGTTGAAAAGTAGGTTTTGATCATGCTTATAATGTTGAAAAGTAGGTTTTGATCATGCTTATAATGTTGAAAAGTAGGTTTTGATGAAAATGATATGGTTTCTCATTCTTCTTTCATTTGTGAATTGGATTTTCTTGGTAATGATTCAATGCTATCATAGAGGGAAAGTATAGCCAATATTGGCTATGACATTCTTCAAAAGTGCTTCTTTGATGTAGGCCAATTAATTCAATGGATGGAAAACGAAGAAACACTAATCTTGGCTCAAAGAATGTATTTGTTCTTGCTAAATCAATTAAGCACCAAAGATTTAAATCATCATAGGATACTGCAATTACATGAAGTGATTGGAAACAAGTTTAGCTCTAGAGTATAAATGAAGCACTTGTTGGAAGGCAACCAAATGTTTCTTTTGATTTTGTGTAATTTTAGTTTGTTTAATGTTTATGATGATGTTTGAAGTGTGTTTGTTTTGTGTAAATAGGTTTAAAGAATGGATCATGATATATAAGTTTGAAACACAAGTCTAAAACCAAGAGTTAGCTTCCTATTCTTTATATTTCATACTTGCTTTAATGTTAATCATGTTAATTTTGATGTATGAGAAGTGGTTATGATGTTCGTTTGATAGGAAATTGCTATATACAAATGTTTATGCAACCATGAACTTTTCTTGCAAAAAGGTAAATTGATAAGTAACTGAATATTTGAGTTGTTTTGCCTTGTTTTTAAGCTTAATATGTTGGATGAATCTTGCATGTATAGTTGATTTTGAAATGGAATGCAAGTTTTGCATTTTTATGCAATGTGGAGGTTCAAGTCCAAATCATGGTTGATTTTGATAATTATTGCATAATGTGCAAAATTTGTGTTTAAACAAGTGTATTTTGACATTTTCAACTTGTTCCAAGTGTTAAATTGCCCAAAAACATATTTGGAATTAAATTAATGTTGTTGCACAAAAGTATGAAAACCAATGAAATAGTAACTTGTTGCAGGAAATGAAATTCTGCAACAAGAAGGTAACCACGAGTAGGGATCTGCAAATCTAACCCAAGGATGCACTTTTGGAACTCAAGAAAGGAACCGTGGGTAAGACATCTGCAGACCAAGTTCAGATCCATGTAGTTTTTATGCATTATGAGTTGTTTTAGCCAGTTTTGATGGGGATCATTAGCACCTGTGTTTTCATGGTTTGTCTACACATTTTAAGCATTTCTTGTGCATTTTAACATGTTCCATTTATTTCTTGTTTCCATTTCACTTGATTTCCTAGGCTAATAATTCATGTGTTCATTCAATCATAGTTTTGTGCAATTATAAGATATCTCATTTCTTTTTGAGTTTCATCATGTTACGTAGCATTTGTACTACTTGAGGGTTATTCATTACATTTTGAGAATATTGTATACACTTAAGTGTGGGGTAAAGTCAAATGCTACAGTGCATGAATACTTGATTAAAGTACGCAAAGTTGTCATTCTAAAAGATCTCACTTAATTTGCTATAAAACATATGTTATAACCATTAATTTGAGTGAAAGCAAACGCTACAAGAAATTCAGTTTTTACCTATGCATCAAATTGTTACACATAATATGTGTGGGTATTTAGCTACACATTTATCTTATATCTGTGGGTAAATATAATAAGAATAATTACTATATATTTGGCATTTATTAAGTGTAGGTAAATATCTATAATTTCATATAAATTTGGTGGAAGTTTTTCCCTCCACAATTAGGGCTTGGCTGCATTCTCAAAATTTTTAGAATGCTGACATGGCTTTTTTGTTTTATATATTAAGTGTAGGTAAAAGTTTTCTGTTACACATAAAATTGGTG
Organism: Mitragyna speciosa; assembly: GCA_024721245.1. Lineage (NCBI taxonomy): Eukaryota > Viridiplantae > Streptophyta > Magnoliopsida > Gentianales > Rubiaceae > Mitragyna > Mitragyna speciosa. Next base: position 13,629,105 of record CM045561.1, read on the forward strand.
GGAGAATATTTTCCAAACTTTAGAAATTGGCAGTATTATAAAATTTTTTGACATGTTGATGTGGTTTTTTTGTTATTTATATTAAGTGTAGGTAAAAGTTTTCTATTACACATAAAATTAGTGGGAGAATTTCCCCCAAAATTTTGAAATTGGCGGTATTACCAAATTTTTTGAAATGCCTAACGTGGCTTTTTTTGTGATTTATATTAAGTGTAGGTAAAAGTTTTCCATCGCACATAAAATTGGTGGGAGAATTTCCCTCCAAAATTTAGAAATTGGCAGTATTATTAAATTTTTTGTAACGCTGATGTGTCTTTTTTATTAATTATATTAAGTATATGTAAAAGTTTTCCATTACATATGAAATTTGTGGGAGAATTTTCTTCCAAATTTTAATGATTGGTGTCAATCTCAAATTTTTTTAAAATGCTAACGTGCCTTTTTTGTTAATTGTATTAAGTGTGAGTAAAGGTTTTCTATTACATATGAAATTGGTTGGAGAATTTTCCTCCAAAATTTAGGAATTGGTAGCATTAACACTCAAATTTTTTGAAATGCAAATGTGTTTTTATTGTAATTAATATTACCCACACATGAATAAAAGTGTCGAGTATGTGTGAGAAATACTTATGTTTTACTTACATATATATTATAAAATATTTGCAATGTGTAGGTGATACTGGGCGGTAGCATGATGATGTAAAAAATTGCCACATCAAATGTAAATATGTATCAAAACAAAGCACCACTGGCTCATTTGGTTATAATGGAGATAGTAAAGTTTCTTAAAATGCTTGGAGCTGCAGGAAAGGTGGACAGAAAACAGTTGAAAGGTGACACAAATTTGTTCATTGCGGAATTTTTTCAAGTGTTACCCGCAAAACTTATGAAAGTTAGAACAGTTCATTGGTCCAAGCCCGTTAGTGGATGTTTTAAATTAAATACAGATGCAAGCGTGTGCAAAAACAAAGGAACAGGTGGCGGTGTATTAAGGGATCATAAAGGTGACTTAATTTTCGCTTTTCATAAAGAGTATGGCGAAGTAGATGTGATTCAAGCTGAATGTCTAGCTTTGTTTAGTGGTCTTCAGATTTGTGCGGATATGGGGTTTGAAAATATTTTAATAGAAGTTGACTCCTTATTGTTAGTGCACTTAATTGAGAATAATTCACCGGGTAGATGGTCTCTATGTCAGCAACTACGAATGATTAGAATATTCATGATTTCACAGAGGGCCAGGATTTCTCATATATATCGAGAGGCGAACTTAACTGCAGATTACCTTGCCTCCACAGAATTTCAACAGGATCTTTTGTTACGCGCTTCATATTGGATGCCTTCAAGGCTCAAGGTTTTGTTACGTGCAGACGCTTTAGAAATTCCTAATATAAGGACTTCTTTTGTAAGGGAGTAGTATTCATTTCATTAGTTTCAAAAAAAAAAAAAAAAGGTAGATTTTAATAGGCTCTTTTTTTGGGGGGGAGAGGGATGGGAGTATCAGGATTATCCTTGGACCAAAGGACTACCTATTATAGCTGGATTATTTTTATTTAAAAAAAAACATTCAAAATTACTAATTTGTCCATACTTCTTTAAAAAATTATGATTGCTAATATCTTAGAATTGTTAACAGTAGAGGTTAATTTTTTAAATATCTATTTCTAAATTAAGCTTAATAAAAAATGAAAAAAGAATTACTAACATAACATAGCTTACTGCTAATCCTTCCTCCAAAATTTAGAGATTGGCGGCAACGTTTAATTTTTTAAATGCTAATGTGTATTTTTTTTTGTTATTTATAATAAGTGTACGTAAAATTATATAATTACATATGAATTTGGTGGGAGAATTTCCCTCCAAATTTAGTGATTGGCAGCATTGTTTAATTTTTTAAATGCTAAAATGTTAAATACATGTAGGCGAATGTCAGGGCACTAATCCTTTTAGCATGACGATGTGGAAAAAAATGTCACATCATTTATAATTTCTTTTTTTTATGAGATACATCATGTATAATCTTAATTAGGTGTGCTAACGAACTGAACTGCTCACGAGCAACTCGATCTAATGTTGGGGTCAAGTTTATTATCGACCAAGCTCGAGCAGCTCGTTTAGCAAGTGATTCTTAACTTGAGCTATAAATAATGTGTTCAAGTATCTCGTCGAGTTGCTCAAATATATATATATGTATGTATGTATGTATCTATATATATATATATATATATATATTCGAATTTGTTGACACCCTATCCTTTTCTCTTCATTGTCAAACTGTCTATCCTGTGGGAATGTAAGTGAACCGAGTTGTTCTTCATATGTATAATACGTTGTGCATGTTTGTGTGTATAAGTATCTATGTATATGTATATGTTTATATCTATATCTATGTATGTGCGTGTATATGTATATATAATACACATATGTATGTAAAATAGAGAAAATTACAGTTTTGGTACCAAATGTTTATAGTTTCGCAATTTTAGTCCTTAAAGTTTGGATGAAAACAAATCTAGTATTAAATATTTTATTTTTTCAGCACATTTAGTCCTATTGAGGCAATTTTAGTTTCTAAAGTTTGGATAAAAACTAAATGTAGTATCAGATATTTCAAATTTTCTGCACATTTAGTCTGATTGATCTATTTTGCCAAAATTTTACCAGAACCTGGTCATGTGATACTACCAATGATCAAATTTTAAAAAATAAAAAAAATCTTAGTTTTCATATTTGTAATTAAAGGCGTTAATTTGAGTAATTAGTTTTTACACAAAAACAAATTAACAAAAAGAAAAAACCTAATAAACTTTGAAAAAGTTCAGATCTTTAAATAGGCAAATCAAAAAGTTTTTTTTTTTTTAATTTGGTTACCAACACATGAGTATCATATGATCGGATTTTAGGAAAATTTTTGACAAAATCTATAAAATAAGATTGAATATATTGAAAAATTGAAATACTTGATATTATATTTGCTTTTAGAGAAAATTACAATTTTGATACCAAATGTTTGGGGTATCAGCAGTTTTAGTCCCTAAAGTTTGGACAAAAGCAAATTTAGTACCAAATGTTTCAATTTTGTGGCATGTTTAGTCCTATTAACCAGTTTTACAAAAATCTTGTCAGGAGTACAATTATGTGATATTCATGTGCAAAAATTTTCAAAAAGAATCAGATTAAAAAAATTTTAATTGTCATAATTCGTAATTAAATGCACTAATTTGAGTTCATAAATAATAAATAAATAGATAAAACTGAAAAAATCCACCTGGATAGTGCATTTGTATGTGAGCTTTTAATTACAAATTATGACAATTAATTTTTTTTTCTTTTTTAATTCATTTTGAAAACTTTTGTAATTGTCATGTGAGTTTTACATGACCTTATTCAAATAAAATTTTGAGGAAAATGGTGAATAGGGCTAAATGTGCTAAAAAATTGAAACATTTAGTATTAAATTTGCTTTTGTCCGAACTTTAAGGACTGAAACTACCGATGCCCCAAACATTTGGGACCAAAACTGCAATTTTCTCTTGATTTTTTGCAAACTTTAGGGACTAAAAGTACCTCAATAGGACTAAATGTGCTAAAAAAATTAAAATATTTGATACTAGATTTGCTTTCATCCAAACTTTAGAGACTAAAATTACCAATGTGCTCAAATATTTGGTACTAAAACTGCAATTTTCTCTATAAAATACACACACATAGATATATATATATAGGTGTGTGTGGCTACACACACGCACACAGAGAAATATATGTAGATGTGATGTGTATTTCGCTAGCCATTCAGATTTAGATTCTAATTCTCTATTTTGCTTTCAATTTGTCTACGATGGGATATTTTCGGTGGATCTAGTCCACTATTACACACACATATACACACACACACACATATACATGTATGCATATATACATACACACACATGTATATGTATGTATGTATGCATGTATGTATGTATATGTAAACACACGTGTATAATTATATGTACATATATGTATCTATGTACATACATATATATATATGTATATATTTGCATGTATATGTGAGTGCATATATGTGCATGTGTGTGTGTGTGTATGTGTGTGTGTGTGTGTGTCTATATGTACAAATATGTATCTATGTACATACATACATACATACATGCATATATTTGCATGTATATGTGAGTACATATATGTGCATATGTGCGTGTGTGTGTATATATGTTTGTGTGTGTGTGTGTGTAACTGTATGTATATATATAGACGCACACACAAATATGTGCATTTATATATGTATGTATATACGTAAATGTACATTTACGTATGTACTTATTTATATACGTATACACGTGTGTGTGCATATATATCTATACATATCTATGTATGTAAGTATTTATGTGTGTACCTGTGTATATATGATAAATTAAAAAATAGTTTCTTTTATAGAAAAAAAAAGTGAAAAAAACACACATCACATGTTTAGATTTCCTCCTCCCCACGCCCCTCTTTCTCTTTTTTCCTATTTCCTTCTCCCTCCCTCCTGGTGGCCTCCAGAAAAATTAAATTTTCAACATAAGCTAATTCCCTCCTCCCCTTTTCCAAAGGCCGAAAAAAAAAACTAATTACTTCCTTCCCGTTTCTCTTTTTCTCTCCTCTTCGGTGTTTACTCTATCCATAATCTTTAGTTTTGAATAGACAGCCAGCTAGCAAGCAAGCGAGCTAGGGTTTCAAATTTTGGCATCGATTTGGATTGTGACTTATTAAATTAGTTGCCGATGATTGAGTGATGGCGGAGGTGGCAGCAATAGTGAAGGAAAGGAACGGCGACGATCAAAGTTAGACTAGTGAAGATGATTACATATCGGAGGACAAAGACACAAAGGATTACTAAAGGGCAGGCTACCACACTTGTCTACATCGGTGATTTGTTCAAGCACATGCAATATGTGGTGTAGAGTAAGCTCAGTTGGGGCCATTTCTCCACTGTTTGGCTTGCTTGGGAAACTAAAAATCTATAATTTTTTGAATCTCTATAGATTGATACGGATATTTGAATATATAGCTAATAGTGGCTCAATTTCTGTGGAAAGAATGATGCTTTTTGTATTTGGATATTTGCGTGAGGACAATATATTGATAAGAAATTTACCATATCTAGTAAATTAGTGGTTTTGGTCTAACTTCATGAAATTTGGGCTGATTTACTTGAAATTATCTTGGCAAAAATGTTTTCTTGAATCAAGATGGGTAAATGATGAGATGGCTTTTCGCTTGAATTAGTTCAAACATCAAGGCATTCTTTCCAAGCCCCAAAGTAACAAAAAAATCCACCAAGTTTTCAAGAGAAGCTGCGTCCTGTCCCACTACCACTAGACAAAGATGAGGAGAAACTTTGACGCATTTTTTATTGTTCGGAGACCATTCATTTTTTATTTCAATCGTAACCCAAGAGTTACTTCTGACTATTTCTCTCAAACCCCACTTCTTCATTTGTTATCTCATTGTATCAATTGCAATTTTAGTGTTTTTTTCAACATGTTTTCACTCTCCTAGAAGTTATGCCTCCTATAATCAAACATTTAAAAACGATTTTGTTGATAGTACAAGTAATGTTGATGATGTTGTCGGCTTATACAAATAGATGATTCAAATTAGGCCTCTGCTTTCTATTATTGATTTTACTCAATTGCTAGGCCAAACAGTTAAGATGAAGCATTATTCAGCTGCTATTTCCCTTTACAAAGATATGAGCTTCTTGGGTATTCCTGTGAATGATTACACCATTCATATGGTGATTAATTGTTACTCTTTGGTTAGTCCAATGGATTGTGCTTTTTTTTTTCTGGGATTTTTTTATTGTTGATGTTCATGTGACAGAGTTGTGATTTTGTTAGTGCATCTATTCTGTACTTGATGACAAGTAATGTTTGGACTTTGATGTTTTTCATTTATTTTATGTGCTATCCTAATGGTGCTTTCCTTTTGGGTAAGCTCTACAACCTTAGGAAGATTGATGGTTAAAAATTACTTTTTTTGGTTGATGGTTAACACTACAACCAATCAACGGTGGCACCACCCTCTCCTGAAATCTGCTTTCCGATCGAAGCCATGCTCTTTTCCCTCTCTTTGTCTAATCGAAGAACAAGAGCTAAAGAACCCAAATCCCCTAGGTTTTGGTTCTCCCCTCTTCCTCTACCTCAAATTCATCCTCAATCTCAAAGGTAAATATAATAACTTATTTTTTATCCTAATTCGTATAAGTTTTTGTTTGGTTTTGTCATATGATTGATTTAATACATTTATTCTTTTTTTAATACATTGGCAGCTATATATTTTTCCTATTCTCTATTTATTCTTTTTTTAAATACATTGGCAGCTATATATTTTTCTGTTTTCTATTTATTCTTTTTTTTAATACATTGGCAACTATATATTTTCTATTTTTCTTCAAACTTTGAGTTGTCTTCTTCATAGAGTTTTAATCAAAATAAAAATCGTCAATGCAATGCATGAATAGAATTAATGGTAATTTTTAGTTTCGCCTACATGGTCTTTTCCACGTTCTCTACAAAAGTCATTGTAAAATATCAATTTTGTTGTGGGTTTTTGAAATGATTTAGATATCAAAGAAGTATAACTACAATGTTGTCACAGTTTATGATTGAGAGCTATGGATTTGTAGTTTCATCCTAGGACAGGAGCTTATGGCATTGTAATTTTGCATTTTTGTTTCTTTTAGGTTTTAAATTTTGTGTCTTTTGTTTTGAATATAGTTACAATTAAATGTGCAAAGAAATTGATGGCAACTCACAGATGGGACAAAATTCAAGTTGCTAAGATTAACATATTAATTGTTATAGTAAAATAAATCAATAGGCCTAAAAATGACAAAGCTGTGCGATGCTTAGTACAATTGAACAGATAACAGATGGTTCGACTCTTTTGCATAGAACAATAAGAATGGCAATAAAAATTACATGCTGGTTCCTTATCTAGCAATCTTTGAATTTCTTTCACTTTGAAATCCCTATTGTTCAAAATATAGGCGCATTTTCTGTTTTTGAGTAGTTTTGCATTTGCAACACTATCCCAAATGTTCAATATATATACATGTATGTGTGTGCGCGTGCGTCTATATATGTATACAAATATATAACATATTTATGACATCATCCGGTTTGATCTCGAGTCGACCGCCGGTCGAACCTAATAACCCCTGACCCATAAGCTAGGCCAAGTCAATGTCCAGTCCGAGTCTAAGAACATAAAATACAACCAAGTATGTTTAGCTAAATGACCATGGAATATTACTTGCTATTATATCACATGTTTTAATTGTAATTAATTGCATAAAAACCAACATGTTCCACATCCATGGAAATCTAGCAGTCTATGACCTTAGTCAATGAGCAAATTTTTTGTAAGTGTCCTAGATCTATTACAAAGTCCGTGGTTGTGTCTGTCTTTTTGGACTTTTAGAACTCTTAATGTATTAGATGTGTCTAAAGTTAATGAATGAGCATAATGAATTTCCTAGCCAATAATAATAATAATAATAATAATAGTAATAATAATAATAAATTGCACAAAAAGGCTTGTGTATCATCATTTCGTATGCTGAATTTTGCATCTGCATGAGTTAAATAGCATAACCTTAAGATTGGACCAAAAAATGCTTTCCTTCATTGAATTGATTAAGACAGAGATGTGAGAAAATCCGCACCCTCCATCTGCCAACCAATACCACGTAATTGGGACTTGCATTTGCTTTAGCTGTGAGAAAAGGCCCTGTTCTTTCCTCTATCATCTTCATCTGGTTGAGTGGTATTTCCTTGACAATCATGTATGTATTTGGCTGAGTGGTCTCTTTTCACACCTAACTGGTATCAAGTTGATCAATCACCCTCTGCAAACCATAAGAAAACAAGAAAAAAGAAAAGTAAAATAGTGTGCTTCTCAAGAGTTTAATTATTACTGCTTTGTAAATTATACACATTTCAACATTTGTGTAATTTTTGGTCACTAAAAAAAAATAATTGAGACTTGCATTTGCTTTAGCTGTGAGAAAAGGCCCTGTTCTTTCCTCTATCATCTTCATCTGGTTGAGTGGTATTTCCTTGACAATCATGTATGTATTTGGCTGAGTGGTCTCTTTTCACACCTAACTAGTATCAAGTTGATCAATCACCCTCTGCAAACCATAAGAAAACAAGAAAAAAGAAAAGTAAAATAGTGTGCTTCTCAAGAGTTTAATTATTACTGCTTTGTAAATTATACACATTTCAACATTTGTGTAATTTTTGGTCACTAAAAACAAATAATTGAATCATAATCAAATTTTAGCGAGTAAAATTCTCAAATGATTTTTAGTCCATCAAAGACCTTGTCCTCTTTGAGCACTTATATTGAGCCTAAAGTTGTCTATATTTTTCAACCTTCAACGCAGAAAAGTGAAAGGCTAGGTTGACATTCCAACAGTAGATGCTGGATAAAAAGAATGTTTCCAGATTGTTAATTGATGAATCATATCAAACTAAAGTATCATAGGTTAATGCTTTCAAATTGTTTATTGATGATGGTTAGTCCTTTTGTCTACATAAGTTTTCTGATTTGATATTTGCTTACCTCTATTGTTGTTTTCTTTCCCTTCCCTTTAAGTATCTTATTTCTGTTAGTGTATGCCCTAAAACCAAGTTGGTTTTTGAGATTTTTATTACGCTTATTTCGTGTTATACTTATATATGTGGCATTTTCTTTGTCATTTAATACTTGTTATTAATATTACTTGTTTATTTGATAAAGTCCATAGAATATTAACTGTGTATAAGAGATTGTAAGAGTTACAATGATGAGACTTTTATTACACATTAAGTTATATTCTTAAATATCCCTAGTCGTAGTATTAATGAGATTGGACATCATTAATATGGGAAGACTAGCACATACTTTGCCTCTACTTATGGTAAGTAGTAGTTGATCTTGTCAACTATGGCGTGTGACACCTAAGCTGGTATGTGGATGCTTGTTAGAGAACAAGTTCATTGGATTGATCCGCCAAGAGTTACTATTCATAATGCTAATGAATTATACTCTTAATGGCAATGGTGTAAGTGATCCTTAGACTTGAGATTACTATGGTATCTTGAGTGTGGATTGCTATGCTTTGACTCTATTGCTCAGTGCTCGTAAAAGAGTAGCCCATACGGTAGAGATTGGGTATAGTATGAAGCATGGAAGGATAGTGAGTAATCGATATAGAATTCACCACTCCTTATTATAGGAGAGTATATCCCGGATTGGCCACTTGTTGAAATATGACTTAAAGAATCTTTTGCGTAAAAGTGAAAGTATGACTTGAAAGAGTTTCAAGGTTATACTTTTATGGAAAGTTATATTTCGGGAACAAGAAATCATTAATTAGTCATTTAAAGAGTGTGCACTACACTCTTAGACTAATTGGGATATAGTGTGGTGAAAGGATATTAATTACACGGTAACATTGTCATTGATAGGTGTAGTCTACCATATGACTTTCCTATTCACTTGGGTGGTCATGATGCATTGCTAGACGCCACTCATGATCTATAAGTGCAAATTAATTAATTAGTGAATTAATGATAAATTAAAGTGTTAATTTATCTGGCTCTTAATTAATTAATTAATGAGTTATAATTTGTGCTTATTGCCAACGTGAATGGAACCTAATGGGTCACACACAATAAGAACATGGTCTTTGGGTTAAATTGTTATTAAGATAAGTATAAGATACTTATGGGGTTAATTTATGTGATAAATTAACTTAAAGGACTTATTTATAAATATTCTAAGTCTTGATGGAAATTAGTTTCCTAAAAGGAATTAAGAAGCTATTTGGTTTCCTTTTGGAATTGGTTTCCTAAAGGAATAGGATTAGCTTAAGGTAAGCTTCCTAAACCTTCTTGGTTTCCAATTGCTCTTGTTTCCTTAAAGACTAGGATACTACATCTATAAATAAGTCCATGCCTTGACTCTTGGAAGATTGATGAAACACAATACAAAATCTAGAGAGAGAAAACTTGAGAGCATGAGAGGCGTTTCTCTTCCTTAGAAAAACGCCACCTCTCTTCTTCCTAATAGTTAGGGTTTCTTTCTTCTTCTTGTGTTCTTAATGAATCATTCAAGGGAGCTAGCACTCAAAAGGCAAGGCAAGCAAGCCCAAAGGTTCCTAAAGATCATGTTCGTGTGGATACCGTTGGAGGCTCGACACTTGGAGGGCTTTTCGTGGTAGATCAACACCTTCATCGAATAGGATCTTGCCCTTTGAAGCATAGAAACCTTCTATGCTTGAGGTATTTGTGCTAAACACCCTTTAATCGTATAGATTATATCAAAGAGATCCATGGCTAAGGTAATAAATTTTTAAATTTTCCGCTGCGTTACTCCCCTTATTACCTTACAGTGGTATCAGAGTCTACTTTGATTATATCTATATGATTTGTGTTTATTTAATTGTCATAAATATGGATGGTTTGTTCTTGATGAAATTTGTCTCAAAATTGTTTTAGAAAAATCAAGAGTTTGATTTTTAAGATAAGTTCTTAATTGTTTAAAAGTGTTTTAAATAATTAAGATGAGTTCTTATGGTTGTATTCAAGGTTTCTAAATTATTTTTATGTGCTAAAAGGGTTTTAACATGTTTTGATTCAAAAGAGTTTTGAAAAAGACCAAAGAATTTCAAAGATCGTATTTTCTAGACACAAACCGCGCAAAAACTCGCGCACGTTTTCACCCGCAGTTAATATCCCGTATGTTCTGTCCACAAACCGCGGATGAAACCGCGCGCGGTTTGTCCCACGGTTTGTAAACCGCGGATGAACCCGCGCACGGTTTGTCCCACGGTTTGCTGGCAGAGTTCTAGCGGGATTTTTCCTAATTTTTTGAAAAATATGGATTTTTGAAAATTTCTCTATAAAAACACTTTCCAACTTTAATTGTTAATATTTGGAAAGTTAAATTTTAGAAACCTACACCTTCTATAACTTTATTTTTGAGACAAATAAATTCAAAAATATTAATCTAATTACATTAGACCATGTGATTTATGACTAGAATTAAATAGAGTAATTTATTTAATTGTTAAATATTATGATGGCATGGTGGATGATTATGGATTATGACAAATGTGATTGAATGGTTGAAATTTTATCAATTTTGATGGTTGGCTTGTATTGGTTTTTAAAATAGGGCCTGCGCGTCCAGCCTTCTCTATTATTCTCATGTAATTCTCTTCTCACCTAACTCCCCTCGAATGTAACTCGAGGTTTCTTAGTCAATACATGTAATGTACATTGTGTATGTTAGAGTTAGATTTTAATTTTCTAAATTGTTTAGAACAGAATTACATGTGTAATGTACAAAGAAGATGGAGATGGAACCAAGGAGCAACCATGGAGGCTTATCAAGAGTTGAAGACCTCCCAAGGAATGCATCAAGGAGTTGATCACATCCCTTAGGAATTTGACCATATATTTTCCTTAAGGCTCGAGGAAAATATCTTAGTAAAGTCCATAATCATCTACGGTTTAATTATGCATGTTTTTATTTTATATATCGATATATTTTAATTACATGCTATGATGAGACTGTATATTGTATAATTAAAATAAAATCCCTCAAATAAAATATTAAGTCACTTGCCTTCCATTATTATAGTAAAAATCATAGTTCTTGTTAAGTGTTGACTTGTTGGCCCACCGTCAAGGTTACCTTACCTAGAGCATGTTTTTACTATGAGATATGATCTCGAAATAATGGGTCTGACTTAACAAAAATACATAACTTGTTGGCCTCCGTCAAGGTTATGGTATTTTTTGAGGCAATATTAAGTCAATATATAAGTTGCCTTCTATTATTATAACAAAAACGAAGAGTTCCTATTAAGTGTTGACTTGTTGGCCGACCGTCAAGGTCACCTTACTTGGAATATGTTTTTGTTATGAGATGTGATCTCTGAATAATGGGTCCGACATAACAAAATGCATAACTTGTTGGCCGACCGTCAAGGTTATGGCATTTTTGAGGCAGTGTTGAGTAACGCATTAGATGTGAATATCAAGAGTTGATACCCAACTATCTAAGAGTCACAAGAGTTGTGATTGGTAAAAGTTACCTACCTAATCGAAGTTAGCTTTGGGTTGTTGGCCGACCGTCAAGCTCAAAGTTAACTAGATGGGATCCTGGCCCATTAGGAATCTCCAACGGATTCACGAATCAATAGTTTGAGAGTTATTGATTTGAAGTAAAATAGTGGGAGCAAACCAAATAAATTCGAAACCCACATTTTTTTGTTTACAATTATAACATGAAACAAATACTTGTACTATCTTTTCACTTGTCGTAGAATGAATATACACATGAACACACTTATCACCCTATATCTCTATTTATATATGATTTTCTTGGACTAGTGTAAGACATGAAAATAGTTCTTAAGCACAATTGGCTATGTCCTTGATACCCACTTCTACTTGTCCTATAGTGACAATTATAGTTAGGAAATGAATGTGCATACAAGATGCATAAAAGATGATAATGATATTGCTACTTATATCGTAATGTCATCTATAATTCCTAAGCTATAAAAGTAGCACAAATTGATAGATCTTTTTGTCTGTGATTGTGCATCTCAAAGAGTTGTTGATACACAATTTAGGACCGTTAGATATGGGATATCTAAGGAGTAATCTGTCAAGGAAGAAAGGGGCACTTTATTGTCAAGGGGAAACCCAAGTGTGGTCATAAGAAGACCCAAGTAGCTGTGACAAAGCTTAAAGGTATGATCAAAATGGACAAGTCTAAGGGCACATGTTTCCAATTCTATTGGAAAGGGAATTGTAAGGCTCGTTACAATACTAAGAAGTTAAAGAGGCTTAGTGAAGGTTCTACTTCTAAGTATGTTAATATTTGAGATAAATTCATCTACTAATTAAGACCATTGGGTATAAGATACTGGATTTAGATCCCATATTTGCAAAATATGCAAGGTCATAAGCATAGTAGACAATAAGGAAAGAGAAAGTCAAACTACGTGTGATGAATGGAGCAAGAGTTGCTACACTCGTTGTAGAGACTTATATACTCTTTACCAACTGGGCTTGTTCTAGAATTTAAAACATTGTTATTATGTAGTGATTCTTACAAAAGAACATGAAATCAATTCACATTAAATGTGAAAAGATTTACCATTACAAAAGAGAATATATACTGTTCTTTTACGTAGTGGTGTTCTTTGTACTATTAGATCACTAAAACAACGTTTTATAAATCCTAGACCTTGATAAGTCCATTCTCAAACATAGACAAAAACTCTATATTTTGAAACAACTATTCTTCTGGCATTATAGACTTGGTCATGTGAATGAGAAACCCACTTCTAAATTACATAATAGTTGTGTACTTGGACTCTTTCAATTGTGAATCGTTTGAGACATGCGATTCTCATTTACTTAGAGAGATGACCATAACACCTTTTATTATAAAAAGGTGAATATGCTAGTGATCTTCATAAACCTTCAACATATAGATGTTTTTGGCCCAATGTCAATCTATACTAGAGGTTGTTTATCATACTTCATCACTTTCATGGATGATCATATGTGATATGATTATGTGTATCATATGATACACGCATCCATGGCCTTTGAAGTGTTCAAAGTCATTAGCATTGAAGTAAGAAAAACAAAGTTGACAAGAGCATTAAAACACTAAAGATTTGATCTATGTGGCTAATATTCAATGTCAAGTGTTTCAAAATAATTAAAGAAGAATGTGATTCTTTCTCAATGTCTCTACTTGACACAACATTGTTGATGATGTGTGAAAGAGGAGAAGTTGTACCTTATGAGATATGGTGCAAACCATAATGAGCCATACTACAATTCCTAACCTCATTTTAGGGGTTCTTGCCTTAGACGCCACTCATATACACTCAACCATGTTCCAACAAGTATCTATTTGTGGGGTATCCTTGTGAAAACATTGGACACCACTTCTATAATTCCCTTGAGAAAAATGTTTGTCTAAAAAAAAATGTCTTTTTCTAGAAAAATAGTTTATTCTTAAAAGAGACATTGGGAACAAGATAGACCTTGAAAGGGTTCGAGAACCGCGAATTGACAAAGATCAAAAGTTGGAATTACAGCTTATGTTACATCTTAATGAGGCGCAACGAAAGCTCAAAATACACAAAATTTTTAAAAGACTGATAGAGTGCATTATACTCGTGAGAAATATGAATTTCTCACACATGAGAGATATAGACTTCTCATTAGCAAGAGCAAATTGTACTTGTCATATATGATGACAAATCTACTAGTCGCGAAGAGACTTTGTCTAATGTAGACTCCTTGACATGGCAAGATGCCATAAAATTCAAAAATGGATTCCATGTACAAGAATAAGGTGTAGACCTTACTCAAGACACCCAATCGGATAAAACCCATAGGGTACAAGTAGGTCTTTAAAAGAAAGACTGACATGGATGGTAATGTAGTTACCTATAAAGCAAGGTTAATGGAAAAGAATTCAATTCACAGGCTTGATTTTGAAAGAAACCATTTTACCAATAGTCATGCTTAAATCCATTTAAAATTTTACTTGTAATAGCTGCTTTTTGGTTATGACAAATGGATATGAAGACTCCATTCCTTAACGGGGATTAAAAGGTATGTATATGACATATCCCTTGGGCCTTCACTTCCATTGATAGTCATAAGGTACGCAAGCTTCAAGGTTCCATTTGTGGACTCTTGCAAGTGTCAAGGTGTTGGAGCATTTGTTTTGATAAGACAATCAAAGAGTTTAGATTTTCTTGAAAACAAAGACAAGCTTTGTGTAAATGTAAAGTTGAGTGGGAGCATTGTCATTTTCTTGATACTATATGTGGATGACATATCGTTGATGGAAACAACATACTTTAAAGGTAAAGATATGGTTGTCCAAGAATTTCTTAATAAAGGAAAGGCGATATCTAATTTGGGAATTAAGATCTATATAGATAGATCCAAGAGGTTGCTTGGTCTCACTAGATCCAAGTACATAGGCTAGATGCTAAAGGGTTTAGCATAGTGCAATCGAAAAGGGAGTTTTACCTCTGTGATAGGAGATTACTCTTTTGAGAGACATGTGCCTTGGACACTTGTCGAGATTGATAGCATTAATAGATTCCGTATGCTTTTGCAATAGTTCTATTGTATATGCTATCCTATGTACGAGACCCGATGTCTTCTGACTTTAAGTGTTACGAGCAATTCTGGTGAGTGTCACTAGATGGTTGTCAAAGAATGTTCTTAAGTACTCGAGTAGCACTAAAAGACTATTCTTGACTATGGAGAACACACTTAGGAAGTGTGTGGATTTATAGATACAAACTTTTTAATCCAATAGGGATGATAAGTAAATCATGAGATGAATTAGTGTTCACGTTGAACTGTAGTGGATAAAAGGGTTTTATGATAGACACTACAACATATTCTACAACAAAGGCGAGTACATGGTAGCTTTAGAAGTTACTATGGATCAAGGAATTTTTTGTTGGACAAAGAATAGTTCCTTCTATTGTTTTATGAAAACAATTGTGCCATCACTTAATTAAGGAACTAAAGTCTCATCCATGATCCTAAAGTGTAGGTTCGTGCTGCCATCTATTTGTGGAAATAGTTTGGTACAAATGATGAAAAGATAGAGGACGTTCCCACAATGTAAGTATCACTAATCCTTTTACCATGGCCTTGTCCCAAAGTAGGCATGATAGTCATACTTATGGCCTAAAACCTATAGGTGATTGGTTTTTAATGCAAGTGGGAGTTTGTTAGTGTATGCCCTAAAACCAGGTTAGTTTTTGGGATTTTTATTACGCTTATTTCGTGTTATACTTATATATGTGGCATTTTCTTTGTCATTTAATACTTGTTATTAATATTACTTGTTTATTTGATAAAGTCTATAGAATATTAACTGTGTATAAGAGATTGTAAGAGTTACAATGATGAGACTCTTATTACACGTTAAGTTATATTCTTAAATATCCCTAGTCGTAGTATTAATGAGATTGGACATCATTAATATGGGAAGACTAGCATATACTTTGCCTCTACTTATGGTAAGTAGTAGTTGATCTCGTCAACTATTGCGTGTGACACCTAAGCTGGTATGTGGATGCTTGTTAGAGAACAAGTTCATTGGATTGATCCGCCAAGAGTTACTATTCATAGTGCTAATGAATTATACTCTTAATGGTAATGGTGTAAGTGATCCTTAGACTTGAGATTACCATGGTATGTTGAGTGTGGATTGCTATGCTTTGACTCTATTGCTCGGTGCTCGTAAAAGAGTAGCCCATACGGTAGAGATTGGGTATAGTATGAAGCATGGAAGGATAGTGAGTAATCGATATAGAATTCACCACTCCTTATTATAGGAGAGTATATCCCGAATTGGCCACTTGTTGAAATATGACTTAAAGAATCTTTTGCGCAAAAGTGAAAGTATGACTTGAAAGAGTTTCAAGGTTATACTTTTATGGAAAGTTATATTTCGGGAACAAGAAATCATTAATTAGTCATTTAAAGAGTGCGCACTACACTCTTAGACTAATTGGGATATATTGTGGTGAAAGGATATTAATTACACGGTAACATTGTCAATGATAGGTGTAGTCTACCATATGACTTTCCTATTCACTTGGGTGGTCATGATGCATTGCTAGACGCCACTCATGATCTATAAGTGCAAATTAATTAATTAGTGAATTAATGATAAATTAAAGTGTTAATTTATCTGGCTCTTAATTAATTAATTAATGAGTTATAATTTGTGCTTATTGCCAACGTGAATGGAACCTAATGGGTCACACACAATAAGAACATGGTCTTTGGGTTAAATTGTTATTAAGATAAGTATAAGATACTTATGGGGTTAATTTATGTGATAAATTAACTTAAAGGACTTATTTATAAATATTCTAAATCTTGATGGAAATTAGTTTCCTAAAAGGAATTAAGAAGCTATTTGGTTTCCTTTTGGAATTGGTTTCCTAAAGGAATAGGATTAGCTTAAGGTAAGCTTCCTAAACCTTCTTGGTTTCCAATTGCTCTTGTTTCCTTAAAGACTAGGATACTACATCTATAAATAAGTCCATGCCTTGACTCTTGGAAGATTGATGAAACACAATACAAAATCTAGAGAGAGAAAACTTGAGAGCATGAGAGGCGTTTCTCTTCCCTAGAAAAACGCCACCTCTCTTCTTCCTAATAGTTAGGGTTTCTTTCTTCTTCTTGTATTCTTCATGAATCATTCAAGGGAGCTAGCACTCAAAAGGCAAGGCAAGTAAGCCCAAAGGTTCCTAAAGATCATGTTCGTGCGGATACCGTTGGAGGCTCGACACTTGGAGGGCTTTTCGTGGTAGATCAACACCTTCATCGAATAGGATCTTACCCTTTGAAGCATAGAAACCTTCTATGCTTGAGGTATTTGTGCTAAACACCCTTTAATCGTATAGATTATATCAAAGAGATCCATGGTTAAGGTAATAAATTTTTAAATTTTCCGCTGCGTTACTCCCCTTATTACCTTACAATTTCTCTATTCAAGTTAGAAATTTATTGTATTTTGTGGTGTCTTTATAATCAAATAAGCGTTTTCATTGTATATTCTTTTAAAATTAGCCTTGCTTGGTTGTTGACCCAATTATTGAAAGATTAAGGCATGATTGGTTTCTAAAATAGTTATGGGCTGTTAATCAAAGTGTGAAGGATTTTTTATCTTGATTTGTTCTGTATTATTTATCAACTTTGCCATCAATTTTAAATGTTTTTTAATGTAATCATGTGCCTGATCATCTTTTCATTACTACTCTAATCAAATAAGTGATTTCATTTTTGTAACTTTGTTCTTGGTTAAAATACACAAGTCGAAATAATAATACGATTAATTTGAAAGATTAAGTATGAGAATAATTTTGTCAAAGATGCAGTACAGCTTTGAACTTGCTATGAATTTTCAATCGTTTTAGGAGCCTAACGTGTAGTTGTATTCCTTGAAAATGACATCTGAAAAATGAGATATAGGAATGATAAAGAAAGAGAAGAGGTGAGCTAAAGAACAACTTAGAAAAACCTTTTGGGACAATTAGAATGGAAAAGGATAGTGATGCAATGAGTCGATTTTATGCAGTTGTGCCAAACATCTCATAGACCTGCTTATTATAAGGGTCATCTCAATGACTTTTGCTTTAATTATGCAGTTGGGAAGATCAATAAATGTGAACTTTTGGGGGGGGGGGGCAAGTTTTTTGTCTTAATTTTCCTAATTCGCTGTGACAAGGTTATGGTACTTGAATAATATATCCATGTATTCATTCTAATAGTAACTCTATTTTTGGTCTATTTGCCTTGGATGGCTACTTTGATACTCTTCATATCAGTTTCATTTTAACGTGCTCTAAAGTTTGGAAATGAACTGACCCTCTCATCTATGCTATTGTAAGTTCTTATGAAGCAATCCGGACTCAAGCTACAACTACAAGAGAATGTAATTTCCATCTTTTGTTTATTAAGTTCATCAAACAAATTTCTTGAAGGTTGTAATCCATTTCTTATTTTTGATGAAAATTTGACTACAAAATACATTGTGACAATTTAGTTTGAAGGATTACTTATATGGACAATGGTACAAAATATATATTCAATAAAAGATTAATTTTATCATGTGCTATTTCATATTTGTAAATGAACTGTCCTAATAAATGGCCTGGGTGTTTGTCAATAATTTTTGTTAGTAGCTCATGATTATTTTGTCTCTTTAATCAACCCTGAAATTATTACAGGTTTTATTAATATGCTAAAGTATATACAATATGAAATTTAAATTCGATATAGGTATTTTTTATCTACACATGCTATTAATTTTATCCACATATACAGGTGGAATTACATACACACATGGATGTTTTTATCCACACATGTAGCTACTTTTACTTACACATAAATTGTTTTACCCACATATACAATTACTTTTATCCACACATGGATTTTGTTACCCACACATACGAGTTTTTTACCAATATATGAATGCGTATATACCTACACATGCGGTTGCTTTGACCCGCACATACGGTTGTTTTTACCCACACATGCAGTTAAAATAATTGCTATGACACGTCAGATGCCACATAAGATGACACGTTGTCATACACATCATTCATAATGAGCCAACTAGACATCCACGTCAGCATCCACATCACCATCCACGTCAACATCATGCATTTTGCAAGGAAATTTCCCACACATGTTATAAATATTTACTCACAAATGCATGTGTAGATAAAAGCTAGCATGATTACCTACGCATATATACATGTGTAGGTAAAAATATTCCTCCACAGAAATATAGCCACATATGCTAACATTTATTTTATGTGTAAGTAATAACATTTGTCAATATATAATTGTTGTAAGTTGTTACAGCAAAGAAACATTCAATAGAAAACCATGATGAAGAATGATGAATTTCAAACAAAGGGCACAATAGTGGCTAAAGGACATCTCAAACAAGGGGAGTATTCTTCTACTTCATCTCATTTTAACTTTCTCATTTCACATTGAGGACAATTGGTCATTTTAAGTGCAGGGGAAGGTATATAGATTGTTTGGTTGGAGATTGAGGTGCTTTATAATAGATGTGTCAAGATGTTGTTTTGGTAAAATATGGCTAAAATTTTTAAAAATTTACTTCAAATGCATGCTTTTATGCCATGACTCGGTCAAATTTCTTTACCTATTTAAGTAATTTTAAGCATTATGGTGAAATTTATTCTACAAGTATTTGAGAAATAGTTATTATGTGATTATAAGTTTTGTTTTCAAGAAAATATTTCTCGTAAAGCGGTTGAAATTATGTCTAATTTTTACATGTTTGATTAGAATTTCTCTTCTTTACTTGATTTCACAATTTAAGTGGTAGATATGGACAAACAGTGCAACTTATGTTCTATGAGGATTACTTTTCATATAAAAGGACTTTATTCTGCAAAATGAATGTTGAATGGTATAAATTATCTACTCCAATGGTTCATTTGATAAGTAACCAAGAATCTTCATTAACAAATATTGATTTTTGCGTCACAAGGCATTTGTGTTAAGAGTATGCAAAGCAAACTTGGTTGAAAGTGGGTTGTTAAGTAACAAGGAATCTTTATTAACCAATGTTAATCATTTCATCAAAAGACAATTTCACTTCTCAAGTTAAGAATTTGAATTGTAGTTAAATATATTGAAGTGTTGAGTGACTGGTGGTTTGCATTAACAAATGTCAATCTTCGCATCAAAAGATAACTTTAATTCTCATATAAATGCAAATTAAACAAGTTCCTTTGAAATAAATTTGGTGATAGGCATAAGGAGTACTTGATATTCATATTGATCATTCGACATGTGATACCTTCTAAGGTTAAGAAATTTGATTAACCTATCTTGAATTGTGATATAATTACTTCTCCTTTACTAGATATTTTGAGTATCAAAAACTTTATAAGGAATTGCATAATGATTGTTTGCTTGGTTTTGTGAATTGGATTCAACAATGTGCATTTGTTATTTCAATCCTTGAATCATATTTTGACCTTATCTTTTTCAATATCTTGAGGATAACCAATAATTCAAGTTTGGAAAGTTTGATAAGTGATAAATTTACCTATTTTAGTATATGTTTTAGTGTGTTCTTTTAGTTTTTTTTTTTAATATATTTTGAATGAATTTGGCTTTAATTAAATCATTTTCCAGAATCTACGGTTTTCTCCGTGATTTGGGTTTTGATGCTAAATGGATTTTCTGAGCAATTTGATGCATAATTTTTGTATAATCTTGTAGGTTTTCAATATTCAATCATAACCTGGATCAATTGGAATTTAATTCCATCACATACATTGTAGATTCAAGGTTGGATTGAAGTAGATTTACAATGCACAAAACTTGGAGGATTGTTTTGCTCAAATCTTTGGGAAGAATTTCTTCATCAAAATTTCAAGGAAAGTCGAGGATCACATGTGGAAATATTACTTGACACTTGGAATTACAATTCAATAGAAAAATCAACCACAGGAGGTGATCTGCGAATCTGGTCCACAGATTTGCAGCATTTTTAGATTTCGGCTGCCTCCAACTTGTGGCTTGTTCATACCATCTTATCACATAGATTCAATGTATAGTTGCACTTTGGCTGCACAAGAAAATGGTGCAAAGCTCAAAAAAGACTTATGTGTCTAAAGGAATTATAATTTCTCATCATTTCAGTCTTCAACTTGGACAATGAACTTGAGCTCTATTTTTCTATAAATAAGAAGTTTGTAAGACTTATTTGGAAGGCTTGAATAATCTTCCTGGTAGAGGAAGGAGTATTCCTCAAAAGCTTGTAGTAGTAGAAAATTTTCAGTACTTGTAAATAAAATATTGGAGTTTTCACGTGTACAATTTCTGTTCAAAGAAGGAAATGAAAGAGTGAAGTCAACAAAGTGAGAACTTCCATCCCTATTTCTTTATTTTTCATATTTTGTTATGAATTGGTGATATGATTTCTTATGCTTTCAGGTTATTGTAGACACTAAATTTTGACACACCATTTATTTTTCAAACATTGGGGAGGTGTTTATATTTTTGGGGTCAAATTTTAATTTTTCAATAATCTCAGGGGGGGCAAAATGGTAATTTTTATCTATAAATATTTTTTTATTAGTTTTGGAGGTCTTAAATTCACATTTTTACTTTCATACGTATTTTTTTAATTTTCAGTGATTTTTCCAGATTTAATTAGTATTCTTTTTATATTTTTTAGCACAAGGGTAAAATGGTAATTTTCCCTCGCGACACCATTTTAGCTCATTTCAAGTCCCAAATTTGTTTTTCTAATTCTTTAAGCATGTTTTTAAAATTTTTTTGATTTTTTCAGGAGACGATTGCTATTTTTTCTGTAAATATTGCATTTAAGGGCAAAATCGTCATTTTATAGTTTAAATTCAGTTTTTGTCAATTTTTTATTCATAAATGCATTTTCAAGAGTTTCAAGCTTATTTTTAATTTTTCATAATTTTTTGAAACCAATAGCTATTTTTGTATATTTTCGTTATCCAAAGGCAAAATTGTCATTTCACGTTCTAAATTCATTTTTCACCAATTTTTGGGTCCCAAATTCATTTTTAGGTTTTCAACATGTTTTAAAATTTTTTCTAATTTTTTTGAGTGAATTTCTATTAACAAATTTGTTATTTATATTTTTTTTAATTTTTTCATTAAGAGAAAATAGATTTTTAAAGATAAAGTTGTAATTTTGGTAGTCAAGGGCGTTTTGGTCTTTTAATTATTTCTTGGATGTTAAGACTTGTGCACTATAAATAGCCCCACTTGGGGATTTAAAAAAGAGGAGAAAATAAAAAGTTTAGAAAGAGTTTTTAATTTTTTTTTTTTTTAGTTTTTAGTTTTTCCATTTCACCAAGAACACTGAGAACACACACTCACATTCTCTCTCACACACTACACACACTCACTCTCTCTCACACACTACACACACATTCTTTCTACACACATTCACACTTCCTCTCACACTCTCACACACTACACACACTCTCACACACTACACGCACTCACATTCTCTCTCACACACTACACACACCACTCACATTCTCTCTCACATACTACACACACTCACTCTCCCTCACATACACTATACACACTTCACACACACTGCTAACACAAAATTTCACACACAATTCACACTCATACAAACCGTTCATGCATACACACGCACCAGCACACAATTAGCACAAAACATAGCCGATTAGGCCCTCAAATTAGCCATAACCAGCCCCAAAAACTTTTACTTACAGCCCCAAATTCCTGCAGAAAAACAGCCCCAAAAACTTTCACTTACAGCCCCAAATCCCTACAGAAAAACAGCCCCAAAACCCTTTATTTACAGCCCCAATAACAAGCTACAACAGCCCATCATTGTACCACCATAGACTGCTCAAAACCAATTCCTTCAATCTGCCCAAGACCCCTGTTCTGCTCACCAGCTGCAACCAGCTCCACCGCAGCTATATTCAAGCCCCACAATCGCTGTGAATGTCAAAAAATCACAGCCCAAAGAATTCTACCATCCACTGCCAGCAACGCAGCATCATCTTCTTCGGCCGATAGGCAATTTTCTTCGGCCCTTTCTTTTAATCCTTTTATTTAATATGCTGAAATCTTGATATGGATGTTTTGTTAAGTTTGTTGCCAATTGTTTCTTTGGATTTGAGGCTCACGTTTCTGATTTGGGGAGTTGGGTTTTCTTCAAAGACTTGGTTCGACCTTGAGATGAAATAAAGATTCACGGTTTGGGGGGTTTTTGATTTGTGAGTTGGATTTTGAAGATTTTGGGAACTTTATCCTAAAAGAATGTAATATAGGTTTGGGGTTTTGCTTTAGAAGGGAGTTCGGTGATTTGGTTTTGGGATTTTGGAGGTTTCAATTTCAGCTTGCAGTATGGGATTTGGAATTCGTTGAAATTTTGGTTTAAAGGAATTGAATATGCAACCAAATCTGGGGAGGTCTATTTTGGGTGTTTTCAGATTTCAGTTAGCATATTTAATAGTTTTGTTAGTGTTTTAGTTTTATGAATTGGTTCTATGAGACGTTGATGTCTAAGATTTCGGCACATGGCTTCGAAGTATTAGTAGTATATCCCTACGTTTCTTAATTTTTGCATTCTTAGTCTTGATTTCTTTTCAATTAAGCCCCTATGAATTTCCATTTTTGTGTCCCATGCATACTGAAATTTTCAATATGATCCCTATACTTGTTGGAATTTATTGTTTCACCCCTTCCACTTGCTGGAATTTTGGCTTTAAGTCCCATACTTGCTGGAATTCATTGTCTCACCCCTCCCACTTGCTGAAATTTTAGTCCTAAGTGCCAAACTTGCTGGAATTTATTATTTCCAAGTCCCTCAAACTTGCTGGAATTTTTCTAAGTCCCTTAAACTTGCTGGAATTTCATTTTTGAACCTATATCATGGCTGGAATTTTCTTTTTTTTTTTTTGAACCTTATGTCGCTGAAATTTCATTCTAAATCAATAGACTTTGCTGGAATTAGTATTTTGATTTTTTAAGACTTGCTGTAAGTTATGTTTAGCCCCATAAGCTTGCTGTGATTTATATTTTACCCCCTCAAACATTGCTGAAAATTCAATTTTGGCCCCTTTAAATTGCTGGGAATTCATTTTTGGTTTTTTTAAGTTGCTGAAAATTTATTTTTTAGCCATGTGTTGCTGGAATGTTCAATTTTAGTCCCTAGGACCTGCTGGAATTGTGTTTTAGTCCCCGTATATTGCTGGAATTTTTATTTTAGACCCCATTAGTTGCTGGAAATTATATTCTTGCCCAAAACTTGCTGTAATTTTCATTTTTGGCTCCCCATAATTGCTGTAATTTATTTTTCACCGCTAGATTTGCTAGAATTATACTCTTGCCCCAATTTTGCTTCAATTTTCAATTGCACCCCTTAGACTTACGTGAATTTTCAATTTTACCCTGCGAGCTTTATAGAATTTTGTTTTTTAGTCCCCTTAGTCGCTAGAATTTACATTTTACCTCAATTTGTCAATATTTACATATTTTTAGGCTTTATTTATTTATATATTGTGACACATTGACATGTGTGTTCATTTTCTTAAACCTTGGCACCGGGTCTTCAAAGAGATATCCCGATTTTTTGTTATTTTTCTTTATGTGCTCCAATATGCTCCAATGTGATTGTATACATTATTATTTGTTTATTTCTTATTTTTACATACTTTTGCGTATTTACATATTTAATTTATTTAATTTTAAATTTCTTTTATTATTTTGAAAATATAATATTTTGTATTTAGCTAGTCAATGTAATAGTTAGATCATTTATCGTATTTTTAGCAAAAATTGTATAATTAGATAGAAAATGTAAAAGATAGGGCATTTCAATTTCCCCTCTTAAATTGTAAATCAAGCCCCCGGTGTAATAGTTAGGGTCTATTTGCTTTTGCATGCTTACATGCTTATTCGTTTTACCACTTTCATTAGAATTTTGCATTTAGATATTATGTTTGTGTGTTATGTGCTCCTATGTGATCTTATATGTTTTTATATATTTAATTTGCTTTTAATTCATGCTTTACTACTTAAATTCATGTTTTATGTTATTCCGTCACCACACTAGTCTAACGCTGGCTGTGGATTTTTTCTTTTCCCACTAGTCCAACGCTAGTGGGACTTTTAGAACGGACTAGTCCAACGCTAGACCCTTAAGACATTTAGTGTTAGGTGCATTCGTGTGCATTTCACATTTCACACACTTCTGGCTTTTTTTTTTACATTTGGCATGATTTTATTATTACTATCATTATTATTGTTGTTATTTATTATTATTACTATTTTTTAACACATTTTTTAAAAAAATGCATGACATCTAGGTTGCATTTCACTTAGAAATTAGAACATTTGTGTGACTCGACTAGAAATAGTCATCTACTCACGTGGGAAGCGGTGGTGCGCAGGCCGTTCCCCTTTCCGTGAGTAGAAACATTCAATTACGAGTTATTAGTTCTCCGTACCCGTCATGTTGCATACCCATCTTCTTTCTTCACTTACTATATATTATTATTTTCCTTTCTTTTTGCATCCCATTTTGCATAAAAACTCGTGACTCCCTCCAGGTCTCGACTCAGATTTCGCAATTAATGCGATAATTCCGATCAAGCCTCGACGGAACATTTTGACCCTCTCGATACTCACATTTAGGCTTAGGATTTGCATTCATTTAGATATATCCGAACGCGATAGAATCTAGGATTAATTTAGAAAAATTTGATTAAACCTCGCAACTAGCCTCGGCTAGGTTGAAAGGGTGCCTTAGGCACAAGCCTTTGCCTTCTCTTTTTTCAAATGTGACTCCCGAACTTTTTTCTCTCGTTTTTCATAGACCAGAGTCGAAAAGGGTTTCAAATGATTTTATAAATTTTTTATTTTTAGTTTTGTTAAACAATTTTTGGGTGACTTGATACACCCTAACTCAATACCAAGTGGCGACTCCATTTTTCTAAATAAAACCCTTTTTCAAAATTAGATGGCCAAAACAGTCATATCTTTTAGTTCCGGCCTTACTTTCTTTTAAAATACCATTTTCGACTAAATAACACTTTTTCACTAAAACACGATTTTTTTCTCACACATGCACGGTTTTTTTAAAAATTTATCTTTTCAAAAAGGGTCACCGAGACTGGACCGTCTTTTCGGAATGCGACAGTCAACAACCCCACTAGTGCACCCTTTACTCATGATTTTTTCGGACGCGACAGTTATGTTCTATATGTTTAGCTAAATACTTTTTTAGGGTTAGATTATGCTAATTAGAT
Organism: Mitragyna speciosa; assembly: GCA_024721245.1. Taxonomy (NCBI): domain Eukaryota; kingdom Viridiplantae; phylum Streptophyta; class Magnoliopsida; order Gentianales; family Rubiaceae; genus Mitragyna; species Mitragyna speciosa. The sequence goes on from CM045561.1 coordinate 13,655,551, forward strand.
GATTTGAATGGTATTATGTTGCTATGACTTGTATTTGCTTATTCATCTAATACGATTTAACATTTGTGGCAGCTTGTGTGATACTCCATCCCACATCGAAAAAGCGAAGTAACATAGACCAATGTATAAGTTGAGTCTAAGCACTCAAGCACAACTTGGGATATCCATTTTGGGCTAGTGAGGACGGAGCCCAAATAGTTGGACTTGCCTGCTCAGAATCTAGTCGCGTGCTGGGCCTGCGGGCCCAATGCGTGACAGAATGGTATCAAAGCGAACCTCGTGTGGTCTTTGCACAAGGTAAGACTGGGCCTATGGTATTGGGCTGGACTGCGCAAGGAAGTGGAGGAACTAAGTACTGTGCGTGGTTAAGTGCTATATCGACCTAAGGGCGGGAGCTACCTTTAGAGCCCATACGAGCCACCTCTATAATCCGATACAACCAAGTGGACAGTCCAGATTATGATATGAATTGGGCTTTTTGAGGACACAAAGCCTAATAAGGAGGGGTGAATGTGATACTCCGTCTCACATCGAAAAAGTGAAGTAACATGGACCAATGTATAAGTTGAGTCTAAACACTCAAGCCCAACTTGGAATATCCATTTTTGACCAGTGAGGACGGAGCCCAAACAGTTGAACTTCGCTGCTTAGAATCTGGTCGCGTACTGGGCCTGCAAGCCCTGGGTGTGACAGCTTGGTCACCTGCTGCAAGTCATTTAGATAATTCTTGACATTGAGAAATGCATTTAACATTGAAAAATGATAGATGATGTTTATGATATAAATGATAAGTAATAATTTTACCTATTTAAATATAGTATTTTATATATGATTTTAGTGTGATTTTAGTATGTTTTTAGCATTTTTAATAAAAAATAGCTTCTTTTCATAATTTTCCATCAATCAAGATTTGCTCCAAAATTAGGATTTTTAGTCTGGAAATTAGGGTTTTGAGGCAAAATTATTATTTTGAACAAATTAATGTCGAAGTTTATTTGATATTGCAAGAAAATGATGAATAAATACATTTTTAATCAATTGAAGCACAAGAATTATCAAATTGAAGGTTGAATCAAGTTGTACTTTTTGATCACTTAAGCTTGAGAATTTTGGAAAAATTCTTCATTAATTCTACCAAGAAAATTATGGTTCAAATGGTAGAAAAAAGTTTCAAGGGCATAAAAGGAAAAACTAACAAAAAGGAAGGACAAAGAAGCAATGGAAGTGAAGAATTGGAGAAAACTAGAGGGTTGGCGACAATGACATATTTTACTATTTTGGCAAAAATATGAGCTCCAAATATTGGATTGAGATGGTTCTTATTGTATTTTAAAGCTAAGAGGATTCTCTACATTTTTTATGAAGATATCAAAATCCATATCTCACTTTTTCATAGCCAAATATTCTAATTACTAATGTACATTTGTGCTGCAAAGATCTTCTGACCACTTCTCAGTATTTTGGCCATATCTTTACATCAAGAACTCTAAATGACCTGATTTTTATAGTGCTGGAAAGGTAATTCAAAGGCTATAGCTTTTATGTTTTGAAGAAAAGATGATTCGCACGTCTTCTTGGAGCAATCCATGGATCAAGATCTATAAACCAACAACTTGCGGATCCCATCTGTGGATCCTATACAGAAAGTGACATTTTGGTTCCTTGCAACTTACAACTTGTTCATACCTCTTTTTCAGATAATACTAACGTCTAGCTGCACTTTGAGATGCCCTAGAAGATAACACAAAGCTCAACGAAGACTTTTACAAGATTTGAAATTAAATTTGATCATTATGTCTCCAACTTGGAAAAAAATTTGAGCTAAGGTTGTTTCTATAAATACATGCCTTTGTATTCATGAATCTATGCTTGGTTTTGTGCTTGAAATGGTATAAACCATAGCTTGTTAGGAGGAACACTCTTTGTAAATACTTAGAGTAGATTTTCTTTCTTAGTGTTGTAGTAGACAAAATCATATTCTTGTAATAAGACTTTGGAGCAACTACTTTGTATTCAACATGTTTGATGAAATGCAAAGACAAGTTTTGGATCCAAGTTCGTTTACCAAATGAGTAACTTTAGCCTTATTTCTTTTAGTTTCATTCATGCATGCTTGTTTACTTTCATTTATGTGCTTAAGTTTATCTTAAATATGTTGGACTAAGTTGATTTTCATTAGGTTTAGGATGAAGCTCTAATATGTTTGAATTGGTTTATGGTCTATTTATTCTTGTTTATTCATTTATTTGGTCTTTAACACTTGTTGTTGATTAGCGACCAATTTCAAGTCATCTAGTTGTTATTTGACAAAGAAATTTGCACTTAACAATAAAAGAGTAAATGAAACTTATGTTAAATCTTACAAGAGTAGTGATTCACATAGGTGGATTAAGGATTAAAGCCACAATTCATGAATTTAATGAACTAATGTATGCTAGATTTTACCATGAGAGTAGGAAAGCTCATGTATTGGTAGTCTTCCATTCGTAGAGAGATCTAGTTTGGAGTAAAATTGAATTGAATCCTAATCATAGATAAAAATCATCATGACCCTGAGCTAAACTTTCATATTTGGTAGATTTTTAAACTTAGTCAACTTTGTGTATCAAATTTCTCCATATTTTGTGAAGTTGAATTTGATTTTCTTATCATTTTCACCATCTTCAAAGTTTGATTGTTTAGATAATAAAGCAATTTAGTAGCTTTGGTAGTTGACAGTTCACGTTTCCTTGTGGGATCGACCCTAATACTCGTCACAACTACAATTTACCTGTGCACTTGCAGAACGCGTATTAGGTTATCAATTTTATTGCTTGTTTGTGTGAATTGTGCTTTATTTTGATGGTAACCTAAACTCACAATTAAGTTTTTGGCGCCATTGCCGGAGAAACAAAGAAACTTTGACAATATCAAGGCCAATACTGACAAGTGTTAAATTTAATTACGTTATAATATCTTTATTATAACTTTTTAGTGTGTTTTTAATATATTCAGAACAAATTTGGCTCCAAAAATATTATTTTCCTCAAACTAGGGTTTTTCCTTAGAAATTAGGGATTTTAATTCAAAATTTATATTTTGAGCAATTTAATGCACAAGTTTATGAGATATTGTAGGTTTGTGATATTTGGATTGATGAGAGCATAACTTATTTCAATTTGAGTTGATTCAATATTGAATAAAAAACATCACAAAACTTGGAGACTTTTCAACATTTGGGAGCGTAATTTACCGACAAATCAATTATGGGATTCATGGATCATCCTCGCAAATAATATTTTGAGCCAAGATCTTGCGGACCAAAATGTAACACCCTAGAAATTCATACAAAACTATTTAATTCATGTTATGTCCATTAGTTAGAAAAAAAAAAGAAAAGGGAAAAATCGAAATTAGTTTAAAGAATAAACCCTAGTATGATTCCTTTTATGTTATAGTATGTTGTACATTTTGCTTCAAGAATTGTACCCTAAAGCTCTTACAAATTACTAGGAAGATAAGTGATCAAAATCTCCACTAATCATATTTAACCAAGTAGTAGCTATTGCGCCAAAAAGTCAAACCCCTAGGTTGATTTTTGTGACAGCCCCATCTTACCCAGAGGCGCACCAAAGGGCTTAGCGGACTGCCTGCCTAGCTCTCGCCAGGGACTCACTCAAGCACGCACTCGGAACATTCACGTACAGTTAACCCAAAATAGAATACATTCACATAGTTCAACTTAAGATACAAAAGTCACTAAAAAGTTTACAAGGCCATGTACTAAAAGTATACATGCCCAAAATATACATATCATTTACAAGGGTAACCAAACAGCTCGGTTATCCAAAATACAAGAACAAAATGTCTACTATAATTAAACTCGCCATGCCCAGCTTTAAGAGTGAGAAATACCTGGGTAAAGGAAAACAAATAAAGGAATGAGCTATAATAGTCCAGTGAGTGCCCAAGTCATGCAGGCATGCCAAGAATCCATTATTTCAGGAAAATAAAATAATTTATCAAGATATTTGGTCAGCACATGAACAAATAAATAAACAAGTAGACAATGGCGGATATAGGGCTCAACTACGGGAGCAAGCTCGACCGCAGGAGAAACAAGTACCGATTATATAACCAGGGCGTTGGGACCGAAATAATAGCTCAGGTCCTTGCCAAGGGTTATATCGGTAATATCAAGCAAGAACCCTAACCACCATACACCTTATAACCTCCGTACAGGCTACCACATCCAGGGAGTAATCTCGACCTTGGAGGGCCAATACGCAAGAAAGTTCAATCCGGAGTTGGCCTCTTAGAGGATTCACAACTCACAAGGGAATGAACATCACGCCATAAAACACCAAGCACCTTATATCCTCCCTACGCACATTCAAGTTGACTATCCGTGAAGTAACGGTGAAGTTAGTCACGGAAGTCTCAAACACAAGTAACACATTTAATCATGAAAACAAGTAGCACATTAGTGGAATAGATGCGATAAAGTACACATCTTTCCTCAAGTAGCACATTTTATCGCATAATATTTGCAATCATAGCATAATATTTACAAATGAAACATATCATGTTACATGCATCATGCACACATAAAGACACTCACCTGGAATGCCTACGAGAATATTTCGTAAAAAGGTCGGGTCTCGCTTTCGGGTCCTGAAATTTAAAAGAAATACTCTAATGAAAACTCGATTTAAACCCTAATTAATTTAGTAAGAAAATTCAAGAAAGTACCCCACTTATTTCTAGGGTTTTAGTTTTAGGGTTTCTAGGGTTTAGGGTTTAGGGTTTTCATTTTAGGGTTTTCAATTTCTAAGAAAGTTTTGTTCAATATTTGGTCATTTGGTAAAAATTCCAGCACACTAATTTCACTAAATTTGACATGTTCTTGGGTAGGAATTCTATCTATTTGTTTTCTTTTTATTTCTAACAAAATTTTGACATTATTTCCCCTTAAATTCGGCCTTCCCAATTTATTTTTCCTTCAAGATTTCAACCATCAAATCCATAGTTCCTTCAAGATTTCAACCATCAAATCCATAGTTCACCAAGTTCTAAGTTCATTCCAAACTCAATTCAAATCAAAATCTCACTCAAAGCTCAAGTTTCTACTTCCAAGCTACATGTAACACTTAAAAAATTTCAAGATTTAATACTATCTACTACTCAATCTAACCAAGAAAACACTATCTCTAACAAGTAATACTTCATTTCAAGCATAAATCTTCAAGTTAAAAATCATAAGAATTCAAGATTAAACTAGTACAAAAGACCAATTAAACTTGAAATTAATGGTTAAAGCTTATAGTACATACCTTAAACAAGCCTAGAACTTTGCTTAGAAGGAAGGGAAGCTCACTTTCTATGGTGAAATTGCTTGGAATTTGGAGAGAAAGCTTCAAGAAGTTGAGAGCAAAATGAGAGAAAAAGAGAGAGAGCTATGGCCGGCCAAGAGAAAATGAAAAGAGAAAGAAGTAAGCTAGGAAAATAGAAAAGAAATAATGAAAAAGATGGGATAAAGAATAACCAATAAAAATGTTACAAGAATCAAGTTAGGGTTTAGGCTTTTTAGGCATTAGTTGTAAACTTGGTTTAATTTAATTGGTGACACAAAAATATCTCTTTTCACCTAGTAGTTAGTAATATTATGACATAAATATTAAAGCAAAAAGAGAAGAAAATAAAGAAAGGGAAATCCAGCCATGAGGGAGAGAAAAGAAGAGAAAAATTCGGCCAAGGAAGAAAAGAAAAAGAGAGAAGAAAATTTAGCCAAGAAAAAGAAAATAAAGCAAGTGAATAAGTGAAAATTTTTTTTTTTGAAAAATTGAGCTAAAGTTTAAGTAATCAAAACTAGAAAATGATAGAATAAGCTAGTTAAAATGAAACACTATGCTATACTAATGATTTAATGAATTTAATCTAAGTTTAATTCTTAGGTGTTCTACTCAATAAGGAAAGAAACTTAGTTACTTAACCTAATTAACTTAAGAAATCCTCCAACTAATAAATCAAGGGTTAATACTAGATTTCAAATGAAAGAATTTTTCTTTTAAGTAAATTTTAGGGTTTTCTCTCTCTCTTTTTTTTTCCTACTAGTATCATTATTATTTTATGCTACTAGTGGACGTATATGAGTAAAATAGTTTCGTATGAATTTCTAGGGTGTCACAATTTTTGTCTTGCTATGATTGGTTGTTTCTTTTCCCACTTTTCTCTTTATTTCTTTTCTATTTTCTTGGCCTATTTCTTTTCTCTTTTGCTTCAAGTTGGCCGGCCATACTCTCTCTTTTTCTTCTCTCTTTTGCTTTCATTTGCTTGAAGCTTTCTCTCCATTTTTGGTCATCTCCTCCATAGAAAGTGAACTAACCTTCTTCCTAAGCAAAGATCTAAGCTTGTTTGAGGTATCTACCATGAATTTTTGCTATTCTTTCCAAGTTTTAGGTAGCCTTTCGTACAAGTTTAATGCTAGATACTTGTTATTACACTTGAAGATTTGAGTTTTGAAATGAAGTTTTGCTTGTTAATAAAGTGTTTTCTTGGTTAGATGGACAAGTAGATAGTATTTAAACCTTGAAATGATTGTATTATGTGTTAAATTGTTGAAGAATCTTAGAGTTGAAATCATGAATTTGAGTGGAATTTTGAGTGAAATTGGGTTTGATTGAGGCATGGAAGTCATAGAACTTGTTGGAAATTGGATTGGTTGGTTGATTTCTTGAAGGTAAAAATTTTGGGTTAGTCTGATTTTAGGGGAAATGCTGCCGAAAATTCGGTAGAATTAAAGAAGAAAAAAAATGATATGTGAGATTTTTAACCTAGAACATGCAAAAATTTAGGGAATTTGGTGTGCAGAAATTTTAGAGAATGATCTATTGGTGAATTAAATTTTTCTAGACCAAGAAAACCCTAAACCCTAGGTTCAAAACCCTAAAACCTAAACCCTAGAAATAATTGGGTTATTTCTTGAATTTTCGTACTAATCTACTTGGGATTTTAATCGGGTTTTCATTAGATTATTTCTTTTGAATTTCAGGATCCGAAAGCGAATCTCGACCTTTTTACGAAATATTTTCCTAAGCATTTTAGGTGAGTGTTTCTGCGTGTGCATGTTGCATGAAATAATATGTTATGTCCTATAAATGTTATTTAATGACATGTGCTATTTGAGGAAAGGTGTGTACTTTATCGCACCTCTTCCGCTAAATGTTATATGCTTCATTGCTTTAATGTGATTGTTTGTGTATGCGACTTTCGTGTTTAACTTCATCGTTATTCCACGATTAGTCAAAATTGGTGTGTTCGAGGGAATATAAGGTGCTGGACGTTATAGGCGAGTGTTAATTTCATATCTGAGTGAAGTCCTCGAAGAGGCTAACTCAAGATTGAATTTTATGAATAAATTTAGACTTTCATGACTAACTTCACCGTTACTCCACGATTAGTCGAACTTGGTGTGTTCGGGGGTGATATAAGGTGCTGGGGGTTATAGGCTAGGGTTATTCTTTTCTATTTGAGTTAAATTCCTCAAAGAGGATAACTCTGGATTGAATTTTACAAGTATCCCGGACCTGAGCTATTAACTTAGTCCTGATACCAATGTTATATATATTTCGGTGAATGATACTTCTGCGGTTGAGCTTACTCCCGTAGTGAGCCCGTATCCGCCTTTGATTATATGACACTTCACATTGCTTATTCATTGTTTATTGAATTTGTTAATTATTATTATTCAATGTTTATTACTTTACTGGTATGATGCTTGTTTGGAGCACTCACTGGGCTATCATAGCTCATTCCTTTTATTTGTTTTCTTTACCCAGGCTTCCCGTACTACTAAAGTTGGAGAAGCAGATTTTAATATGTTAGATGTTTTTATTTATATTTTGATAGCCAAATTTTTTAGACTATTATTGTAAAATATATTTTGGGATGTAATACCTCTTAGTAGTACTTGTACTATTAAGTTTAATTATAGTAAAGTATTTATGGGTTATATATGTGTTTGGATGATTTGAGTGAGTGCGTGATTTGAGTCCTGGTAAGAGCCAGACTGGCAGTCCGCTAAGCCCTTTGGTGCGTCTCTGGGTAAGGAGGGGCTGTCACACAAAAAGTTGAAATGCCCAAATTGGCCCAACTTGCAAAATTGGCCCAAAATGTTGAAAAGCCTAATTTGGCCCAAAATGTCAAAAGGCCCATTTAGCCCAAGTTGGCCCAACTAGGCCCAAATGGTGGTGGAATTCTCTAGAGAAGCAACTTGCAACATGTTCACACTTAATGTTCAAGATAATTCCAGAGCAACTTGTAGGAATTTGAGTCAAATTAAAATTGCTAAGTCCAATACAAATCTCTTGAGAATTCTAGACAAATTTGGAAGACAACTTGCATTGCAAGTTGGAGAATATTAGAATTTTGAAGAATTCTCTACACAAATGTATTTGACTTTTCAAACCCTAGAATTTTCATTTTTAGGACAAAATTTGTAAGAAATTGTTAACAAGGACTTGAGTCCCAATGTTCTATAAATAGGGGTCCTTAGTTAACATATTAGGAAAGGAGGTTATATATGTGAGGTTAGGAGATGTTATGTTAAGAGTAATAATGTAGTATGGTATAAATCTTTTTGTAGTTTTAGTAGAAAATTCAATATTTGTAAGGAAGCTCTTGGAGATTTCATTTGTACCAATTCATCTTGAAGGAGGAAATGGAAGCTATGGAGCTTGTTCATCCACCAAATGAGCAATTTCTATCCTTATCTTTTCATTTACTACTTGTTATGAATTTTTACTTTGGTATTTTGTTCTTTGAAGTTTTGAATTCTATGCTAAGCTAATTACTTGTTTTAGAGTTAGATGAAACTAATTCTATGTCTTAAATGAAATTAAACTTGCTATATCTTGATTTTGCTTGTTCATCTATCAAGGTTAAACATTTGTAGTTGATTGATCTCCAACTACAAACTACCTAGTTGTTATTTAACAACTAAACTTGCAACATAACAATGGAAATATAATGTATGAAACCTTTGTAGTATGACATGAAAATAGTTGTACTCTTAGGTGGATTGAGATTGTTTTAAACCACAATTCATGAATTTCACAAAACTTCATCACGTGACTAGGTGAGTTTATGTCAATTCATTGTAAAACAAGTTTTGATTAGATATGGAATTGCAATCCCTAGTAAATCAAGATGTTGATAACAAGTGAAAATTAGTGGATTCTAAACCCTACTACATGTATTTTGTGAATTTTCTCCATTAGTTATCTTACAAATAATTGAATTTTCTTTAGTTTATTTACTTCTATATTTTTTTCCTACTACTTGATTTTTGATTGTTTAGATAATAAAGCAAGTTAAAAGCTTTGGTAATTGCCATATCAAGTTTCCCTGTGGGATCAACCCTAATATCCCTATACTCGTTTCGACCTGTATACTTGCAGTATTGGGGAATTAGGTTATATTTATTACTTGTTTGTGAGTGAAATTGGAAAGATTTATTGCATATTTTATAGACCTAATCTATCTGCATCAAATACAAACTTTATTAGTCTAGACATTTTTTGTTTATCTTGTTTTCATAGCTCTTGTGTTGTGTTTTTGCAGGTATCTTTTGAATCAATGGTGAAAAAAGGTGAAAACTAGTTGAAGGTGATTCAAGCATTTTCTTGAAGACATGGAAGGAAATTCTTATTGGAACAAACATTGGCCATATAATGAATACAAGTCTAGTTTTCGTGAAGGCATATCTTTTGATGATGAGTTACAAGTGTTAAAATCACAAATGAATACATTGGAAGGCATGCTAATGAATAGGTTTGGATATGATTCTAGTGTAAATGTTCCTTCTTCTACTATTTGTGGATGTAATCATGCAAATTTCAAATGTAACTATAATGCTCATGTACAATATGAAAATGTTTGCACTTATTCACCTCAATATGAAAATTATGCTCAAAATGAACATTTGGGGTGGATGGATCAAATGAATTAACCAAATCAACCTACTTATATTGAACAAAATTCATCTTGAAAAATGAAGCCTAAAGCCAATATGGATGAAATAGATAACAAGAGTAGAAGATTGGAAGGCCATTTTAAGATTAAGGAAGCATGGAACTCAAAGAATGAGGAAGCAATGCACAAAGACAATAAAATGAACTTAGAGTCACCATGTGTTGAAAATGTCTATGTTCAAGATCAAGTAGTTGAAAGTAGGAATGAGGAGATTAACGACAATTTGCTAAACAATCCTACTTTTGATGAAAAGGAAGTTAAATGTCAAAGAGGTGTATGTGCTAATGTTGTGAATAACTTGTAACAATATGGTGTTCATGATTATGCTTATATTTGTTTCATGTGTGGTGGTAATCATTAGGAGTATAATTGTGGGTTAATGCAACCACCAATAGAAACTTATGTTAATTCACTTGATACCTGTATGCATGAGAAAAATGATCTTGAGCATGAAAGTGAAATTCATGAACATGCATGTGTGGAAAATATGGTTGAAAGTAGGAAAATGCACCATGATGATCTACATTATGAATCCCCCACTTGTGAAATCATGCATGAATTTCATGAAAATGAATACAAAGGAATGCATGATAATTCTACTTTAGAATATGAGCAAGAACAAGTGAATGATGATAATGCATAAGTGAGTGAAAAAGTAGTTGAAAATGTGCATAGTAATTACAACTTAATTGTTTCTTCTAATTTTGATCGCACAAATCTCAATAGTGAACTTACTCTTGATGAGGGAATTGAAAATTCAAAAGTAGAAAATGAAGTGTATAATGACCCTCCTTTCACTTGTGATTTTGGTTTTCTTGGTATTGAAGAGATACTAACACAAGAGAAAGGCATAGCCAATCATGGCTATGAAATTCTTTTAAAGTGTTTCCAAGTGGTAAGAACAATGGCAAAGTAGATCATGGACTTGGGAGCACTTATTTTGGCACAAAGGATGCACTTCTATTTGTTGAACCAATTGAGCACTAAGGTGTAATACATCCTTTGTGGGATACACCTATCATGTGACCAAAGTGTTCCAAGTCTAGCTCTCGACTTTAAATGAAGCACTTGATGGGAAGCAATCTAATGTTTTTGGTATTTCAAGTTGCTTTGGTGTGTTTTGTATTTTCTGTGTGTTTTATAGTTAGTTAGATTAATTTGCTTAGTTTGAATTTGAATGTGAAGCAATGTTTACAATTCATGAGGTTTCATGTTTAAACTTGGATGTTGAATGCCAAACTTTCATATCTCTTGTGTTTTGAAGATACATTTGGTTTAGACATCTAAATTTCATCATTTGAAATGTATTTGAAGTAGTTTTGTAGTTAAAATGAATAAGGAAATCAATTTGAAGCATTGAGATTCAAAGTACACTATTCCATTAATTACTATTCATAAGCTAATTTTATTGAGCAATTTGATTCTCATTTGGTAATCCATAGATTTTTTAGGCATAAATTAGTTTTGAACAATTTCATTTTATCATTTGAAACTTGTTCAAAGTGGTTTTGAAGTTCGAATAGCTAAAGAATCGAATTGAAGTATTAAGTGCAAAAGTAACTATTCATTTATTTACGATTCATTAAGAGAGATTCTTTGTGATTTTGGAGTTTAATCTCAGAATTTTCATGTTTTTGATGTCTAAAAATCATGTTAACAACTTTTTTTAACATTAGAAACATGTTTGAAGTGTTGAATTAATCAAAAACACTAAAAATTTTTTTTGAATTTCAAGTTCATCTTAAAATTCACTGTTGCAGTTTTTTAGACACCCACTTTGATCGATTCTCATTTCATTTATGTTGATATTTTGGATGTATTTAATGCATAATTTCAAAATTTGTTTTACATGATTACATGATTGTAAAATTGTTTGCCCAAAACTTGAGGTTTAAATGATGGAAATAAGCACCCAAAGTGGCTGAAAAATTAACCTGTTGCAAGAATTCTAGAACTGCAACTTCTGGGAGTATTACAGATCTGTGGGTCAGTGATCTGCAGGTCTGACGCACGGATCCATAGATTTTGACCCTCCATTGGTGCTTTTGAGTAATTTTGTTTGGCAAATATTATGGCATGATTTGTGTAATTGTTTGACAACTTTATGGGCATGAAAACACCACTTTAACACATTCAAATGTATTGCATCTCATGTCTCATTTTAGGGAATCGAACTTTAACTTTCACCATCAAAAGCACGAAATTTTGGTGTGAGACATTTTCATACGAGTTTTTTTTCCTTTTCATTTCATCATAACATAACAAACTTGCTCACATATCATAAGCATCAAAATTTCACCCCCTTGGAGCTACATTGCAACAACTAAGTGTGGGAAAAATGAAATGTTTCAAAGCATGTTATGTTACTTGTTGAGATTAATTGTTATTCAAACATGTTCTAACACAGCATTTGAAAGTTTCTAACCTTTGAAACAAATGTGTGAAGCAAGAATGACCAAAACGAGAACATGGTGAAGCACTGCAAAAGAAAACTTCACAAAAGCCAAGGAGCATCAAAGGACAAAAAACAACATTCTTTTTGAATCTTTAACCAATCAAGGAGAATATTCTTGTTCTATTTTTCTTTCTTATCTTTTTCTTTACACATTGAGGACAATGTGACATTCTAAATGTGGGAAGAAGGTATAAGGATTATGATTGGTTAAGAATAAGGGTATTTGTAAAAGGTTGTTTTGATAAAAAAATGACCAAGATTTTTCAAAATTTGCCTCTATATCATACTTTTATGCCATAAACTTGTTGAATTCTTACTTTTTCAAATAATTTATGCAACTTTGATCGAATGATTTCCACAAAAATATGAAAAAATAGTTATTATATGATTAGTAGTTTTGTTTTTAAGAAAGTATACTTTGTAAAATGGTTGTAATTATGTCTTGATTTCGCATGTTTGGTCCTAAATTTCTCTTCTTTACATAATTTTACATATTAAATGATTATTATGATCAATTAGTTCAAGTATGTAATCTATGATTTAATAATAGAAATGAGTGATACTTGTACTACAAAAATAAAAAAGAATGAAATAAATTTTTTTTCTCCAATGGTTCTTATGCTTAGTAACTGAGAGTCTTCATCTAAAAATATCCACTTTCACGTAAAATGGTACTTGAATTATGAGTAGTACATAGCAATTTGAGTGAGTAAATTGTTGAGTAACTAGAGATCTTCATTGGCCAATGTCGATCTTTGTGTAAAAAGACAATTTTACTTCTCAAATATGATTTACTTGCTTAACATTGAGATGTTAAGTAACTGAGAACCTTCATCAGCCAATGTTGGTTTTCATGTCAAAAGACATTTTCATTTTGAGCAATTAGTTTGTTAAATAATACTCCCTCAAGTGAAAAAAAAAAATGAAAACAATCATAGACATGTGATATACTTTAATTGACCATATGATTCATTTTCTTGTAAAATTTTGTAAGGCATTGAAATTTTGTTGAACTAGTTTTAATCTTCAAAAAATTACTTCCTTTTTACTTGGAATGAGTAGTATTAGAAACTTAACAAAGAATTGCATATTGCCTATTCACTTTATATTGTGAAATTGAATTCAACAATAAGGCATTTGTTATTTAAAGCCTTGAATCATCATTTGATCCATTGATTTTCTAATTGCTTGAGTACAAGCAATGATCAAGTGTGGAGGAGTTTGAAAAGTAATAATTTTACTTAATTTAATATAGTATTTTATATATGATTTTAGTGTGATTTTAGTATGTTTTTAACATTTTTAATATAAAAATAGCTTATTTTCACAACTTTCCATCAAATCAAGATTTGCTCCAAAATTAGGGTTTTTAGTCTGAAAATTAGGATTTTGAGACAGAATTATTATTTTGAACAAATTAATGCCCAAGTTTATTTGATATTGGAAGAGAACGATGAATAAATACATTTTTAATCAATCGGAGCACAAAGTTTATCAAATTAAAGGTTGATTCAAGTTGTACTTTTTGATCACTTAAGCTTAGGAATTTCTGAAATAATTCTTCATTAATTCTATCAAGAAAATTATGGTTCCAAGGGTAGATAAAAGTCTCAAGGGCATTAAAGAAAAAACTAACAAAAAGGAAGGGCAAAGAAGCAATGGAAGTGATGCATTGCAGAAAACTAGAGGGTTGGCGATAATGACATATTTTAGTATTTTGGCAATAACTTGAGCTAAAAATGTTGAATTGAGATGGTTCTTATTGTATTTTAAAGCTAAGAGAATCCTCTACATTTTTTACGAAGACATCAAAATCCATATCTCACTTGTTCATAGCCAAATATCTAAATTACTGAAATACATTTGTGCTGCAAAGATCTTTCGACCACCTCTTAGTATTTTGGCCATATCTTTGCATTCAGAACTCTAAATGACTCGATTCTTGTAGTGATGGAAAGCTAATTCAAAGATCTAAAACTTTTGAATCTTTAAGAAAAGCTGATTCACTCATCTTCTTGGAGAAATCTACGGATCAAAATCTGCAGACCAATAACCTGTGAATCTTGGATAGAAAGTGACATTTTGGCTCTTTGCAACTTGTCCATGCCTCTTTTTCAAATAATAACAAAATCTAGTTGCACTTTGGGATGCCTTAGAAGAAGACACAAAGCTCAACGAAGACTTTTACAAGATTTGGAATCAAATTTGATCATTATGTCTCCAACTTGAAAAGAGACTTGAGCTAGGATTATTTCTATAAATACATGCCTTTGTATTCATGAAAGTTATGCTTTGTTTTGTGCTTAAAAGAGTATAAACCAGAGCTTGTTAGGAGGAAAACTCCTTATAAATACTTATAGTAGATTTGCTTTCTTAGTTTTGTAGTAGGCAACATCAAATTCTTGTAGCAAGACTTTGGAGGAACTACTTTGTATTCAACATGTTTGATGAAATACAAGGACAAATTTTGGAGCCAAGTTCATCTACCAAATGAGCAACTCTATCCTTATTTCTTTTAGTTTCATTCAATTCATGCTTGTTTACTTTTATTTTTGTGCTTAAGTTTATCTTAAATATGTTTAACTAAGTTGATATTCACTAGGTTTAAGATGAAGCTCTAATATGTTTGAATTGGTTTATTGCCTATTTATTCTTGTTTATTCATTTACTTGGTCTTTAACACGTGTTGTTGATTAATTACCAACTTCAAGTCATCTAGTTGTTATTTGACAAAAAAATTTGCACTTAATAATGGAAAGAGTAAATAAAACTTATGTTGAATTTTACGAGAGTAGTGATTCACATAGGGTGGATTAAGGATTAAAACCACAATTCATGAGTTTAATGAACTAATGCATGCTACAATTTACCACGGGAGTAAGAAAGCTCATGTATTGGTAGTTTTTAATTCGTAGAAAGATCTAGTTTGGAGTAAAATTGGAATTGAATCCTAAATATGGATAAAAATCATCATGGTCATAAACTAAACTTTCATATTTGGTAGATTCTTAAGCCTAGTCAACTTTGTTTATCAAGTTTCTTCATATTTTGTTAACTTGAATTTGATTTTCCTACCATTTTCACCATCTACAGTTTGATTGTTTAGATAATAAAGCAAGTTAATAACTTTCGTAGTTGCTAGTTCACGTTTCCTCGTGGGATCGACTCTAATACTCGTCACAACTACAATTGACCCGTGCACTTGTAGAACGAGTATTAGGTTATAAATTTTATTACTTGTTTGTGTAAATTGTGCTTTATTTTGATGGTAACCTAAACTCACAATTAGTAAACATGAAAATAGTGATATAAGTAGGTGGATTAAGATTGCTTAAGACTGCAATTTATGCATTTCATTGATCTTATCACAAAAGGAGAAAAGTCTCAACTCATTGTGAGAATTAATCTTAATTTCATATGAAATTGCAATTCTAAGCATGATAAGTTTTAATAGCAAGGAGTCTATTCATTCATTCATATAAGTGACGATTAGTGGATTCTATACCTTAAAACTTGTATTTTGTGAATTACTCCATAGTTTTACTTCAAATAATTAAATTTTCTCTAGTTAATTATCTTGCACACTACGTTTTTGATTGATTGTTAAAATAATAAAGTAAGTGATAAAACCTTAATAATTGTAACAACTTTTTTCCTTCGTGGATTCGACCCTAATACTTCCCCGACTACAATTGGCCCGTGCACTTGCAATACAAATGGTATTAGGTTAACTTATTACTTGTTTGTGAGTGTTTTAGATTGACTTGATTGCATAATCATATTCCTAATATTACCCCATCAATAAACTAAATAAACGCGACTAACATTTAACAAATAACAAGTATTTTATATATATTACATCATATATCCTCCCTTCTTGAAGGGAAAAGCTAAAAAAAATTGCTTGTTATAATATGTAGACATATTGAGAATGCAATTAAGAAATAGCATAATAATGCGGTAAATCATATGAAAAATAATTAAGCACTTAATCAAGTAAAAAAAATAAAGCAAATGTATATTAGGATTGCCTTACTTGATGCCCCAGTTCTAACTGATACAAAAAATACTAAAGGAGTGAGCAAACTAATTAAGGTATCACTATCTTGAGAATAAAAGCGTTAAAATATTACAATATTTATTACATAGACCAATTGAAAGATAAACTAAAAAGTAAATAGGAAAACATTTAAAGCATGGAGATGAACTTGATTTTTAAAAACTAAAACTAATAGGGTCCTAATTGAAAAAAAAAATCCAAAGCTCTTAATAGTGTAAATATTTAAAAAATTGGGTCAAAACAAAGTTATTAGAAACATTTACAGAACAAATTTCAACTTTTGGGGTATGAATTAAATTTCATAAAAGTTTTTGAGATTGAAATCAAATAATCTAAAACTTAAAGGGCTAACTGTCAATACTGAAACACTTCATCTTTTTCAGAATGAAAAACAGTCATTCAATTTGAAAACTTTTCCAGTTGGCTGGCACAGCTGTAGTTTTTCGAAATCTGTTTGGCCCTAAATTGCACCTCCCCACTCTATTTTTCGTGTCAAAAATGTTTCCTATGTCAGATTTAGATAAAAAAAAAAAAAAACCAAAAAATAGAAAAAAATTGGGATGAATAGTCCAGATTCTCCCTCTCTCTAACACACTTAGAATAAGTTTAAAATTAATCAAATATTATATGAAAATACTCTTTAGAACTAGTAAAATATGAATTCAGGAATCAATAAGCTCAAAAACAATACGTATAAACAAGTTTTGAACTCTTTAGAATTAGTAGAATACGCATTCAAGAATCCTTAAGTTCAAAACAATACGTATAAACAAGTTTCAAAATCCAAACCTACATATATACTAACACAACTAACTTCCAAATTTTAGCCTCAACCTCTCACGTTTTTTGCAAGAAATTATCTTCAGAGTGTATAGAAGTTAAAATAATTAAGAAACTAAACTAACTTTATGTGAAAAAAAGATCAAAATTAAAGCTTGAAATCCAGGATGTTCTTTCAAGCATTTTAACGAACATATTGCAGACATGAGGGAAATTTGACATAAACACGCATAACTTGTTTGTGTTTACACACAAAAAAACATTGAACAATCATAAGAATTCATCATAAACTCCAAATTATTATTTAGATTAAATCAAAATGAGAAAAGAAAGAAAGAAAAGAAAAATAAAGACATAAAATGATGATAATTGCGGTGGTTCTTGATACATTGCTGAAGAGCAGATTGGAACTAGGAATAAGAGGTAGGTAGAGAGTGAACCGACAGGCACAGATGATGTTGAAGTTGATTGAAAGCCAGTGGCTCTGGTGTGGAATTCAAGTTGGAACTATAGACACCAGATTGTAACCTACCATTTAAAAATTTCTTTATTAAGGTGTAATGAGTCACATATAAACTTGTTAAAAAATTTTAAAATTAGTGTGCCAAGGGCAACATGTTTATTTTCACTTTTGGTAACTTTTTACTATTTTTTGCTTATTTTCTAAGTTCATCATTTACGTTTTTTAGATTTTTTTAAATTTTGGTAATGTTTTGAAGTTGTTTAGTATTTATTAGAATTTTGGGTTTTTTCTTGCTATTGAGATTCTTTCCAAGGAAGACTTTTTGTCAGAATTTCAAAGTGAAAATTTTTCTATACTCTTTTCATGTGTTAATAGAATTTTTTTAATTTTTGTGATTTTTAGAAATTTTTTAGTATTTATTTGAATTTAGTAAATTTTCTTACTTTGGTACAATTTTCAAGATGGTTTTGCAATTGGATTTTCACCATCAATTTTTTTTTCAAATGTTAGTGTGGTTTTAGATTTTCTACACAAACTTGGTAATTTTTGGAGATGTTTAAATATTTTTACTTTTCTTTCAATTTTTAATAGAACTAGCATGAATTATTGTACTAGATAAATTTTCTTTACATTGAGTTCATCATTTTTACCCATTTCATATCAAACAAATTGTCTTTCACGCGCGCCGTCTCCCAAATTTGCAAAATTACTGACAAAAGATTTTTAGTTTTTGACCAAAAATATTTTGGCCTAAAAAGGTATAGTAACTCCAATATGGCATTTTTGGGAAACGAGTTGCTTCGCTAAATTAACAACTTAGTAGCAGCATTGCCCCTTTCAATAACATGTCTATTTAACATAGTAATAGGTTCCAAAAATACTAGCTCTTGTTCATTCATCCTGCTGTGAAACTAAAAGATACAGGTGGTGACCCAACTTTCTTCTTGAGCATTGGAACATGAAAATTAGGATGGATTTTAGAAGTAGGAGACCTTCATCCCTTCTAAAACAAATTCCAATCGTCAATTCATTTCCTTCTTTGATAAATAACATGGATTAATGTATGTAACCAAAGCACAACAATAATTGCGTCACAATTTGTTTTTGATGTTTGGGAAATGAAATTGAAACATCAATAAGCATAAGATTCAACCAAAAGAATGAAAAAAAAAAAATCAAAACTTGACAAATCAAGTGGGCAGCGGTTAGATCCTGGATGTATATATCAAGTGAGTTGGAGTTTGTCGATCACTTATGTTTCCAATGTTCTTATACAACATTTGTTTGTAGTAGCATACAAGGGCTATGTAGGTTATTTCACGATGCATATGGTGCACTTTGAACTTATAAATCCCTATACTTTTAGGTTGAGGTTAAGCAAGACGAATGCAAGTTTGATCCGAGTTGGAATGGCTAGTGCTGATGTTGCATTGCCCCTCAATAATAATTCTTTTCTTTGTTACCTCAGGAAGCTTGCTTTAGTTACTTGATTTACCTATTGTTCCCCTTGGGTTCACCTTGTTTACAAGTCGACCACATGTGCTAATTACTTTTTACAACTCTTTCCTTTTCCTAACATATAGTTTTTATGTATAGGAGATTCTTCTATGATTTAATTTTTCATTAGATTCCAATATAAATTTTTTGTTCCTATTTTCAGAAAATGCAGGTATGATCTTTATATAGTTTTGCTTGAAGGAGAAGCAAATTATAAGTTTTGCCTTTTATGGCATCCAAACTCGATTTTCCAAACCTTTATACTCTTTCCATTGGAAGAGGACAAATTTATGAATGATAGTGCATATTTAGTTGGTGTTAATTGTGTATTTTTCATTATATTTTAGTATTTTATTGTGTTTTTGAGTTGATTCTACTTAGTTTTATGTTTTGTGTCATTTATAGATGTTTTGGAGTATTTGGTGCAATTTGGAGCAAAAAAGACAATTTTCGGAAGACTGTGGCTTGTAAGGCATGGGCACACTATAGTTGGGAAACTTAGTTGTGGGATTTAAAGCAGAAATTTCGTGTTTTGACTCAAGCTACATCTTTTGCTGAGATTTTGTAACACCAGCTGATTTTTAAGAATCAATTATTATCTGTTGTCAATTAGAATCAATTAGCTTTATAGGAAAGTATTATTAGGTAATTAGACTTCTATAAAAATGGAAACGCTTCCTTTTGTGAGAGGATTCTAATTAGTATAGAAAAACTAAGAATATGTGAGAATAAAGAGAGGAATAACCTCTCAATCAAAACTATATTACTCTCTCATTCTCTCCTCTTGGAGAGGAGCAATCTCTCTCTCTCTCTCTCTTTACTCTACGTAGTTTTGATTTTCTCTACTTAGTTTCTTCTCTATGAGAAGAAATTAAAGCACTTTTCTAGTCAAAGGACTATTGAAAAATTGGTTCTACAAACTATGAGATCTATTTTGTTTGCATTATTTCTCTTAGTTATTAGTATTTGTATATCTCATGGTTTTAGTGCTTAGGATTATTGTGTTAGATTGAATATTACTGGCCAGATATTTAATTCTATCATATAATTCACTGTCATTCAAAATAATTAAATCGGTAATTATTTAATTATTTTTATACTTGTGACAACAAACATAAGAGATGTACAATCTAATTTAAATGAGCCCTCATAGCGTGTTTGTTGATTAGAATTGGACTTTTCTACTTTGTACTGCAATTGTGAGATTAAATTCTATAGTCGTACCTAGGTTGTTTCACAATTAGTGAAGTAGTTAACGGTCGTACCTTAATTATCAAAAAGTAAGGAAGAGCTACCTGCTAGATCTTATTAATAGCTATAACCAATTTATCAGTAATCGTTAGAATTTATCCTTACATCAATGATCAGTCGAATGAACCAATTCAGAAATCATTCCTTTGGCTAGAGCTTTCTTATTCTTGAATTTCTTTAATTTACTTCCTACAATTTCGTTTATTCTAGTTCGCTTAGTCATTTTTAGATATACCAAAACCCCTCATATTTTGGTGACATTGAAATAAGTAAATCAACCAATCCTTGAGAAGACGATCCTATTCATCGCTATACTCGAAAATCATCTTTTATTGAGTGAGATTTTAATATTACTTTTTGTGCGATCGACATCCTCCAAAATTTTGGCACCATTGCCGGGAATTGGCTTCTTGATTTATTTATTTGTTTCTTTTTGTCTATTTTTATCCTCTTAACTCTTGAGCACGGCAGCGAACTTGCTACAATTTGATACAACACTTGATTATCCCTCGAGGATCGTTAATGAGATAAGTGATTTTTCCTTTGAGAAATCAAATGCTCAGCTAACCAATATAATTCATCAATTGGATGCAGGTAGATTTTCAAGGCAACCACAGAGAGATTATGGCTCTTATTCTGCCATGTATAATCATTATGCAGACATGTACACTTCAAAATGGAGGGATCATATCGATTTTAGCTATGAGAATCCACATGTGTATCAGACAACATGAGATCATTAGTAAAGCTTCCAACAGTACAATCTACTATATTCTCCTACTCTACAAATGGACCAAAATTCTAATTCTAGAATGTTTCTAGAGGATTTGGCAAAATCAATGGCAAAACATCAACTCCAATACCAGCAACATATAGAAGTCCATATTCAAAATTTGGCTTATCAAATAGGACAATTAGCAACTACAACCCATCATTTGGTGCAATAGAGGTTGGACCAATCATCTCTCCAAACAATCGAAGAAACAAAGAAGGATACAAAAAACATCATTTAGGGACTGATGAGGAGGTTGAAATATCCGAAAAGGTGTCCCACATACCATCAAAAGAAGAAAAAGATGCAATCATGACTGAAAATTCAACAATTTGTGATTGTAGAGAGAGACTACAGACAAGATGCCCTCAAAATCATTGAAAGATGAAGAGGAAAATGTTGATGATGAAGTTCCTACACTGCAGGATGTTTTCAAACTTAACAGCATAAAGGACTGTCATCAACAAACATTTTGAGAAACAGAATAATAAACTGACTTGGAATCAAGAATTGGAGGAATATGTTGAAGGCTTAAATGATCGATCAAAATTTCAGCAATCAGGAAAAGTGTTTTGTTTTATTTTGCCAATTTTTAATGAGAAACCTTTACCATTTGTTTTGCAAGGCAAAAATTTAATTTTGAAACTCCTCCATAAAGCTATAGAGAATTTTGACACAAAGATGATTGGATGGGAAGAACATAGGTTGTTGCAATTCCAAGAGCTTGGGTATCTGTTTGATCCTAGGTAGATAGAGAAGCTATGTCTAGCCAAAGACGTTAAGAAAGGCGCTATGAGGTGGCAACCCAGATTATTCAGTTTATTTTATGTTATTTTTGTTGTTTTTAAGTTGTTTTAAATTTAAGTTTAGAAGTCTAATTATTTTTTTTTCAGCAGAAGACTCATTTTCCATAGGACATGCCCACAGTCCTGTAACTGGTGCTTATAAAATATCGAAGTTTGGGAAATCAGAAGATTTTGCTAAATAAAGCATGGCCACGTCCTATATTACGTAACTGAGGAGCACAAAAAGTCAGAAGACTTAATTTTATAGAATGTGCCGATGCCTTATAGCTTGCCCGCAATGAAAATTTGAAGAAAAATGTAGAAGACTTCATTCTGTATAGTGTGGTCACATCTTACAATCAATACTCAAGGAGTTGGAACATGGAAAAAAGTCAAAAGACTTTTTCTTTCAAGATGTGCCCACGCCTTACAAATTTTACTCGGGGAAGTTTTAGAGTCAAACGTTAGAAGACATTTTGTTATACAATGTGCCCATCTCTTGGGCTTCGAAGTCTTTTGTGAATTGATTCTACGGAGAGAGAGAGAGAGAGAGAGAGAGAGAGAGAGAGAGAGAGAGAGAGAGAGATTTTATTTTCTTATTTTTCTTATTTACTTATATTTCTTATTTTTTACTATTTTATGATTTCCCTTTTCTCATTCTTTCCTTCCTTCTCTCTTTCTTTCTTTCATTATTTCTTTCTTTTCTCTTTCTTTTCTTTCTCACTCACTGCCCTCACCGCCTTGCCACCCCTTCCTCCCTCTACCTTGTCACCATCGCGATCCTTCTCCTCTGCAACTCAACACCCACAGCCACCGCCACCCTCTCTCACTTCTCTCTCTTTCTTCCTCTCATCGCATAGTCCTTCCCCTTTCACTTCCCCCTCTTTGTCCCTCTCACCAAGATTGCCTCTGTCAGCTACTATCCTTTTTCCCCTTTCTTTTCTCACTACCACAACCCCACCATTCCTTTCTCTTTTCTCTCACCCGAATCCACCATCAGTATCCCTTTCTCTTTTCCTCTTCACAGATAGCCAAATTTAAAATTTTTTCCACTAATTCATTTGGTTGATTTTCTACTCTAATTGTTAATTTAATAATTAATCCATTTGGTTTGCTCATTATTCCCTTGGGACCCTGTTGGAATGATTGTTGTGCTTATTGGATTGCTCTTGGATTATTGAGTGATTGATTTACTGCAATGATTAATTCAATGGACTGATTCGGGCGAATTAATTGTTAATAATTTATTTCGAGTGGTTGACAAATACATTGTTTGACTATTTCTGTGGCATTACTAATTGTTTGCTACTTATATTGTGTTTTGTCTAGTTTACTTCTAGCTTATAGTAGCACCAATGCAAAGAAAACAGTCCAATTCATTCACTAAGAAGAAGTCCACAGCTCCTGCTCATTTTGCCTACTACCCCTAGTGATTAGCTACTTTTTTAGGAAAGTACCAGTTATCCTCACTTCTACCTTATTCTTACATTGGGGACAATGTAGAGTCTAGGTGTGGGGAAAGATTTATGTATTTGCATTATGTTTGGTGTAAATGTGTCTAGTTAGTTTATGTATCATTTTTGTGCTTTCTTTAGTTGTGGTAGAATTTTTTTCTTTTTTGTGTTAATCTTGTCTTTCTCATTTCTCAATAAGAGACAAGCATGATTAGTATGGTTTTCATTTTTAGTATGAGTGTTGCATTGGTTTCTTAAATCCATTATCTTAATTAGTACACTAGAAAACCAGAATTAAGAGTGAAAAAAAACCATAGATCATAATTGCAAGGCTTGAAGTAAAGTACGTAAAAAAAAAATAGAGAAACAATGGAAAGAATCAGAGCCACATCTTGAATTTATAGTTAGAGAAACAAACTTTCTTGAATAACAGTAAATAACACAAACAAAACAGTAATAAAGAACAGGTAGAAAAAAATAGAAAACGTGGAAGAACATAAAATACGTGTGAAAGAGTACTGAAGAAACACGAAGAACAAACACAGTGACTTAACAAATAAGACAAAGGAAAAAGTAATATAAAAAAAATAAGCAACATTTCTGCGAGTAATTTAATGACATACTTAGCATTTGGCTCTAAAAATCAAAGGACTGATCTAAATGTGTGCATAAGAAGCTAAATGAATATTAAATAAAACATAAAGTCAAACATTTGTGATAGATTATAAATTATGAAACAAAGCGAATGTAGCATGGACACATCATTTATTCATTAGCAGTAAAATATTTAAAGTAACTATTATAATGATTTAATAGGAAAAAAAAGAAAGATTAAAAAACAAGGAAAAAGAGTAAAGACAAAAAGCAGAGACAAAGAAATAAATATCTAGCTATTGAAAGGAAGGAGTGATAGATGAAAATGGCTTGAAAATTTGAAAAATCAAACAAATAGGAAAAGAAGAAAAAGGATGCACAAGCAATGAAACTAAAAACCAAACAAAAATGAAGGAAAAAAAGGCAAGCCAAGAAACAAACAGTTGTAGATTAAAGAGAGCTTCGATGCAGCTACAATGGAAGAAAAAAAGAAGAACAACAAAGATAAGCACAAACGTTAAGAGTAGTAGTAAGAAAAACAAAAAGTGGAAAGAAAGCTAAGCTACAATAGCAGAAATTTCTAATCAATGTGAAAATCACCAAAAAAAAAGAGCTTTCGAGGAAAATTTCAAATCAATCAGACACAAGTTGAGGTATAAATTACCTATGTAACTAGTTATTCCAAAGAATACTATGCTTGTAAAAGCAAAAAGTAAAAAGTGTAAAAAAAACACATATCCATGGGTAGTCAGTGAAAAACAAAGTTGATACACACCATCGTACAAGAAGAAAAGATTAAAAAGTCAATCACATCATAAAAATGGTGGCATGCAATAGTAACAATTGAGAGAAAAAAAAATAGACTAACAGTAAAGTACATTTATAGTGCAAAATTTACTAACCGCACAACCACATAGAGAACTAGAGAAACCGGTCAAATCTAGCCATCGAACCTGAGCATGAACTAAAAAGCGTGCGTGACCGATGTGATAGTCCCACCTTACCCAGAGGCGCACTGAAGGACTTGGCAGACTGCCTGCCTAGCTCTCGCCAAGGCTCAAATCACGCACTCACTCAAATCATCAGAGCATACTTAATCCAAAATAAAAATACATTCATATAATTCAACTTAAGAGTACAAGTACCACTAAGAGGTTTTACATCCCAAAATATACATAGTATTTACATTAATAGCCTAAACAATTTGGCGATCAAAATATATATAAAATAAAACATCTAACATATCCAAAAATCTACTTTTCCAGCTTTAGCAGTACGGGAAGCCTGGTTAAAGAAAACAAATAAAAGGGATGAGCTATAATAGCCCAGTGAGTGCTCAAGTCATGCAACCATACCAGTGAATCATTAAAATATTAAATAATAGTAATTAACGATTCCAATAAACAGTGGATAAACAAATTAAATAACAAGTAGTCAAGGGCGGATACAGGGACGACTACGTGAGCGAGCTCAACCATAGAAGTGGCAAGTATTGAGCCTGTAACAAGGACATTGGGACCGAGATAATAGCTCACGTCCTAGCCAATGATCATATCAGTATTAACAAGCAAGTACCCTAACCACCATACACCTTATAACCTCCATATAGGCTACCACATCCAGGGAGTAATCTCAACCTTGGAGGGCCGACAAGCAAGAAAGTTCAATCCAGAGTTGGCCTCTTAGAGGAATTCAACCTAGATAGGAAAGAACAACACGCCCTAAAACACCCAGCACTTTATATCCTCCTAATCATGGCCGGATTGACTAACCGTGAAGTAACGGTGAATTTAGTCACGGAAGTCTCAAGCACAAATAACACATTGGATAATGAAAGCATGTAACACATTGCGGAATAGATGCGATAAAGTACACATCTTTCCTCAAGTAACACATTTCATTAAATAACATTTACAAGTATAACATAGCATTTCATGCATCATGCACACATAGAAACACTCACCTGAAGTAACCTAGGAGAAAATCTTGTAATACGGACGGGAATCACTCTCGGGTCCTAGAATTAAAAAGAAATAACCTAGTGAAAACCTGATTAAAACTCTAAGTAAATTAGTAAGAAAAATTCAAGAAATAACCCAATTATTCTAGGGTTTAGGTTTTAGGGTTAGGGTTTTGAACCTAGGGTTTAGGGTTTTAGATTTAGGGTTTTCTTGTTTAGGAAAATTAATTCACTAATAGATCATGCTCTTGAAATTTTCTGCACATCCCAAATTCCTAAATTTCTGCATATCCTAGGTTAAATCTCGCTTTTCAAATTTTTGCTCTTTAAATTCTACCGAAATTTCAGCAGCGTCTCCCCTAAAATCATACTAACCCAAAATTTTTACCTATAAGGAAAATCAACCAACCAACCCAACTTCAACTAGTTCTATAACTTCAATGTTTTAATCAACCCAATTTCACTCAAAATTTTCATCAAATCACTTGAACCATACTAAGGTTCTTCAACCAATCAATAGTCAATACTTGTTATTTCAAGATTTAAACACTAACTACAAGTCATTCAAGCCAATAAACATCATAACATGGAATAAAACTTCATAATTATGGCCTAATTACTCATGCTTAACAACAAGAACTTGAATAAAAACTTACACAACTACAACTTATAAACTTGGAAACATAGCAAAAGTTCATGGTAAATACCTCAAATAAGTCTAGATCTTTGCTTAGTGAGAAGATAAGCTCACTTTCAATGGAAGGAGATGACCAAAATAGAGAGAAAAGCTTCAAGAAAATGAAAGCAAAAGAGAGAAGAAAGAGAGAAAGGGTGGCCGGCCAAGAGTGAAGGAAAAAGAAAGAAATAGGCCAAGAAAATGGAAAAGAAATAAAGAGAGAAATGGGAAAAAAAAAAACAACCAATCATAGCAAGACATAAGTTGGCATAGGATTTTGACTTTTTGGCACATAGCCTACCAACTTGGCTAACTAGGATTAGAGGAAATTTTTGAACACTTATCTTCCTATTAATTTGCAAGAGCTCTATGGTACAACCCTTAAAGGTAAATGTACAACATGCTATAACATCAAAGAAATCATACTATTGTTTATTCTTCTAACTATTTTCGGTTTTCTACCTTTTTTTTTTCTCTAACATGTCTAACATAAATCTAAATAAATTCTATGTGCTTCTAGGGTTGTTACAACCGGCAGGTAAAAGGCACCGAACAACAATTTTATCCTACAAAACACACAAAAAAAAAGGAGTTATGAAAAGGAAAAGATAAAATTTGGCAAAAAAGCTTCACTTATCTTTTTAGGTTTAGAAGATTAGATTACACTAAAATAAATTAAATTAGATTCAAAAAGAAGATGAAAAAAGGATAATCGATCAAGAATTTGTAAAAAGGTGAGTTTTAAAAAGATCTCAAAAAAACCATACAAATTGATATCAACCATCAATTAACAGATCTAAAAGAAAAGCCAAAAAAAAAAAAGCAAAGAACAAAAAAAAAAGAACAAAGTAAGTAGAGAAACAGAAGAAAGATTAAAAAAAGAAAAGAAAAGAAAAAGAAAAGCAAAAGAAGAGAAAAGAAAATGAAGAAGGAAGAAAAAAAAAAAAGAACAGTCTAGAAAACAACGACCAAAAATCCAAAAAGGAAAGAAAAGAAATATTAAAACATGAGGCCAAAAAGAGATAACCAGACAAAATTAAAAAAAAAAACTGCAAGAAAATGCAATTTCCAACACAAGACCCATAAGGCAGCAGCTACATAAACATCAAAGATGACGAAATTCAGGTGGAAAACACACGAGGACTACTGTGCCCAGTAACAATTTTGAAATGAATATGTTAAAAATAATATTATATTATCAGGAAGATGATAATATAATATTATTTGTGCCCAGTACTAAAAAATCTATAACACGAAGACAAACACATAATAAAAATAGATATTTATATGTCCAGTGGAAGAATGTTTATCTTTTATGTATAAATCGAATGCAAACGTGCTTGTATATGTTGTAAGTTGGAGTTTATAGTATAGTAACTGTATGTCCATGAAAGAACAAGAAATACAAAACACCAAGAAAACCAACCAAAAACAAAAGCAAATCAACTACATATAAAGGGTGACCTTCACAATGTTGGTAACATGATGCCTTCTAATCTTTGATGGCATAATGCAAAGCTTGCTAAAATAGAATCCTGAAGGCCAATGTCACCTTGTCAACAAATGGGAGATCCAGGTAATCTGGTCAACTAATGCTCAAATTCAGCACATCTATCCATACTGGTTGCAATGGCATAGTTGAAAGCATCAAAGAACCACGATGTAGGATATGTGCAGTAAGCTGAATACAAAATTCTCATAATCCTGCCAAAAGTGCAGAGCTACAACAGATACCCCAAAAATTGAAAGAAAGAAAGAAGAAGAAAAAGGAATGCTGGAAAATATCTTTGTAGGAATAATACAAGATATGTTGCTCCAAGTATATTTTGTAGTCAGATCATTTCATGGTCACATAAAAATAAAATTTTATAAAGTAAATCATGATTAGCCAGATCAAGAGGATATCCAATGTCAGAAGAAAGCATTTTGCTTAATTTATGTAAACTTTAACTGTAAAAAAAAAAAAAAAGGATAAAGGAGAACTTTCAGCATCCTACTGTTCATGTTGACATTCACAAAACTCATTATTTGTCTGATATCCAAAGACAATATAATCAATTATATTTGATATATTCACCCTGTGATTTTTAGTATTTGATTTACAGCTGTAATTGTTCCAGAATTAGTGTGTAAAAGGGCCACCACTATTTTCAAAGAACCCAAACTTGGATTAACAAGCTCTAATTTTTTCAATAATAAGCAGATTGCAAAAGCTACTTGATTAACTTCTCATGCAGTCTCTTTCATTAATAAACTTGCCACCACACCGGTCATTCGACTACACTCAGTATAGATATGCTCACTTTAGCAATTAATATGTAAAAGTATCTCATATTGTACAATAATACATAACCAAATAACATCAATTGAAACACTTAAAACGCAAATGCCAATGAATGGGTTATAATCCACACAACTGAATACTATAAAAAAAAATGTAAACATTTCCTGATCCAAATATGCCTTAAGATTTACCACAGTCATCGTGAAATAATATTACCTTTCCGAAATTTATTATACTGAGGCAAGTCAGTGTGCAAGAACAACATAGACACGATGATGCAAAAGATATCACATTATCGTAATGGAGAGAGTAAGAAGATGATTTCTGCATAATTTCCAAAAATGCAAGGAAGGTCATATGACACTTACTACAAAGTAACATTATGATGGTACGAATATAAATACTTTAAAAAAAACATATACTCAAAATTTCACCACCACATTTTCTTTCATTAAAAGAAACCATATGCTCTTACCACTATTCACGAACAATGTGAAAGAGATCAGTACACAATATGCAACATTAAGGTTATATTATCTTCCGCTACTTAAATTTGTTGCATGGAATTACTACAGATCTAATGGAGATGGAGACAAGAAAAATAATACATATATTTGGATCATCAATGAAGCCATCTATCATGTGGTATACTGTTGTACCAAATTAAATTAATAGATAAATAATAACCAAGCATATCAAGCTCTTCAAATAGAAATTTGAAAAAAATAAATAACTTTTGTTTGCTTACAGTCTTTATGAAACACTTCTCACTTGTAATTAAAAGAAATTTGTGACGGTTGGGAAGATTCCATTTTGACTTTTGATGAGTGTCTTACTGAAATATTGCTCATCCTATGGAAGATGCTACTAACAACTTCTGAGAAATTGAAAAGATTTAATCAGATTTGATGCTTGGAAGGATTAGTCCCCAAAGTATTTCAATAGAAGAAGCAATAATGTCATATCTAACTATTTCTCTCTGAAAGAAAGCACTAGTCCAAGCAATTGCGCGTAAAAAGAAGAATTGCAAGAAATGAATCCATTCTACATGCAAGAATGGAGCAATAGCCACATGGATTTACGAAAGTTTAAAGCAATAAATCTATTTAAAGCACTTGGATCTCATTTTTGTTTAGATGCCACCAAACACAAGTGCAAATAATAGTATACTACTATATCTTAAGTCAATTGTCACGAGATTTCACTTCTTTGGTATTTACTATTGAGCTAATAAATGAGTCCATGCAACTTTTAAAAGTTTAAAATTTTATATCTATTGTGACAGAGTGACAAGTTTTAGTAGTTATAGACTTCTTTTATAATAGAAGCTCCACTTTCTAATTAGCATGGACTGACCAAATTATATCACTTATAATCTTATAAAACAATAGAGAAAATGTAAGCTGATAACATAAACCATAATGAGATCTTAGCTAACTAAAAGGCCCATTTGCTTGAGATCTCAATTCTCAAGCATAAGCTGACCAAATTATATCACTTACAATCATATAAGACAATAGAAAAAGTAGAAGCTGATAACATAAAACATAATGAGATCTTCAACTTTTTAATGGTTAATGGTCTCCTTCCAGGTTTGTAACTTTTACTTTAAAAAAATTATCTGACAATAAAACCTCTTATATAGACATGCAGAGAAGTAAAAATATGATTATATAATGACATGCCCTACTAAAATATAAATACAGTGTTTGCTAGTTCTACAGCATTTGCTAGTTCATACAAGTAGTGCATATGTTTGTCTCTGGTATGATACAACGACTACTAATGTAGCACTTCCTAATTTTTTGGAATTCATCTGGCAGCAAAAAATGTTCCTTACATCAAAGCTATTTTTTTTTTTGGGCAAATTCACCCTAAATTAATGGATCTGGCTCTTCATTTTTTTGCACTTCTTCTGTTTCATTCGATGTACTTTTAGCATGTATTGAAAGACCAAAACTTTGGACCTAACTGAAGCAGTTTAAAACTACTACTTTAAATCTCAACACTGGATTTGATTATTATTATTACTTTTGTTTTTTTGTTATTCATTGGCTGCGAATATTTTGGCAAAGCAGGAGTGAACTGCATACTCTTGAATCATTGGATGAAATAGATTTTCTTCTTGTACATTTTTTTGAATGAATTTCAAATGGCCAAGATATAGAGATTGAAAAAAATAGGTAAAAGAAAAGTTGATTTAAAGTGAATACATACCAATTCTATTGCGTAGCCTAATATTGCGCCTCTTCTTTTCCTATGGGTATTTTTTGGTTTCTTATTTCACATAAGATCATTGCTTAAGGGCTGCACTGCGACATATCAGGTTTAAAAGATAATCATTTCAGTACTTTCAGAATGCTGTTTTTGATTAAAGTGGATCTAGCATCCATTTCCAGTCCATGGCTCATCCTTTAATAGAATCTAATTTGCATGTTGTCTTGATATAAATAAGTCACAAACGCTGTAAACTAATTATTTTGTAATAAAAATAAAAGCTAATAAATGGCAGAAAGCCTAAAGTGTAATTTTCTAGTAAAGGTGTAAATTTGAAAATGGCTATACCTTTCTTTCCTATATACGTTTGCTTTTTATCTCATGAAATATATCTCGAAAACAACAAATGAAACATGTTGTGAAATAGCTCCCTGACAAAATGTGTACATAAACAGATAAAGAACAGCTAAATGCTAACCTTCTCATGAGAATAAAAATATAACCACTAAAACCTAATATAGTAATTTCCATGAAACATCGACCTGGAAGGAGTAGCATTGGCACATACAAACACGAAAGGATTTAACAAGACACTAAGGATCGAAAAAGAAACAAGGAAAAGAGATATTAACACAATGATGTTAAACATCTAAAAGTTTTACAAGAAACCAAAAATAGCTAACAAAACAAAATGGCAACAAAATTTCAGATGAGGGGGAAAATACACAAAACTTATCTCAAAAGCAAGACATCAAACATCTAAAGTACATGAAATCAAAGGGGTGTGAGAAACTTACAAGAAGCAAAGAAAGCCAAAATCCTTCCAACATGCAAGAGAATAGCAAATAGAAGGGACAAATAGCTGATAAATGAGCACGATCACGAAGTTGCAGGAAGTATAAATGGCATCAACCCAAAAGTGAAAAACAAAAAAGAATTAGTACTCTATGAGAAAAATCAATGAACAACTTGTAGCATTCCGCGTCAAGGCTGGCCCAATAATTTTTGAACTCTCGCATTTAGGCTGGCCCAATAACTTTTGAACTTTAAACCACAGGTTCAAAATGCTTAAGCCAAGTTATGAGGTGGTTCGTACGGGCTCTAGAAGTAGCTCCCGCCCTTAAATCGACGTAGCACTTAGCTCGGCACAACACTTAATTCCTTCACTTCCTTGCATAGTCCAGCCCAATACCATAGGCCCAGTCTCACCCGATGCAGAGACCACACGAGGTTCGCTCTGATACCATTTGTAACATCCTGCGTCTAAGCTGTCCCAATAACTTTTGAACTTTAAACCACGGGTTCAAAATGCTTAAGCCAAATTATTTAGTAGCCCAAACGTAGGATGTTATAAACTATTCTTTTTTTCTTACTTCCACCGATGTGGGATATCACAACAACTGTGTTGATTTTTATTGTCATTAGATCAATGAAATTTGACATAAAATTCTTTCATGAACCTTCAAAAACCCAGACTTACTTGCGTCAATCATGAACTATGTAGAAGCTAGGAAAAAAATCAAACCCAACGCTTGATTAGAAAGGGAAAAAAAATTGTGTCAGTAAGACAAAGGGGCACTTAAAAAAATTCCAATTCGGCAAGTTGAATGAAGAAACTCAAGCCATTGGCAAAGATTTATGTTTTCACTGCTGTAGTGTCCTATAGATCAATAAATTAAACATAAAAAAAATTTGAAGAAATATTTAAGATTAAGAAAAGGCAAAAGCCATATAGCCCAGGTACCTTGAAGAAGCAACCAAGATTATAAATCTCTAAACCTACAACAAAACGAAAAACAGAAGAAGGTCTCGAGGGACCGTGGAACAAGAGAAAGATGAGCTAGGAAAAATGGAAAAAAAGAAAAAATTGGAAAAAGAAGAGAGAGTTGGACTTGAAGAGAGAGAGAGTGAAGAGAGAAGGAAGAGGAGATTGAAGATATCGGTGAGATGAAAAAGTGAGGAGGAAGTGGCATTGCTTCTAAAGCTGATCTCGAGCCCAATGCCAAAAAAGCATTCCAACCACATGCATTAGTCAGAAGTTGAAAAGCAAATGACAAGACAAGACAAACAGCAGACAGGTAAAAAGAATCAATAAATAAAGGCAGAGGAATAAAATTTAAAAAGAAAAAAGAAAAAACAAAGAGGAAAGAACCGTACGGAGATGACGAAAAAACGTGCAGGGCACATGAGACGACGATGAAAAAACTTCAAAACCTTCAGCTATTTTATATATATGTTAATAATAAGTGAATAAAATTATAAGGGGTTATGTGGTCATATTGAAAAGGTAAGAGGATTATGTGATCGTAAGTGATACTAAAGGGGGTAATTCATAATTTATCGTTTGAAAAAAATCAAACATGAATTTTTATTTTTTCTAAATATCATCTCAATTACAAAATTACAAATTTACAACACATAACACTTATCCAAATTAAAGAAGACATTGTATTTAATGTACAAATGCTAATGAATAAATGACCTAGAAGTCCATTGTCAAAGTATATTATCACAATTTTGAATATTTTAAATCACATTGTTGAACATTCGAATTACAAAAGCATGCTCTTTACTTGTTTATATTTTCTCCACTTTTTAAAATCAA
This sequence comes from Mitragyna speciosa, assembly GCA_024721245.1. Classification (NCBI taxonomy): domain Eukaryota; kingdom Viridiplantae; phylum Streptophyta; class Magnoliopsida; order Gentianales; family Rubiaceae; genus Mitragyna; species Mitragyna speciosa. The sequence continues at coordinate 13,689,415 of CM045561.1, forward strand.
TCAAAACTTATTCTTCGCTATTTATTTTTAACACCAACATTTTTAAAAATTTTTAATTAATTTTACATATAGCCAAGTTCGATTGAGACAGGTTTTTTTAAATTAAAAATTATACCATAACCTTATTTTCACAAAGAGATAAGAGTATCTTAACTATTTTCAACATATGATATACTTACCCATTTGCAGTTTGGACCAACTCGAAAAGTATTTTTTTGGTTTTTCATTTTCTTTTTACACACACCCCTAATTACATGTATGTTGGTGTGTAGAGCATTTAATGAACCGAACTGTTCACAAACAGTGTTTGTGTTTGCCTCGTTTATATTCGTGAAAGACTCATTCATATATTACACGAGTTCGAGCTCGATCACAATATTTAAGCTTGATTATTAATCGACCGAATACGTAATATATTCACGAATAGGCGAGCTTGATTGCGAACATATGCTTTGGTATTTAAAAAATTATAGATTTAGAAAATATATATATTAGAATTATAAGAAGTTAGGTTTTACCATTTACCATTCACTGCCATCTCTTACTTTCTTGCTTTCTTGGAGATATTCAAACAAACAAACAATGCAAACCATTCACTGCCGTCACTTTTGATCCTCCAACACTCATATCTTGGTAGGTTCATATCATTTCCTTTTTTTTTTTTAACATCTCTCTCTTGCAACTCATTTCTCTTGAACAACTTTCAGATCTTGGGATTGTAGATTTAGATCCTTTTTTTTTTTTTTTCAACAACTCTCTCTTCCTACTTCTCCCGGATCTCTCTATTCCAACTCTCTCTTCCAAATCCATCCATTTTTTTATTTTTTATTCAGATCCATTTTTTTAACTTCCCATTTTCTTGCCTCTATTTTTGTCTCCTTTTTTAGTTGTTGAGAGCACTAATTTATTAACAATTGATTTTTTGCCCGTTAATACAGATGTGATGTCGCTTGGTTAACAGAGAAGTTTGAAAAACCCAAACTTGTAATCAACTTAGGTACATATTTTTTTTTTTGGTTGAATCTTTCATCGTTGGTTGTTCTTCTTTCCTGTTTTTGTATCCATCCTTTTGTTGGTCACCATAAAAAATGGGATTAAAATCATTGTTCAATTGAAAAAAGAAGTAGTTGCAATGACTACCTTCAGGGAAACCATCATTATTCTTAATGACTATATGTTCTGTGCCTTTGATTTTTTTTTTTATAGTTAGATTTTGTTATTCCTTTTCCTTTCTCTAACTGTATTGGGAATTCTAATGCAAAGAAAAATTTATCTTCTTATTGGTGATTAAAAAAAATGGTATGTAATTTTTTGTATGTGCATCTTTTCTCTATGGGTGTATCTTTTCTCTATGGGTTTCTAAATGGTTGTCAAAAATGAATTATTAAAGTGGTTTAGAGGTTTTTATTGGGGCTGTAATATATGATTTGGACATAAGAAATAAGTTCCACAATTTTGTCGCTGATATTAGAGCAATTTTGTCTTGTTTCTTTTGTAACTTAGTTGAAGAAATTTACAATAACAACCATTTTTTAATTACATTTTTGGTTATTTGGTATTGAAGGCAAGGCATTTCATTGGTTTAAGAAATTGTCCATGTGGCTCCAGTTGTACTCTATTTTAACTTCATAAAATACTACTTGTTTTAGACTTTAAGCATAAGTTACTTCTATGAATTCTTGCTTAATTAAATGTGAACATTCTTTGCTTGGTTGAGTAGGTTCTCAGCATTTTTCTAGAAAACGGTTCTCCAAAGTTCAGAACTGAATGTCCTTTTCCTTTTTTTTTTTTGTATAACAACTTTTTTTATTGAGAAAGAATTTTAACTTCAAAATGGATTACTATTAATTTTTTAAAGTATTTGTGTGTTTCAAAAAGTTGGTGGAATCAAACTATAGATTTCTTGAAATGAAAATAGCATATTGTCATGGTTTCTATGGTTTTGTGGTAATGTACAACCTATAACACATATACAGCCATATACAGTTCTTCTCTTTCTTCTATTTTAATTGTCATTATAGGTTATATTTTTGGCTAAATTTTTGTTGTTATAACTATTTTAGTTAACTATCATTAATTGTAACTCTGTTCTTGATAATTGTAGTCTAGTAATAAGAAAAGTTAAATTTAGGTAGGAAAAAGAGTGTCTTGTTTGTACCTACTATCCTAATTGCACTTGTAGACTATTGAATTTCATGTCCTATTTACTTTTGGAAAGAAGCTCTCTCTTATATTGAAACTATGCATCCGTTTAGCATTTGCAAACTAAGATTAGTAACTGTCTGTTCAGTTTTGGTTATCACATTTGCATGTTGTGTCCTTTAATTCCTTCTTAGACTATAAACCTTCAGTCCAAATATAATGAACCATTAAGTGTTGGAGCTCCAAATTAGTTTTAAGTTATTGTCATTTTGTTTAGAGACTATGATAATATAATCTTTTTCAGACATGAGAGGTCTCTAAAATATGGAGTAGATTACATGATGTATCAAAGTATCAACCTTGATTATTTATATGTCTAAAAGTGCTTGCAAATTTCTCTTTCCAAATAAGTATTACTAAATAGTCCAACTTCAAGTTCAATAATTTTTTTATTTTTGGTTCAAAAATTGATAAATACTCTTTAACACTTCATGTCAAGGTCCTACTACACATATGACGAGACAAAGGGACACCAATCTGGCCACATTGGAAGCCATAGAAGATGATGACATGGAAGCTAATTATATACAAGAATTGAAGGTGAGCTTTTAGAAGCCAAACCTGATGATGAAAACAAAATGGTTGACAATGGAAGCAAGGCATTCAAAAGGCAGCCTAGGAAAAAAACGTCAACTATTTGGGACCATATAACAACATTTAAGTAGAATAATGGCATGTTGAAGAATAAATGCAACTATTGTAAAGATTTGCTGGCTTATAATGCTAGTGGAGTAACAACTCATCTTGGGCGTCACTTGAAACTGTTGCTTGCAAAAACAAATTGCAGATGGAGAGCTAGATAAAAAGAAGCAACAGATACTAGCTTTTGCAAAGATTGACAAAGAAGGTGTAAGTTCAATCTCTAACTTCTCTTATGACCATGCTAAGGTGAGGGAACTTGCATCACACATGGTGCTTGCTCATGAATATCCTTTTGAGATAATGGAACATATTGTTTTCAACAAATTTTTGAAAGCTATCTCCCCATTTTACCAAAAAATCAATCGTTATATTGTCAAGAAAGATTGCATGACAACTTATGAGAATGAGAAAAAAAGGTTGAAGATAGTATTAAAAAATGTTAGTAGAGTGAGTATTACAACTAACTTGTGGAAATCTGGGCAGAAAATACAATATATGGTTGTCGCTAGTCACTTTCATTGACTCTAATTGGATCCTGCATAAATGTGTATTGAATGTTGTCAATGTTCCACCCCCACACACTGGAGTAATTGTATCTGATGCACTTAATAAGTGTCTTATTGAATAGGGAATTGAGAACAAAGTGGCTACTATTATAGTTGATAATGCTGCTTACAATGATGTGTGCATTAGGAGATTAAAAGATGATTTTTTGCTACGAAAAAAGTTATTACTTGGGGGAAAGCTTTTTCATGTTCGCTGTTGTGCGCATATCCTAAATTTGTTGGTGCAAGATAGCCTTAGTCAAATAGGCAATGTGATTGAAGTTGTTAGAGAAAGGATCAAATATTTGAACAATTCAGAAGCTAGATTAAATGAATTCAATAAGAAAAGAAAACAGCTTCAATTGCCTACTAAGAAGCTGATTTTAGATTATCCCACGCGTTGGAATACAACATACTTGATGTTGGTTGCAGCTTTGCAGTTTAATGATGTTTTACCTAGGTATAAGGATATTGATCCTGGATTCCATTATGTTCTATCTTTTCATGATTGGATGAAAGTAGAAGAAGTTTGCTCCATTCCTAGGTGTTTTTCATGAAATTACTAATATGATATTTGATTCTGAGTATCCAACTACAAATATTTTCTTAGCTTGAGTTGTATAGGATCAAGGAACTTTTGAATGAAAAATCTTTAGACTTATCTAATCATGTAAGGGCAATGGCTTCGAGTATGGCTGTAAAATTTGACATGTATTGGGGTGAATGTAATCCGGTTATTTCTCTTGGTGCCATCTTGGATCCTAGATACAAAATGGTACTCATTAAATTTGCTTTTGATATGATGTATGCTAATGGTGATGTTGAAAAGAATGTTGCTATTATAAAGAAAGCTTTATATGATCTTTATGATGAGTATGTTGCTGCCCATAATGCATCTCATATGGCACACGAACAAAGGGAGAAGCAAGGTTACAAGTTGATTTCCTCTATTAGCACTGATAGTCATGGTATTGGGAGGACTATTGTTATTGGGAAAGCAAAGTCTGAGTCATTTATTAGAAAGTCAAATTCTATTAAACCTGAAAAATCTGAATTGGATAATTATTTGGTGGAAAATGTGTTCATTGTGAGCCTAATGCTCCATTTGATGCACTGGAATGGTGGAAAGCAAACCAGCTCAAGTATCGAATACTATCTAAAATGGCTGGTGACTTGTTGGCTATCCAATCACCACTGTAGCTTCAGAGGCGACTTTTAGTGTAGGGGGGGGGGGGGGGAGTAATTGACGATCGACGTGCTCCTATGTTTGTTGATACAATCCAAATGTTGCTTTGTACATCTGATTGGATTAGAGGTCTTCATGGTCTCAAGAAACGTTCACGTGTAAGTCTTTCTTATTCTTTCAAGTGAATAACATAGTATCTAGTTTGACTTTGATATTTAATCAAGTTATAATTGGATTCTAATGTGAGTTCTTTTTGGTAGGATTTGTTGAGAAAGCAACTTTTGAAGAAGTTGTGCTACCTGATTGATATTTAGAGCTGACTCAGAATTTTTTTTTTGAAGCTCCAACTGCTTTTTGGTAATGAAGAGTAGATAAACTATTGCAAATTTTGCTCATGTTATTATGTTCTAGCTGGTTTTTGTACATACTTGGTGATTGGCTAGCTGATTAACTTTTGTGCACCAAATATGTTCTAGGATTTTGCTTTTCATTAGTTTTGTGTAGAACCCAATAGGTTGATGAATCAATTGTGGATGTATGATATCACCTAGTTGGTTTTTGTTAATGGGATTGGAAATCTTACAATAAAAATTGTAGCTAGCTATTGGATAAAGGGTCTATTGCTATTAAGCTAACTGGATGATGTTGATTTTTTTTATTATTTTGGTTTAATATAAAAGATATTTCTTTTTATTTTTTAAGAAATTTTTTTATTTTCGAATTCGAAGTCCAATTCAAGCTTGGCTCATTGAAGGTTTTGTGAGACAAAATCGAATTCGAATTCGAATTCGAATCCTTAAATTTTTTTTCGAATCGAATTCGAACAATAAATTGTGTTCATATAATATTCGAACGAACTTCGAATCCTGTTCGTATATTATACGAATAGAGCCCAAACATAGAGTATTCGGCTCGATTCAATTCGTTAAAAGCTCTGTTGGTGTGCTACTTGGTTGACAACAACTCACGGGGCTGGTATAGCGAAAAATTTTCCCTAGTAGCCTTGTCATTTCTAGAGCGGCGTCCTTGAAAATTTAAGCGCCAATTTATATGGAACTTCATTAAAAAAAAAATAGATTATATATTCTTGTGTTTTTACCAATTCTATTGAATCCTTCAGAGAACTTCATTTTGTGATGCTGCACAACAAGGCCACTTGCATAGCATTCGTCTATTATCGAAGCGGGATTAAGATTTAAGACGCATAACAGTCCAAATAATTTTGGAGCTTTTGGCATGATTAAGATCGAATCCTGCTTGTCATATTGTATTTGGGCTTATCAACCTTGACACTTTTTTTTAATCTCAGTAAATTTTCCTTCATCAAATAAACAAGAACAGGCCAACATGAAGCCCATTTCTACAGGGTCTAAACCACCAAGAATTGAAGTCTCCCTAGCATTCGAATGGAGTGACTTGGATCTAAATGGTGCGGAAATGTGTTATTATTCTTTGATTTTGCCCCATTTTGTTCTGGGATTCCATCGAGAACACAAAATCACATTGTTTGGATGGTTATTTTTTGAAATACCTTTTCAAAAATATTACTTTAGTAGTTTGAGAAATTCTTTTTTGATAAAAATATATGAGATAAAAACATGATTCAAAAATGTATTTGAAATTTTCTAAATACTTGTTTTGAGGCAAAATATGTTTGTGGGTGAGCAAATAAAAAGAAAGCAACATAATACCACAAAAAAAAAAAGCTTCAAGAACGAAAAAAAGGGAAAAAAGTATGAAACCCATCTTTAATAGGCACTTTATAAATGCCACGTGAAGGAACAACCGGCATAAAACTAGTGAAAATTGCAGTTTATTACTTCATTTCCTTTAAACCGTTAAGCCAAGGCCCATTCTGGCTCGCCATTTTAGATATGGACTCGAACTCAAATGTCTTTCTCCATGGGAGTGAATTTAATGCCGTTGCGAAGTGGACCAGACCAACCAGGGCAGGCTATATTTTGGGCCTGTAAAAGATCAAAACAGAAAGCATGCAGAGCGGAGAAACAGAATGAAAAATGAGACAAGCGAAGGTAGACGGTTTTTGATTAAGTAATTATGCTTTTACTCCACGTGGAAAAGAATTGGCAATATTGGTTCTTTCCACTTAAAAAAAAAAAAAAAAGAAAAGAATTGGGGCAACGATAAGTGTTTTTAGTTCCAAGCAAAACAGCAGTATTTCACACAAGGTCAGATTACTTGGATGTTAAACTATAGGGCTGTTCTCAAGAACTTTTTTCTCACCTGTTTTTAGCTTCTAATTTTGAAAAATCTATTTTGTGGTATTCTCAACTGCTTTTTTTTATTTGCTTTTGGATTTTTTAAGCTAAAACTAAGAGCAACTAATTTTTAACTTTTCTAAAATCAATTTTTACATAAATTAAAATTAATTGAGAACGAGCAATATATAAATTTGATGTCAATTTTGAATAGCCCCTGTGTGCGTATACATATGAGTAAAGGAAACAACTACTTGTGATTCTGCCTCTTTTTTAATTCTCTAATTACTAGGGAAATATCATAAAAAAGGCTTGACTGATACACTTCTGCATTATTTTCTCCTTTTTAATGAAACCAAGACTAAATTGGGGTAGAGAAATGTTTTATGGTCATCGAAGATATAAAAATGTTGCCACTAACTACTGATTCAATGGTAGGATTTCTACTTATTACAAGGTCTGAAATTAATTCCAACTGCCTTCTTCCCATTTTATTTAGAAAAAGTAGGAATATTAAAAAACAATATTAGACTATTGTGGCAAAATAAATCATCTTTAATTAGGAAAGAATAGTGGGATGAGCAATTAGAGTTTTACAGCTCCTCCTTAGTCACTAGGGTTTGAATCTTACCACCCCTCCTTCTCCAAAGTCCTCTTGTAATAGTATAGGTTTTCTTAGGAAAAAAAAATCTAAATTGGTTTGAATTGGTGAATATCTATCCATAGGTGTAAATCTAATTAGGAATGAATAGTGAGTTAAGGACTTAGAGCTTTATAACTCCTCCCCAGTGATTGGGGTTTGAATCGTACCACCTCTCTTTTCACAAAGTCCTCTTGTAATAGTATAGATTTTCTCAAGGGAAAAAAAAATCTAAATTGGTTTGAATTGGTGAATATCTATCTGTAGGTGAATATCTAATTATGAATGAATAGTGCGTCGAGGACTTAGAGCTTTATAACTCCTCCCCAATGATTGGGGTTCGAATCTTACCACCTCTCTTTTAACAAAGTCCTCTTGTAATAGTATAGATTTTTTCAAAAAAAAAAAAATTCTAAATTGGTTTGATTGGTGAATATGATGCTATTGACGTTGGGACAAGATGTTCCGCGCAGGCCATGTTTAACTAGACGAATCGTCTAGCAGTAGAACATATTTGGACATCCCATTTTGCCTTTAGCTTTGTTTAACCTGAGGCCTGCTGCCCCCGCATGCGCATTGAGAGCTTTTCCGACGTAATAGGCAAATTTCTCTTATTGTTGTTATTTAAAAAAAAGTCTCCATTTTGGGGTCACTTTTTTTTATCATTCCGGCTTTAACGTTGCCGCACACAGAGTGTGCGGCGATTGCTCTTTTTTTTTTTTTTTTTTTTTTTCAACATGTGCAGGTGTGCAGGTGTGTGTCAGGAGGGCTTTTGTGGTTTGAAAAAAAAGTAACAATCACCGCACAAATCGCGTGCGGTGACTGTCACATGAATTTTTTTTTTTTTTATTTTTTACGTTTGCGGGCCTTTTGTGTAATTGAAAATTTTGTGTGATAGTCGCCGCACTTTTCTTGTGCGGCGACACACACAATTTTTTTTTTTTATGCTTGGGGGGCCGATTGTGCAATTTGGTTTTAATGTGAGAGTCACCGCACTTGCTTGCGTGCGGTGACTATCACACAAAATCCGAATTGCATATTAGCCCCCCTTTTATAATTCTCATATTAAATCTCAAATTGCATCTCAGCCCCTTTATTTATTTATATATTTTTAAGTTTGGGGGGCCTTTTTGACAATTTTTGGGGGGCCGCAACTGTTAAAAAAAAAAGGTTAAAAAAATCATTATCTTAATTAGGTTATGAATTAGTTAATGTATATAAAAAAATAAATTAATGTTAAAAAAATCATTGTCCTAATTAGGATTTAATTGCCATAATTTTTGTCCTAATTATATCAATTAGTAATTTAATCTTGTAAAGAATAAGAAAAAAATTAATTCACAACTAGGGAATGTATGTATTTATCCTAATTCTTTGCTTGAATTACTTGTTAATCCTTTAAAAAATATCTTAAAAATAATTATTTATTTATTTATGCAAATAAATTAGTTATTGTATGCTAATTCACAAGTTGGGAATGGTGAATGGTTTAGGGAATTCACAACTAGGGAATGGTATGTATTTTTTAAGTTAATCCGTAAAGGAATACATTATTTATAAATAATGGTACGTATTTGTCTTAATTCTGTCCGCGAATAAGTTTATAGGGTAAAAATAAAATTGTTATGTTGACTAATTACTTGAATAATAATTTTTTTGACCATAAAAAGTAAAAAAAAATAATTACATTTGGGGGCTATATGTAATTGTAATTTTTTCACCTACAAATGTAAAAAAAAAAAAAAATAGGAGGTATAAAACAAAGATATCCTAATTACTTTCATTGAATGATAATTACGTGCAACAGTTTTGCCCCCCAAATGTTAATGGAAAAAAAGTTAAAAAAAATTGAATGTTATTGTTAGGTTATCAATTGGTTAATCTATATAAAAAATAAATTATTTTTGAAAAATATAATTCTCTTAATTAATTACGTGAATAATTCTTGTCCTAATTATATCAATTAGTATTTTTATCTTGCAAAGAATAAGAAAAAAATTAATTCACAACTAGGGAATGTATGTATTTATCCCAATTCTTTGCTTGAATTACTTGTTAATCCTTTAAAAAATATCTTAAAAATAATTATTTATTTATTTATGCAGATAAAATATTATTGTCTGCTAATTCACAAGTTAGGAATGGTGAATGGTTTAGGGAATTCACAACTAGGGAATGGTATGTATTTTTTAAGTTAATCCGTAAAGGAATACATTATTTATAAATAATGGTACGTATTTGTCTTAATTCTGTCCGCAAATAAGTTTATAGGGTAAAAATAAAATTGTTATGTTGACTAATTACTTGAATAATAATTTTTTTGACCTAAAAAAGTAAAGAAAAAAAATTACATGCAATTGTGGCTGACACGCACATGCAAAGCTCCAATTCAATTTTGGACAATTGTGCAATTTGAATTTCGTGTGAGAGTAACCTGCATTCCACTTGTGCGGTTACTCTCACACCAATATCAAATTGCACAAACACCCCCAAACGTAAAAAAAAAAAAAAAGAGGGGCCTTAAATGCAATAAGGATGGTATGTGAGAGTCACCACATGAGCTTTGTGCAGTGACTCTCCCATCAATTAAAAAAAAAAACCGTCAACTAAAAAAAAATTCGGGTAAGAGAGACACTGCACAAAGCTTGTGCGGTGACTCTCACATTACCCACAAATTGCACAAAGACCCCCAGCAATTAAAAAAAAAAAATTTCGGATGAACAATTGTGACAGTCACCGCACAAAGCTTGTGCGGTGACTGTCACAATTGCTTGAAAATTGCACAAAAGCCCTCCTGACACACACTGCACACCTGCACACGTGGAAAAAAAAAATTAAGCAGTCGCTGCACACAGCTTGTGCGGCGACGTTAAAACCGGAATGAAAAAAAAAGTGACCCCAAAATGGGGACTTTTTTTTAAATTAACAATAATTAGAGAAAATTGCCGACGTAATATGGCCACATTATTATTGACAAATAAAAATAATTAAATTAAATAACAAGTTTGTTACACGGAATGCCAGTGTTTGCAAATGCAGCATAATGAAGCAACATTATTGATTTTTGTATTATTAGAAAAGTCGAAAAGAGTATCATTAACAAATATGAAAGCAACAGTATCATTTGTCAAAAATAAATTTGATTGACCTCATTAAAATTTCTTAATCAGAAGGACTGTTCCTTGAGCTTATTAGCTTGTGCCTTGTTGATCGCCTCATCTTAACCACCATTCGATGTGCTAGGATTAAAAAGATGAACAGCTTCTATCAGTCTATTACATGGATAATAGATATGAACTGGAGTGCAAATGATTCTAGATCTTGCGATGCTTAAAGAAAAATTTAAGATTCCAACTGCCCATTCCGAGCAAAGGGATTTTATAACGTTTATGTAGTGGAATGTGCATGATGACGTACCTTTTTGCACCACATGCGACACACAAAAGATTGTATTTGTAGGGAAATCCACTAACCATTATTTTCTTACAAGTCTAGTACAATTGCTTTTTACCTTAAAAGACACCTATTCTACAGGAAGGAATGGCGAGCACCTTCTAACTTCTATTTTGTATGTGACTTTTGTTTGCAACTTCGAACTTGTTAAAAAACATAAATGAGAATTTAAGGAAAAACGTTAGCAACTTTGCAAAAATACTAATCTTAATTTTTGAATTCATTTTAAAACAAGCAAAAGTGGCTGTGAAAAGTGTTGTCATTCATCTTTTCTTTTCTTTTCTTTTCTTTGTAACATAACTCAAAACGATGCCTTAATACCAAAGGATTTTCTCTTAACCACTGTCTGACTGGATGATTACCAAGTAAGAACAAACACAAACAACAAGCAAGCACAGGCAAACACAAACACTCGTGCACAACACATTCAGATCTATATGAAATAGCCCTCCTCAAAAATTGAAAAACTACATTGAAGTGAATATAAGATTCTTAGCTGATGCACAAGTCCAAATAAAAGCACCTACAACCACCTCATCAGTGCCTGTAAAGTGAAATGATCAAGTAAGATCTTTTGATTTGGAAGGTTTTTCTTTTGGCTACTGATCAAGTAGGGTCTCGACGCTTTATTTTTCTTTAACCCTCCAAAAGAATGACTTTATGGTGCACCTTTTTTGGCCTCTAATGTCACACTTCTCCTTGGACAAAAATAACGGTCAAGTCTAGTATACATTCTCACAAAAAGAAGTTTTAAAAAATTACACTAGTGGGAATCCTCAAGGAGTAAAAAGGAAGCAAGAGAAATTGTAAGGCTTGGCCTTGAAGGATTCTTGATGGCCTAAGAATGGCTTTTCAAGTCCCAATCTTCTCTTGAGCTTTCTGGCACTAGGAACTTGTCCAATTGGCAATTGCTCAGAAGAAAGAGTAAGAATACGGAATTATAAATCTTTTGAGGTGGGGTGGAAGTGTAACATCCCGCGTTTAGATTGACCCAATAACTTTTGACACGGGTTCAAAATGCTTAAACCAAATTATTTAGTAGACCAAACGCAGGATATTATATATCATTTCTTTTCTTTTCTTCCCACCGATGTGGGATATCACATTCACCCTTCCTTTAGGCCTTTGCGTCCTCGCAAAGCCCAATTCATATCCGGACTGTCCACTCGATTGTGTCGGATTCTAGAGGTGGCTTGTACGGGCTCTAGAGGTGGCTCCTGCCCTTAAGTCGACGTAGCACTTAGCCCTGCACAGCACTTAGTTCCTTCACTTTCCTTGTGTAGTCGCGGCCCAAATACCATAGGTCCAGTTTTACCCTGTGCAGAGATCACACGAGGTTCGTTCTGATACCATTTGTAACATCTCACGTCTGGGCTGACCAAATAACTTTTGAGCTTTAAACCACGGGCTCAAAATACTTAAATCAAGTTATTTAGTAGTCCAAACGCAGGATATTATATATCATTTCTTTTCTTTTCTTCCCACCAACGTGGGATATCACAGGAAGCCTCCAAATTCCCCATCTCCTTTTCATGGAATTGGATAGTCTAATTGTATTTTTATATGCCAGTAAATGTAGGCTAAAAAAACAACCAATCCTTTTGTCTGTTCGCACCTGTCATTCAAGGCTGCAGTGATGAGAAAATCATGTAGAACCTCATAAATTGGTAGTCCTTTACGCTTACACTTTTCTATCCTCTTATCAAATCCACAACTTGTCAAGGTCTTTCCAAAATGTAAACCTAAGGCTAATTTCCTTAGAGCTTACATAGTTTCCAAAATGGGTGATTCTAAAGTTTCTCAGTTGTAAAATCTAGACGTCTTGCTAAGTATGATTTTCAACTATTAAATATTTGAAACTCTATTTTGTTTAGATATTTGAGCTAGGAGGAAGTGTTATGTGGTGTGTGTTTGCTTGTACTGTGCTTTTCTGAAGTAATTTTATTGTATAAAGTGTAAATTTCTGCTTTAATAGTTGCCTTTGACAGAAATTACTGGTAACAAAGAAGTACTATATGTGCGACCAATACCGTTTAGAATTCTTTTGAGTATATTCTTGAAGACACTTGATAAATGCACAACAGTCCCGAACATGTTCATGCAGCTTAAACATTCTCAAAAGAATGAATACTTTCATAAATTAAAAGAAAGATCTCCGTGTCATGACTAATCGCAAAGATCATTAATTATTCCTCTTTTCTTTGGAGTGAATGGCTAATAATCCCCAAGATTAAGGCATCAGATCCCTTTAAACAGATAGAAAAGGTGCACCTTCTGTCAATCATATCACTTGACAATTGTTAAAGCTAGTTGAATATGATTTGCATGCAAGTTGGCAAAACAGATGGACAAGGTGCACCTTCTGTCATTCATATCACTGGACAATTGTTAAAGCTTCTTGAATATGATTAGCATGCAAGTAGGCATATTTTAAATTGGTCTTCCTTTGTTAAGAAGTAGAAGTTTTGTCGTGTAATTGCTCATTCAGATACTAAATTGATTCTTGAAGAAAGATATTTTGTTCAAGAAGAAATGTCAAGTTGACATTGCTGGTTTAGCCCCAGACTTGATTCATAAATTAAAGAGCCAATAGCAAAAGTCCAGCAAATTTCTCTTATTATTGTTATTTAAAAAAAAACTCCCCATTTTGGGATCACTTTTTTTTTTATTCTAGATTTAAAGTCGCCGCACAAAAAAAAAAATTTTTTTTTCCACATGTGTAGGTGTGCAGGTGCATGTCAGGATGGTTTTTGTGCAATTTTTGGACATTTGTGAGAGTTACCGCACAAGCTTTGTGCGGTGACTCTCACAAATTCCACTATCTGAATTTTTTTTTTTACATCGGGGGCCTTTTGTGCAATTGGGAATTTTGTGTGAGAGTCACCGCACGAGAACATTAAATCCCCAATTGCATCTTAGCCCCCCTTTATTAAATTTTTTTTCTTTTTTTTTTATGTTTGGGGGGCCTTTTGTGCAATTGGGGGTTTTGTGTGAGAGTCACCACACAAGTCCCGTGTGGTGACTCTCAAACAAAATCCCAAATTGCATCTTAGCTCCCCTTTATTAATTTTTTTTTTTTACGTTTGGGGGGCCTTTTTGCAATTGGGGATTTGGTAGTGAGAGTCACCGCACGGGTGTTGTGCGGTGACTCTCACATTAAATCCCAAATTGCATCTCAGCCCCCTTTATTTATTTATTTGTTTGTTTTACGTTTGGGGAGCCTTTTGGGCAATTTTTGGGGGGCCGCCCACTTATTGCCATTTAGCCCCCAAATGTTAAACAAAAAAAAATGTTAAAAAAAATCATTCTCTTAATTAGGTTATCAATTAGTTAATGTATATAAAAAAATAAATTAGTATTAAAAAAATCATTGTCTTAATTAGGGTTTAGTTGCCATAATTCTTGTCTTAATTATATCAATTAGTATTTTTATCTTGTAAAGAATAAGAAAAAAATTAATTCACAACTAGGGAATGTATGTATTTATCTTAATTCTTTACTTGAATTACTTGTTAATCCTTAAAAAAGTATCTTAAAAATAATTAATTATTTATTTATAAAAATAAATTATTATTGTATGTTAATTCAGAAGTTGGCAATGGTTAATGGTTTAGGGCACAACTAGGGAATGATATGTATTTTTTATGTTAATCGTAAAAGGAATACATTATTTTAAATAATGGTACGTATTTGTCTTAATTCTGTCCTTGAATAAGTTTATAGGGTAAAAAAAATTGTTCTGTTGATTAATTACTTGAATAATAATTTTTTTTACCTAAAAAAGTAAAAAAAAAATTACATTTGGGGGGCTATATGTAATTGTGCAATTTTTTCACCTACAAATGTAAAAATAAAAAAAAATTGAAGATATAAAATAAAGATCTCCTTGAATGATATTACTTGCAATAGTTTTGCCCCCCAATGTTAATGGAAAAAAAACCCATATTCCTTTAATGTTATTGTTAGGTTATCAATTAGTTAATTTATATACAAAAATAAATTAGTTTTAAAAAATAATTCTCTTAATTAATTACTTGAATAATTCTTGTCTTAATTATATCAATTAGTATTTTTATCTTGTAAAGAATAAGAAAAAAATTAATTCACAACTAGGTAAATGTATGTATTTATCTTAATTCTTTACTTGAATTACTTGTTAATCCTTAAAAAAGTATCTTAAAAATAATTAATTAATTATTTATGAAAATAAATTATTATGGTATGTTAATTCACAAGTTGGGAATGGTTAATGGTTTAGGGAATTCACAACTAGGGAATGGTATGTATTTTTTAAGTTAATCCTTAAAGGAAACATTATTTATAAATAATGGTACGTATTTGTCTTAATTCTGTCCTTGAATAAGGTTATAGGGTAAAAAAAAATTGTTCTGTTGATTACTTACTTGAATAATAAATTTTTTTACCTCAAAAAGTAAAAAGAAAATTACATTTGGGGGGCTATATGTAATTGTGAATTTTTTCACCTACAAATGTAAAAAAAAAAAATAAATTGGAGGTATAAAACAAAGATATCCTAATTACTTTCATTGAATGATAATTACTTGCAACAGTTTTGCCCCCAAATGTTAAAGGAAAAAAAATTTTAAAAAAATTTAATGTTATTGTTAGGTTATCAATTGGTTAATTTATATAAAAAATAAATTAGTTTTAAAAAAATAATTCTCTTAATTAATTACTTGAATAATTCTTGTCTTAATTATATCAATTAGTATTTTTATTTGTAAAGAATAAGAAAAAAATTAATTCACAACTAGGTAAATGTATGTATTTATCTTAATTCTTTACTTGAATTACTTGTTAATCCTTAAAAAAGTATCTTAAAAATAATTAATTAATTATTTATGAAAATAAATTATTATGGTATGTTAATTCACAAGTTGGGAATGGTTAATGGTTTAGAGAATTCACAACTAGGGAATGGTATGTATTTTTTAAGTTAATCCTTAAAGGAATACATTATTTATAAATAATGGTACGTATTTGTCTTAATTCTGTCCTTGAATAAGGTTATAGGGTAAAAAAAAAAATTGTTCTGTTGATTACTTACTTGAATAATAAATTTTTTTACCTCAAAAAGTAAAAAAAAAAAATTACATTTGGGGGGCTATATGTAATTGTGATTTTTTCACCTACAAATGAAAAAAAAAATGGAGGTATAAAACAAAGATCTCCTAATTACTTTCACTGCATGATAATTACTTGCAACAGTTTTTCCCAAATTAATTACATGAATAACAATGTTTTTTACATTGACACAAACCCTAAATTCTAACCTTAACCATAACCTAAACCCTATACCATGTACCCTAACCAAAACCATAAACCTTAAATCCTAAAACCCTAAACCCAAACCCTAATTGTAACCATAAACCATAAACCCTAACCTTAACGAGTAACCCTAAACCCCAAACCCTAAGCCTAAACTGTGACACCCTAGAAATTCATATGAAACTATTTTATTCATGTATGTTTATAAGTAGCTCAAAATAATAATGATAATGGTAGAAAAAAAAAACCCTAAAACGTACTTAAAAGAAAAATTCTTTCATTTGAAATCTAGCATTAACTCTTGATTTATTAGTTGGAGGATTTCATAAGTTAATTAGCTTAATTAACTAAGTTTCTTTCCTCATTGAGTAGAAAACCTAAGAATTAAACTTGGATTAAATTCATTAGATCATTAGTTTCTCATAGTGTTTCATTTTAACTAGCTTATATTACTATTTTCTAGTTTTTGACTACTTAAACTTTAGCTCATTTTTTCTCAAAAAAAATTTCACTTCATTCACTTGCTTTATTTTCTCTTCTTGGCAGAATTTTTCTTTCTCTCTTTTCTTCTTCCTTGGCCGAAAATTCTTCTTTCTTTTCTTTTTTCCCTTGGCCGAATTTCTCTCTCTTTTCTCTCCCTCATGGCCGGATTTTCCCTTCTCTTTATTTCTTCTCTTTTTGCTTTAATATTTATGTCATAATATTATTAATTACTAGGTGGAAGAGATCTTTCTTGTGTCACCAATTAAATTAAAACAAGTTTACAACTAATGTCTAAAAAGCCTAAATCCTAACTTGCTTCTTGTAATATTTTTATTGGTTAATCTTTCTCCCAACTTTTCCATTATTTCTTCTCTATTTTCCTAGACTACTTCCTTCTCCTTTTCATTTTCTCTTGGCCGGCCTTGCTCACTCTCTTTTCCTCTCATATTTCTCTCAACTTCTTGGAGCTTTTTCTTCCAACTTTGAGCAAATTTCACCATAGAAAGTGAGCTTATCCTTCCTTCTAAGCAAAGTTCTAGGCTTGTTGTAGGTATGTACTACAAGCTTTAACCATTAATTTCAAGTTTAATTGGTTTTTTGTACTAGTTTAATCTTGACTTCTTATGATTTTAACTTGAAGATTTATGCTTGAATTGAAGTCTTACTTGTTAGAGATAGTGTTTTCTTGGTTAGATTGAGTAGTAATTGGTATTTAAACCTTGAAAAATTTCATGGGGTATATGGTTTGGTTGAAGATTCTTGGAATTGAATTCTTGAATTTTAATGGGACTTTGATGGAATTTGAACTTGGATTGAACTTGGAAGTTGTAGAACTTGTGGAATTATGGATTTGATGGTTGAAATCTTGATGGAAAACCAAGATTGGAAGGGCCGAATTTAAGGGGAAATAATGCCAAAATTTTGTTAGAAAACCCTAAAATAAAAACCCTAAAATGAAAACCCTAGAATGGAAACCCTAAACCCTAAACCCTAAACCCTAAAACAAAAACCTTAGAAAAAGGGGATATTTCTTGATTTTTCTTACTAAGTTAATTAGGGTTTAAATCTAGTTTTCATTAGATTATTTTTTTATTTCAGGACCTCGAAAGTGAGACCCGACCTTTTTACGAAATATTCTCGTAGGCATTTCAGGTGAGTGTCTTTATGTGTGCATGATGCATGTAACGTGATATTTCATTTGTAAATATTATGCTATGATTGCAAATATTATGCGATAAAATGTGCTACTTGAGGAAAGATGTGTACTTTATCGCATCTATTCCACAATGTGCTACTTGTTTTCATGATTAAATGTGTTACTTGTGTTTGAGACTTCCGTGACTAACTTCACCGTTACTTCACGGATAGTCAACTTGAACGGGCGTGGGAGGATATAAGGTGCTGGGTGTTTTAGGGCGTGATGTTCATTCCCTCATGAGTTGTTAATCCTCTAAGAGGCCAACTCCGGGTTGAACTTTCTTGCGTGTTGGCCCTCCAAGGTCGAGGTTACTCCCTGGATGTGGTAGCATGTTAGGAGGTTATAAGGTGTGTGGTGGTTAGGGTCTTGCTTGATATTACCGGTATGACCTTGGCACGGACCTGAGCTATTATCTCGGTCCCAATGCCTTGTTTATATAATCGGTACTTGTTTCTCCTGCGGTCGAGCTTGCTCCCGTGGTTGAACCCTATATCCGCCATTGACTAATTGTTTAATTATTTGTTCATGTGCTGATTAAATATCTTGTTAAATTATTTTATTTTTCTGAAATAATAGATTTTTGGCCTGCCTGCATGATTTGGGCACTCACTGGGCTATTATAGCTCATTCCTTCATTTGTTTTTCTTTACTCAGGTATTTCTCACTCTTAAAGCTGGGCATGGCGAATTTAATTATAGTAGACTTTTGTTTTGTATTTTG
Organism: Mitragyna speciosa; assembly: GCA_024721245.1. Classification (NCBI taxonomy): domain Eukaryota; kingdom Viridiplantae; phylum Streptophyta; class Magnoliopsida; order Gentianales; family Rubiaceae; genus Mitragyna; species Mitragyna speciosa. The sequence goes on from CM045561.1 coordinate 13,707,992, forward strand.
GTCAACCGAGTTGTTTGGTTACCATTGTAAATAATATGTATATTTTGGACATGTAAACTTGTAGTACATGGCCTGTAACATTTTAGTGACTTTTGTATCTTAAGTTGAACTATGTGAATGTATTCTATTTTGGGTTAACTGTACGTGAATGTGCTGAGTGCGTGCTTGAGTGAGTCCTGGCGAGAGCTAGGCAGGCAGTCCGCTAAGCCCTTTGGTGCGCCTCTGGGTAAGGTGGGGCTGTCACAAGTGGTATCAGAGCTTAGGTTTGAATCCTATTTTTAGTTCGAACCGTGTAGTGTGTCGGGTAGGAATCGGGATTTGAGTCAGTTACTCTTAGGCCTGATCACCCTAAGTTGTGAGTGATAAAATCCTAATTCCCGTGCCTGAAAACCTGCGTGAATGCATTTGAGAATGGTCTAGTTATTTTTCTAAGCTTGATTTTGAGACGTGATACTTAAGTATTATTTATTATTAAGTTTTTCCTAGGATTAGATTTGAGTGATTTATTTTCTTTAAACCTGTAGGTATGTCAGATAGCAGTCGAGATGAGGTGTCACGGGCACCACAGTCATCTGGAGCAGCTCCTGTGCAGCATGAGCGTCGTAGAAGACCCATAGTACGCTATCGTGAGGGACCAGGGCATCCCTATCGCACTTTTTCACCTGCCCGTCGAGTCCGCCCTGCTTGTGGATGTTGGAGGACTTATTCTTATCCCGATTATGTTGTGCTTTCTTTGATAGATGATAGTAGGCGGGTCGAGCGGGAGGGTAACACCTCCCAGGCCCGTATTCATGAGTTGAGAGAGACCGTTAGAGCCCAGGCTCAGAGGATTCGCGAGTTAGAGACTGCTGTTCGGGAAGAACAGCAGAGGACTGACGCCTACCGAGAGCAGTACCAGGACCTACACGGTCGTCTTACACGTGTTGTGCAGCATGTTCGAGATCACACGGGACGACTGGTGGATGAGAGTGGGTTGCTAGTAGCTCACGTATTAGATGAGGTACGAGATGTGGCCCAGCAGGCAGGGCCAGGGCAGGCTGGACATGTACCTCCTGGGGCCGAGGAGGCTCCTGAGGGGGACCTAGAGAGAGATGTGAGCTCAGTGGGATCAGTCCAGTTGGACTAGATCTTAGATTAGATCTTGAGATGAGGATGTGTATGAAAACTTATGTTAGTTTTGTTATGCTTGTATATGTGACATGTTTTGTACCTGAACTCTTGAAACTGTGTAATTTGAACTACTTGTATATATATGTGTGATCTTGTTTGGCATGAAACTTGATTCCTTGTAAATTTTGAATTTGTGCATTTTACATTATATCTCTGTCATTTATTACGTAGAAAATTAAAATAATTCATTCATGTTATTATAGAATATTAAGTCATGAGCGGACGTGGTCGCGGTAGAGGACGTCCCCGTCGCCAAGACCGGGGCGAAGAAGCTACCTCTAGCATAAATCCGCCTTCAGGGGTCGATCCAATGATTGCGGTCCTGAACCGAATGACCGATGTTCTAACGCAACTTGGGACCCGACAGAACCCAGTAGTGGAAGCTGGCAGTTCTCATAGAAACCCGACCGTAGGGGAAGACGTGGCCCTGGAACGGTTTCAGAAATTCAACCCTCCCAAGTTTAACGGCAGCCCAAATCCTGAAATCGCTGAAAAGTGGTTAGAGGACATTGAGAAAATATTTGCCGCCTTGAAATACCCGGATGAACGGCAAGTGACCTTTGCTGTATTTCAGTTGGAGGGTGCTGCCACCCCTTGGTGGAACCTAGTGAATGCCAAGTGGGAAAGATATCAAACTCCGAAGACATGGGCAAACTTCACCAGGGAGTTCAAAGAAAAATACATTCCCGTGCGAGTACAAGAAAAACGGGAAGACGAATTTTTGAAGTTGAGACAAGGTACACAGAATGTAGCTGAGTATGAAGCTTAGTTTACTAAACTGTCTCGTTATGCCCCGGAACTGGTGGCCACGGAACGACGACGAAAGAGAAGGTTTATTCAAGGCCTAAACCTGGAAATTCAAGATGCCCTTGCCGCCGCCACTATAGATACCTATGAAGCTGCGGTGGAAAAGGCGCAGCAAGTGGAAGAAACAAAGTCCTTGGTCCGCACGGTGAGGGCAAGGAGACGAGAAGGTGCCAGTGACGCTCGACCCCCGACCAGAAACGCTCCAGCCCCTAAGACGGGGAGGGGAACTGGAGGAACAAGAATTGGGCAGGGTGCCCCGTTCGGAAGGGCAAGAGGGGCTCCAATGACAAGAGCTCCGTCAAGAAGGTGAACGGAAGGAGGACACGCAGAAGGAGACACGACTACCAGCTGCATCTGTGGCCTGTGGATTTTGCGGTAAAGGTGGTCATGTAGAGACCGACTGTTGGAGGAAGAACCGCAAATGTTTGCTCTGCGGTAGCGGCGACCACCGGATAAATCAATGCCCAAGGCAAACAGCTGGCGGATCGAGCAGCGCTCAACCCGGGCCCAAGGAGACCAATCAAGCTAAGGAGGGCGGCAATAAACGGAAAGTACCAGCACGCGTTTACGCTCTCGACAAGCGTGATGCCCAGGAGTCATCCGCAGTCATTGAAGGTACGATCCTTGTTTTTCATCACCTAGCTACACTACTAGTAGACCCTGGCTCTACCCACTCATTTGTGAACCCACAATTTATGACTGCCCTAGAAGTCCAACCTGTTAAATTATTTTATGAATTGGAGGTGAGAACTCCCACTGGGGACCATTGCCTGACAACCAATCTTGTTTATAAAGATTGTGAACTTCGGGTAGGAGAAAGAAAATTTCTAGTGGACCTTATAGCTTTACCTATTCGGGGATATGATGTAATATTAGGCATGGACTGTTTAACCCGGTATAGTGCTCAATTAGATTGTGGGACGAGAGTGGTGAATTTTAAAATACCGGGAGAACCTATTTTAAGGTTTGATGTAAAGAAAACCCTAGCTTCCTCAAACCTCCTCTCTGCCATGCAAGCTAGGAAACTGATATCTCGGGGGGCCGTAGGGTATCTTGCTTATTTGATTAATACACCTGAAGATAAAGTGAGACTTGAGGATGTGCCAGTGGTAAAAGAATTTCCTGATGTTTTTCCTGAAGAATTAAGTTCTCTACCACCGGAGAGAGAAGTAGAATTTGGAATAGAATTGATACCAGGAGCGGCGCCAATATCCAAGACTCCATACCGCATGTCCCCTGCAGAACTTGGAGAGCTTAAGATCCAACTCCAGGATTTATTGGAAAGAGGTTTTGTCAGGCCGAGTGTATCACCATGGGGAGCCCCAGTGTTGTTTGTGAAAAAGAAAGATGGTACCCTTAGACTTTGCATTGACTATCGAGGGTTAAATAATGTCACTATAAAGAATAAGTATCCCTTACCTCACATTGATGAATTGTTTGATCAGTTGGAAGGCGCGGTCGTATTTTCCAAGATAGACCTGAGGCAAGGGTACTATCAGTTGAAAATTAAGGAGGAAGATGTGCCTAAGACTGCATTTAACTCTCGCTATGGTCATTATGAGTTTGTGGTGATGCCATTTGGGTTAACTAATGCTCCGGCGGCTTTCATGGATTTAATGCATAGGGTTTTTAGACCATACCTGGACCAATTTGTGGTGGTCTTTATTGATGATATTTTAATATTTTCTAAGTCCCATGGGGAGCATGAGAAACATTTGAAGATTGTGTTACAGACTTTGAGGGATAATAGATTGTATGCTAAATTTAGCAAGTGTGAATTTTGGAAGAATCAAGTATCATTTCTGGGTCATGTCATTTCGAGGGAAGGAATAGCGGTAGATCCCTCTAAAGTGGAAGCAGTAGTTGATTGGAAACGACCTGAGAAATCCCACTGAAGTTCGTAGTTTCTGGGATCTAGCTGGCTACTATCGGCGATTTATCAAGGATTTTTCAAGATAGCCACCCCACTCACTATGTTGACCCAGAAGAATGTTAAGTTTAATTGGGATGAACGGTGTGAACAGAGTTTTAATGAACTCAAGAAACGATTAACATCGGCCCCGGTGCTGGCATTGCCTAATGGGAAAGAAGTTTTTAGTGTGTATACCGATGCTTCACGGGAAGGCCTAGGATGTGTACTAATGCAAGGGAAACAAGTTGTTGCCTATGCTTCCCGTAAGTTAAAACCTCATGAAAGAAATTACCCTACTCATGACCTGGAATTAGCTGCTGTGGTATTCGCGCTCAAGAAGTGGAGACATTATTTATATGGGGTCACCTTTGAGGTGTATACAGGATCACAAGAGCCTAAAGTATTTATTTTCTCAAAAAGAGTTAAATTTGCGGCAACGAAGGTGGGTGGAGTTATTAGAAGATTATGATTGTACTATTAATTATCATCCGGGTAAAGCTAATGTTGTCGCGGATGCTCTGAGTAGAAAAGCTCAAGTGGCTAACTTGGCTATCCGTGAATGGAGGCTATTAGAGCAATTTAGCGAGAGCAATCCACGGATAGTTGGATCTAAAGTGATTTGTGGGAACGTAAATGTACAATCTGAATTGTTGAAGCAAATTGGAGAAGCTCAAGACAAGGATCCTACGCTACAAAGACGGATAGAGAAAGCTAAAGCGGGGACCTTACCTGAGTATAGCGTTGGACCGGAGGGTTTGTTGAGGTTCCGAAACCGTATCTTCATCCCAAGAGACGAAGAATTGAAAAGAATAATCTTGGATGAGGCCCATCGTTCCAGGTACACTGTGCACCCGGGAGTACAAAAATGTACCAAGATCTAAAGAAACTGTATTGCTGGGATAATATGAAGAGGGAAATAGCAGAGTATGTTCAAACTTGTCCGACGTGTCAACAGGTCAAAGCTGAACATCAGAGACCGTCAGGACTGTTACAACCTTTGGAAATCCCAGAGTGGAAATGGGAGCACATTACCATGGATTTTGTTTCTGGTTTGCCGAGAACCCAAAGAGGGCACGACGCTATTTGGGTAATTGTTGATCGCTTGACTAAATCTGCCCATTTTCTGCCCATGAACATGACTTACCCTTTGGAAAAACTTGCTCGAATGTTCATTGATGAAGTGGTGAGACTGCATGGAATTCCAGTAAGTATCGTCTCGGACCGAGATCCTCGAGTTTACTTCTCGACTGTGGAGACAAATGCACGAAGCCTTGGGAACAAAGTTAAACTTTAGCACGGCTTACCATCCCCAGACCGACGGACAGTCCGAACGCGTAATCCAGATCTTGGAGGACATGCTACGAGCAAGTGTGATGGATTTTGGTAGCAATTGGGATCAACACTGTGACCTTGATTGAAGTTTGCTTACAATAATAGCTACCAATCCTCTATTCCAGATGGCCCCGTTCGAGGCACTGTACGGAAGAAGATGCAGAACGCCAGGCTATTGGGATGAAGTTGGTGAACGGAAAATGCTAGGTCCAGAAAAAGGTGCCGTGGATAGAAGAAGCTTATGAAAAAGTTAAGCTAATCCAACAACGACTCCAAACTGCTCAGAGTCGACATAAGAGCTATGCCGACACTCGAAGGAAAGAGTTGGAGTTTGAAGGTCGGAGACAACGTGTTTCTCAAAATCTCGCCATTCAAGGGAGGCATTCAGTTTGGTAAGAGAAAGAAACTTCAACCAAGATACGTGGGACCATTCAGAATCATTAAACGTATCGGCAAAGTGGCATACCAACTAGAACTGCCTTCAAAGTTGTCTAAGATGCATAATGTTTTCCATGTATCCGTCTTGAAAAAGTACCATCCGGACCCACGGCACGTGCTTCAACCCGAGGAGATTGAGCTTGATGAAACGTTGGCCTATGAAGAGCAACCAGTTCAAATCTTGGACCGCAAAGTGAAAGAACTGAGAAATAAACAAATTCCTCTTGTCAAGGTCCTGTGGAGAACATCATGACTTGGAAGAAGCCACTTGGGAGACAGAGGAGGAAATGCGGAAAAATTATCCCCGGCTCTTTGAAAATCAAGGTAGAATTTCGAGGACGAAATTCTTTTAAGGGGGGGAGGATGTGACACCCTAGAAATTCATATGAAACTATTTTACTCATGTATGTCCACTAGTAGCATAAAATAATAATGATACTAGTAGAAAAAAAGAGAAAACCCTAAAATGTACTTAAAAGAAAATTCTTTCATTTGAAATCTAGTATTAACTCTTGATTTATTAGTTGGAGGATTTCTTAAGTTAATTAGGTTAATTAACTAAGTATTCTTTCCTCATTGAGTAGAAAACCTAAGAATTAAACTTGGATTAAATTCATTAGATCATTAGTTTATCATAGTGTTTCATTTAACTAGCTTATATTACTATTTTCTAGTTTTTTGACTACTTAAACTTTAGCTCAATTTTTCTCAAAAATTTCACTCATTCACTTGCTTTATTTTCTTTTCTTGGCTGAATTTTTCTTCTCTCTTTTTCTTCTCCCTTGGCCGAAAATTCTTCTTTCTTTTCTTTTCTTCCTTGGCCGAATTTCTCTCTTCTTTTCTCTCCCTCATGGCCGGATTTCCCTCTCTTTATTTCTTCTCTTTTTGCTTTAATATTTATGTCATAATATTACTAATTACTAGGTGGAAGAGATCTTTTTGTGTCACCAATTAAATTAAACCAAGTTTACAACTAATGCTTAAAAAGCCTAAACCCTAACTTGATTCTTGTAACATTTTTATTGGTCATTCTTTCTCCCATCTTTTCATTATTTCTTTTCTATTTTCCTAGCCTACTTCTTTCTCTTTTCATTTTCTCTTGGCCGGCCTTGCTCTCTCTCTTTTCTCTCATATTTCTCTCAACTTCTTGGAGCTTTTCTTCAAACTTTGGGCAAATTTCACCATAGAAAGTGAGCTTCCCTTCCTTCTAAGCAAAGTTCTAGGCTTGTTGTAAGGTATGTACTACAAGCTTTAACCATTAATTTCAAGTTTAATTGGTCTTTTGTACTAGTTTAATCTTGAGTTCTTATGATTTTTAACTTGAAGATTTATGCTTGAATTGAAGTATTACTTGTTAGAGATAGTGTTTTCTTGGTTAGATTGAGTAGTAAATGGACATTTAAACCTTGAAATTTCATGGGGTATATGTTGTTTGGTTGAAGATTCTTGGAGTTGAATTCTTGAAATTTAGTGGAATTTTGATTGAATTTGAACTTGGATTGAACTTGGAAGTTGTAGAACTTGTGGAATTATGGATTTGATGATTGAAATCTTGATGGAAAACCAAGATTGGAAGGGCCGAAATTAAGGGGAAATAATGCCAAAATTTTGTTAGAAAACCCTAAAATGAAAACCCTAGAATGGAAACCCTAAACCCTAAACCCTAAAACAAAAAACCCTAGAAAAAAAAGGGGATATTTCTTGAATTTTCTTACTAAGTTAATTAGGGTTTAAATCGAGTTTTCATTAGATTATTTTTTTTAATTTCAGGACCCGAAAGCGAGACCCGACCTTTTTACGAAATATTCTCGTAGGCATTTCAGGTGAGTGTCTTTATGTGTGCATGATGCATGTAACGTGATATTTCCATTTGTAAATATTATGCTATGATTGCAAATATTATGCGATAAAATGTGCTACTTGAGGAAAGATGTGTACTTTATCGCATCTATTCCACAATGTGCTACTTGTTTTCATGATTAAATGTGTTACTTGTGTTTGAGACTTCCGTGACTAACTTCACCGTTACTTCACGGATAGTCAACTTGAACGTGCGTGGGAGGATATAAGGTGCTGGGTGTTTTAGGGCGTGATGTTCATTCCCTTGTGAGTTGTTAATCCTCTAAGAGGCCAACTCCGGATTGAACTTTCTTGCGTGTTGGCCCTCCAAGGTCGAGGTTACTCCCTGGATGTGGTAGCATGTACGGAGGTTATAAGGTGTATGGTGGTTAGGGTCTTGCTTGATATTACCGATATGACCCTTGGCAAGGACCTGAGCTATTATCTCGGTCCCAATGCCTTGTTTACATAATCGGTACTTGTTTCTCCTGCGGTCGAGCTTGCTCCCGTAGTTGAACCCTATATCCGCCATTGACTAATTGTTTATTTATTTGTTCATGTGCTGATTAAATATCTTGTTAAATTATTTTATTTTCCTGAAATAATGGATTTTTGGCCTGCCTGCATGACCTTGGGCACTCACTGGGCTATTATAGCTCATTCCTTCATTTGTTTTTCTTTACTCAGGTATTTCTCACTCTTAAAGCTGGGCATGGCGAGTTTAATTATAATAGACTTTTGTTCTTGTATTTTTGGATAACCAAGCTGTGTTGGTTACTATTGTAAATAATATGTATATTTTGGACATGTAAACTTTTAGTACATGGTCTGTAAACTTTTAGTGACTTTTGTATCTTAAGTTGAACTATGTGAATGTATTCTATTTTGGGTTAACTGTACGTGAATGTTCTGAGTGCGTGCTTGAGTGAGTCCTGGCGAGAGCTAGGCAGGCATTCCGCTAAACCCTTTGGTGCGCCTCTGGGTAAGGTGGGGCTGTCACATAAACCTCAACCCTTAGTCCTAACTCAAAACCTTAACCCCTAACCCTTAAACCCTAAACTAAAACCCTAATCGTAACCATAAACCTTAAGAGAAGGAAACCCTAAACTCTAACCCTAACCCTAAACCCTAAATCCCTAAACCAATTTAAACCCTAAACACTAACTCTAAATCTTAACCATAAACCTGAAATCCTAAAACCCTAAACCCAAACCCTAATCGTAACCATAAATCATAAACCCTAACCTTAACGAGCAACCCTAAACCCTTAAACCCATGAAACCTAGCCCTAACCCTAAACCCATAAACCCTAAACCCTAACCCTAACCATAACCCTAATCATAAGCATAAACCCTAAACCCTAACCCAAGCCCTAATCTTAACCCTAAACCCTAAACCCTAAGCCTAAACCCTAACCCTTAGGCCAAACTCAAAACCTTAACCCCTACCCCTTAAACCCTAAACTGAAACCCTAATCGTAACCATAAACCCTAAGATAAAGAAACTTTAAACTCTATCCCTAACCCTAACCCTAAGCCCTAAAACCCTATGCCAATTTAAACCGTGAACACTAATCCTAAACCTTAATCGTAATCATAAACCATAAACCATAAACCAATTTAAACCCTAAACCTTAATCATAGCCATAAACCCTAAATCTTAAGCCTAAATCCTAACCCTAAACCCAAAAACCTTAAACGTTAAACCCTAACCCTAAACCCAAAAACCTTAAACATTAAACCCTAACCCTAAACCCAAAAACCTTAAACCTTAAACCCTAACCCTAACCCTATCCCCAACCCTAACCCTTAAACCCTAACCTTTAAATCATAGACCCTGAACCCACAAACCCTAAACCCTAAAGCCCTAAACCCTAACCTATAACCCTAGTTATTACAACATAAATCGTAAACCATAACCCTAAACCCACAAAATTGGTAAATGAAGCAATAACCCTAAAAAGTGAATAGTGACAATATATAACACCGCTCTATCATAAAAAACATACATAGTTTTGTACAATGATCGTCACAGGATGTAAAATATGAACAAGAATGACAATATATAATACCACGCTACATATGCCTCCTGCCCCTGTCACATGGTGTGATAGAACAACCGCATCTCCAATGCCTCCTCCAGTGTGCCATGTAATGTTGGTCCTGTTGGCGAGAAGATCTCCTCAATCCAATATCAAGATGTAACGACAATGAAGGCTCGTCAGCATCGTCTGTAGGAATCGGTGTTTGTCCGCAGCGGGGACACGACTCAAGTTCAGAAGGTCCAGGCATAGCACTCCTGGAAGTGCTACAGCGAGATGATAAGTGAGCATTCCCCCAAACATGAAGTTGAAGATAATATCATCTCCAACTGAAGAACTGCGATCTGATGTGCCATAGTCAGTATATGGTCCAAAGGCTGGCATCTGCGTAGGGGTGTTGACTGGATCAAATGTCGAGACATACCCTGACTGTCCAGAGGAATTAGCACCGTGATGTGAAGAGTGGAGATTAATATCGTCATCTTGATCCAGTAGTAACTCAACCTGCTGACAGTGGCATCCTCTGTGGCTTTGTCCTCGCCGATGCTTGCGTACACGAAGAAAGGGATCCTCACGTTGCACCTGAGCCTGCGATGATGAACCGGCTTCAAGTCGGTCAAATGTCCCAAGCTGCATGTGATAGTCTCTCCCAACATGCTACATGCTACCAAATACCTCTGCGTGTATAGACTGTAGATGGGTACGCATATTATGGGGCTGTGGTACATCTTGCGTGAGAACCTCATGCGTAGCCCATCCGATGCGTGCCATAATGTCCATCTAAATAAACAAAAAATGAAATTAATAAGTTAGGTTAAATGTATAAAAGATGGTTCAATAACAAACGTTACATAAATTTCAACAAGTTTGTTAAACACTATAGGAAAATTTAGGCGTACCAAATAATCATGTCGACCTGTATCTCCTCGTAGCCCCTCCCGATGTGATAGCTGCACAACAGGAGGTGTAATATATCGGAAAGTATGTAATAGGTACCAACGTATGTAGTTAGTGCTCGGAGAGTACGGGTCTGCAAGAGGCTCATGTATCACTGAATCTGCACGACGATCCTACTAATAAATCTAACTGCTATGAAATGCCTCCCAATCCTAACCAACGCGGCCGGATCTACCCAATGCATGCAGCGCCGACTGCGTGTCTGGAGGCTCAGGGATGTCCTACTGAATGCCAAACTGTCGAAGTACGCGATTCGGTAGGTGAATCTCTACAATATGAAAATAGATGAAAGGGACTCTCACACGCCATAGATACACATCGACAGTACAATTCGGGTGTATCTGTGTAAGGACACCCGTCGTATACGGCTCCCATATGAACTGCATGATCACAACTTACATCATACTGCCCGAGTTTCGAGATGTGATCTCGATAATAGGTCAAAGAATGCTAGGGTGCATTAGCATGAGTATTTGTAGTACTCTAACGTGCTCCCCATGTATGTTGGGCATAAGGCAATGCTACTTGGGTCAACAATTTTCGATCGAAGAGTTAAAAATCTTTCCCATACCCAAAGTTGAAAAGGATGCGAAATAAAAATATTTTTCATTTGAATTAGATATGGAAGTTAAAAAAGTATGACAATATTATCATGTCATACCAGTAAAAGCATGTATGGGTCGGCGATGACACGTGTGGCTGACTTACATGCCATACACATAAACCTGTACAGCCTAACTAATACTGTACTCCCCTAACTATAACAAGACATACCTTGAATGTCCCGTACATAGTTTAAAAAGTGTGCGAATACCAAATTGCCACAAGTATCAGCTAACAACATCAAAATATACATCCGAGCATGCTGACCTACGGTTTCGTCATTCGCATGAGCTAGCAATCCGCCTATGCAGTATCGCTCTAATGCCTTAATCCTAAGTCTCCTGTCCCTAATATCATCATCCTAAGGGTAAAAACTCAAAACTTCTTGAACGAGAGCTTTATTTTGGAGGGTATTTAGGTCTCGATCGACCAATATCACTGGGATGTCGTCGATACGCAAGCCCCACAAAACTGGGACATCCTGGAGCGTCACAGTAGCCTCACCATATGGTAGGTGAAATGTGTGGGTCTCCTCGTGCCACTACTCTATCAATGCTGTGATCAGGGTATGATCGTACAACAACATACCCGTTTCGACAACGAGCCCAAATCTGACCGAGTCCAAGTAATGTAAAATACGTGGATCCTTAATGTTTCTAATAAAATCTCAAAAATATCCATCACATCTTTTCGCCTTAAGCTGTTGCTCGTTCAAGTGGAACACTTCCCGGGACTGATGGCCAGGCCATAAACCAATAGACTAGGGTCGTGTAGTCCAAGATGAGGGGCCGACGTAGCTGGTAGTGAAGGAAATGCATGCCATAAGTCTGGTATCATGCGCAAGTAAAACAAATTCGGTTACAAATTTGTATAAATTAAAACACAAAGTTCACAATGTACATGAATAAGCAAATTGTTAATTCAATTGTTAAAATAATACGACAGAATGAATGCTTGCATATAATCAATCGAACAGAAGTACATATAACAGATGAACGTGCAACTCAACTTTATTCGCATTGTTTATAGCATTACACAAAAAAATAAATAAACAAATCGCTACATCCTTAATTAAAAGAAAAAATATAAAAAAAAGATCTGCTAGAAAAAATGGGTTAATCGGGGACATGACACTGCATTGTAACTCAGCTGGCAACAGACACTTCATCTACGTGGGGCATCAGGATAGCGGTGATTCATTTTGTTTAGAATTCGTGACGTTCTCTGTCAGTCCCTTGTCTTTCTCTCAGTCATGTAGCATCATAGGCTAATGCAAAATCAAGAGTCGCCCAATACGCTTGGTGCCTAATAGGGTGAAACTGGTCTGTCTACATCTGAAAATATGTGAAATTTGTGTAGACAGGATCAATTAATTCAGTCAGCCTAATGCCTGCCTTTCGACATGCGGCCATAACATAGGAACATGAGAACCTTAAAGATTGGTATTTACCGCACGTGCATGTTTGCAGACTGAAATTTACTGTTTGGATATTTCCACCCCTGCCATGATGAATTCTCGTAACCACTCCATATTCGCCCGCTGTGGTACTGTGTTACCGAGTGCCATCGTGCCTTTTCCTTATTTACAGAGTATTTATCCCACTGATACTTAGGGAGTGAAAAAGTGGGATTCGATACAATTTTTTGTTTTCTCTCCCATAATGACACATTTTGGTTGAATGTGTGTTCAATGCATGCTTTGGTTGATAATAATCTGGCACTCCATAATATTTTGTTGAAACACTCGGCAACATTTGTTGACATGTGTCCCCACCTATACCCCTCGTCCTTGCAAAGCGCCCATTGATTTGGTTGAACCGATTCACCTGTCAGCCATCGATGTGCCTCATCACTGATAGCCTGAATTTGCTGCATGAATTCATCGTATTTTTGTTCTTATTGGGCAGATTCAGTGGCCCACACAAGATCTTTCAATTTGGAGGAATATGCATAATTCTATCATAAGTTCAGTATGAAGTACTAACATTATAACATCAATGTGAAGTTAAAATATGCACTTTACAATTATCTTATTGCTGATTTTTAAATTTTTTTGTGAAGTTAGTTTGGACGTGAACCAAGCAGAATTTGTGAACTACATTTCCATCCGACCAATTATGCATGGCGTTAATAATGCCCTTGTGTCGGTCAGAAATGATGCAAATTTTTTAGACATTTTCAAAAATATACTGGCGCAGCTATTGCTTAAACTATCCCCAACTGCGATTTGTTTCTTCATCCATAAGGGAAAAAGCTAGCGGTAGAAGTTGATTGTCCGCATCGAACCCAACTGCAACAAGAAGTTTGGATTTATATAGCCCCTTCATAAATGTTCCATCTACACAAACAATAGGTTTTAGGAACCTGAATGCTTCGATAGCAGGCCCGAAAGCCCAAAAGACGTAATAAAAAATGAAGCACTGTGATGTATTATATGGATGGTGCAGCCAAGAGACAATTGTGCCGAAGTTGGTCATTACTAACTCGTGCATGAATACAGGTAACTGCGCTATAGAAGTAGACCAATCATCATACACTAGGTTAATGCACTTTCGTCTTGCAAACCACGCCTTTTTGTATGTGATATCACAGCTGAACTTCTGCTTAACTGCTGTTTGTATTTCTTTGACCGGAAACAATAGACCATTACTTATATGGATTACAATGTACTCGGCAATGATGTGAGAGCTCAATTGTTGGTGATCGTTCGAGTTCGACACGTGAACACAACTATGCACATTCTGCAAAGTCACAATCATTCACTGTTGATATGTGCTCTGAAGTGTAACTCTTAGTTTAAAATTACATGGAGTGGTGGGGGTTCGATGTTTACAAATGACATACCACGTATGTGGACTACTTTTCTTAACTCTGTACTCCCTATTGTTGTTCTTGACCGACCACAATCTAATAGCTCGCTCGACATCAGTCCTTTGTTTGAACAGTTGTCCCAGCTCCAAGTGCTTGTATCTGTTCATTCCACGTATCTAGGACACATGTAATTTTCACGGATCCATGAGATCATATGCCATCATTGCTTCGACACCTTCAATATCTCGAAAGCGACCCCATGACTTCAGACATACCAGCTTGTGTAAGGAACGTGCTAGGACCTTACCTCGTCCTATATGTCTTGTTTGATTTCCCGAAATCCTTCATGATTCGAATCATCACTTTTCTGGTTCTGGTTCGGAATCTTCATCATCCTCTATAACAAGTTCATCACCATGTTGAAGCACTCGTGCAATACTCGCCTTGCTTGAAAGCACCCGTGTAATATTCACCTGCTGAAGCACCCTGTGTAATATTCACCTGTTGCCAGTGTAATATTCTAGCATCAGATGTGAAATGACCCGGTGATTGTACGCAAAGTATTATCAACCATTCGACTACTACTAGGTCGATCCATATGTCTACCCCCACGACGGCGTCTACGAGGAGGTGGATTGGGAGGCAACAGTGTTGCTTCATAGTCAGTAAAAGGGTTACCCAAGCCGCATAAGTTGGCATTAATTTGGTTTTCTTCTACTTTTGAGACGGACACCATCTATTTCATATAATACAAGTTATCGACATCATCGTCGTCCGTTATTGGTACACCTGTATAACTATACCTGCCAATATGACTGTGCGGTAGAAGATTTATCTTACCAACTTCGCTAGGGTGCCTTGGCATTGCGTTGTATACTTTTTCAACCAATCCGTTAAATTCTACACGCTCCCTGACTATTATCATTTTATTGCACCTCGGAGGATCGTAGGCCAATGATCCCCCACTGTCTACAATTTTTCCTCCCCAGTATAGCTGAATAATTAGACCGTTGTTTATTTGACAAAACTTGTCTATTACTCACAAACAAAAATTAAAATATTTACAATTAATATACTATTTATCCATCCATAAGCTACACAATTAAAATATTTAAATCACAAAATCCAAAATTAAAACGCTTATTTTGCCTATTTATTTCAAATAATACAAATCATAAAGATTAACTACAACATAATAATATTCATGTAAAATAAACATTTTAACATAAGAATTTTAACATAATAAAGGCTAGTGCATATTTTTTACATAATACATGTTTTTTAACATAATTAATAATCCGTGGTACAAAAAAACACATTTTAAAATTATATTAAAAATTTGCATATCAATAATTATCCGTGTTAAAATATATATTTTGACATTACTATATAAACCCTTAATCTTGAGTAAACTCTAATAATTTTAACAATATATAACATTTTAATATAATAAGCTAACTATTATGTATAATGCATGTTTTTCAATATCTAATTATAATTCAAAAAAATAAATATTTTAACGTAATAATCAAGGCTTTGTAACATTTTAGCACCTAATAACAAATTTATTATCCACAATAATCCAAAATTTTCACATAACTAATTACCCGTGTAAAAATACCTAAACCTAAACATACTATATTAGGCTTAATCTTAACATAGAATAATCACAATAACACAATTGACATAATCTGAAGATAATAATCTTTACTTAAACTCATTGTAAAATTTAACAGTGTAATATTACTTAAACATTGTAAAATTTTACTTCAACTTATTGTAATATTATTTTGACATTATAATAAACTCATTTTAAAATTTTAACATAATCCACTAATTTATTATACATAATAGTAAAAAATTTTCATATCAGTAATTATCCGTGTGTTGAAATATATATTTTGACATTACTATATAAGCCCTTAATCTTGAGTAAACTCTAATAATTTTAACAATATATAACATTTTAATATAATAAGCTAACTATTATGTATAATGCATGTTTTTCAATATCTAATTATAATACAAAAAAATAAATATTTTAACGTAATAATCAAGGCTTTGTAACATTTTAGCACCTAACTAACAAATCTATTATCCACAATAATTCAAAATTTTCACATAACTAATTATCCCGTGTAAAAATACCTAAACCCTAAACATACTATATTAGGCTTAATCTTAACATAGTATAATCACAATCACACAATTAAAATAATCTGAAGATAATATTTTTTACTTAAACTCATTGTAAAATTTTAACAGTGTAATATTACTTAAACATTGTAAAATTTTACTTCAACTTATTGTAATATTATTTTGACATTATAATAAACTCATTGTAAAATTTTAACATAATCCACTAATTTATTATACATAATAGTCAAAAATTTGCATATCAATAATTATCCATGTTAAAAATATATTTTGACATTACTATATAACCCTTAATCTTGAAGTAAACTCTAATAATTTTAACAATATATAACATTTTAATATAATAAGTTAACTATTATGTATAATGCATGTTTTTCAATATCTAATTATAATTCAAAAAAATAAATGTTTTAACGTAATAATCAAGGCTTTGTAACATTTTAGTACGTAATAACAAATTTATTATCCACAATAATCCAAATTTTTCACATAACTAATTATCCTTGTAAAAATAGTTATTTCAACATTACTATATAAACATAAGTCTTAAGCATAATATACTCACAATAATAATATTAAAATAATTTTAACATAAATATTTTAATTTAATATTAAAGGCTTTGTAACATTTTAGCAAGTAATAACAAATTTATTATCTACAATAATCCAAAATTTTCACATAACTAATTATACGTGTAAAATTACCTAAACCATAAACATACTATATTAGGATTAATCTTAACATAGTAGTAATCACAATAACACAATTAACATAATCTTAAGATAATATTTTTTACTTAAAAATAAAGGCAATTTAACATGTTAACATAATCACTAATTGTCAATCATAATAATTCTAAATGTTCACATAACTATTTATCCAAGTAAAATTATTAATTTCAACATTACTTTATAAACTTAATCCTAACATAATATAATCAAAATAATAAAAATAAACTAACTTTCACATAATAACCCTAAACGTAATAATAAATGCCCTTAAACATTTTAACATAACAATTAGATTATTATCTATAATAATCTAAATTTATTACATAACTAATTATCCATGAAAAATTAAATGTTTCAACATAAACTTCATCTTAATATAATATAATAACAAAAACCCTAAAGCTAATAATTTTAACATAAGGACCAAAAAATAATTTTCAGCAACTTAAAGGTACTAACCCTAAAATTCCAGCAACTAGGGAGGGGATAAAATTAAATTTTTTGAAATATTTTAGGACCTATAAATGAATTTCCAGCAACCTAATGGGCCTAAATGAAAATTCCAGCTACCTATGAAGGTAAAAATCAAATTTTCAACAACTTAGTAGGAGTAAATGAAAATTACAGCCACCAATCAAGGGTCAAAAATTAATTTTCAGCGACCTAATGGGCCTAAATGAAAATTCCAGCTAGCCATGAAGGGTCAAAATCAAATTTTCAGCAACCTAATGGGTCTAAATGAAAATTCCAGCTACCAATGAAGAGTCAAAATCAAATTTTCAGCAACTTAATAGGACTAAATGAAAATTACAGCCACCAATCAAGGGTCAAAAATTAATTTCCAGCAACCTAATGGGCCTAAATGAAAATTCCAGCTACCAATGAAGGGTCAAAATCAAATTTCCAGCAACTTAATAGGACTAAATGAAAATTACAGCCACCAATTAAGGGTATAAATCAAATTTCCAGCAACCTAATGGGCCTAAATGAAAATTTCAGCTACCAATGAGGGGTCAAAATCAATTTCCAGAAATTTAATAGGACTAAATGAAAAATTACAGCCACCAATTAAGGGTCAAAAATTAATTTCCAGCAACCTAATGGGCCTAAATGAAAATTCCAGCTACCAATGAAGGGTCAAAATCAATTTTCCAGCAACTTAATAGGACTAAATGAAAATTACACCCACCAATTAAGGGTCAAAATCAAATTTCCAGCAACCTAATGGGCCTAAATGAAAATTCCAGCTACCTAATGGGCCTAAATGAAAATTTCAAGCCACCGAATGCTTAAAAACAAAATTCCAATAATAATATGCGTACCAATAGATGAAATTCTAGCAATAATAACAACATAAAATGTTAAATTCAAAAATCACAGTTTATTAATATCTAACAAAATTATTAAACCTAACTCTATTTATAAAATATTTAAATTGGTTTTAGGAATACTAACCTTCAATGCCAAAATCCTACTGAATGTGAGAATTTCTAACCTCTCCAACCCTCTTTTCTACTGCAACCCATAGCCTCTCCAACTGCCTACAAGATTAAACATTTTAGTTAGATGGACGAGATAATAAGAGAAAAAGGAATACATATGAGAACAACAATATTTCACTCTTACCTTATGGATGTAAATTAGAGAAAGATAAATCACCAGAAATGAAATGATTTTGCAAGAGAATAACTGAAAGAGGAGAAATAATCGGAAGAAATAATCTAAAGAGTAAGTGAAAGAGAAGAAAGAAATTGCTTCAGTTTGTGAATGAAGAAGAAAGAAGGAAGCTCGATAATTATAGACTCGGCCAAGCATTTAACAAATTTAAAAAAAAATTCAACCACTTTTGGCTTTTTTTGGTCAACAAAGCCATTACTTTCTCTGCATTGCATGCCTGACAATGTAGCCTTCTGTCTAGCATGCATGCCAAGGCTGCAAAAATTTGATTAAAGCCCGATTCCACGCACCTACAATGCAGGCTAAACTCCAATTTCAATTTGTACAATTTGTGCAATTTGAATTTGGTGTGAGAGTCACCACATGCTCCTTGTGCGGTGACTCTCACAACAAAATCAAATTGCACAAACACCCTCAAATGTTAAAAAAAAAAAAAAAAAAGAGAGGGGGCTAAGATGCAATTAAGGATTTAATGTGAGAGTCACTGCACAAGAACCATGCGGTGACCGTCACATTGAATCCAAATTGCATGTTAGCCCACAAATTGCCTAAAAGCCCACAAAGCTTGTGCGGTGACTCTCATAATTGCCCACAAATTACCCAAACGGCCCCCTCAATTAAAAAAAAAAATTTGGTCATTCCATTATCATTTTCAGTTCCACCAAATGAAACATTGTGTATGAGTGTATTCTTATACATTTTGAATATCTATTTCTTTAAGCAAATATTGATTGAGTTAGGAGTAAGAAATTATTTTTTTTAATTTGTTCTAACATATATAATTCCGAAAATGAATATATGCAAATCTATCTTTGTGCAAGTGAACGCGTATAAATTCTTATACCTATGAACTTTTGAAATATTACTGTACATCTTATAAATGTATTTAAGATGTGAAAAGGTAAATCGAGAACGTGTTTGAAAAATGATATTTTGTAAAATTCATAACCAAACAGAGCTAAAGCATTTAGTTGATTCATAAAAAAGTCATTAATGAATTCTTACTCTAAAGTACCCAAAGAATTTAATTTATACGTACATTTTGCTTGTTAGTTTCTGCGTATAGTTTGCTAGTACAGTGGGGTAAGAGCTATGTACATAGCCCATTTCCTACTTTTGTTTTGAGTTTTCTCATGAAGTACTCTTTTAACTGTTAGTAATCTTCTTTTTAAAGTTTAGTTTAAATTAAAAGAAAAACAAGTAAAAACAAATCAGGGAGCACATATGCATGAGGTAAGACGTAAATAAAGTTAAATTTGTATTCAGAGAAAAGGAAAATAATGAAAAAATGGAAGACTAGATGTTTGGTTGCATAAATGCAGATAATTTCTACAAGGCCCCCTCAATTAAAAAAACAAAAAGGTCTTTTGGGCAATTTGTGATAGTCACCGCACAAAGCTTGTGCCGTGATTCTTACAATTGCCCACAAATTGCCCAAAAGACCCCCTCAATTAAAAAAAAAAAATTCAGATGGCAATTTTGGGCAATTTGTGAGAGTCACAGCACAAAGCTTGTGCGGTGACTCTCACAATTGCCCACAAATTGCCCAAAAGGCCCCCTCAATTAAAAAAACAAAATTTCAGATTGCATTTTTTGGGCAGATGTCACATTTGCACAAAAATTGCACAAAAGGACCCCTCAACTAAAAATATATATATATATATATATATATAGTTCAAATATCAATTTGAGAAATTTGTGAGCCACTGTACAAAGCTTGTGCGGTGACTCTTACAATTGCTCAAAAATTGTACAAAAGCCCTCCTGACACACACCTGCACACTTGCACACGTGGAAAAAAAAAATTAAGCAATTGCTGCACACAGCATGTGCGGCGCCTATAAACCTGGAATAAAAAAGAAAGTGACCTTAAAATGGAGATTTTTTTTAAATTAACAATAATTAGAGAAAATTACCCAAAAGTCCGAATGTGAACTGTTGTACCATTCAAAACATGGTAGCGCCAAGGGTGTCAGAGAACTAAAAAGTTCGATCATTCGGCTTGAGATGGATGTTGATTGAACTGAGCTGAACTTGAACAGTTAGATTGTGTAACGAGTCTGAATATAAGTACATACCAATTGTGCTCAAAAGCTCATCGAGCTATTGTGAGAGAACTGAGAAGTTGGATCATTCGGCTTGAACTCAGTTTTAATTAAACTGGAGTTGAACTTGGACAGTTCATTTGTTTAACGAGTCTGAATATAAGTGCGTACTAACTATGCTCAAAAGCTCATCGAGCTATTTGAAATATATATTATATTTGTAAAATTATTATTTTATCTATACTTCTTAGAAAACCTATAATTTGATCTCTTTGAATTCCAAAAAGTTGGTGGTAGTTTTGTAATTGCATTAATTATATTCATATATAAAAAATTTAAAAAGACTACAAACCCTATTTAGATTATAAATGACAAAATCAAAACCTATTCTGTGATCCAAACAAATTTTCAGCCTTCACTTTCTTTCTGTTCTCATCAAATCCTGTTTCTGCCATCCTTTACTGTCACTCTCATCCACCAAAGCAACCCCTCTTGGTAGCCGCTCTCACTCACAGCACCTAGTGAGTAACTCTTGTTAGAAATTTCCCAAGATCCAATATCAGATATTTGAATAAGTCTTTAGCATAAAAGCGTACCTGGATTCATGCTTGACTGATGTGCTGCTTGAATCCTGTGTGACTTAGGGTGGTCTTCCAGATCTACACGTATTCTCTGATCCTTTGAGAGAGCCTTTTGATTTTTCTCTCTGGTATCTTTCTTAACGATGGGATATTAAGAAAGGAACGACTGAATAACGATACGTGAGATCCAGGGACCATAACCCTACTTATAGATAACCCATTTGTTATCTTTTTTAGTACTTCTATTTTAGCCCATCATTAAAATAGAAATAATCTTTAAGTCTCTACACATTAAAGGCCCACATCCTATTAGATACATTAAAGCCCAAATCACAATTGATCACTTTAAATTGGGCTTACTTTATTTGACAGTTTGCAACACATAATTATTAACATATAAGTCCAACGTTGGATTAAGGATCCAACAATCTCCCACTTGGACTATATGTGTAACCTTATAATTATGTTTTGCAATATAACCTTATGAGCTCAACTTTACTGTCATTACCAAAGTGTATCTATAACCAATTCGGTCCATCAATTATATTAACATAGGATCAAAGCGGCCTTTGTTATATAATCATAACTCGACCTATCAATGGTCACGTATGCTGATACAATTGAATGACATGAATCATAATGTGGATGTGTAGCATAGAAATTTCATGCAATGTGATCTTAACATGCCTATTTCTAACTGGTCCTCTTTAAATTATGCGAGATCAACCATACAAAAAAAACACAGAGTGTGAATAAATTGAAACTTTATTTAAACTACTGAAAAATATCAATGTCATAAGAGCATTTAAAATAACAAACTCCCACTACAACTGAATATCACTTAATGACATGACACCCATATGAGCAGTATGCTCGTGAAACACTTTGGGTGGCAATCCTTTAGTAAGCGGATCCGCAATCATGGAGTTTGTTCCGATGTGCTCTATAGACAACTGTCCACTCTGAACTCTTTCCTTAACTGCTAGGAACTTGATGTCTATATGCTTGGATTTTGTAGACGTCCTATTATTGTTGGAATATTGAACTGCTGACTTATTGTCACAAAATAATTTGAGCGGTCTCTCAATGCCATCCACCACTCGTAATCCCGTGACAAAATTTTGCAGCCAAATACCATGATTGGACGCCTCATAACAGGCTATGAACTCTGCAGCCATAGTAGAAGAGGCTATAAGAGACTGTTTAGCACTCTTCCATGATATGGCACCCCCAGCTAATAAGTAGATGTAGCCTGATGTCGATTTCATACTATCTTGGCATCCAGCATAATCGGAATCAGTATACCCAAGGATCTCGAGCTGATCTGATCTCCGATATGTGAGCATGTAGTTCTTTGTTTTCTGTAGATACCGCAAGACCCGTTTGGTAGCTTTCCAGTGGTCTGATCCTGGATTGCTTAAGTATCTACCCAGCATCCCTGTAATGTACGCAATATCTGGACGCGTACAAACTTGAACATACATCAGACTCCCTACTGCTGATGCATAAGGAATCTTCTGCATTTCTTTTTCCTCAAAAGCATTCTTAGGACACTGATCAAGACTAAATTTGTCTCCTTTAGCAACAGGGGTATCACCTGATTTACAATTTTGCATGCCATACCTTTTGAGAATCTTTTCAATATAGACCTTTTGTGATAGTCCAAGAATACCTCGAGAGCGATCCCGGTGTATCTGTATACCCAACACAAAAGATGCATTACCAAGATCTTTCATCTCAAAATTCTTAGCTAGAAATCTCTTGGTTTCATGCAATAAATCTATATCATTACTGGCAAGCAAAATGTCATCAACATATAATATCAGGAAAATATACTTGCTCCCACAGAACTTATGGTATACACATTCATCAATCCAAATTCATCTCAAAATCAAATGAGATGATCACTTGATGAAATTTAAAATACCATTGTCGAGATGCTTGCTTGAGCCCATAGATGGATTTCTTAAGTTTGCAAACCATATTCTTTGGATCTCCCGATACAAAGTTTTCTGGTTGCACCATATAAATCGTCTCATCAATGTTACCATTGAGAAACGCTGTCTTTACATCCATCTGGTGTAACTCAAGATTGAAATGCGCCACTAATGCCATTATAGTCCTAAAAGAGTCTTTCGAAGAAACCGGAGAGAAAGTCTCTTTATAGTCGATGCCTTCTTTCTGTGTAAAGCCTTTTGCGACAAGACGGGCTTTGTACCTCTCCACATTGCCTTTTGAATCCCTTTTGGTTTTAAATATCCATTTACAACCAATGGGTTTCGCTCCTTCTGGCAATGGGACAAGATCCCAAACGTCATTGTCTTTCATAGACTTTCATCTCTTCATTCATGGCATCGATCCACTTTTGAGAGTTAGAACTTTCTATGGCTTGATGGAAGTTGATTGGATCATCTTCCATCACTCCAATGTCATCCTCATGTTCTTGGAGAAATACAATGTAATCATCTGGCACTGCACTTCTCCTTTCTCTAGTGGATCTCCTTAATGGCACTGGTTCTTGAGGTGGTAGAGTTTGTTCTTCTTGAACAGTTTCTTGAATAGGAGGTATCTGAACATTGTCTTGATTTGTTGTGTCATGAACAAGATCAGGAATAGGATCCCGAGCAAAATCAATGACACCTGTGGGAATATTAACATATTCCTCTTCAAAGACAATGTCTCTCACTGTATCTTCTCCTCCAAACTCTACATCCTCAAAGAATCGGGCATTTCCCGTCTCAAAAATCGACTTAGTTGTGGGATCATAAAATTTGTAACCCCTGGATCTTTCAGAGTATCCAATAAAATAACAACTCACCGTTCTTGAGTCCAGTTTCTTTTCATTTGGCCTATAAGGCCTTGCCTCAGCTGGACATCCCCATATATGCAAATGGTTTAAACTGGGTTTCTTTCCAGTCCAAAGCTCGTATGGAGTTTTAGTAGTTGCCTTAGTTGGAACTCTGTTAAGGATATATGCTGCAGTTTTAAGTGCTTCTCCCCAGAGTGATTCTGGTAAGGTAGAATGACAAATCATACTCCTCACCATGTCTTTAAGCGTTCTATTTCGTCTTTCAGCAACACCATTCATCGTTGGTGAACCAGGCATGGTGTACTGTGGGACGATACCGCATTCCTCTAGGTACTTAGCAAACGGCCCTGGACGTTGTTCACCTGAACCGTCATATCTACCGTAGTATTCTCCACCACGATCAGATCTGACGCTTTTAATTCTTTTGTTGAGTTGGTTCTCAACTTCAGCTTTAAAATTTTTGAACACGTCCAGTGACTGTGACTTTTCATTAATGAGATATATGTAGCCATATCTTGAGAAATCGTCTATGAACGTTATAAAATATTGTTGACCATTCCAAGCAGATGTAGGAAATGGCCCACAAATATCTGTATGTATAAGTTCTAAGACGTCCAAGGCCCTATTGGCTTCAAATCTCCTTTTATTGGTTTGTTTCCCCTTTATACAGTTGATACAATTATCAAAATCTGTAAAATTTAAAGGGTTGAGAATTTCATTTGACACAAGTCTCTCTATTCTCCGTTTGGAGATATGACCTAATCTTTTGTGCCATAATGTAGCTGAATTCTCATTGGTTAATTTTCTTTTTACACCTCTGGTACTCAAATGCAAGGATTCATTAAACGAGGCAATAGTATCAACCATATATAGATTATCGTAATATAATAAAGAACCGGAACCAACTAATTTTGAATCATGAAACAATCTAAATTTTCCATCTCCAAATGAACAAAAATAACCAGATTTGTCCAAAATAGAAACAGAAATCAAATTCCGTCTAAAAGACGGTACAATAAATGTTTCATTAAGATCCAAATAAAATCCAGTCTTTAACAATAATCTAAAAACTCCTATTGCCTCAACTTCAACTGTTTTGCCATTGCCCACGTAGATATATCTTTCATTATCATTAGGCTTTCGGCAACTCAGGCAACCCTGCATAGACACACTGATGTGAGTTGTTGCACCAGAATCTATCCACCATGTGTGTCTTGGTACCGAAGTTAAATTAACCTCAGAACAAACCAAATTAAGAAGCATACCTTTCTTAGCACGCCAAGCGTGATAGTTGGTGCAATGCTTCTTTTTATGCCCTTCGGCTCCACAGAAGAAACAACCATTCTTTCCCGATTCAACCGGTTTCTTTTGTTGTTTCTTTTGAGATGCCGTACCTGCAGCTTCCTTATCCTTCTTCCTTTTGTGTCCCTTACCTTTGTTATTAGTGGATGAGACCAGGTGAGCACTTTCAGTCTTTTCTTGCTTCAACCTTTCCTCTTCCTGTACACAGTGTGAGATGAGCTCATTCAGAGACCAAGTCTCTTTCTGACAATTATAGCTCACCTTAAATTGGCTATACTGTGTAGGAAGAGATATCAAAACTAGATGCACTAATAATTCCTCAGAAATTAATAGATCAAGTGCACCTAGCTTAGAAGCAAGATGAGACATTTCCATGATGTACTCCCTTATATTGCCTTTACCACCATATCTCATTGAAATTAGACTTGCCAAAAGTGTACTTATTTCTGCCTTTTCACTTTTGACAAACCTCTTTTCAATGTCCTGAAGGAACACCTTAGCTGTAGTTGTATTTTCAGATATTGTGCCTCTGAATGCTTCCGGAATGGCCTTTTTCATGATCATCATACACATGCGATTTGATCTCTCCCACCTTTCCATATCCCTCTTTTCATCAGAGGTACTCTTATCTGTAAGAGGTGGAGGAGAATCATTCCTTAACGCAAGGTCGAGATCCATGACTCCAAGAACTATCAAGAGATTTTCTTTCCAGGACTTGAAGTTTGTGCCATTCAGCATAGGAATAGAACTGATGCTGGTAATAATATTTGCAGGATCATTCATAACTAAACAGAAAACATTAAATAATTAGAAACAAGCTCACATAAACCAAAATAATAATAATAAATTCAAATAAGGTAACCCCATCTCAAGATACCAAAGTTCCATTAATATTATGTCTTTGGACAATAAATATTAACTTCTAAGTGATATCTTGGTGTAGTAATAAGCACTGACAATAAGTACATGTCGAAAAATAAATTTTCCTTTGGGCTAATTTATAATTCACATGTAAAATCCAAATAATCATCACGTGTTTATCACAACAACTGCACGTGCAATTTTATTGAACATTGACCTTCCTTTGGGTAGGCTAATATTAACAAAATTACAAGTACAAAACTAGTTACATTTTAGAACAAATTAATCTCCACAAGAGAGGTCACTTTGGCGACATATTGCTTCAATTAATTTATCCCAAAATATATATAAACACACCAATATTTGAATTTAAAATTATACAAACTTTTAAAACAAAGTCAACTTTAGTCAACTCTGGTCAAACCAGTCAAATCGGTCAACTCCGGTCAAACAGTCAACCCAGTCAACCTAAACAATTGGGTCAAAACTTATTGGATCAAAGATCCATATCCATAATAATTTTTTTTTTTTTTTAAACCCAAAAGTTTATTATTTAAGTCCAAAACCTTATAAAGCCCATATATACTTTAAAAAAATATATATATATTTAGTGGGCCAACTTTTTGGACTTCATAGAACTTAAATATCTCATACTAACTTTATTAGGGCTTCATTAAATTAGTTAACCCTAATTTCCTTAACACAAATATATGCATATTGACCCTTTAAATTAAGAAACAAGTCAAAGCATATGGAAATAACCAAATTAATATTCTTGACTCTACAATGCCTACTGCTTCTTTTTAAAAAATATACGTATTATATTAATTTCTTCAAAAAACTAGAAGCAGTGCCCTCAAATCATCATGCAAGTAAATAATAATTCAAGGAAAAAGACAAATCAATTCCCACGTACAAGAATCGCATGAAAGCAAACAGCTTTGGTTATTTGTAGAGAAGCAGTAGACCCAAAAGAAACTGAAACTTAAAAGCCAAGCCAATAAGGAATCTCTATCGGTCAAAAGCCGAAGACTCTGGAAGCTATCTTAACAAATTTATGGCTGCAAATTCTTGAATAAGTCTCTGACCAAAGATGCTAAAGCCACCCGATTGAAATTAATAAAATAATTGCTACTTAAGAAACTTAAAGGGCTCGTAGTACTGGAATCAAAATCAATACTGGAGCCCATCAATTTAGCAATTCAAGTCAAACATGCAATTCAACATTGAAGATTCAGGCCTGAAAATTAAAGGCCCCCGCCGTACGATGCAAATATTCGCACACTCAGTCAAGACCAGAAACAGAACCAAAATAACATGTACGGTAATTGTACCTTAATAAATCATGCGTATTTGTAATCTTTATAAATAAAACTTTTAAGACTACAAATCATGAACTTTAAACTTTAATAATTCAAATCCTGATATTGGGGCTCTGATACCACTTGTTAGAAATTTCCCAAGATCCAATATCAGATATTTGAATAAGTCTTTAGCATAAAAGCGTACCTGGATTCATGCTTGACTGATGTGCTGCTTGAATCCTGTGTGACTTAGGGTGGTCTTCCAGATCTGCACGTATTCTCTGATCCTTTGAGAGAGCCTTTAGATTTTCTCTCTCTGGTATCTTTCTTAACGATGGGATATTAAGAAAGGAACGACTGAATAACGATACGTGAGATCCAGGGACCATAACCCTACTTATAGATAACCCATTTGTTATCTTTTTTAGTACTTCTATTTTAGCCCATCATTAAAATAGAAATAATCTTTAAGTCTCTACACATTAAAGGCCCACATCCTATTAGATACATTAAAGCCCAAATCACAATTGATCACTTTAAATTGGGCTTACTTTATTTGACAGTTTGCAACACATAATTATTAACATATAAGTCCAACGTTGGATTAAGGATCCAACAACTCTCTACTGCAACCATCAACTAGCTCCACCTCATCGTTCTCGTCTCCACCCTTGAACTTCATCGCCACCATGTCCACCTCCGCCTCTATCTCCCTAATTAACCTTTAAAGCAACCCCTCTCTATAGCTGCCTTCCGTTGTGACAAGCTCAACCTCGTCCCTGTCACTCCCACCTCCACCACTATCACCCACTAAAACAACCCCTCTCTGCCACTGTAACCAGCGACAAGTGACTAATGACCAGAGTAACCCTCTACTACCAATCTTGCTGGTGCCATCTTCCACTGCAATCTCTTGGTGTCTCCCTTATCAAGAATGCAAACCGATGGGTGATGGAGATGTTGTTGGGAAAAAACAAAAGCATGGAAGGATGTAGGGAATTATCCTATGGTCGTCTATAAAATTCAAATAAAACAAGGCGTGGTTTTACTTGAGTTAAGTGACGAGTCTCCATTTCATTTAGGGTGAGGTACGGATCAGTTAGTCAATCCATACACTCAATATCTTAATTGGAACTAGTTGTAATGGTTCGCATAATTTGTTAACTGTATCCAATGCTCGTTATTTAGTTAATTGTTTATCAGTTACTTGGTTAAAGGGAATCAGTATTGCAAATAATGGCAACCGTATTGTACTAAGTTAATTTGACAAAATAGATGAAAAATAGTACAACATATATACTTATTTAAATTTAAAAAAATACTTATATAATTTCAATCACTTTGCGAAATAAGCAATAAATTAAAAATTGAAACTCTTGCATTCACTTTTTTTAAAGTAAAAAAAGTTAGAAATTAAATTTTTTTCACAATACAAGGTAAAAAAAAAAAAACTTGTGCTATCTTCCATATTCCACATCTAAGTTATATGAAAGTAATTCTTTATTTAGTATCAACAAAACATATGATAATGAAAGCATAAAAATAAAAAAAAACATACAAATTGAAAAATTAAACAGAAAGAAAATCAAATATGATATTTAATTTTTTTAGTTAGTTTAAATTTAAAAATAAAATGATTTAATACTCCTCAATTCCTCTATAATATTCACATATATTAGCTTCCAAGACATATATGTGGACTAGTTCAGTGAATTGCAGTTTTTAAAAATAAATACCCGGAGCTGGAACCACTTTTGCAAATGAGGTTTTGTTGATTTAACGGCTTTAAGAATTCAGTTCAATTATTCTGATTTTTTTGTTCGGAATGAACCGAAGTTTATCATTTTTCGATCTTTCAGTTATTTTTGCCCACATCTAGTTTCATTGTCTATTGCACATGAGTTAAGTCAAGGTGGATTAGTGTGACTACTTGATTGTGTATGATCCCGCACTCATCAACCCACAGTGTCTCAATATCATATTATATTAGTACTCCACGAAAATTTTGCACTTTGAAGCTAGTTTTTCCTTATTTTCTCTAGTTGTTCAGTGATTAGTTGAATTTCATATGTATTCTCTTTTCCTTCTGTAAGCTTGAAAAATAACTGATAGCTTGTGTAATTTTGGTGTTGAAACTTGACACTTTGGGATGGGACTTTGGAAACTTTGGTGGTGGTAGTAAATTTGGATTGTTTTTATTTATTTGGTTATGTTAGGATGTGGCTTGGATGGCTATGTTCCAGGAGACTTTTTGATTTCTTGTGGTGCCTGTTGCATTAGCATTGCTAACTTGGCAGACTTTTTGTTATTATATTATGATATGATAATGGATTGCTGAAATTAAGGTGTTTATTTTGCCAGCATCTGTGCTAAAATTCAATTTTGGCAACCTGTTTATGCAAATTTGGCTCCATTCTCATGGTGACGCTTTAAGATTGATTTTCCCGTCCTAATGTAAATTTAGTTACAGATCATGAATTATGTTCATACAAGTCTTGAATCATGTTCTTTGTAGTTGCTAGTTTCTTTATTGGAAGTAAAAGTTCTAGCAATTTGGCTCAGTTACACTTTTTTTTTTTATTATGTTTTGGCACAAGTTATGAGTATTCTTACACACCAAAAAAAGAAAAAAAAAAGCTTATGCATACTTTTAAATTCTTATTCTTTGAGATGTTTAATAAGTATTGAATCTATTTTTTATTCGAGCAAGCTTTGATCGACTTCGAGCTTGATTACATGTTCATGAGCAGCCTCAAATCGATTCAAGCTATATGATGAGTCGTAATCAATTTCGAGTTCGACCATAGCGGTAATCGGGTTCAACTTGATTCATTTACGTCTCTAATAATAGCATTCATCATATATCTAAATTAATAAACCAAATGAAAAACAAAGAAAAACTTATATAGAAAAAATTTTGACGTTTAAGTACTTCAAAAGAAATAGATTAGCGATCCATAAGTACTTTATATAAGGAGTTGTGCAAAGAAACTGAAAACTGAAAATTCCAGAAAATCGAGCTAATTCGAACAGAAAGAATAGGTAATCGAATTGAAACTTGAAAATTATTCATATATCCAAACCTACTTGAGAGAATAAGTTTATGATACGTTTTGTAATTTTAAAAGATGTGGTTACCCAGACTTATCCGTATATAAGGTCAATTATTTTTTTATTTTCATGTTGAATACTAACACATATTTTATGTTAAAGAATAAGTCTTGATGGTTTTCAAAAAGTGGAAAAGGT
Source organism: Mitragyna speciosa (assembly GCA_024721245.1). NCBI lineage: Eukaryota > Viridiplantae > Streptophyta > Magnoliopsida > Gentianales > Rubiaceae > Mitragyna > Mitragyna speciosa. Next base: position 13,738,619 of record CM045561.1, read on the forward strand.
AGAAACAAATGAATAACCTGATTCTATTATTTTGAATGCTTAATGTTTTGATCTAAAATGTTTTAAAGGACAATAGTTCACTTTTTGGTGGTGGACTTTTAGTATTTTTGTTTTATCATTATTTTACATTAAATATAGTTTCTTCATTAATTTAAACAGTTTTGCATATTGTAAATTTGCAAGTTATTTTCTTTATTAATCTAATTTTTAGGGACAAAATATTTCATATATGATTTTTTTGGGTAACAATAGAGCTTAATTAACATGCATACTCGATCTAGGCAACTCACTAACTAATTCCAGTTGGGTAAGGTAGGATGTGGTTAGCAATTTTGATGAACTAGTACAAATAGTTAGGACCAGTCAAATTACAAATTGACCAACTAACCGATCTATGTATGCCCCAACCTTCGATTATGTTAATGTCAGGAACCCAAGTGAAGATGTGCAGAGATGAACATAATAAAAAGGGTTAATAACACTTTGCCCCCCTGAACTTAGGGGGTAGTCACACTTTACCCCCTTGAACTTCAAATATATACACTTTGCCCCCCAAGACTAGTCAAAGTTAGGAATTCAAAAAAAAAGTGAGTGTTATGACATTATCATCCTTTTATTAATGAATATATTTATAACTTAATATCATTTCTTTTCATTTTTAAAAGATTTATATCTTCTCTATTGTATTAATTATATAAAAATATCAAACTAAAAATTTAAAGAAAGTTAATATTTAGTTTATATCTTTGAAATTTTCCTCTTATATTAATATGTACTTCTATATATGTTTTGTTTAATTTATTATACTTTAAGTCAAACAAAACCGATAAATAACACGACACTAAAATAAATTTAATTGTCAAATTTTGTATAAAAATGGTAATACCAAACTCATTTATTTGAACTAAATTTTTATCATTTTAAATTATTTAAACTTTGGACTAATATCATAGTCATTTTTATATTTATCAAATTAGTCCAATATGAAATTTTTAATCAAAGAATATTTTGGGAAAAAAGAAGAGTTAGCCCATTATACAGTACTAGGAAAAACAAGAATAAATAAGTCAAACAAAAAAATATAATATTTAGTCCAAAACAATAAATGATTAGAAATTCTTTAATTAAGAATTTCATATTGGAATAATTTGATAAATATAAAAATGACAATGATATTAGTCTAAAAGTTTAAAAAAATTAAAATGATAAAAATTACTTTAAATAAATGAGTTTGGTATTACCATTTTTATACAAAATTTCACAATTAATTTATTTTAGTGTTCGTGTTATTTATTGGTTTTGTTTGACTTAAAGTATAATAAATTAAACAAAACATATATAGAAGTACATATTAATCTAAGAGGAAAATTTCAAAGATATAAACTAAATATTAACTTTCTTTAAATTTTTAGTTTGATATTTTTATATAATTAATACAATAGAGAAGATATAAATCTTTTAAAAATGAAAAGAAATGATATTAAGTTATAAATATATTCATTAATAAAAGGGCAATAATGTCATAACACTCACTTTTTTTTTAATTCCTAACTTTGACTAGTCTTGGGGGGCAAAGTGTATATATTTGAAGTTTAGGGGGGTAAAGTGTGACTACCCCCTAAGTTCAGGGGGGCAAAGTGTTATTAACCCTAATAAAAATTGGGAAGAAACGGTGTAGTTTTGAGTAAAGCAGGAAACGATGTAGTTTTGATCTTAGAAGTTAGTACAAGAAGTTAGTTAACAGCATGAGTTAGCAGTTAGGAGTGAGTTAGTTGACGAAATGGTAGTAAAAAAATGTGAGCAAGTGTAGAGAACAGGCAGTTATGGAATCAGCAATCTAATTCCTCTTTCATTTTCTCTCTCTCTGACCCTCTACTTCTTACTCTTTCCCTCTCTCTATCTCTCACCCCTAAATCCTTCTTTTCTCCCCTTAATTCGTCTGATAATTCAGTCAGGTCAGCTAAGATCCTGACAATTTGGTATCAGAGCAATCGATCCTCAAGAAATTTCAAGGCACGACCATGGCAGACGGCACTCGCTACAAGTCCATGGAAGAGCAACTCAAGAAACAAGAACTTAAGCTGCAAGAAATGATAGAGTCCTTACAGAAGTTTCAACATCAGATTAGAGGGGAAATGGATAGCAACAATAAAACCATGACAAACCTCATTAGCAACGTAGATCAGAAATTCAACACCCTTATGAAAATGATGATGAAAGAAAAAGCAGTTTCTGAAGAAACAGTCATCAACTCAGGACCTCCTCTATTGCCCACACCTGTCAGTTGTCCCAGAATGCAGTATGAAGAAGACATCACGAGTGTGAAGCAGGAGAAAGTGAATAAGGTTAGTCTTCCAATTTTCCCTAAAATAGAGATACCCAGTTTCTGTGGAGAAAATCCGAGGGAATTAATAAGAAAATGCCAAAAATATTTTATTGTACATCATGTAAGTGAAGATCAGAAAATTAAAATAATTGAAATGTATTCGGAAAAGAAAGTAGATGTGTGGTTTTAGGGTATTAAACTGGCTAAACCGAACTTGAGCTGGGAAGAATTTAGTGAATTACTGTGTAAGAGATTTGGGGATAGACAATTTCAGGATGTAGTAGAGACCTTTAACAAGTTACAACAGTTGGGCAATGTAGAGAGCTACCAGGAACAATTTGAGAAGTCAAAAACTCTCATGCTTATCAAGAACCCCTCCTTTAACGAAAATCATTTTGTTTCCAGTTTTATAAGTGGCCTTAAGGAAGAAATTAAGTCCAAGGTTAAAATGTTGAACCCCGAGTCCTTAATCAAAACCTTTGACGTTGCAAAGGTACCGGAGCAGGTCTACTTGTTGTAGAGTAAACAGTACAAGGTGAGAGATAAACAGATGTTTGATTCTAAATTTGGCATGTTCAAGCATCCAAATTCAGGGGGAAAAAACCAATACAAAATTCCAAATATTCTTGAGAAGCCCAACTTCTCAAACCAAACAGACAGCAAAAGATTAAGCCCTCAAGAAATTCAGTACCAAAGGAACAATGGTTTATGTTTTAGGTGTGGTGAAAAGTACAGTATAGGGCATCAATGCAACTCCAAACAAATAAATCTTATGAGCAGTGAAGAGGATGACGATATAACCTTTGAAGATGCACTAGGGGAACAAGAAAGCTCAATTGACAACCCAGAAGACGTGGTGGAAGTTTCATTGAATGCATTATCAGGACAGCTGAAAAGAAAAACTATAACATTACAAGGTGTTTTGAGTGGAAATGTGATTAGAATCTTAGTTGATACAGGAAGAACGGATAGTTTTATCAATTCTCAGTTGGTAAAGAAAGAAGATCTAACATTCTGTAAATCAGATCCCTTCACCATCATCATGGCAAATGGGAGTGGGGTCACTAGTAGTGCCATCTATCCAAAAGTGGGTTGGATGATTCAGGAGTACCATTTCTCATATGATCTTAAGATAATGGAGCTAGGAGGTTGGGATGTTATTCTACAGGTGGACTGGATGTTCTAGTTTAGCTCCATTATGTTTGATTTTCAGCAACTCACAATCACCCTCCATAATAGTGGAGACGACATTGAATTGTATGGCAATGTTGACAGGTCTGTGTTGAGTTTGGTAGAAGGAAATGATTTGAGGGAATTCATTCAACATAAGAGAAGGTTTGTGGCTACAATAGAGGTACCTCCTACTGACGCATCAGATACTGCAATGCCAGCAGAAGTAAAGTAGATCTTAGATCAGTTTCTAGAGGTGTTCCAATAGCTTACAGGTTTACCACCAGAAAGAGTTATGGATCATCAAATTCCCTTAAAATCAGAATCTCATCCTTTTAAACTAAGACCATATAGATATCTACACTCTCAAAAAATTGAGATTGAGAGACAGGTCAGAGAAATGCTATAGGAAGGGATCATTCAGCATAGTTGTAGTCCTTATGCTTCTCTTGTATTGGTGGTTAAGAAGAAGGATGGAACTTGGAGATTTTGCATGGATTACAGGTATTTGAATGAGCTAACAATCAAGGATAGGTATCCTCGTACCCAATATTGATGAATTATTGGATGAATTACACGAGGCACAATGGTTCAGCAAGCTGGATCTCAGATTCGGATATCATCAAGTCAGAGTGAAGCCTAAGAATGTTCCAAAGACAGCTTTTCAAACCCACCATGAACATTACGAATTTCTAGTAATGCCCTTTAGGCTTACCAACGCACCAACTACTTTTCAGAGCTTAATGAAACAAGTATTCTAGTCATGTCTCAAGAGGTTTGCTTTGGTCTTTTTTGATGATATTTTGATATACGGCCCCAGCCTAGAAATGCGTATAAAACATCTGAAAATGGTATTAGACATGCTAAGGGACAACCACCTATGTGCCAAGATGGCAAAGTGTTAATTTGCCCAAAAGAAAGTCCTTTATTTAGGACATATAATTTCTGAAGAGGGAGTAAAAATGGATCCCAGCAAAACAAACAATATCACCAAATGGCCAAAGCCTCAGAATGTAAAAGCATTGAGAGGTTTTCTCGGCCTTATGGGCTATTACAACCGTTTTATTAAAGACTATGGGGCTATTTGCAAACCCTTAACAGAGTTATCAAGAAGGATAATTTCAGTTGGGGAAAGGAAGCACAAGCCGCATTTGAGCAACTCAAGAAGGTAATGACAACAGCTCCTGTACTCAAAATGCCTAACTTCACTCAGCGATTCGTGGTGGAAACTGATGCAAGTGGTACAGGTCTGGGAGCAGTACTGATGCAAGAGGAACGCCCCATTGCATTCATCAATAAGGCTATTTCCAATAGGCACAATTGTATGTCAGTCTATGAGAAGGAACTTATGGCCTTGGTAATGGCAGTAACGAAATGGAGGCACTACTGGATAAACCACCACTTCATTATAAAGACAGTTCATCAATCACTTCAGTTTTTTCTGGAGTAAAAACTTACCACAAGCTTGCAACCTGAATAGCTCACGAAGCTATTAGGCCTTGACTATGAGATTCAGTATAGAAAGGGGGCTAAAAACAAGGAGGCAAATGCCCTCCAGAGAAGTGACTGCAACTCAAGATGGCATTCAACAGCATCATGCTATGGCCATTATAACTGTGCAACCTAAATGGATACAGGAATTAAAAGGGAGCTATGAAAATGATAACGAGTGCCAGCAAATCATCTGCCAAATCATATTGGGGGAACAATCTAAATCAGATTATAAGTTAGAACAAGGGTTGCTCAAATACAAGGATCGTCTATATGTAGGGAGGACAAAAAGAGTAAGGGAGAAAATCATGGCAGCCCTACACGCATCATCAGTAGGTGGTCATTCAAGTAAAAAAGCTAGCTTACATCGCATACAAGCCTTATTCTTTTGGCCTGGAATGAAGCAGGACATATTCCAATTTGTCAATTACTGTGACACATGCGAAAGAAATAAAGGGGAACATGTACCATATCTGGGATTATTACAACCATTACCTATCCCCAATCAGGCTTGGACTTTATCACGATGGACTTGTATTGAAAAATTACCCTTGTATGGACATTACGATACTATCCTAGTGGTAGTTGATAGACTGACAAACTATGGGCACTTCTTGCTGTTGAAACACCTATTCTCTACAGTTCAGGTGGCACACCTATTTCATACAAGCTTCATGGACTTCCAGAAGCCATCATCACTGATAAAGACAAAATCTTCACCAGTCATTTCTGGCGGGAGATGTTCAAGCTGGTGGGTACAAACCTTTATTAAACCTCAGCATACCATCCTCAGTCTAATGGGCAAAGTGAAAGACAAAATCAATGTTTGGAATCTTTTCTAAGATGTATGTCTAATGAACATCCTACTTATTGGAGTAAATAGATTCCCTCAACAGAGTGGTGGTACAACTTAATTTATCATAGTAGTTTGCAATACACCCCATTTGAGGCTTTACATGGTTACAAACGACAACCTCTGCCATTAGGCCCTTATCCTGATAGTATCATCCCAGCTACTGCAGACTTGATACTGACAAGAACCAAGATAATGCAGTCAATCAAAGAACACCTCTCCAAAGCACAAAATAGAATGAAGTTCTTTGCCGATCAAAGACGTACAGAAAGAAGTTTCCAGGTGGGAGAATGGGTATATCTGAAGCTCCAACCATTCAAACAACAAAATGTGGCATTTTGAAAGAGTCTCACACTCACCTCCAAGTACTATGGCCCTTTCCAAATTTTGGAAAAAGTAGGACAAGTAGCATACATATTGCAACTACCCAGCAACTCCAAGATACATTCATTATTCCATGTCTCACTACTCAAAAAGAAAGTGGGACGAATGCAGCAGGTGGAGCCAGTACTTCCACAAATTAATGATCAGGACTAGTGCATTTTGGAACCTAAGACAATTCTGAAAAGAAGCATGATAATGAGACAAGGACAACTAGTGATCCAGTTCCTCATGAAATGGTTTTCACTAGTAGAAGAGGAGGCATCATGGGAGGATCAATCGTTCATCAAAAATCAATTTCCTTATTTCTAGACTCGAGGACAAGTCTAAAGTTTACAGGGAGGGTATTGTCAGGAGCCCAAGTGAAGATGTGCAGAAATGAACATAATAAAAGTTGGGAAGAAACGATGTAGTTTTGAGTAAAGAAGGAAACAATGTAGTTTTGATCTTAGAAATTAGTACTAGAAGTTAGTTAACAGCATGAGTCAGCAGTTAGTTAGGAGTTAGTTAGTTAATGAAATGGTAGTACAAAAATGTGAGCCAGTGTAGAGAACAGGCAGTTATGGAATCGGCAATCTAATTCCTCTTTCATTTTCTCTCTCTCTCTCTCTCTGACCCTCTACTTCTTACTCTTTCCGTCTTTCTATCTCTCACCCCTAAATCCTTCTTTTCTCTGCTTAATTCGTCTGATAATTCAGCCAGGTCAACTAAGATCCTAACAGTTAGCTAATACTTGAACTTTCGCATATACGTAATGTGTAGGATGAGTTGCTAGATATTTTGATTTCACTAAACTTGCTCATTGTTTAGTCCTCCCACTATTGCAATGAAAGGAGAAAAATGTAGTTTTGGTACTAAATATTTGGACTATCGGTAGTTTCAATCCTTGAAGTTTGAACAAGAGTATATTTAATGGTTGATAACACTTTGCCCCCTTAATCTTAATGGTTAGTCACACTTTACCACCCTCAACCTTGTATATATGCATTTTACCCCTCCTAAAGACTTGTCAAAGTTAGAAATTCGCACTATGATATTATTGACCTTTTATTCATGAAATTAATTATAATTTAATATCATTTCTTTTCATTGCTAGAAGATTTGTATCTTCTTTATCTTCTTAATTAATATAAAAATATCAAACTAAAAAAGTTAAAGAAAGTTAATATTTTGTTTATATCCTTGAAATTTTCTTCTTAGATTAATATTTAATTTCATATATGTTTTATTCAATTTATTATAACTTAAGTCATACACAACTGATAAATTACATAATACTAAAGATAAATTTAATTACCAAAATTTATATAAAAACTATAATACCAAATAATTTATTTAAATTAATATTTTATCATTTTAATTTATGTAAACTTTTAGACTAATATAATTTCAATTTTTATATTATCAAATTAGTCCTAATATGAAAATTCTTAGTCTAATAATGTTTTGGAAGAAAAGAAAAGAGTTAGCCCAGTTATACAAGCATTAGGGCAAAAAAAGAATAAATAATTAACAAAAAATAAATAAATAACACAATACTAAAACAAACACAAGATAGTAATTTTTTTCAAAAGATGTACTACTAACTTATTTTTCTGTTAAAGAGGTAATTTTTTATTATTTTAGGTTATAGTGAACTTTTAAGCTAGTACTGTTGTCATTTTCTAATTGATGTATTTATACTTTACTATTATTGCTTTTTCTTCTAAAAAAATAAAATTTGATTTAACCTTCATTTTCCTTCTCTAAATTAAAAATGAGTCATATCAACCACTTTTAGCAAATTTGATTAAGAATTTCATATTGGACGTAATTTGATAGATATAAAAATGGCTAATGATATTAGTCCTAAAATTTTACATAAATTAAAATGATAAAAAAATTACTTTAAATAAATGAGTTTGGTATTACCTTTTTATATAAAATTTGTTAATTGAATTTATTTTTAGTGTTGTGTTATTTATTAGTTTTGTTTGACTTAAAGTCTAATAAATTGAACAAAACATATATAGAAATAAATATTAATCCAAGAGAAACTTCAAGGACATAAACTAAATATTAATTTTGTTTAAACTTTTGAGTTTGATATTTTTTATATAATTGATACGGTAGATAAGATATTAATCTTTTAACAATGAAAGGAAGTGATATTGAGTTATAAATAATTTCATAAATAAAAGGGCAATAATGTCTTAACACTCACTTTTTTTGAATTTCTAACTTTGACTATTCTTTAGGGGGGTAAAGTGTATATATTTAAGGTTGAGGGGAGCAAAGTGTGACTACCCTTTAAATTCAGAGGGGCAAAGTGTTATTAACCCTATATTTAATACCAAATGTTTCAATTTTTCAGCACGTTTAGTCTTATTGACCAATTTTGCCAAAATCTTACCGAATTCCGATCACTTGATACTCATGTGCCAGTGATAAAAAAAAAATTAGAGGAAAGGAAAAAAATTTTAGTTGTCATAATTTATAATTGTCATAATTTATAATTAAAGGCGCAAAAGAATGCACCGTCTAGGCAAATTTTTTTAGTTTTATTTGCTTATTTATCGTGTGAACTCAAATTAGCACTTTAATTATAAATTATGGCAATTAAAATTTTTTCTTTTTCCTAATTCTTTTTGAAAGTTTGGTCACTAGCATGTAAGTATCAAGTGACCAAATTTCAATAAGATTTTAGCAAAATGGATTAATAGGACAAAATATCTTGAAAGAACATTTATTATTAGATTTGCTTTTGTCCAAACTTTAAGAATTGAAACTGCCGATGCTCCAAACATTTAGTACCAAAACTGCAACTTTTTTGAATAAAATATATTCATAATATGGGAAAACAACTATAAAAAAATAAGTGTAATATTTTCTTTGTTAACTAAGGGACTTGACAGTAATTAATCGACTATCTCCAGCCACTAGAGTCACCACAACAAGATTTGTGTACCTTTGGTTAGTTTGATTAATTCAAATCCTCAATGCAATTTTTCTAGTGTCAATTTGAATGACACCAATTAAAAGTTGCCACATTGCATTCATGTTTTAATAGTCATTAGATTTATTCTAACCTGTGGCAAGCATAAATGCAAGTGGCAACCCCTAATTGATGTTGCTAGAGTTAGCACTATTAAATATAACACTGACGATCTGATCTGTAGTCTCATTTGCACTGACCCCGAGAATTTGCACAAAATGGGAAAAACAAACACGTTAAATTATAATAGCAAAGGAAGATTAGATGGAAGACTAAAACCAGGTTCCCTAAACCCAAAATCCGAAAAATCAAGTTTAAATACAAAACAAAAAAGGATTAGCTTCGTGTTGAATGTTAAGTATCATATAAACAATGGTAGTGATTTTTAGAAAAGCGAAAATTTCATTAGGATCCTTTTAACTACAACACAAAATTTCATGAGCTTCTGGTTGAAACAGTTGGTGAAATGGAACCACTCCTCCGCAGCCCGCACATTGTTGGTGAATTAGTACAGTTCCTAGTCATCTTGACGTGTAAAGACCGGGGAACAAATGGACGAACTCGCCGTCCGTCAATTCTACTCAAATCCATTCCCAATAAAATCTTAACAACATCTTCCCAGATTATACATCCTCAGATAATAGGACGATACTTTTGTTCCTTGCCATTTTTTGGCCCTATGCATCTGTTTGTTTTGTTTTTTAAAAACATGTTTTTTGAAAAAATTTGTATATATTTTTTAATTAATTTTTTATTTCAGATATTTTTTAATTAATTTTTTATTTCAGAAATACATCTATCCAGATAAATATTAAAAACTTCTATAATAATATTTTTTAAAAAAAACCTCAAAAAATAATCATTTAGATGGAGACTAACAGAAAACACCCCACAATTTACAATAAGCAAGCAAATAGTACATACATGCATAGGTATGCTTGTTACATCAACTAGAAAACGAAACCACTATTTATCTCCATTTGGTCATGCATTAAAAAATGCCAGCAGACTCGATATAGACAGACTCACGAGTTACATAACACCACCAGCAGTCACTAACTTCTGCAGATGTCAAAAAAACCATTGCAGAGAACCAAAGTTAAGACTCTATGAAACAACTAATCTTGAATATTTAGCACATTTGCTAAAAAAAAAAAAAAAAATTGAGACTCTATGATAACCTAAATTATTACAACATTAAAATCCTAGAACCATCTTAAACACGGAAACAAAAATTATTACTAGTAAATATAGTAGTAGTAACTATAAAGCTGCCCAATCAATTTCGACTGATGGGTACTTCTGCAACATGAAATTCTCTGATTCATCGAAGGTGGGCTCAGCAAAATCCAAGAAAGTTAAATCAGATTCAGGTGAAGTCATCTCTAATGATGATGTTTCATCAGATCTCGACGGTGATGATGATGAGGCCTCCTCCACCTTTATATGCTCAGGACCTGGATGCATAAATTCACAATTGAATGAAGAATCATCAAAGGTGCTTTCCACCTTTGGAATTGCAGTTGTACTTGTACCCCTTGTCTGTTTCTCAGCTGATGTGTGCTCCTGCTGCTGCCCTGGATTCCCCTGTTTCTGGGAATTGGCCAAGCTTTGACAAATGGCTTGAAGTTTAGCATCAACAGAGGAATGCAAAGGCTTGAAATCACCAAAATCTTGGCTTAGTTGATGCCTAAGGTTGGGAAAATTTAGCCTTGCAAACTCTCCTCTCAGCTTATAAGCAGCCTTATCGTAAGCCAAGGCAGCTTCTTCAGCTGTGTCAAAGGTTCCCAGCCAAAGCCTGGTTCTGTTCTTAGGGAGTCTGATCTCAGCAACCCATTTGCCCCAATGCCGCTGTCTCACTCCCCTGTAAAGTTTGGCAGGCTTTGGTGTAGTTCCAACTTGCTTCATTTGCACAGGCTTGAGGCCAAGAAAATTCAAGTGGGAATGATTCCGATGTGGAAATTGCCTAATTGAGCTATAACCTTGGAGGGATTGAACAGCCAAGCATTGTTGTTGTTGTTGAAGTTCGATTTGAGCCCGGATTTGGAGGATCTGAGATTGGGTGAGATGGTATGGCCCAATTGGACCTGTTTGCACGTCAAATCCCATTTGATCATAACTACACAACCCTTGAGAAAACATGTGGGTTGGGGATGGAGTATTTGAGCTATAACAAGGGTACATGTTGGGCTCAAAAGAGAAAGAAGAGTCAAAAGGGTGGTCAGAAGAGCAAGAAGAAGAAGAAGAAGAACATGATGATGAAGTAGTAGGAGAGGAGGGTAAAGAAGCACCTTTCATAAAAGGTTCAAGTGCTTTCATCAGTTCTTCCCTCAAGGGATCTGATGCTGATGAGAAAATATTAGGGTTGCCACAACTCTGAGTATCTATAGCTGTTGCCATAATAACTTCTCACTACACAATTGACAGATCAATAATTCACACTAAAGAAAAAGATCTGAACAAAAAAAGTGGTTAAAAACTATCAACCTGGTTCTTGTATACCAAAACTAAAGAACAGGTTGTAGGAAAGAAAGTAGCAAGAAAAGGATCAAAGAGGTTTCAAAATAAATAACCTTTTTGGTATCCTTAATAGCAATACTAGTAATTTATGTACCTTGAAAACAAAACGATCAAGACACCAAAACTCACCTGAGGTATCGCAAAATACAGATCCCCTTAGTTGTTTTGATCAAAGCAGAAGAAAAAATGACCAAAAACTATACCAAAAAAATAACTTGGGGAAAAAATAGATTTGGATCTCTATTCTGAATCACCTGGCTTTCAAAAACACTCTTACAGGTGGTTTGTTTTGAGTTTTTCTGCAGTTGAAGTTTGAGTTCAAAATAAAGAAAAAAACAAACAAAACAAACCCTTAATAAAAATTTTACAAATTGCTTGAAAGACAGACGATGACAGAAAGGGATCTCAGAAGCGGGATGTTATAGAGAAGGGGAAGAAAAGAAGAAAGAGAGCAAATGCCAAAAACTCTACAAAATTTTCTGCGGCCTCACTTTAGATTTTCACTCTTGCAAATAGTGGCGACTCTCATGCTCCATATAAAGGCCTAGACTACGGCAACTCCATTCTTGATTAATTTTTTAACCCTAGAATTGTTTACGCGTTTAGTATATAAGCCCACCGAAAATTTTCATTTCTTTCTTTTTATTTTAAAATTTTTCTGATACATTATGAGTTTGATGTAATTCTGAAATTTCTCGAAGAACCTTTTGTACCTAGTCTCATGAGTTCTCTGAATGAGAGTCCTCTATGAGTCCTTTCTTGTTTAGTACAAGTTTCATGTCTCCACTGTGGGAGATCCAATCTAGGACTTTAATTCCATTCACCCACCGTCACTAAGCTCACACTGTCAATTTGTTTTTCAGTGATTTTTCTATTATTTCACCAATTTCTCTTATTGCGTCTGGTCCTTTCTCTTCTGTTTCCATATGTTTTTGAATTTTTGAGGTCTTATTCTATTATTTTTTATTCAATTCTTAGTTTACTGTGTAGGCTTTCGAGTCTTTATTTCATTCAGGCTGTAGTGATACTACTTTGGGGGATCAAGATCAGGCTCAGGCTATCCGGGATGGTAGAGGAAATTGAGAGGCTATGGAACAAGTTGACCTTATCAGATTTGGAGGAGGTGGCAGTGATAGGGGACGATGACCATGAATCATACGCCAGTTTAAGAGGAGAGAATTGTTTGTTGGGCAAAATCCATAGCCCCAAACAAATTAATTTACCAGTGCTATGTTCTACAATGAAAGGAGTATGGAACCTCAAACATGAGGTATCCTATAAAGTTCTAAGCGACAATATCATTTTATGCCAATTCAACTGCGTCTTAGATAAAAACAAAGTCTTAGCTGGGAGGCCTTGGTCTTTTGATAAGCATCTTGTCAATTTCCAAGATTATAAAGGTGAGGCTCAGGTATCTGAAGTATCCTTCGACAAATGTCCTTTTTGGATTTAGGTTTACAATCTTCCTTTAATCGGATGAATGCAGAAACAGCTAAAGTCATTGGTAACCACATAGGCCGTTTTGTCGAAGTGGAAGCTGAACATGATGGTTTGGCATGGGGTAGGTACCTACGAATTAGAGTGGAAGTAATCCTTTCTAAGCCCTTTATGAGAGGAATGACTTTCATCTTTGGAGGACGAGAGCACACAATTTTCTTCAGATATGAAAGTCTGCCAAACTTTTGTTATTTTTGTGGAAAAATTGGTCATGGTGAAAAGGAGTGCGATGACAAATGGCAGACTTCTTCTTCTCTACCTTCGAAGCCACAGTTTGGGTCTTGGCTTAGAGCACCACCACCGTCTGGGAAAGGTAGTCGAACTCAGTCGCAAAGGGAGGAGTCCAACAAGAATCAGGAGACTGATCCAATAGAAGCGAGAAATCCGGTAACAGAAATAAGAGATAAAGAGCTATTGGTGAGGAACTATTTATTTTCAAATCAAACTTTTGAGATTTTGGATCATCCCAAGAATCCGGGACAAGTAGAAATACAGAAGGTAGGAATTGTTTTGACTACTTTGGAGAGCCTGCAAACACCACAACAAAGCTCCCCTCTCATAAATGATAACATTATCCCCACTTATACACCCAAGGATAATTCTGAGCCAAATACTCTTTGCCATCAAAACCACCTTACCAGCAGTTCCAAGTGCACCAAAACTGTTACATTAATTGAAAACACCTCTGATTTGCCAACTAACCATGCATCCGAAACCCAAACCTCTCAAACCTCTATTACCACTGTTGATTTATCTACAAAGAATCCTTCCTTGATAAAGCAGTTGTCAATTACTCTTTCTTCGTCTACATCTCCCTCTCTCAACCCCCTTCAACCTCATACTACTCCTAACCTTTTTCTGGTTGATGTCCTGCTTACTCAGGAAAAAAGACCACCCAGGTCTTTATCCTTTTGGCCTCCCATACCAAATTCCTCTTCTATTATCCCACTCCATAACCCAAAAAAATGGAAGAAAAAGATCCCTCAGCCCCAATTGAAGGTTGCCACACAAGCTCTCATTACCCACAAATCCAAACGAAAACTCCCATGCGATGAACCTGAAGATGAAGTTGACCTGGAGTTTTCACCCAAGAAGAATAGGACCAGCATCAAGCTAAGTGAGCCTACTTCACAGTGCTTTTATCCAATGGCGGAGACCAATGAGTCTCACAGCATGGAACTGTCAAGGGCTTGGGAAACTTTCGACAGTTCGGGAGCTTCAGGAAATCATCCTAAGAAAAGACCCCAGCATAATTTTTCTGTCTGAGACTAAATGTGGTAATAAAAAGATCAATCAACTGAAAAAATCTTTCAATTTGTTTGGACTTGCAGTAGAGGCAAATGGACGATTAGGTGGATTGGCGCTGTTATGGAAAAAAGATGTGACTATTGACATTAGATCTTACCAACAACGATATATAGACTCATTGGTATTGTTTCCAAACTCTCCCCAGCAATGGAGATTCACTGGCTTTTATGGAGAACCAAATACCAACTTATGGAAACACTCTTGGAACTTTCTGAAATCCCTCAATGATATGCCGTCAACCCCTTGGTTATGCATGGGTGATTATAATGAAATTTTGGTTTAGACAGAATGCAAGGGACTTGCAAAGAGAGCTGCATGGCCGATGAATGCATTTCAGGAAGCTCTATGGGAATGTCGTCTGTTTGATATTGGGTATGAAGGGTATCCTTTCACATGGCACTCTTCTATTGACTCTCCTCATAAAGGAAAAGCAAGGTTGGATAGAGGTTGCGCCAATTTCAAATGGACAGAAGCCTTCCCCAATGCTATACCTCACCATATTTTCTCTCATAAATCTGATCACAAAATTTTTTTCTTACCCCTATATAACGATGCTGGTATTGGCATGAAGAATCAAAGGTCCAAGAGGTTTCAGTTTGAGGCAATGTGGATTAAATTAGAGGAATGCGAAAAGGTGATTAAACAACATTGGGATCAATCTATTGATGAAAAAACTGATTTGCTTGAACAGCTGCAATCATGTAGGCTTGGGCTTCTTCAGTGGAGTATATCCAACTTTGGCAACGTTAATGGGAGGGCTGCAATATTGAAGGACCAATTAAAACAGTACCACAGAGGAGACATAGCTGAAGGAGTGAACTTTTGACCAAGTGAAGTGCAACAGCAGCTGGAAGAATTACTAGATAAGGATTGTCTATTTGGCGGCAAAGAGCAAAGACACAATGGCTTCGGAATGGAGATAGAAACACCAGTTTTTTTCATGCAACAGCATCACAAAGGAGGAGAACAAATACCATACACGGGTTGTATAACAGTGAGGGCAGGTGGTGCGAAAATAAGGAGAATATAGAGAAGATTATCACTTTGTATTTTGGTGAATTATTCAACTCATCTAATCCTTCAGATGGAAGTTTCAGCCTAGTTCTTGATCGCATCCAAAGGAAGGTCACTACAGCCATGAATATTCGCTTGAGTCAACCTTATATGTAAGTGAAGTGTCCAAAGCGCTTTCCCAAATGCTCCCTCTAAAATCTCCAGGACCGAACGGTATGAACCCTTTATTTTATCAAAAATTCTGGCATATTGTGGTAAGAGTGTGTCTGATACAATCTTGTCTTTTTAAATAAAGGTAAGCTCTCAAAAGAGTTCAATTGTACTCACATTGTTTTGATTCCCAAAGGCCAACACCCAGAGTCAATCACCCAATTCCGTCCTATTAGTCTATGTAATGTTATATACAAACTAGCTTCTAAAGTGTAAGCCAATCGCATGCGTCCTATTCTCTCTGAAATTATCTCTGAGTACCAAACCGCTTTTGTCCCAGGTAGATTAATCACTGATAATGTACTGGCAGCTTATGAGATTCATCACTACCTAAAATCAAAAGTTGTACGAAAGGAGAGATTCATGTCTATTAAACTAGATACGAACAAAGCCTATGACAGAGTAGAATGGATTTTTGTCATTAGATTAATGGAGAGATTAGGATTACACAAAAAGTTCATTGATCTTGTCTATAAGTGCCTGTCTACAGTGTCCTCTACTTTTTACTCAATGGCGAGGAATTTGGTAATTTGTCTCCAAGTCAAGGTATCCGCCAGGGAAACCCTCTTTCTTCTTATATTTTTATTCTTTGTGCAGAGGCTCTCTCTATCTTATTACTTGAGGCTAAAAAACGTGACAATTTGCAAGGTATCAAAGTTGGGAAGTTGGCCCCCGCTATCTCACATCTCTTTTTTGCGAATGATACTCTCCTCTTTGGGAGGGCCACAATGGAGGAAGCAACACATTTTTGGGACATCATTAATCTGTATGAATAGGCTTCGCGTAAAAAAATCAATGTGGACAAATCAACAGTTATTTTTAGCAAGAATACTCCTCTGGAACTACAAGCCCAGATAGCCTCTTCCTTGCAAGTTCCAATTGCAGCGACACATGACAAGTATCTAGGTTTACCATGCATTGTGGGCAAATCCAAAACTGTTGTCTTTGCTTCCATACTAAATAGGGTAAATGCTCGATTAACAGGATGAAATGAGCAACATCTCTCTCGTGCAAGTAAGGAGGTTCTATTGAAAGCAGTAGTCTAAGCTATTTCATCATATGCCAAGTCATGCTTTAAGCTCCCTCACCACCTCATCAAGAAAAATGAATCCGTTAGTGCAAATTTTTGGTGGAGTAGCAATACCAAGGGTAACGGTATTCATTGGGAGAAATGGCATAATTTATGCCGATCTAAAGAGACAGGAGGTCTAGACTTTAGAAATATGAGTGCGTTTAATTTAGCATTACTCGGTAAACAAGCTTGGAGGTTTCTTACTAATCCAGATTCTATTCTCTCCAAGATTATGAAAGCAAAGTACTTTCCAGAAGGTGATATTTTTTCTGCACAATTGGGTTATCGCCCTTCTTTCACTTGGAGAAGAATCCACGAAGCAATTCAAACTCTCCGTTTAGGATGCAGATTAAGAGTTGGTTCAAGGCAAGATATTTACATTTGGAAGAGTCCGTGGCTACCAAGGCCTAATACTTTCAAGGTTCTTTCTCAACCTCATTCACTAAACGCAAATGCTAAGGTGGCGCAACTCATATCACCAGATGGACCAACCTGGAATGCCTAGGTGCTTCATGATAATTTTTTGCCCGAGGAAATTGATATAATCATTGCTATCCCTTTAAGCAAAAATAGAGATGGCAAAGATAGATGGATCTAGCACTATACCAAAACAGGCCTTTACACCGTCAAAAGTGCTTATCATGTGATTATGAATTCAAGTCTATTGAAAGAAGGTTCTCAACTGGCGTTTTCTTCAGAACCAGGCCTGCACAAATACTGGAAACAACTTTGGAGTATGTTCATCTTGAATAAAATCAAGCATTTTTTGTGGAAAGCTTTGAAGAATTTCTTGCCAACCATGATTAATCTAAGCAAGAGAAGAATTCTGACAGAGCTTATTTGTCCTTTATGTGAGTATGCACAAGAAGATTCTATTCATCTGTTCACAAAGTGTCCAGTTGCAGTCCAGAGCTGGGCGTTAAGTTTCTTAAGTAGCAAGCTTTTTCCTCTCAAAACCAGAAACTTCACCGAGTGGTGCTGGAACGTTCTGTCCACTATACCCAAAGAAGATGGAGAGCTATTTGCAGTTTTGTGTTGGAAAATTTGGAATGCTAGAAACGATAAGGTACATGATCGAAGCCAGGTTGACCCTCTCCAATTGGTGCAATCTGGGAAAGCACTTCTATCTGAGTTTCAGCAGGCTGCTAGACTTGACAAGCCACAGTCTAGACCTCAACCTACACAAAGCTAGCAACCACCTCCACTAGATTGGGTTAAAGTCAACTTTGATGCTGCTGTATCTTCTAAGTTCAAAAGATCATCAGCAGGTGTCGTGATACGAGACTCAAATGGATGCTTCATAGCAGCTCATGCATCTTTTTTTAGAGGCATCACAGATCATGAGCATGTAGAGATATTAGCAATGAGGACTACTTTTGAATTCTGTAGACAAATGCAATTCTCACAAGCTTTGTTCGAAGGAGATGCAGCTGCAGTAATACGCAAAGTTAATAGTGAAGAGCTTGACTTTTCCCCCTTTGGTACTATGATAGATGAGCTTAGATCAGAATTGCACCTTTGGCAAAATGCTAACCTTCGTTGGATTAGTAGACAAGAAAACAAAGCTTCTCACCAAGTGGCACAGTTTGCCAAAAATTGCAATCAGGAAATGCTATGGAAAGTTTCTCCCCCAGTTTTCCTTGAACCTTTGTTATTAGCAGATACTTCTGCTCTTTCTATTCAATGAATAGCTTTCAGTTTTGATTATAAAAAAAAAAAAAAGTATATAAGCCCACCTATCAATTTTTTTTATTTTTTTGACTTAATAATTCATCATGCCGTCAAAGTTGTCAAAACTGGTAAAGATACCTTCAATGAATGAGAAATCGCCAATGGTATAGTGACATGGCCTCCAGGTGTCCATTTTGGTCCACCTGGAACTTTTAGCAGTGTGCGTTGACTGTCAGTAGGCGACCTTCAACTTTGGGAATTGAGTACTGTAATGTTTTTGTCCTTTTTCTCGTTATGGCATGCCTTGGTTATGACACCTAAATATGGTGATAATTATGAGAGGGTTTTGATATATGAATTTGGGAAAACGAGGCATTTTTTTCAATTAGGGCAAATTGACATTCATAATTTGAAAAGAGTAAAAAATAGATAGACATGATTAAGTCAGCGACGTTAATTTAAAAATCCAAATTGAGGCCATTTTGGTATACACATTTTAACAATTTTTACAGAGTTATACATTTTAAATAATCTATTATCCACAATTTAACTTATTCAAAATGGTAAATGCCCAACTTGTGAGGCTCGAATCCTTAATTTGGCATCATGATAATCACCAATCTCAATGAACCTTGACCATTAGGTTACATAAAATAAGATTATCATATGAACCGTAGATTTATCCATCATACTACGGGCCGGATGTTGATGGTACAACATGACTCTTGCTAAGAATCTGAATACAGAATAACCATGGAATCATAGACCAATAACTTCAATTCCTTTTAGATCGAAAATGGATTTTGACATGATTGCAAAGGAGCATGTTTTTCCTAGAGGCCATGGACAAGTCCAAGATTCGCATTCCACGCATCACTAAATTGTTTACACGACAAAAATGACATTTAATTTTTGAATAAAAAAATCTTTTTAGAGTAGATAAGTACGAAGTTTATTTACATTTGAGGCTCAAAAATTTGAATTTCATAGAAGTTATGAATCATACGTTTTAAATCTTTAAACCCTATTTTTATTTAAGTGGCCAAATAGCTTAATAAAAAAGTAATGGTTTAGGTTCAAAGTATTGTGTGAAACAATCATTTTGTGGTAAGAGAGATGGAGGCAAAATAATTCATCCACCAACAATCAACTAAAATTACAAAACTAAAAAAAAAATTGAGAACCATTATGATTAGATTTGATGTTTAGGGCCTAGCAATAATTGAGAAAATAGACATGCACCTATCAACATGTTTTCTTAGAAGACAGATATAACCCATATTATCAATGAACGAATAGAGGGACGAGCGGTTAGAGCTCTATGATTCCACCTCAGAGATCAAGGGATTCCAATTCCGTCAACACTAATTCCCCACCCCTATTGTAATAGTGTAGGATTTATCAAACAAAAAAAACCCATAATATCAAAAGTCTTCAAGGTATCATAATGCTGCTTATTGCACCAAAGTGAAGTGAGATTCAGGATACGCTTTCCCAAATTGCATTAATCATTCTTATCCATTACCAAACCCCACTTAATCTTTGCTTCCCTGTCTAATTTTGTCATTAGGATATAATAAATCCACCACTTTTTGAAAGGATTAAGATGGATGGACATGTGCAGAAGAGACAAATAAGTGTCGGTCCACATTCACACAAGAGTAAAGTTTGGTTACTTGTATCAAAACATCCAAAGGAAAAAGGGACATCCTATTTGGATTGGGTCTATGGATAATGGATAAATTAACCATCAAGGTCTCATCCATAAGCCTAACGGTGAATAAATGAGCCACTAAGGTCTCACTTGTAGATCCGGTTTATTCCAAAAAAAATTTTGGAAAACCCATGTGTTGGCACTGGGTTGTGGTAGCAAATTAGTCAAAGTTAATGCGGTGAAGGGAAGTTAATAGTAAAGTTGAAGAGAGAGAAGTATAATCATATGAGAACCAATGAAGGCAAGTAAGTAGTGAACTTTGAGTGCGACAGTCTTTCGTCCATTGCGGTGCTAGTGAGCCACCGAGAAAATGGATAGAGAATCAAGAAATGGGAGGCACAATGTACGTGATAGAATTAATATCGAGTCAGGGATAAACAAGTATTTTTTAATTTTTTGAATAAACCTACAATAGTTATAACATTTACACAGCATAACGAATACAAGCAATACATGTAATTTTTACCTATTAGTAAAAGCACAAACAAAAATTTCCAAAAATCCATAATTAAAATTTTGTTTGGCTGGATGGGGCACGGATCTGTACATAGTAGATCCGCCCCTGAAACAGGGTATTTTTGGCACTATTTAGCCTTTTGAAGGCTAAATACTAAATGGCACCATGGTTAATTAAAGTTACGATAAGCAACTTCATTTTTGGTGCAAAGTAATTTTTTCTTTAATTTAAGAACTACTTTATCCTGAAAAAATGACTATTTTTAAATGAAGATTCTATAACCTTATATGTGAATCTTGTGATCCAAATCACATAAATATTCTTATATCAATCTTTTGCATTAGCATGCATCATTAAACGCATGACTATCTTAAATCACAAAATTACAATATTTACGTAAGGGTTGAAAAACCCTAATAAGATCTCCTTGTCTAACCTTATTGATGTGCAATTGCAGGAGATGGCATGAGACTGAAGCGATGCCATCCAATTGCAGCTAGCCCATTAGGTAATGGTGTGGCCTATTATCGATGTGTGACACGTCATTTCTTACCTGGCCATCACCTATAAGCAATGCAAAGTATCATCGCCGTTATTTCATCCAAATTTCCAAAGTTTAATGATTCTCAAATTCCAAAACTTAGCTAAATCCTTTGTCAAACAGGTGCAATTCAGACCTAACAGATGAACTTTGCCCACAAGATTAGCAGGCATTACCACAACTAAATACTCTCTAGATTGCTAGAGCTCCTTCTCTTCCTTGAAGGCAAGGGGGTTTCTCGTCTCAACCCTTCCAACTCACTCTAATTTTTGCCTTATTCCCAGATAAGATTAAGATTAAGATGGGTGATTCTCTCTAGAAAATCATTCAACAAATGCATAATGTGCAATTTGAAGAGGAGGAATTAAATGTTGTTGATGTTAAAGAAGAGGAAATACACCAGGGGAAGCTGGACTGCAAGAACAGCTGCTTTGGCAAATTTATAGCAGGGAAAGAAATCAACCTGAGAGGCCTTCAGAATGCCTTGATTAAAGCTTGGAAATGCCAAGGAGTTAAAATCTTCAAAATCAGTCCTAACGTATACCAATTCTTCTTTACAAATCAAGAGGATCTAAAGGGAGTGATTAATAGGGGGCCATGGAATATAGATAACAACTTGCTGATTATTAAAGCATGGTTTCCTCAGATTCAAATTGACCAAGAAGACTTTAATCACACCCATTTCTGGATGAATATAGTGGGACTTCAAAGAGAGACCTACACTAAAGAGGTGGCCCAGAAGATAGCTCAATCTTTTAGCCAAGTCACCCACATTCAGCTCAAGGAGAAGAATGACAGCGGAGAAAGACTAATCAAATTAAGGGCTCAGGTGAACATAAAGAAACCTATAAGAAGAGTAGTTAAATTAAAAATAGAAGGAAAGCAGGAAGTCTTGGGGTTAATTCGTTATGAGAGGCTTCCTACTCTCTATTACGGTTGTGGCATCATGGGTCATTTGGCCAGAAATTGTGAGAGAAAGATGGATAACACAGACAATCGCTATGGTTACTAGCTGATTACTGATCAAATTCAGTCGAAATGCATATGGCAATTGAAGACATTTGGAGAAACTAACGAAAATCTAATACCGGAGAGTGAGGTCGGAGATGATCGGAGAAGCGAAGACCGTGATGTCAGCATTGAAGATCGTGCTAACGAGACTTCTGAAAACCATAGAACAGCTATTTCAGACGGGCCTATGGAAGATAGGGCTGCAACGGTCCAAAAGGAGAGAAACGTTGGTACAAATCAGGTAACGGCCGAAAAATGCAAATTTCAAATTGGACCAAGCAACGGTAAAGATAAGGAAATCTCAAAAAGGCCCATAAGTAATCCAATGGATGCACAGGAGGAAATAAACATAACTGATATGCAATGGGTTAGTGGTAACATGATTAAAAATACAAGCTCAGGAACTGATAATAGGAACATTTACAGTCTAGACCAATTTTCAAGTCCAAGCCCAAGCGGACCAAACACAGGAACAGAAAATGCATGCAGAAACGAAAATACTCATCAAAATATTTCCTGGTGCAAGAAAGTTAGAGGGAAAAAAAGACAGAGATCAGATGAGTCAGGAAAGATCATTCAAGGAATAGATAAGAAATCAAGGACTGAAGAAGAACTCTGGCATAACAATGATGAATCGGCGGTGGCTGCTAGGCAGCACCTTCGAGAGCCATGAAGATTATACTTTGGAATTGCCGAGGGCTTGGGAACCCCCGTGCAATTCAAGCTCTCAGCATGTTACTGAGCGAACAAGCGCCCAAAATTGTCTTCTTGTCTGAGACTAAAATGAATAACAGAAGCATGGATAGGATCAAGTGTAAAATGAACTATCAATTGGGGTCTTATGTTGAGATGAAAAGCAAAGGTGGTGGTCTTGCTATAATATGGAAAGATAATGTTGACTTGGTAATAGATAGTTATTCAATGGGGCATATTGATTCAATTGTCAATTTGAATAATGGACAACTCCCCTGGAGATTCACAGGGTTCTATGGAAATCTAGAGACGAGCAAAAGGAGAGATTCTTGGACTCTTCTGAGGAGACTGTCGAACATCAATAACCTGGCTTGGTTGTGTGGAGGTGACTTTAATGAAATCCTCGAGCATCATGAGAAACTTGGGGGAAATATCAGAGATAGCCAGCAAATAGAAGACTTTTGTAATGCCATTCACCAATCTGGTCTTTGGGATTTGGGGTTCTCTGGGAACAAATGCACTTGGATCAGAGGTCGTAAACCAGAAAATAGGATCTATGAAAGATTAGATAGAGCTCTGGCAAACTTCTGTTGGCAATTATCCTTTCCAATGGCAGCAGTTAATCATCTGGCTTCCACCCACTTGGATCATGTGCCAATTCTGATCATCATAGAAGGAAGACAACAGGAAATAAGCAGGAAGAAGAGGGATCATAGGATGAAGAAATTCAAACCATTCTGGACAACAAATGAAGAATGCTACCATATCATTCAAGATTGTTGGAGAGACAAAGATCAGAACCCAATGAATAGATTTGTGAGGAATAATTAGCTAGTTCTAGATGAGCTTACCAAATGGAGCAAAGAAAGATTTGGCAACCTAAAGAAAAAAATTGAAGCTGCCAAAGATAAACTTAGATAGATTCAATGTGACCCAAAGCAAGATTATGAAATAGTGAGAGATCTTCAATTGGAACTCGATGCTCTTTTGGAGAAAGATGAAATTTATTAGAAGCAAAGAGCAAGATCAAATTGGCTCAAGAATGGTGACAGGAACACAACATACTTTCATAGAAAAACGAGTCAAAGAAGGCAAAGGAACATGATTCTAAAATTATAAAAACAAAATGGTGACTGGGTAGAGGATGAGGCGCATCTTGCATCTCATGTTCATGACTTCTTCAAAAACCTCTATACACAAAGTGGAGATACAATGGATACCTCTAGTGTTATGATCAATGATAGAATTCCTGATTATTTAAAAGCAGCACTAGATGAGAACTTTAAGGAAGAAGACATTAAAGAAGTTCTGAAGCTTATGCACCCTTGGAAAGCTACGGGTCCAGATGGTATTCATGCGGGTTTCTACCAGTCTTATTGGGATATTGTAGGTAGGGAAGTCACAAGCATGGCTCTCTCTTTCCTCAATGGAAATTGCACTTTAGATAGGATCAATAATACCAACATTGTCCTCATCCCTAAAGTAAAAAATCCAACTTCAGTTACGAAATTCTGCCCAATAAGCCTGTGCAACGTGAGCTATAAAATCATTTCAAAAGCGTTGGCTCAGAGAATGAAAAGAGTAATGCCTCATATCATAGACGAATCTCAAAGTGCTTTTTTAAGTGGGCGCCTAATCTCGGACAATGTTATTGTTGCCTCTGAAATCTTTCACTGGATGCACAATAGAAGGAAAGCTGATGGCAAATATTTTGCTCTTAAACTAGACATGGCCAAGGCTTTTGATAGAGTAGACTGGCATTTTTTGAATATGATGCTTCGGGATATTGGTTTTCCCAGCAATTTTTGCAGAAGGGTCATGAACTGTGTTACATCAGTTTCCTTTTCCATTCTTATTAATGGCAAGTCCACAGAGAAGTTTAGACCTTCCAGGAGAATAAGGCAAGGAGACCCTTTGTCTCCCTACATTTTCATCCTCTGCGCTGAAGGTTTATCGTCAATGATTAGGAACAATGAGAGACAGGGCCTCTGGAGTGGTGTTAAAATGGGTTTCAATGGACCTCCGATAACTCACCTTATTTTTTGCTGAAGATAGCATCCTCTTTGCTAAGCTGGAAGATCAGAATGTTAGACACATGGTGGAAATCTTGAGACATTACGAATGCATGTCGGGGCAGAAGGTGAGCTTAGCAAAATCAAGAATATACTGCAGCAAAAATGTCTCTCAACAAGAATGCACCAAAGTGGCGGATTACCTGGGAGTGCAAGCAGATGATGGTAAAGGAGTTTACTTAGGATTGCCCTATCTTATAGGCAGATCATAAGAGAGAAATCTTTCACTTTGTGAAAGATAGAGTGTGGAAGAAATTGAAAGGGTGGAAGGAAAGATGCCTATCGCAAGCAGGTAGAGAGATCCTTATCAAATCAGTTGCTCAAGCCATCCTAACCTACGTTATGTCATTGCTACAAGCTGCCCAATGGTTTGTGTGAATGATATAAGTCAATGGTGAGGAACTTTCTGGTGGGGATAGAAACACCAAGAAAGGAAGATAAGCTGGATGAAGTAGGGACAACCTCTGCAAGAAAAGAAGAAGGAGGAATGGGTTTCAGAGACTTGAAAGGCCTTCAATCTTGCTTTACTTGCTAGACAGGGATGGAGAATAATCAAGGAGCCTAACTCACTACCTGCAGCTAAGATTACTGAAGGCAAAATACTTTCCAAGCTCAAGCTTTAAAGAGGCCAATGCTAGGTCCAAGATCTTCCTTTCTGTGGAAGAGTATTCTGCAAGCAAAACATCTACTTATGCAAGGCTTAAGATGGAGAGTAGGGGATGGCAAATCCATAAACATCTGGGAGGAGCCGTGGATACCTAAGCCTTACACCTTTAAAGTTGCAGATTTCAACAAAATAAAATGCCCTGAAGCTACTGTGTCGGACCTTATTGATTTTAATGCAGGCATATGGAATCTTGACAAGCTGAAAGGTCTTCTTCTTAACCATGAGGTTGATATCATTAAAACCATTCCTCTATCACCATATTGGCCTCCGGACGAGATTGTTTGGCACTACACAAAAAATGGAGACTTCCAAGTTCGATCTGCCTACCACTTGGCAATAAACCAACAAAACCTTGAGACAAATGCAGGCTCTTCTACTGCAGATGAGAACCTAAAGAGATTTTGGAAGAAGCTTTGGCAGCTGGATATTCCTCCCAGAGTTAAAATCTTTCTCTGGAAAGCTAGCAATAAAATTCTTCCAACAGGACAAAATCTGAGAAACAGGATCAAAGTTGCTAATACTAGTTGCATGATTTGTGATTGTTTTCTGGAAACTGATAAGCATTTACTCTTTGAATGTGCAGGATTAAAACAAATTTGGAAGGAGCTTCCTCTCATCAAAACAAACAAGCATGGACTGGCCAGCAGCTATAAAGATTGGCTAGTATCAATTGTCGCGCCCCATTTTTCGAAAATAAAGTAATAAGTGTGAGTGAGGTCGGTAAAAAGAAAAGTGAAGAATTAAATGTGATTTTATTTATTGGAAAAAGAAGCGTGTAAATTTTTTGTAAAAAATAATTTTTAGAAAATGCTTTGTAAAAGATGATTCGATAAAAACATGACAAACAAATGCTTTATTTTAAAAATAAAAAGAAAAAGGGCCTAAAATGGGACTTTGAAACTGCGATGGTTTTTTGGCCCGAAAATAGAGTCTAAAAAGGGTTTTTTAGTGAAAAAGGAGTCGCCACTTGGTAGTGAGTTTTGGTGTAACAAGTCACCCGAAAATATTTTATAAAAGGTGAGAAAATTAAGAATGATTTATTTAAAGAAATGATTTTTGGAAAAATATAGGAAAAACAAGAAAAACCCTTTTAGACGACTTCGGGTCTTTGAAAACAAGTGAAAAAGGTTCGGGAGTGACAGTTGAAGAAAGGGAAGGCAAAGGCTTGCGCCTAAGGCACCCTTTCAACCTAGCCGAAACAAGTTGCGAGATTTAGTCTAAATTTTCCTAATATAACCCTAAGATTTTATCGCGTTTGGATGCAACTATATGAATGCAAATCTCGTCCTAAAATGAATATCGTTACGGGACAAAATATTCGATTGAGGTTTAGTCGGAATTATTGTATTAATTGCGAAACCCGAGTCTAGAACTCGATGGAGTCACGAGTGTAGATGCAAAATGAAATGCAAAAGAAAAAGAAAATAATAATATAGATAGTATGTGAACGAAGAAAGTGGGGATGCAAACATAACGGGTACGGGGGACTAATGGACTCGTGACTAACTGTTCCTACTCACGGAGGGGGGAACGACATGTACGCCATCGCTTCCCACGTGAGTAGATGACTATTTCTAGTCAAATCACACAAATGACCTAAAATTCTATATGTGGCGGAATCTAAATGTTATGCACTAAATAGATGTTAAAAAAATAGATAATAAGTGATAAAGTATATAAAAGATCATAGAAAAATGGAAAAAGACCTAAAAAGATAAAATGTGTGTGAAATGTCATAAAATGCACACGAGAAATGATTCTAATACTAAAATGACCTAAAACTCTAGCATTGGACTAGCCTATTTTCTAAAAATTCTTTGCTAGCGTTGGACTAGCGAAGAAACCAAAATTAACCACAACTAGTGTTGGACTAGTGTGGCGACGATACACATATATAATAATAAAGCAAGTAACTAATTAAAGCACATATTAAAGCGATGATCACATAAAAGCAAATAATAGCACGTAGGAACACATAGCACACAAACATAATATTCTAGATGCAAAGTCCTAAAGAAAGCGAATAAAACACATAAGCACATAGCACACATAGCACACAAAAAGCCCTAACTATTATACCGGGAAAGCCTAATTACAATCTAAAAATAAAAAATGAAAGGTAACCTATCTAACCTATCTATTACATTTTCTATCTAAAATACATAAGATTTTTGTTAAATAGATAACATATAAACTATCTATTACATCAACTATCTAAATACAAAAATTTTGCTAAATAGAATATTACCTATCTATTACATTTCTTTGAATAATCAAGATTAAATTCAAATAAACAACATGGCATAAATAAATAAATAAACACTCACACATGGATAAAAATATAAGCACAAAGATACATGAAAACACATAGAAAAACACATTGGAGCACGTAGGAGCACATAAAAAGAAATTAAAACGGTAATCGAGGTACCTCCCGTTCGAGGACTCGGTACAAATTGCTACTAAATGAACAAACATGTTAAAAATATCACTATTTAATAAATAAACTACTAATTAAATAATTCCATTACCAATCACCATTGAACATGCTATGATAATTCAAACAACTATAGCAATAATAGACAAAATTAAAATAATAATAATTAAATATTTAGAAAAGAATGAAAATTGTTTAAGTAAAAATAAATAAGTTCATAAATAAATAAAGTAAAACAAGGAAAATGAATAAATAAATAAAAAAATAGTAGAAGATAAAACACAATAATACATACTTAAACTTTTAACACCCAAATGAAAATTATCAAAATAACTAAAAGGGAAATAGAGAAACTAATTTGAACATTAATTAGACTAACAAGACCCAATTTTAGAACATTAATTATAAATTTGATAAAATAAATAGAGAAAATGTGAAAAAGAAGTAATTTAAAGCTTTGAGGACATCACTAATTTTAAATTTTTTTTTTGCAAAAATAAAATATTATAAGATTTGGATTAAAAATGGAAATTTAAGCAACATTCTAAAGTAAAAAAATGTAATTTACAACAAACAAAAGGGTAAAATTATAATTTTAAACCCTAATTAAGGTAATGACATAGTTTATAACAAATTTAAAGGCTAAAATATAATTTTTAGCAAGTATAATGCCCAAAAATAAAAATTTCCAGGAATACTCAAGGCCAAGAATATAATTTCAGCAAATTCATTAAATGATACATAATTTACAGCAATGTATAGGGTCAAATTGCAATTTTCAACTATATAAAAGAGCTAAAATAAAAATTCCAGCAGCTATAAGTATTAGAATATAAATTCCAGCAACAAATAAAAGACTAAAATACAATTTCCAACAGTTAATGGAGGTTTTAAAACAAATTCCAGCAACATAAAGGACTAAAATATAAATTCCAGCAACAATAGGGGGCCAAAAATAAAATTCCAGCAAGTATAGTGACTTAAATAAAATTCCAGCAAGGTTGGGGGCACAAAAATAAAATTCCAGCAAACATTCTAGGGCAAAATAGAATTTCCAGCAATGTTGGGGGACAAAATAAAATTCCAGCAAGCATTCTAGGGCAAAAATAGAATTTCCAGCAATGTTGGGGGGACAAAAATGAAATTCCAGCAAGTTAAAATATGAAAAATACAATTTCCAACAAGTTCTAAAACCAAATTGCAATTTTAAGCAACATTCAAGGTTCAATTTGTAAATTATAGCCACATTAAACACCAATTTGTAATATCCAACAGTAAAAGGGGGTAAAACGAAATTTTCAGAAATATTTAAGGGTAAAAATGTAATTTCAGAAAAGTATAGGGGTCATAATATAATTTTATAAAAATATAGGGGTCAAAATGGAAAATTGAAAAACGTAGGGGCCAAAATTATAATTATCTAAAAGTTAGGGGACCTAAATGCAATTAATTGGGACCTAATTGCAAAGAAAATTAAATTATGGGGGTCAATCTATAAAAAACAGAAACTTAAATGCATAAATCAGAAATTATCGGGGCCACAGTGACATTAATAAAAGTATAAGGACTATAAAATAAATACCTATTATTAATTAAAAATAAATTAAAAAAAACTAAACCATCAAAACGACGTAGTTTTGAGTGAAACTACGTCAAAACGACTGTAGTTTCACTAAAACTCTCTTTTTTTTTTTTTTTTGTTATTTTACCGGTTTTCCTTTCTTCTTTTCTTTTTCCTTTTTTTTCTACTTTTTCCAGATTTTTCTTTTTTCTCTCTTTCTCTCTTTCTTTCTTTTCTCTCTTTTCTCTCTTTTCTTTTTTCTTCTTTCTTTCTTCCCTGATTCTATTCTCCCTTCGTAGACTCTCTGTTCTTCCTCTCTGCTCCTGCTGCGACTCTCTTCTCTCTCTCGATTTGCTCTCTGACTCGATCTCTCTCTCTCTCTCTCTCTCTCTCTCTCTCTCTCTCTCTCTCGGTGTACTCTAACCGAATGCTCCCCAATCGGTTTTTTTTTTCTTTTTCTTTTTAACCAAAATCCCTAAGGGGCAAGAACAGCAATCTTCACTCAATCCCATCACAATCAGACACCTATATACAAAATTTGTGGCCTTTGTGCTATAAGAAGAAACAAATTGAAGTATGAATTGAAAATTACCTAGATTTGGGAGGCGGTTGAGGTGGAGAAAGGCGGTGGCGGCCTCCGGCGATAGAGGTGGTGATGGGGTGGCGCCACTGGTGGTGGAATGGCGTTGTGGTGGTGAGCCCGCTGTGGTGATTGTTGTTGTTGTTGTGTTTTTTTTTTTTATACAGGTGGTGTGCGTGTGTTTGCAGGTATGTTCTGTGTGTGTGCAGGTGAAGGTTAGAATGTGTGTTTTGTGTGCAGGTTGGCGAAATGTGTGTGCCTGTGTGCTTGCAGGTGAAATGTGTGTGTGTGATGTGTGTGTGCTTGAATTGAAATGGGATTGAAGGATAGGCAGCGGGAGTGTGCACGGGTGTGACTCAGGTGAGGTGAGGAGTGAGTTGTGTCTGTGTGTGTATTTGTGTTTGATGAAAAAGAAAATGCAGTGTGCGTGACGAGTGAGTGTGCCTGTGTGTGTATTTGCTTGTGGTTTCTCTGTTGCTATGCGTGTGTAGTGTGTGAGTTTGATGTTTGTGTGTACCTGTGAGTGTGTGCAGGTGCAATGAGAGTGCTGAGAGAGAGGTGAAGTGTGTGTCTGGTGTGTGAGCTGTGTGTTGCAGAGAGGGAAGGCTGAGAGAGTGAGGCGTGAGGTGTGTGTGTTTTTGTAGGAACTGGGCGTATGTGTGTATATGCTGGTATGTGCAGGTGTGTGTTTGAATGTGTGTTTTGTGTGAGTGATCTGTGATGAAGATGCAAGGGGGAGGGGCCGAGAGGGAGAGTGAGTGAAGTGTTTGTGAGTGAAGAGAAGGAGAGAATGGTGAGTGTATTGTGTGTGAGTATGAGTTGTGTGTGGGAGCTTTGTGGCTTAATGTGTGTGCAGATGGTGAGGAGAGAACCAGTGCAGAGAACGTTCTGTGTGTGTTTGTGATTTGCAGGTGAATGAAATTGGGAGAAAGGTGGGTGAAGTGAGTGCAATGTCTGCAAGGGAAAGGGATTGAGAGAAAAGAGTGAAATGCAAGCAAAAATCTCCAAAAATCTGCTGAATTGCAGGGGAGTTAGGAGGTGATGATGAGAGGAGGTATGGTTTGGAGTATGGCCATAAGGTTGCTTTGCAGCTTAAGTAGCTATGTTGCTGCTGTAACAGGCTGCAAAAGGCAGCCTGCTCCAGCCCCCTTTTTTTTTTTTTTGAAATTTGTAAAGAAGAAGAAAAGATAAAAAGAAAAGAAGAAAAAAATGTAAGAAAATGAAGAAAATTGGAATAAAAATAAAAATCCTATGAACTTCTTAGAATAAAAAATAAAAGGTAATAAATAAATAATAAAACTAAATAAAACTAAAATTCAGCATTACTAGAAAAGGAAAATTCAATAATAACAAAAAATTAAAGTTTTAAAGTTAATTCACTGTTGAAAAATATGTCATAGATAAAAGGATACAATTTGAAATAAATACCAAATAGTTTTTTTTAAATTATAAAAAAATTTTACATAAAATCTACAAATATTAAATGCACATATAAAATATTTCACACACAAAAATTCTTAAATAAAGGTGCATTAAAAAACTGTGACGTAATATGACAAAAATTATGAAAATCACAAAAAATACTAAATGACTCTTAAAAATCACAAAAATTTTACAAAAAATATATTATCCCATGAAACACATATACTGAAGTTTTCACTCAAAATTTTTTAAGATTAATGCATTCTTGGGAAATGTGCCCTTAATAAATAAAAAGACAAAAATTGAATAAATACTAAACGACCTTCAAAAATTATGAGATTTTTGCAAAAAATTTATGAATATACAAGATGCATATATAAATTTTTTCACTTGAAAATTCTTGTAAAAATAATGCATTGGAAAACGTGCCGTTGAATTAAAAATACTAAAATTTTAAATAAATAATAAATGACTCCCGAAAATCATTAAAATCATAAATAATGATAAAACTAGTAAAATTATGTATTTAGAGAAAATAAAATAAAATAAACTAATATTTACATGGTGAAATTACCATTTTGCCCCTGATACGACAAATTAGATATAATACGCAAAAATTATACTCGACCCCCGAAAAATTAAAAATTCCCCCTAAAATAAAGTAACACACATATTTTTACCAAAGGTGTGTCAAAATTTGGTGTCTACATCAATCTTAGAGTTGGAGACTAAAGAAACTGCAGAACTTGCAGCAGTTGTCTCTTGGCTCATATGGAAACGCAGGAACGTTAAATATTTGAAAACATCGAGCAAGATCCAAAGCATATAATTAGTCCTGCTCAATCTCTCATTGGTGAGTACAAAGCTGGCCAAGATAGATCAACAATGTCAATGATCAAGCCAAATGAAGGATGGAAACCACCAGTTGGTGAGCTGTTGAAACTTAATGTTGACGCATCCTTTAACAAAGAGCAAGCAGGAATAGGAGTAATTGTAAGAGATTACAATGGAGAAATACAAGCTATCATGGTGGAAAATTTGCTGCAATGCTTTGATGCGGATCATGCTGTGATACTGGCCTTCCTAAAAGCTCTTGAATGGGCCAAAGAAGTTGGTTTAACTCACTTCCATATTGAAGGTGATGCTCTAAGTGTAATTCAGAAAATCAAAAGCAGTGGAAGGAACTTATCAATGACTAGGCACATTATAGAGGTCATTAGAAACCTGCTTAAAGAGTTTCTAGAAGTGCACATTAACCATGTTTCTAGACTGCATAACAGACCAGTTCATTTTGCTACTAAATTAGCTCTTCAAGTTGTAAACAGGATTACGTTCTTTTCGAACTTTCCAAAAGATGTACTTGAACATGCTAATTTCGATCTGAAGCAATGATATTTCTCTTTTCCTCAAAAAAAAAAAAAAATCCTTTGTCAAACGAAAGGTAAAAGCCTTCATTTGTTTTCACACTCGTATATGTTTCCATTATACTCTCCCCGTAAAAGTTTATTTTCAAAACTTACAAATAACAAAGCGGGATGGCTGAGGAATTTATTTTGATTGATGTCTAAACTAATTCCGAAAAATTATTGTTATAGAGAAGTTTTGCTTTGAAAGGCATATATAATATATTCAAGTTTACTATAAAAAGCTAAGATAAAAAATTAAATATAGCCGTATACATGAATAATTTCTTGAGCGAACACAACTAGTTTTGCAGGCTATAGTCTAAATTAGACTAATCATTGACCAAAAAGCTCATACAAGATCGTGTGTTTAAAGGTGATAGGGTAAACCACATCACAAAATCACTAGTGGGGGAAATTCAACTTGATACAATGGCAAGTTTTAAATTTAATAAGACAAAGTACACTATACGTGTGATTATTAGAATTATTGTATTTCGATATCTATCTCACATAAAGTGCTAGGTTCTGTTAATAAATATGTGATCAATTAAATGTTCGGTATGGAAATATTTTTTGATGATGTTCACGTTTGTGAATGTGAAGTGTGGCCGCTTTAAGGCGATTAACATTTTTAACTCTTACAATGCTCATTAAAAAGATAGAGACACACATGACTAGAATACAAGGACAAGTTTTAAGTTCAATGAAATGAACCACACTATGTGTGATAAAGACTTAATGCTTGATACAATGACAAGTTTTAAATTCAATGAGACAAAACATGCTATGTGTGTGATTATAAGCATTATTGTGTTTTGATATTCATCTCAGGTATAATGCTTGGTTCTATTAATGGACTATATGATCAATTAAATATTTGCTATGGAAATATTTTTTGATCAGGTCCACTTTGTAAATGTGAAGTGTTGCCGCTTTAAGGAGTTTAATATTTTTAACTCTGCAACACTCATTAAATAAAAGGATAAAGACACAGATAACTAGGATAGCGCTAGTATAAACTAATTCGCACTAAAGAAATTAATGTGTGAAATAGATACAACTTACCAACAAAGAATCACTTGTTCAAATATCATTACATTTACATTCAAACTTGTTGAATGTGTTTCACTAAATAATATTTATATTGCAAGGTACCTTTATTAGTTTCTTGTCAAATGCTTACGATTTTGAAAATAGGGCGTTTGTTGGAGAATTTTCAAAATAAGAATGGGCACAATTTTACATGAAAGGTTATCATCCATGCCTATTTAATTTAATAGATATGTGTATTCACATAATTCATGAATCAGTTAAATAAATACGTGTCATTATGGAGAGACATAAATAGCTCTATAAGTACCATTCTTGTAAGTTGTAGAAGATATTTCCGAATATAGGCCAATTCTATTGTTCTTCTTATTTCTCCTACAAAATTAAGTCAAATTTGTTAAACGCTTGAGCATTTAATGAATTGATTTCTGTAGTACAAAATGTAGTCAATCATTAGATTTCATTGTATCTTAGAGGTTAATTTGTGAATTCTTTTACATACCAATTATTGTAGGGACAAATTAAACTTAAGAAAGTGACATTATATTGCGCATTGAGACTATCTCTGTTATTCCCTCCTATAATGCTTTTAATTTTTATCCTAACGAAATCTAAGGGTGTTCCTTATTGTTAAAAAAAGGGAACTTTTTCCCCTCCCAATATTGCACAAAATATTTTTTTTAGGCAATATACACAAAATAATGATTCCATGTTTGTCATACGTGCACGAATTGAAAGTACCATGAAAGCCGGATGAATTAAGAGTGGTTTGAAATAGTTCATGTGGCTTTGAGAGGCGTGAAATTTCAAGTAATTTTTAATTTACAATAAGATCGGTTTCATCAATCGCAATTAATTCATGAGGTGGTATCTAGATAGTTTAGATCCTCAATATCGTTTTCTCCGTCCTAGTACCATTCGTCAAGAACTGTCAACTTACATTCACACATATCGCACTTAAGATAAATCAGATAATTATCATAATGTGAATAGAAGATGACAGTTTTTAATAAATAACACTAGATTGATACTGAAAAAATTAACACTAAGGATCTAAACTGTTATATGAGAAGGTCTAATCTACTTTATACGTTAAACAATGCAGCCAGTGCTTCTACTAATTTATTTATTTTTAAAGCAATACGGCCAGCGCATGTGCTCCCTGATGGTTGGGAATCTTGCCCTGTGGGCCACTTCCTCATGAGCTTCATTCAAAATGTTGGGTTTGGACTTCAGAGTTTGGAAGACAATTTTCTGTGCTTGTTAGGTAGAAATAAAAATGAAATACGAGGTTCAAAAGGCATATCATTTCTCCTTGTCAATAATGAATTAGTTTAGTGCTAAACAACCCATAACTCTTCTCACGAGGTTGAGGCTTCCAACTTCTAAGTTCTGATTGCAACCTTAATTTCTCCCAGTCAATCTCATGAAAAGATGGTTTGCTATTTGAATGTCAACTTTTGCAAGAGATGTTTCTCATTTCATAATGCGACAAGGATGATTCTCGACATTAGACAGATAGAACTATATGAAATTTAAAATTATGGTATTAATTCTGAGATATTAGCATAAGCGAGAGCTGCATATTGCGGACAGCATTTAGTCTCCTTTTTTACTTTATCTTCCTTAAAGAGGAATTCTAATAGAAACAACATCTCGGTAGCCAGGTATAATTTATATGTAGATCATGCACATGTTACTCCTCTTAATACTAGTAGTAATTCATGTGCTTTGTAGGTGAAAGTTATTCCAAAATGTAAAACCTTGTAGATACTAAACTTCTTATTAAAAGTTTGATTCTGAACAACATGTTAAAGCAATTATATATATATATATATATATATTTTTTTATTTAATCAATTGTTGTTGAAAAACATGGTTTGTGTTTGAAGTCAGAATCTCAAAATTTTGGAATTCTTTCTTAAGCTTTGCAGATAGTATAAGTTTGAATTATGATATGAAGATTGAAGCTGTTTTGTCAAACTTATCATAAACTCAACTATCATTATACTTAAATAATTAACATAATAAATTTTTTGTTTACAAAATAGTGTTGTTAAAAAAATAGCAAATATCTCTCTCTCTCTCTCTCTCTCTCTCCCTCTTGTTTAATTTATAATTTAATATAAACATACCAACTCAAGTAGATACCAGGGTTCGTTTGGTTCACGGACAGAATGAGATGAGATGACTCATATCAGGATTAATAATCTTGGAATAAGTCATTCTAGAATTCACAATCTCACTTGTCCAATGTTTGGCTAGTAATGGATTTGGTGGGTCGAATCCTAGGATAAATCATCCGATATTTGGTCGAAAACTGGATTATCATTTTATTGACTAAAGTGCCCCTAAATTTGTGTAATTATATTTATTTGGTCCATTCAAAATACGTTTTAATAATATTCTAAAAGTTATAATATGCTAAAATAGAAATTTGGGAATCAGATAAATTACTATTTTTATTTGGTAATTCGACCAATAATATTCAAATAGTATTATAAGAATTGTCATATCAATAGCATAAATGCAATAACTGTAATAGACTAGGAATAAAAAAATAAAATTTTAAATAAATCAAAGTTTCTATTAAAGATTTGTTAGGTTGACAAGTTCCAAAGAGAATTTGAAAAGAAAGTAGATTCATTTTGGTTATGAGATAAGGATAGGGTTAGATTTGGCTAAATTTTTTTTCCCACTTATAGTTCATCCCAGGTAACTAATCCCAAGCCTCCCATGGGATTATTTTATCCTATGAATAAGGGATTATGTTAGTTAGGTAGGATGATTAATACTGTTTAAAAAACCCAACCAAACATAGAATGACATAGGATTAGTTATCCAATTCTTTATTATTAATATCTCATAGTACATCTTAATAATAATTATTAATACAGCAAAAGAAACTTTGTTAACATGTGGAACATTATGAGATTCTAGAAATAGTTATCTATTTAACCATATAGTTATAAACAAGCATACTTGTTCTTTCAAGAATTCAGGTCCTATTCCGTTGGTATGTTCAAAATAGTAAATTTTTAATTATAATCATTTTGAGTGTTAGAATTTCAACATAGGTGGAAAACTTTAAACAAATATCACAAAATTAACTCAATGATTTCTACAAGATTCAAATTTTTTTCTTTACTGTGAAGAAAGATACATTACAATCAAATTAAAATTGTTTTACATTAATAATGTGGAAGCCTTCATATCTCTATACAAGTACTTCATATAATATTCTTTTATATTCATTTATGAAATTTAATTTTTAACGTTATCTTTCAAACTATAAAGGAATATCAAAGACATAAGCAATCATTTATATGGTATAACTATCTAACAAATTTTTTTTTTATTTTTTTAATTATCTACATCCTTATCTTTTGAAGATTTTTGGAAAAATTCCTTATATGAGCAGTGGAACTTTCATAATGAATAAAAAGGTAAAGTTTTAACATAATTCCAATAAAGGGTATCACTAGTATTTGCCTGAATATTGGAACTTTTTATCAATATGAAAAAAGATTGGCAATTTATTCATCTTTCCAAGGTAC
The DNA here is from genome assembly GCA_024721245.1 of Mitragyna speciosa. NCBI lineage: Eukaryota > Viridiplantae > Streptophyta > Magnoliopsida > Gentianales > Rubiaceae > Mitragyna > Mitragyna speciosa. Next base: position 13,776,274 of record CM045561.1, read on the forward strand.
AAAATGTTTTTTTTTTAAATTCAATTACAAATTTAATTTTAAAAAATTGATTTCATTTTGATTTCCGTTATAATTGACCATTAAAAAAAGGGTCCATATTCATAAAATCGTCACTTTCATATTTTTGTACCTGAATATTTTGAACTAAAATTAAAAATAAATTGATTTTGTTACTTTGAAAGAAAATAGAAATTTTCTCAAAATTGATTTCATTTTGATTTCAATTAAAATTGACTAGTAAAAAAGGATTCATGTTTAGAAAAATGTCTCATTCATAAATTTGTGCATGGGCACTTTGAACCAAAATTTAGAGAAAATAGATTTTTCACTTTGAGATGACGAATAAATATACTAATATATTTTTTCTTTTTGATCAAAAACTGTAATATTTAGAATTTTTCACAAAATTGATCTCAGTTTGATTTCAATTTTCGTTGAACAGTCAAAACGGTTCCACTTTTAGAAAATCATGTTTTACAATTTTGTGTCTCGACACTTTAAATTAAAATTTAGAAGAGATTGATTTTACTACTTTGAGATGATGAATAGAAATGCTAATATATTTTTTGATTAAAAATGTTGATATTCACGTGAATAACACAAGTATATTTTTTTAAAAAAAATTACATTCTTGTATACGAAGTTTATATATTCAGTATTAACACCCTAGATAGGAATTATGTATAATTTTTGTTCTTTTTAATTCATTGTCAAACTTCCACCACCCTTACGAGAAATTTTCCCAAGATTTTTTAGAGAAAAAAAGATAGGGTTCTTTAACAAGAAAAATCGTGATAAAAAATGTAATAGTACTTATCCAATTATTTTCCATTTTCATTTTGGAAAACATTTCTACATCTTGTACTATTTTCAGTTATTAGTGCTATGTATAATTTAAATTTTACTTGGAAAACATGTACTTGAAAATTTTTCATCCTCCACAGATTGACAAATTTAAAGCTCATTAATCATTTAGATAGCACATTTGTTGTTTAAACTGCAAACTCTATATACAATTTTTCATTGGTTAATTATCACCAAGCTTTAGTTTAACATGAATCAAAAAACAAAAGAGGAGAAGGAATTTTTTTTTTAAAATGTTTTGCGAATATAGTAAAAGATTAATTGTAAAATGCGTAGTATGATGAACCTAGTTGTTGACACTATTTTAATAATTAATTAGGAATTACTATTTGTCTTCATCATTGTATTCATTTATTTATAAATTGACTAAATTGTCAGAAAAAGACAATAGCTTTAACCTAATAGACCATTACTAGAAGGTTAAATTTGGAATAAGAAAACTACGACTAGATTGTGCTAACACTCTCAAACTCATCTATCCTTGAAAGATGTATATCCTTGAAAGATAAAAACATTCATTTGCGGTGACACACTTCTTTAACAAAGCACTTCGAGCTAGATTACATCTATTAAAAATCTTCCCTAAATAAATGTAGAATTACAATAATGCTTCTACACAAAAATGTTTTGCTTTTATTTCACTGTATTTAATCTAAAATCGAGTGGTAAAAGGAGACACTCATTATTTTTACTTGTGAAAGAATAAAACCCTATGAAATAGAAACCTCTCAAAAAGGCTAAACCATGCTAGTCAAATCCACCTTCTTAAGGTCCGTGGACTTTTTTGCGTGTGATCTAGAAAGACATGTTTAAGGGATCCAACTAATTCAACACCTAAGCTGCACCATTTCTTTTTAATTAAAAGTACTCCACAAAGCTGTTTCTTGGCTTATTAGAATTCAAATTATTACTATATTAAAGCATAGAGTCACTGTTCTTTGGTGTAATAGTCAGGAGAAAGCCTTAAACCTTAGGGGTTGCAAAACCCCAGCCTTGGCATTTAAGTGAGGGAGGGAAAATTAAGGGTACTTTTAGGATCGTGAAGACACATTTCTAGTTGTGTACAGCAAACAGTCTAGGGATACATCCATCACACCATTGGGAGTCTCACTTCACTTGTGTGAGGTGAGATACGGTGTAATATAAATAGTTGATGACAAAAAAAATGGTTAATCTCAAAATGCCTTCCTGTAATGTTGGGTAAGTAGCAAATTACCCCTTGTGTTTAGAAAATACACAAATTGCCCTCTACTTCAGTAACAGAGTACCCCCTCATGTACACTTCACCTTCATATAGACAAATTTGCCCAATAATTTTTTAATATTGCTATTATTGTTAAATTGTTGTATAGAAACAAAATAAGGTAACTATTTCAGGCTGATATTGTTATTACACTCTTATATACAAAATAAAAAATAAAAAATAAAAATCATGACTCCAGAATTGCAAAAAAATTCGTCATAAATTATTCCTATTATTTGTATTCAATATGAAAAAAAAGTATAAAAAAGGACATAAATAATTTGTTTTTGCCATGACGTATAATGAGCGACTTGCAAAGTGATTATAAATTTATAATTTCAGTCAAATATATTCAAAATAGAGTATGAAGAGACACTAGTAATATCATTTCTGTTTGTGACAATAATAAAAACTATAGCAATTACAAATCTGTGTTTCTAACTAAAACAACATAAGACCAACTTCATCTAATAACAAAAGTAGCAAGACTACATATACATACATACATACATGTGTGAATATATATATATATATATATATATATATTGTAGAATCTTGAATTCCATAACTCCACGTCGGCGTCCAGCTGACCACATATTCGACTAGTAAGCCTCTGGACGTCTTTTATTAAGGTCAGGGTAAAGGGTAGCAGTCTTTCGACAAGCCTTGTTCAGATCAGTGTAGTCAACACACATCCGCCATCCTCTGCTAGCCTTTTTTACCATCACTGGGTTAGCTAACCAAGTAGGATATTACGCCTCTCGTATCATTTTGGCAGCCAACAATTTTGTCAATTTCCTCCTAAAATGGCTTGGCCGCGTTCCAGGCTGAATTGTCTTTTCTTTTGTTGGACCGGCTTGACTCACAAGTCCACATTCAATTTATGAATCATTAGCTCGAGAGGAATTCCAATGACATCATTAGCCGTCCAAGCAAATATTTCTTTGAACTCTTTCAACAAGTCGGTTAAGGGGTCTTGGGTCTTGGAAGGAAGACCTCGGCCTATTTTGACCGTATAACTAAGATTTTTCTCATCCAACACTACCCTCTCCATCTGCTCACTAGTCTCTAGTTGAGATGACTTTTTGGATGGGAGGGTCTCCAAAACATCATGAACTAGGACTACATCTCCACCAGGCTTATCATTGTTGGATTTTGCCCTTTTAATGTTCTCAGAGGTCCTACTGAAGAAGCCGCTTGCAAAGTGGCGATGTAACACTCCCACGCCGTTCAGATGTCATTGAACACTTCGGCTATCCCTCTGGGTGTTGCAAATTTCATGTTCAGATGATACGTAGAGAAGATAGCTCAAAGGGCGTTTAAAGTCGGGCGTCCAAGGAACATATTGTAAGGGGTATTTGCTTTGACCACTAGGAAGTTGACTTGGAGAGTTAGAGAACGAGAATGTTTCCCAATGGTAGTAGATAATGTGATCATCCTTTCAGGATGTACAACTTGACCCCCAAAACTCACAAGTGGAGTCCGAACAGGTGTGAGCCAATCTGATTTTAAACCCATTTGTTCAAACAGTCTTGTAATACATAATATCCGCCGAACTCTCGGCATCAATGTAAACCTTTTTTACTATGTAGTTATTAGTAACTACTTCAGTAACCAATGCTTCATTACTCCCCGAGGCAGCAAGAAAAGGATCATCAGGTCCATATGAGAGAGTTTCTAAAAGACGGGAGGCAGAGGCTTGGCATCATCATCTCAGGTCTTGCCTCCTCCTCGACCTTTCTTGTCAGACTTTGGGGACTACCATTTTCGTTTCATTTTATTGGCCTCCTCTCCTTGTATTGCTCGATCTACCCTCCTCCAGAATTCATTCAGAGTTTCAGGATACTTCTCATGCAGTTGCGTGGTGAACCTACCTGACAGCAGCCCGTGAATAAAGGCGGCGATAGTAACCTACTCATTAGGGTCAGCAACTTGGAGTGATTCATTAGTAAAGCGGGTCAGGTAATCCTAGAGAGGCTCATTTGCAGCTTGCCGGAATTGCATTAGTGAAGTTGACTTCTTATTACTCAATGGCTTGGAAGAAACAAAACGGGCTATGAACTTAGTAGTGAGCTCATCCAAAGTCCGAATATTGTGCGGGGTGAGTTGCCAAAACCATTTTCTAGCATTCCCCACAAAATAACAAGGAAGTGCTATGCACATCACCACATCAAAGGCTCGATACAAGGTGAAGGCCAAAACAAATGCATGGATATGGTCCTCGGGGTCACCATTCCCATTATATTATATCAAGTAATTTAAAATTGACCAGAAGAGGATCATCATTGACTTCATCCATGAACGGAGAAGCCTGGCTACCACCAGAAGAAAGGACAACACATCTAACAGTCAGGTCAGCGCGTCCACCACGGGTCTCCACCGAATTTCTTTTCGGTGAACGGTCATCTTTTTGCTCAGTGTAAGACCTTTTGGGCTATCTTGAATAAGATTCATCACCCAAATCGTAGGGAGACGGTGACCATTGAGATGAAGATTCAGAGGCTCTCTTTCCTTTCTACTTAAAGAACCTACCCAGCTGATAAAAATGTCGAGATTCTCCTTCACAAATTTAGCCATTTTGGCCATGGTGTCTTCGTCCAAAAGAGATTTCTCATGTTGCTGCTCCATAAGTTCATGAGGATCCTGTTGGAGCTCAGGTAGTGCAGCTAAAGGATTTTGTGGCTACTCCGTATGAAAGGAAGTAGGTGCTGGCTCACATATAGTGAGAGTAACCTTTTTAGCAGGAGACTTAGGAGGCATGGGTATAACAGAATGATCCAAACTTCACGAGTGAAATTCTGGTAACAAAAACGAAAATGGAGAATAAGAGCTTCGTTCTCACAGACGGTGATAAGTAATGAATTTACATATTTTTGTACAATAATTTATATATGTTTTAAGTATGTTTTCAGTATGTTTGTAGTAATTCTGATATTAGAATGGCTCAATTTCATTATTTATCATCAAATCAAGATTTGTTCCAAAATTAGGGTTTTTGGTCCGAAAATTTGGGTTTTGAAGTAGAAATATTATTTTGAGCAAATTTATACCCAAGTTTATTTGATTATGCAGGAAAATGATGATTAAACACAATTTGGATCAATTGAAGCTCAAAGAATATCAAATTCAAAGTTGATTCAAGTTGTACTAAATTTGATCACTTAAGCTTAGAATTTCCAGCAATTATTTTCTTCATCAAAATCTACCAAGCAAATAATGGTTCAAATGGTGGAAAAATGTCTCAAGGGCATTATAGGAATAACTAAAAATTGAAAAAGGGCAAAATGGTAAAAAAGGAGCGATACGCGATAGATCATCCGCGTATCGCAGACGCGTATCGGTACCAACTTGCAGATTTCGGCTCTCTTCAACTTGTAGCTTGTTCACACAACTTTTGTAGATAATTCCAACGTCCAGTTGCATTTTGGAAAGCCCTAGAAGATAACACAAAGCTCAAGAAAGACTTTGGAGGCCAAAGGAATCAATTTTCATCATTATATCTCCAACTTGGACAAAAACTTGAGCTAGGATTTTTTCTATAAATACATGCCTTTGATATGCTTAGGAAAAAGGGAGAAGAATGCTTAGTTTGATGCTTGAGAAAGCTAGAACTATAGCTTGCAAGGAGGAGCACTCCTTGTAAATGCTTAGAGGAGATTTTCTTTCTTAGTTTTGTAGTAGGCAAAATTATATTCTTGTAACAAGACTTTGGAGGAACTACGTTGTACTCAACATGTTTGATGAAATGCAAGGACAAGTTTGGAGCCAAGTTCATCCATCCAATGAGCAACTCTAACCTTATTCCTTTTAGTTTCATTCATACATGCTTGTTTACTTTCATTTATGTGCTTAAGTTTATCTTAAATGTGTTGAACTATGTTGATTCAACTAGGTTTAGGATGAACCTCTAACATGTTTGAATTGGTTTATGGCCAACTTTATTCTTGTTTATTCATTTACTTGGTCTTAACACTTGTTGATTAGCTACCAACTTCAAGTCATCTAGTTGTTATTTGACAAAGAGATTTGCACTTAACAATGGAAAGAGTAAATGGAACTTATGTTGATTCTCATGAGAGTAGTGATTCACATAGGTGGATTAAGGTTTAAAACCACAATTCATGAGTTAAATGAACTAATCCATGCTAGACTTTACCACGAGAGTAGGAAAGCTTTTGTATTAGTAGTCTTCCATTCGTAGAGAGATCTAGTTTAGAGTAAAAATGGAATTGAATCCTAAACATTAATAAAATCATTAAGGTCATAAGCTAAACATTCATATTGAGTGGATTCTTAAGCCTAGTCAACTTTGTTTAACTAGTGTCTTCATTGCTTGTTTACTTGAATTTGATTTTCCTACCATTTCTTCACCACCAAAGTTTGATTGTCTAGATAATAAAGCAAGTTAGTAGCTTTGGTAGTTGCTAGTTCATGTTTCCTCGTGGGATCGACCCTAATACTCCTCACAACTACAATTGACCTGTGCACTTGTGGAACGAGTATTAGGTTATAAATTTTATTACTTGTTTGTGTGATCTTAAGTGGATTTATTGCTATATTTTGATATAACCTAAACTCCACAATCAGACGGCGCCAATTGTAGAATCTTGAATTCCAGAACTCCACATCGGCGTCCACGTTCATAACCTGTCAATCAAGAAAACTCACATGCAAATTTAATCCCCATAAACACTCTGATGCTTAAGTCAATTCATGTTTTGCCTTAAAGAAGAGAGAAGAAGGAGTGTTTTTGCTTAAGGTTTTCTGTTGTGTGTGTTCTCTGAGTAATTATGCCTAGAGAAGTAAAAGAGATGGGATATAAGACAAACCATACTCCAGTAATAGCAATGTGTGTTAGATCATTAATGAGGATGTAACAGCATTAATGAAGAAGTAACAGCAGTCGAAAGTAGATTTAATCTCCCAAGACAGTGAGCTGAACAGCCGATCAGCAGAGCTCCTAAAAAGGTAGCGTGCCGAGTTGGAAATAAATAATGGAGGTTTATTACGTGGCCGAGCTGATGTGGGGCTCGGCCACTCAGGATCCTACATATATATCAGCTCGGCCACTCAAGATCCTACATATATATATGTATGTGTAGATGTATACATACATTTGTGTGTGTGTGTATATGTGTGTATATGTAGATGTATGTATGCATGTATATGTGTACATGTATATGTGTATATTTGTATATGTATATATGTATAGGTGTATATGTATGTATGTATATATGTATGTATGTATGTATGTATATATGTATGTATGTATGTACGTATGTAGTTCTGTATGTACGTATGTAGTTCTGTATGTATGTATGTAGTTCATGTGTTTGAGATTTCTCTCTTCTTTATTATTTTGTTCTACCTACTCATTGATGGTATAAATATTTTAAGTTTTTGTACAAAAAAGAGGAACTTGTCAAAGCATTGTGCATAGAAGGGCACAAATGTCTTTCATTAATCTAAGGAAGGTAATTTGTGTATTTCCTAAATACATGGGGTAATTTGCTACTGATGCAACATTACAAGGGGCATTTTGTGATTGAAAAAAAAAATTATTAAAGCATAGCATAAGCAAGTCCTACCAAAAAAAAAAATCTTTTCCCTCCTTCACGTCAACGCGAATTACAGTAGTTAACTGAAGCAATATTTGGGTGGGAAAAGGGGATGCGCGAAAATAATATTGATAGTAAGAATTAGGAAGAAAAGTTATTTCTTAATCCCTTGAAATGATGGAAGATTCAAGATTATGTAGAGAGATACAAGTGCCATATCAGCATACTTTCTTATAAGATGAAATTGGAAACTAACAATTCAATTAGAATATGCAATCGATTTTTTAAAAACTGTATTTCGTTCGAATCCACCCCATTTTCCACCGTAATAAGTGGAATAAGGAGGTCCACAATCCACAGAGCTCTGAAGCTCTTTGACTTTTTCCAACGTTAATTCTTCAACTTCAAGATACCGAGTGGTAGAGATTTAAACATGCCAAGTCAAGCCAAATATATCACGTTTGAACTCGATTTGTTTATTGTTCCAGGATTATTGGGTGTGGACTCGTTGATTAAATGAGGAAAAACTATCGACCAAACTCAATATATTTGATAAAAGTCAAAATTTAAGATTATTTGATTTGGACTCGTTGATTAAATGAGGAAAAATTATCGACCAAACTCAACTTATTTGATAAAAGTTAAAATTCAAGGATGAGCTTATTGTTAAAGAAGTTTGAGTACAAAGTCAAGTTCAAATATAAAATTTTTAGTTAATTTTTTTGTTTGGAAAAATATCTTAAATATTTAAAAAAAGAGTAAAAGGCACTAATGATATCTAAACTTATCACTGAGTGTTATATTGGTACTTTAACTTTTAATTATGTCAATTGGATATCCTAATTATATAATTTGTGTCAAATTAGTGTCACATTAGATTTTCTAGTGGAAGTTCGCGACGGAGAGAGGACACGTGCCTTGCGGTGGGAGAGAACACATGCCATGAACTTCAACAAAAAACTGAATGTGACACTATTTTGACGCAAATTACATAGTTTGGGTACCTAATTGACATAAATAAAAGTTGAGGTACCAATTTAGTGATATATTTGGGTACTATTAGTGCCTTTAACTCTTCAAAAAACTAAGCATAAATACAAGTAATAGACCACTAGGAAGCAAATTAAATCAAACACATAGACCTATTACTAAGGAATGTGAATGATAATTAAAAATCTAAAATGTTATTTATACCTCACGAACATAAACAAGCATTTGTGAACAAGATTTGTATTCGTTCATTTACTAATTGAACTTCATTTGGTGTTCGAGGTTGATTTGTTTAATTAGAAGAATGAACCAAACATACACTTAAACGAGCCTAGTCGAACTTTTTCTCCAAATAGCTCGACTCGTTCGCAGCTTTACTCGATGACGAGATATTGGAGTGCCTCATCACGATCGATGAATAGAGAAGACTAAACTTGCTTAGATATAAGGTTAAAACTTGACCTTTGGTAGTATCGTAGCAATATACTAACTTGGTGGGCGCCTAAATCATTCGGATGGCCAAACTATATAGACTTTCTCGTACTTCTAGTAAGTTCGGTTGCCTACAAAGTCTGTCTTCTCTATTTAGCTCACCATCGGATCCAAGCTGATATTAATAATCCCTCAAAAAAAAAAAAGGAGATAATATTACTAAAAGAATGCACAGTTGACTTGCACAATTGACGATGCCATCATATGCTACTACCTGATAAAATCTCCACATCAAGCAATGCCAGCATCAGTTCTAAATATATTGTACAATTCTTCAATTATTACAAGATAAGTTGCACATACTTGAGAAACTAAAATATAATACTAAGTAGCTAAAGGCGAAGATGTGGTGCGTGATAATGAAATACTCATAATTAACAATTTTTAAGGTAATCATGTTCTTGCAGGTTTAAGCAATCACTTGACATTTTATAGAGTTTATCTTATTGTACTGAAATCAACCCAATCATATTTGTGCTTTGCTGCCAGGATCCATCGTGTATGGGTGTATCTCCGTAGGAGTTCATCTTATTATATGTATATGGTTTTCCTTTGTTTTCTTGTTTCTGTTTTGGTTTTGGGTTTAGGGTACGGGAGGGAAGGGGAGGAAGGATGCGAGTGGGTGGGGGTAGAATGAGTTTTTGTGTCTTCTTCGAAAACTTAACCATAACAAAACCCTGTTCTTTGCTGTTCTACCAGCCTTGAGCAAGCAAAAAGACCATGTTTCTGTTGAGAAAATAGAGAATGGTAACAGACTTTGAGACGTGAATACACTATCCTTAAGGTGTTATTTGTCTCTAATATTTTTAATCAAATTACCTCTGAGATATAACAAAATCTAGGAACTATCCAATGAAAATGAAAGTAGTTTAATTCAGTCAAAGTTCGGTTATTTTTAAAGAAGTGAGACATCTTTTCATAGCAATCTTAAAGGACACAAATTCTAATTAAAGAGGATACATCTGTTCATTATGAAAACTAAAATAACGTCATTTTAGCCATTCCCGCATGCAAAAATCATCCATGGGAATGTCCAAAAAGGAAGCCACTAAAAGATTTCATTCTGATCATTCCCACGTGAGGAAATCATCCGCAAGAATGACCAGAAAGGATGCTACTGAAAAACTTCATTATGAGGGAATAACCAGATTTAGCACCTCTTACTAATTAGAAAGCCCAAAGTACCCTTGTCAAGATACTTATGTATCTTTCAATTTATATTCAACTGAACTAAATATAAATTGGAATAGTCTTCGTATCCAAATTTTCCCTACAAATCAATATTTGAACTAAATTCATTAAGGGAAGAAGACAAAGATATAAAAATATTTGAACACTCTAGTCTTTTCAATGTTGGACAATAAATTTCAACTATTCATTACAAACTACTACCAACAGTACTACTATTGCGGTGATTAATGTATTGAGATTTACCTAGACCCAAACAAAAGCACAAATTATGCATCAACAAAGGCAAATACTGGTATCAATTAGTAGTTGAGAACTTATATTAAGAATGAAATAAACATTAGATTATACAAAAGATCACCCATTGCTCAAGGATCGTTCTTTCTCAGATTGCCCTTTGGCAAACACTGGCATCATAGTGTAATAGACAAGTCAAAAATTGGAAAGCGAAAACTTTCATTTTCTTGGATATGGTCCTAATTTAAATCTCAAAATGATCACAGAATTTAGCTTTCCAAGTCAACATGTTTCCGCTAACTGTTGTATAATAACGACAGAGCATACTCTTCTGTTTCAATATTTTTCACATGTACATGGTAAATTTTGATTCTTCTAGGAATCAAAATAAATAGAGAAACATAAGTGAAAAGTCTCTTTTCCATCTAGTGAGGTATAACCCTTCAATATATTTGAAGGATCAAAACTACAATTGCATATCATTTTTTTTAGAGCTTCATGCTAAGGACTAAAGTTATACTCGGTCCTTCTGTTTTACGCAGGAAAAACCCCAAGCCATCTATAATTGACTGCCTTGGTGTTAACTATTTTTCTTTGAGACATCTTGCCATGCAAGAAACTTTCATTTGATTTTACCCACTCTTATTATGACTGATTGGATTTACTTCCCGAATCTTGCTACACGAATCAACACACTATTGTGCTGCTAGTTGATAAAACTAAAAATCCCTGAACTATTGGTTTTGTACTTAAGCTAACTAATTCTAAAATTATAATTTATATTTATTGCCAAGTGATTAGGAACCTAAAGGGTCACACACAATAGAACTAATTCTTGGGTTAAATTGATTTAAATAATTATATGATAATTATGGGATTAATTTGTGAGATAATTAATCCTAAGGACTTATTGATAAATAGAGTAATTATAGTAGTGGAAGAATTTCCTTTTTAAGGAAATTAAAACCTACTAAATATCTTATTTGGTAAGACTATCCTAGTAGGTAAATGTTATCTATTACCGAATTCTTGTTAGACAAGATATCTTAATTACTCTATAAATAAGTCCTAAACACCAAGATTTGACACGACGTATACAATACGTAATGTTAGAAAATTAGAGAGAGAAAAAACAGTTTTTCTTTATATAATTTTCTTTACGTCAGGGACGTGTCAAGTGGATCTAGCATATTCACTTGGTGTTGATCAATCCTGATGAGGATCCCAAGAAGGTGTTCGTGTGGATACCTTAGAGGCCGGACACGTGTGCGATTGTGGTTGATATCGCGTACCTTTGATCAGGTTAATTTGTTTAATTACGTCATCAAAAGGTAGGTTTTTGATTTTATATAGATAATCAATGATCTTGGTTAGAAATCAATTTTAAATTCCGCTGCGTCAAGTTGTTATCGGCATGTTGATTTCCTTACAGTAGTATCAGAGCAATGTGTTTTGATTATCTGTGCATAATTTGTTGTCATGAATGATTATTTATACGTATGAGCAACTTAGTTGATGAATTTGAGAGATTTATTTTTGAAAAATTGTTTCAAAATAAATAGAACATTAAACGAATTTTGTTTGAAAAAACTAGTTTCCTAAGATTTCGTTTGGAGAAAAATTGTACTTTAAAATTTGTGTTTGGACGAAAAGTAATTTTTAAAATTCTTGAAAATTGTTTTTGGAATTTTATTTGGCTACTATTCATAATTGAAAACTTAATTTCTAGATTTTTTAATTTTGGATACGATTCAAAATTCAGAAATAAAAAAGTTGACTGCTAGAGATTGTCTCCGACAGTACAATCAACAAAAATAATTGGGCCTTGCATGTTGAAAAAGTGTTCCGGCAGCATAAACAAAGGGCGAGTAGATAGCACGACAATTCCTACCACAGCTTCTTCCTTTCTTTATTTGGTTGACCGATTATTTTTTTATTTTAGCACAAAAACTTCTCAAATGATTCAATTAAACCAATTGTAATGTGATTAGAATTAATATGCGTATAGATTAGTGACTGAAATTTTATATATTCTTTTAATGTGATTATTTGAATAATATATGTGATTTATATTCAATAAAATAATGAGATTTATTTTATTTAAATAACATATCATATGTGAATTTTATATTTGACAAAATAATGTGCACTTATTTTATTGCATATTATATGCTTTATTTGATCAAATATTTATTTTCATATATGATAATGTGCACGATGAGACCATAATTTATCCCTCGACTAAAAATAAAATAGATCACTTCCATTATTATAGTATAAATAATTCTTGTTAGGATAACTTGTTGAGCTAGCTCAAGGTTATTCTACCAGGAATATTTGTTACTATGAGATATGATCTCTGAATAATGGTTTTGATTTAAATAACAGAAATATATCATAACTATTATTATAATTTAAACAATTCTTGTTAGGAATAACTTGTTGAGCTAACTCAAGGTTATTCTACCTAGAATATGTTTATGATGAGATATGATCTTTAAATAATAGTTTTGATTTAATTAAAATATTAAATCATGAAATAGTTGCCTTCCATTATTATAAGTTTAAACAGTTCTTGTTCAGATAACTTGTTGAGCTAACTCAAGGTTGTTCTACCTAGAATATGTTTATACTATGAGATGTGATCTCTGAATAATGGGTTTGAATTTAACAAAGGCTCATAGCTTGTTGAGCTAACTCAAGGTCATGTGTCTTTGAGGCAAGAAGTTAGGAGACATATTTGATATGTGTATCAAAAGTTGATACATGACTATCTAGGAGTTACAAAAGTTGTAATTGGTAATTGTTACCTACCTGTTGAAATTATTTTTGATTTGTTGAGCTAACTCAAGATTAAAAATAATTAAAATGGGATCCTAGCCCACTAAGAATTTTATGAAAATTCTTGAATTAATTATGAGGGATATTGATTGGATAAAATAGTGGGAGCAAAACCAAAATTTTATAGTCCATATATAATTTTATTTTGGTTTTGTTTATTGCATAAAGTATAAAGTCATATTCTATCTTTATTTTCTAGTTGTAGAATGTATAAGTCACAGTGAACACATAACCCACCTTTTAGGACTCCATTTTGATTGAAATTCTAGGACTAGGATAAAGTTTGAGAATAGTTCTTAAGTATACAAATATTAGATTGTCTTGATACCCTGATTCTACTTGTTTGAGTGACAATGATAGTTAGGAAATAAAAATGCATACCAGATGCATAAATACAATAATGATATTGTTGCTTGTATCATGATATTGTATATAACTCCTAAGCTATAAAGGTAGCATAATATGATGAATGTTTAGTCCATAATTGTGCATCTCAAAAAGTTGTTTGATACACAATCTAGGACCAATAGATATGAGATATCTAAAGAGCAATTTGTATAGGAATCAAGGGACACTTTATTACTTGTCAAGGGAAAATCCAAGGCTAGTTTGAGAAGACCTAAATAGCCATCACAAAGTATAAAGGTATGATCAAAGTGGGCAAGTCTATAGGCATGTGTTTCCAATCTGGAAACAATTAGTATTGGAAAGCAAATTGTATGGCTCATTTAATACTTAGAAGTCGATGAGGTTTGGTTAAACTTTGACTTCTAAAATGTTTATGATTGAGATAAAGTAATCTACTAATCAAGATTTTTGGGTATTAGATACTAGATTTGTATCTCATTTACACAAATATGCAAAATCTTGAGAATAGTAGATTTTGGCAAAGGAAAAGTCGAACTACGTGTAAAGAATGGAGCAAAAGTTGCTACATTAACCGTAAGAACTTATACACTCTCTTTGCCAACTAGACTTATTCTAGAATTAAAGGATTGCTAATATATTCTAGTGCTTACAAAGAACATAATATCTATATTTGCATTAGATATGAATAGATTTACCATTACTCAAAAGAATAAATGTTGTTCCTTTTTGCGTGATGGCGCTCTAAGTAGTACTAGTTTATTAAACAATAGCTTAAATATTCTAGGTTTTGATAAGTCCATTTTCAACATAGACATTAAGAGACAAAACTTGATATTTTGAAGCGATTTTATCTTTGGTATTTTAGACTTGGTCATATAAATAAAAAGCGTATATCCAAGTTACATAAAAATATATATTTGGACTCATTTGATTTTGAATTCTATGAGATATGCAATCTTATTTACTTGTTTAAATGTCCAAGACATCTTTTATTGAAAAGTTGAATGTGCTAGTGATCCTTTTGGGTTTATATATTCTGATGTTTGTAACCCAATATCGATCCATGCTAAAAGTAGTTTCTCATACTTCATCAATTTCACGGATGACCATTCTAGATATGGTTATGTGTATCTTATGAAACACAAATTTGAGAAATTTGAAAAGTTCAAAACTTTTTGACTTGAAGTAGAGAAACAAATTGACAAAAGTATTCGAGCATTAAGATCTGATCAAGGTGGAGAATACTTGAGTCACGAGTTTCAAAATGTCCAAAGAGGAGAATTGTATCCCATTAGATATGGTACGTTCTGTGATGAGCCAGTACACTTCCAATCTAGTTTTGGTAATTTGCCTTAGAAACCGTCTCCCATACACTTAATTGAGTTCCAACTAAAATTGATTGATACAACCTCATATAAGATATGATATGGTAGGAAATTAATTCTTAGTCACATGAGAATTTGGAGATGTTTTGCTTATGTGAAGCATCACATCAGACAAGTTTGAGACTGAGTTTTATAAATGTTTGTTTGTGGGGTATTTTAAAGAAAATTTAGGATGTTATTTCTACAATTGTCTTGAACAAAATTGTTTGTTTCAAGATATGCTATCTTTTTAGAAGAAGTGTTTATTCTTGAAAGAGGTAGTGGGAGTAAAGTAGAATTTAAAGAAATTCAAGAACCACAAACTAGCAAAAATAACAGTTGGAAGAGATTTTCGTAGTTTAGTAAAATATATCATTCTCTTTAGAGATATAGATTTCTCATAAATGAAAGTAATGATGTGCTAGTCATAATTGATGACGGTTTTACTTACTACGAAGAGACCATGTCTCATGTAGACTCTTTGAAGTGGCGTAAAGCCATAAAATCCAAAATGAATTCCATGTCTGACAACAAGGTATGGACCTTGGTTGAACCACCCGAAGGGATAAAACTCATAGGGTGCAAAAGAATCTTTAAAAGAAAGATTGACATGGATGGTAATATGATTACTTACAAATCAAGGAGTTAGAACATTCATTTTGGTGAGATGGTCAAAGAGTTTGATTTTTGTTAGAAACGAAGACGAGTTTTGTATATACAAGAAAGTGAGTGGGAGCACTAGTTTTTCTTAACACTTTATGTGCATGACATACTATTATTGAGAAACTATATATCTATGCTTTAAAACGGTAAAAGGTGTGACTGTCCAATAAATTGTGCATGAAACATTAGGAGATAAACAACCTATTGTTTAAAATTAGATCTATAGAGATAGATCTAAGAGGTTGCTTGGTCTCTCAATTTACGTACATAGACAAGATGCTAAAGAAGTTTAGCATGGATCAATCAAAGAAAGGGTTTCTGTATGACATGGAATTACTCTTTCGAGAGACATGTGTCCTAAGACACCTATCAAGATTGTAGCATGCAAAAGATCGCTAAGCTTTTGCAATAGGATTTATAAAGTGTAGACACCAAATTTTGACACACCATTTTTTTTTTAATAGTCTGGGGGGGCAAAATAGTAATTTTATCTGTAAATATTTTTCTATCAGCTTTTGGGGGTTTTAAATTCATATTTTTACTTTAATACGAATTTGTTAATTTTTTATGATTTTTTCTAATTTAATTGGTGTTCTTTTTATATTTTTACCAACACAAGGGCAAAATGGTAATTTTACCTCACGAACACCATTTTAGCTCATTTTGGGTTCCCAAAGTTATTTTTCTAATTCTTTAAGCATGTTTCTAAATTTTTTTTATTTTTCAGAGACGATTGCTATTTCTTCTGTAAATCCTTCATTCAAGGGCAAAATCATTATTTTACAGTTCAAATTCATTTTTTATCAATTTTTGAGTTATAAATGCATTTTCTAGGGTTTTAAGCTTATTTTTAATTTTTGGTAATTTTTCGAGGTCAATAGCTATTTTCCGTGAATTTTCATTGTCCAAGGGCAAAATCGTTATTTTATAATTTAAATTTATTTTTTGTCAATTTTTAAGTCATAAATGTATTTCCTAGGGTTTTAAGCTTATTTTTAATTTTTAGCAATTTTTCAAGGTCAATAGCTATTTTTTGTGAATTTTCATCATGCAAGGGCAAAATCATCATTTTATAGTTTAAATTCATTTTTTGTCAATTTTTGAGTCATCAATGCATTTCCTAGGGTTTTAAGCTTATTTTAATTTTTGGTAATTTTTCAAAGTCAATAACTATTTTTCTGCATATTTTTCGTTGTCTAGGGGCAAAATCGTCATTTCATACCCCGAGCACGTTTTTTATCAGCTTTAAGCTCTAACTTTTATTTTTGAAATCTACTTTGAATTTTTTAAAAATTTTAGAGATTGCTGTCATTTCTTTGCATTAATTTTTAATTTTTTGGGGTTAAAAATATTGTTTTTAAATAAAATTAGAATTTTTATTACCGATGGCGTTTTTGTTATTTTGTAGTATTCTTGGTGACCAAGACAACTGGCCCTATAAATACCCCCCCTTAAGTGAGAAAAAAAAGGGAAAAAAAAGCAAACCCTAAAAACACATACATGTTCCTCCATTTTTAGATCAAAACACATATTCACACAGAAAAAAACACACACTCAGCCGCCACATCTATTTTGTTCACTGTTCATCGTCTTCTTCCAAGATCATTCAACTGTTCATCATCAGCTTATCTGCAAGTTTCAAAAGGTAATTCTTACTTAGTTTTTCTCTTTGTTTTTGTTCATTTTTCTTTCATTTTTTTCTATGTAAATCTGATTAATTGTGCTTATTTGTTTGGAATTTTAGTTAAGCTATTGGATTGTCCTTCTGTTCTTGTTTTTCTGGATTTTTTTTTGTTGCTAGATTTTCCTTATGTTTTGTTCTCGTTTTTGGGTTTAGTTCTTGATTCTAGGTTTTGTTCATGGGATTTTTTTTTTGTTCTACTTCTTCCCCCTCCCTCCTCTCACCACTGTCCCCTTGCCAAAACCACCAAGCAGTTTTTTCCACCACTACTACCTTCAACCTTCAACTCCTAGAACCACCAAAGCCCACCGATGACCAAGAGCCTTAAAACTGCAGGAAAAATAAGAAAACCGCTGCAGCCATCTAATTTCCATCATATCCCTACCCATAGACTAACACAAACAAACCCAATCCACTGTGAAATCACATAACTAGTATCTGTCATCACAAAGTCCTATCATCATAGTTAATCGCCCACCTGCAAAAAGAAAAGGAAAACAACAGAACAACAAACCCAAAGCCCCATAGCCTGTGTGTGAACTGGTGAATGTGAGTGAATTGGAGAGCTGAAAGAGTGTGTGTGTAGGTGTGCGTTTGTGTGAATTGGAGAAGTGCGAGTGAAGTGTGTGGGAGTGAGGATCGAGAGGTGAGTTTTGAGAGTTGTGTGCAATGTGTGTGAGTTGTGTCAATCTATGAGCTCTTTGTGTGTGTGTGTGTGTGAATTGAGAGCTCAGATTGAGAGTAATTGTGAGTGATGATTCTGTGCAATGAGGGAGCCGAGAGAGGGAAGAGGAGAGTTTGAGAGTGAAAATTGGTCTGTCAAGGTGAAGTTTTTGGTGATGATGGTGAGTGATCAAAGTAAGCAAAAATCTCCCAAAATCTGCTGAATTAGATATAAGTTGGGAGGGTGATGATGATGGTGTTTGATGGACTGTTGGGTTAAGTAGAATTGGAGGTGTAGGTGGCTGGAAGTATGGCCATAAGGCTGTTTTTTTATGGCTGTGGCAGCAGCGCTTGTTGCCTCTCTCTTTTTTTTTTTTTTGTGAGGAAAATAAAACAAAATAAAATCAAACTAAATCAAATATACTTGGACTCCTTAAACATTAAGATAATAATAACAATAATAATAATAAAGTTTGACATTGCACAAAGAAAGAAATTTCACTGTAAAAATTCCACATTAATAGAATATTGGGAAATGTGCAACATGTCTAGAAAATTTATGAAAAAATGCAAAAAAAATTAAATGACTTTAAAAAATTACAAAAATTTTTTATAGAGAATACATCACCACGCAAAACACATATACTAAAATTTTCACTTGACGATTTTAACATTAAGGCATTCTTGGAAAATGTGCCTTTAATAACAAAACAAAAAATAATAATAATAATAAATAATAAATAATAAAAAATACAAAAATTAAATAAATACCCAACGATCTCTAAAAATTATGAAATTTTTACAACAAAACTATAAATATATAAAATGCACATAAAATTTTTTTTTTCACAAGAAAATTGTAAAAAATATGTGCCTTGGAAAACGTGCAGCTAACTAAAAAATACAAAAATTCTAAATAATTACTAAATGACTCCAAAAAACATTGAAATTTGACGATTCACGAAAAAATATAAAAATATGAATTTAAAATTTAAAATAAAATAAATAGGTATTGACATGATAAAATTACTATTTTGCCCCCGTACGACTATTTAGATATAATTTACGCAAAAATTACTTTTGACCCTCGAAAAACAAAAAGTATCCCCAACTGAAGTAAAAATATATATATATTTTTTAAATAGTGTGTCAAAATTTGGTGTCTACAGCTTGTCCCTCTTTGTCGGAAGTTCAAAGAGGTTCTAGACAAAGACGTACACAAAACTAAATTCTGACTCACCTATCCACGAAACACAAATACATTAACTCCCATAAAGATGAATGTCAGAAATGCAAAAAGAATGACCGAACTCTCTTGGAGCTGCCTATGTATCCCGGTGAAGTGAAATCAGATCAAACGTAGTTCGAATGATGAAAGTAAAAAATTGGGCTGGCCGACTTGAAAAATAATGTTAAAATAAAATATGAAACGTCTAGCTTACTGGAGAGGTGTGTGGCCTAGTTCGCTAGGATTAATGAAATGCAAAGAAATTAAATATGAAGGTCCAATTTGCTGGACATGTACCCAATTTGTTGGGGTGAGATGCAATACAAAGTTTGGTTTGCCAAATTTGAAAAATAAACGTGAAGTCCAGTTTGCTGGACATGCACCCAGTTTGTTGGGGTGAAATGCAATGCAAAATTTGGTTTGCCAAACTTAGAAAATAAACTTGAAAGGTCCAATTTGCTGGACATACACCCAGTTTGCTGGGGTGAGTACAAGAAAATTAAACATGAAGGTCCAGTTTGCTGGACATGCACCTAGTTTGTTGGGGTGAGTACAACAAAATTAAACGTAAACATCCAGTTTGCTGGACATGCACTCAGTTTGCTTGGGTGAGATGCAATGCAAAGTCTGATTTGCCAAACTTGAAAAATAAACATAAAGGTCCAATTTGCTGGACATGCACCCAATTTGCTGGGGTAAGTACAAGAAAATTAAACGTGAAGGTCCAGTTTATTGGACATGCACCCAGTTTGCTGGGGTGAGTACAAGAAAATTACACGTGAAGGTCCAGTTTGCTGGACATGCGCCCAATTTATTGAGGTGAGATGCAATGCAAAATTTGATTTGCCAAACTTAAAAAATAAACATGAAGATTCAATTTGCTGGACATGCACTCAGTTTGCTGGGGTGAGTACAAGAAAATTACACGTGAAGGTCCAATTTGCTGGACATGCACCTAATTCACTAGGGTGAGATGCAATGCAAAGTTTGGTTTGCCAAACTTGAAAAAATAAACGTGAAGGTCCAGTTTGTTGGACATGCACCCAGTTTGCTAGGGTGAGATAAAATGCAAAGTTTGGTTTGCCAAACTTGAAAAATAAAGGTGAAGGTCCAGTTTGTTGGACATGTACCCAGTTTGTTGGGGTGAGATTCAATGCAAAGTTTGGTTTGCCAAACTTGAAAAAATAAACGTGAAGGTCCAGTTTGCTGGACATGCACCCAGTTTGTTAAGGTGAGATGCAATGCAAAGTTTGGTTTGCCAAACTTGAAAAATAAACATGAAGGTCCAGTTTGATGGACATGCACCCAATTTGTTGGGGTGAGATGCAAGAAATTAAATATGAAGGTCCAGTTTGTTGGACATGTACCCAGTTTGTTGGGGTGAATGCAAGAAATTAAATATAAAGGTCCAATTTGCTGGACATGCTCCCAGTTTGTTGGGGTGAATGCAAGGAAATTAAACGTGAAGGTCCAGTTTGCTGGACATGCACTCAGTTTGCTGGAGTGAGATGCAATGCAAAGTTTGGTTTGCCAAACTTGAAAAATAAATGTGAAGGTCCAATTTGCTAGACATGCACCCAGTTTGCTGGGGTGAGTACAAAAAAATTAAACGTGAAGGTCCAGTTTGTTGGACATGCACCCAGTTTGCTGGGGTAAGTACAAAAAAATTAAATGTGAAGGTCCAGTTTGCTGGACATGCACCCAGTTTGCTGGGGTGAGTACAAGAAAATTAAACGTGAAGGTCTAGTTTGCTAGACATGCACCCAATTTGTTGAAGTGAGATGCAATGCAAAGTTTGGTTTGCCAAACTTGAAAAATAAACGTGAAGATCCAATTTATTGGACATATACCCAATTTACTAGGATGAGTACAGGAAAATTAAACGTGAAGGTTCAATTTGCTGGACATGCATGAAAAAGTCTTTTTTTTCTTCTTCTTTGTTTTTTAAATGTCGAAAAGCAACCCAATGTGAAAAAATCTAATTTGCTGGACAAATTCGTGAAAAGGATCAAAAATGTTGAAAGTAGTCTACAAAACATTTTTTTTTTGCTTCAGTGTCTGCATTTGCATCAAGTATTAATCCTCATTTCTCAGTGTTCAATCATTGTTAAAAATCAATCTTTTCAAAATTGACCTTGATAGTCAAACCAAGTTGAGATCATTTCAATAAAAATTTGGCATGGTATAATGCATCAAAATCCCTTTTGAAATCAATCATTTCAAAAAAAATTGCCCCAATGTAAATCTGTCTTTCTAAAATTTTGTCTAAGGCATAAAGCCTCAAGATCCCTTTTGAAATTCAAATTTTTATTTAAAAAATTTGCCCCAGTACATAACACTAAAATCAATTTGAAATCATCCCTTTCAAACTTTGGCTTTATTCAAAGCATCAAAACTCATTTGAAATCAATCTTTCTAAAAATATGCACAGTATAAATCAAGTGAATTCCATTTGAAATCAATCTCTTAAAAAAAAAATTTGCCCCAATGTAAATTTGAAGTTAGTCCTTTCCAAAAATGTTTTCAAGCATAAAGCATCAAAATCGATTTTTGAATCAAATTTTCTCAAAAAATTTTTTTGCCCCAATATATGACACTCAAATTAATTTCAAATCATTCCTTTCAAACTTTGGCTTTGTATAAAGCATAAAAATTCATTTAAAATCAATCCTTCTAAAGATATGCACAGTATAAATAAGGTGAATTCCATTTGAAATTAATTCCTTAAAATTGCCCCAGTGTAAATTTGAAATCAATTCTTTTCAAAAATATTTTCAAGCATAAAGCATCAAAATCGATTTTTGAATCAAATTTGCTCAAAAAATTTGCCCCAGTTTTCGTTTTATACTAAGGCTCCAAATGATGATGATGTTATTGCACCTGCAAAAAGAGAAAAACACCGGCAATAGCAACAGTGATGCTGCCACATGACGGTCTCTAGCACATGTAAACAAGAGTGTTGCCACCTTAAATGTCTAACATAGCCCTTTGCTTCACTTTCTACAAAGTCCCAAACTTAATACATTTTAGTTCACAATTTAGATCAAATCTCCCAAATAATCTTTCCGTCCATGTATGACTTTGACTTCTGATAAATTTAGGATTGCCTTTGCTTTTATTTCAAATTTTAAAAAAAGCAAATGTCAAAATTTTTTTTAAACATGAATTGGTAAAGAAAATGCTTCACATGCAATAATGTAAAAAAAATTATGTACAGTAAACCACACGAAACATACAAAGATTAAATAAAATACAATTAAATGAAATATTTTTTCAAAAAATTAATTTTGAAATGATAGGTTAAAAGATGCCTTTTGATCTTCAAATGTTATTCCTACTCGAATTCTGACATTGCCACAAACTGATCAACGTAGATGAGAAACTTCAAACAATTGTAGTCGCCAACTTTCAAAAAATCCAATGTTGGCATACTGACTTTCTCACTTATGAAACTTCAATTGCCATCTTGACTCAATTGTAGCTCCCTTTCGGATTATCAACTTGGAAGGAAGAAGTGGGATGAACGGCAGCACTCAAATTTGAGATAGTCTTTCCCCTTTTTATTAAAACGGACTAACGCTTAAAAATATTTGGCATCAGTAAGGCAATCGTCCCTTGATGAGTTGGGATAGATATATTAACATCATCTACCAATGTGCTAGAATGCATCATTTTGACACTTGTCAATTCCCCCACACTTGAATCATTGTTTGTTCTCAACCATTCGAAAAATGTGAGTTCAACTAGTGATTCAAGCATTGAAATCACACATGTACATTCTAAAATGTATTTCTCAAGACCAAGTAAACAACCATTATGCAATTTATCATCTTGTCTTTAATACTCATAATATCGAGCAAAAAGGAAGGAATTATATCACAATTAAGCAAGTTCAACCTAATTTCTTCGCCTTATTGAATTTCACAAGTAAACGAATCATATGATCAATCGGAGAACATCACATGTCTATGATCAATTTCATTTTTCACTTGAGGGATGTTATTCTAGTGAACTAGTCACTCAAAATATGAGAGTGTCTTTTGACGGGAAAACCGATATTGGTTATGACAGTTCCCGATTACTCAACATCTCAATCTTAAGCAGAAACTGTATTCGAGAAGTAAAACTACCTTTTTACGCAAGAATCAATATTGGTTAAATGAAGATCCCTGGTTACTCAACAATTTACTTACTCGAATTTGCCGTGCATTACTCATAATTCAAATACCGTTTGACGTGAAAGTCGATATTTTTGGATGAAGATTCCCAGTTATTAAGCACACGAACCATTGGAGTAGAAAAAACTGTGTTATTTCTTTTCTTTTCTTCTCTTTTTTTTTTTTTTTGCAGCATAAAAATCCCTCGTAATAGACTTTACATCACAAATTTCGTGAGTGCACTAATTGACCATAATCAATATTTAACGTGTGAAATTGAGTAAAGAAGAGAAATTTTCCTCAAACCACAAAATTTAGACATAATTCCAACCACTTTACAAGATATACTTTCTATAAGAACAAAACTCCAAACCACATAATAATTATTTTTTAGTACTTGAAGAAAGCATTTGCCAAATCACATAAAGTAACTTCACCTGGTAGGAGAATTAGATCAAGATTGCAAGCCATAATTCACAAGCGTGTGACATCCCATATTTTAACCTCACAATAATTTGAACAACACATTTCAAAGATGAATAAGAAATTGTGGACAACAAAACTCCCCTTGTAAATTGTTCAAAGGTATATCCCCTGCACGCTTATTCCTTTTTTTGTGCTTGAATTCTCCCAACATTCATTTGAACTTGGCTTGACATTTTGTAGATTTTCGGAGCAAAAGTGCATTTTGACTTAACTCTTTGACCGATGTCTTGGTGTCACTGTTTGTAGTTTCAACCTCTTCCAAGTTAAGTTTGAATTTTCCTTTTGTACCATTCAGAATCCTTAACATGGAGTCCAGATTCCTTTTCGGCAGCATTCTAATTTTCCCTTACAATTTGCATTATTTTGGAATCAGAAGATACCGAAGTGGCAATTATCAACTTTAAATAAGACGATATTCGAATATCATGGGCATTTATTTTCACCATCAAAAGATACAAGAAAAATATTTTTCTTTTCATCCAATTTGAACTCATTAACTTATCAAAAGAGAAAACCTTACAACTACACAAACCTAGCATTAGGTTTTGAGAAAAATGTGATTTATTTTGAGGCCTCATTAAAGAATTATTTGCCCAATATAACAAAAAGATGTGAAGCAAAATCATTTTTTTTAAAAACTAAATATAAAAAATATGAAGGGAAAATCAAATGCCATAGATAAATTTGAGAAAGCAACTTATTTAACACTTTTTCTAGAGAGAAAATTCTGAATACAAGGCAATCTTAAATTTATAGAAAGAGTGCAATTTATTACCATCCAAATTATTACTATTCTTGTTACAATTATCAAGCTATAAAATACAATTTTATTTATCACATTGCTTATCCTAACCAACCTCACCTATCTAGGTTCTAAGTACTATCAATTAAAAAATCAGTCGTCCATAATCCTTCGAATAATTCAAAAGAGCCCTCACGTTTTTTGACAGCCTTATGGGTCTCGAACATGTGACGGTTTATTTGGAATTTGATCAAAAATTTAAAATACTCGAATGTAAGACCAAATATATATTAGATGTCTTTCTTATCTTACCGCCTCCGTTAGAGAACCTGTAAAAATGAAAAAAATCAAAATTAGTATAAATAAAAACAAAAGCGGATGCATGTCCTAGGGAGAGCCCTTATTACACTAAGGGTAGGCCTAACATGAAATGTAATTTTTTAGGGTGAGACCCCCCTTTTAACGAAGATATGCCAGATCCGCCAGAAAAAGATGCCTCCACTCTGCTCGTATTACCTTACCTAGGGTCTCACCCGTCAAGATATATCAAAAATATAAATGTGCACGTCTTTTAGGGTTAAGTACCCGAGACAAAAGGATGGCTTTCCTATCATGGGATTTCTGAAATGGCATTCCCTTAGGGTTTATGCATAATGTCAGTTTATTAAAACGAGTTAAATAAATGTAAAAATACAAAATGTCCTAAAGACTTTATTCTAATAATTATATGTAATTTCTTCGAGAAAGATGGCAAATGAACTATACCAAGGATTATTGACTTCAAATTTGTTTGATTAAAAATCAAGCCTTCATGAGGTTGGGGATACAATATTGAAAGAAAAATAAAAAATAAAAAATCATGGCTTTACCTAGGAACCTACAAGTCAAAAATGTCAGTTTATTAAAGTGTGATGAAACATGTTTTAAAATCACTTTTTGTGCAATGTGTGATGGGAGGGTGGGGGATACGGTGAAAATGACAGTATAAATTCTTTGAAAAAAAGGATAAAGGCCAACTATCTAAAAATTTGACCACTTGAGTGCATTTATTGACTCTGAGAAAATTTAGTTCAGATAAAACTAATAAGTACAACAAGGACGAATTAAACTTTTAAAAAAAGTCTAAAGCTACAAATCTTCGAAAAGGTACAAGTTAAAAAAATCAGATTTTTTAGGATTTTACAAAATTTACAATGATTAGACCCTTGGGGTGTCTTATTTACAGAAAAAAATAATTTATAAAATTTTATGAAAATCTCATTTCCATCTTTCTCAAAGAAATTATGAAAATGAAATTTAAACATGCCAAAAGAGGGTCGGCTTCCTACCGAGAGCACCATGCCAGGGCTCTTTATTCTATAGGTTGTGAATGCAATCAAAGAATAAGAAAGAGCGTATTAATTTATTCAACAAATAACACATAACACATTGGCAAAAACCAAATAATACACATAGATAACAGTAAATGGCATAACAAGAAAAATAAAGAGGTTGGTTCCCCCTCTCGTGCCTAGTGTGCCTGATAGGGTAAGGCTGACTCTACCCTAGGTTATTCTACATGGATACATGAGGTTGGGCTTACTAATGCATCTAGACTCGATAAGGCTGTCAGTTCCCAAGCCTTCAGACCTAAGGGTAAGGGTCATCAATCCCAAAACCCTTGGTCGATGGCTCGAGCGATCCCCCGGACACTGCTACGTGCACGTCAGGCCACGACCACATGTCCAAGTGGATCTTAAAGTCCCGAATTTCTAGACTTATGGACTTAAGCCGAGAGTTCGGGTGATCTCCTAAACATGATTACGTGCACATCGTGCCCCGCGCACATGCCTAAGTAGATCAATCCTATTCCTAACCAGGATGGGTGGGTGACAACCACCAAAAAGATAAAAGGGTAAAATATATCGAATGCACATATGGAGTGCTTCTTGTGAGAGGAAGGAAGTGAATAAAGCATGGGCTCTAAGGGTAATTGACCTCCTCCCCAAATGCAAGCGCGATTCGAACATACATCACAAATAAATAAATTATCCATCACATAAAAGTGAGAAACAAAAAGGCGTATGTGAAATACCAAGCGAAATCCTAAAAAGAAAAATGCAATCCTAAGCATCCAAATGCGATAAAATGAAAGGGTTAGAAAAAAAAGAAGATGACTAAACCTAGTGCTTGGACTGACTAGTGATTCCCCAGTGGAGTCATCCAGCTAGTCCCGCTCCATTTTTTCGAAAGACGAAAAAAAGGGAATTATTAATGTGTTATTTATTGGAAAAAGAGTGTAGGTTTTTGTAAAATGATTTTTTAGAAAATGCTTTATAAAAAATATGTTTGATCACAAGATGTGATCTTTTAGAAAAATGCTTTATTTTGAAAACAAAAAGAAAAATGGCCTAAAATGGGACTTTGAAAATGCGACGGTTTTTGGGCCTAAAAATAGAGTCTAAAAAGGGTTTTTAGTGAAAAGGGAGTCGCCACTTGGTATCGAGTTTTGGTGTACCAAGTCACCAGAAAATATTTTATAGAGGTAAGAAAATCGAGAATGATTTATTTAGAAAATGATTTTGAGAAAAAATATAAGAAAACAAGAAAACCCTTTTTAAGACAACTCCAAGTCTTTGAAAACAAGAGAAAAAGGTTCGAGGAGTCACAGTTGAAGAAAGGGAAGGCAAAGGCTCGCGCCTAAGGCACCCTTTCAACCTAGCCGAAACTAGTTACGAGGATTTAGTCAAAATTTTCCTAAATAACCCTAAGATTTTATCACATTTGGATGCAACTATATGAATGCAAATCTAGTCCTAAAAATGGATATCGTTAAGGGACAAAATATTCCATTGAGGTTTGGTCGGATTATCGCATTAATTGTGAAACCTCGAAGTCTAGACCTCGATGGAGTCACGAGTATAGATGCAAAATGGAATGCAAAAGAAAAGGAAAATAGTAATATAGATAGTAAGTGAACAAAGAAAGTAGGGATGCAACATAACGGGTACGGGAGACTAATAGACTCGTGACTAGCTATTCCTACTCACGAAGGGGGGAACGGCATGTACGCCACCGCTTCCCACGTGAGTAGATGACTATTTCTAGTCGAATCACACACAAATGACTAAAATTCTATTGTAGTGGAGTCTAAATGTTATGCACTAAGCATATATTTAAAATAGATAATAAGCGATAAAGTATATACAAAAATCATACAAAAATGAAAAAATCCTAAAAAAGAGAAAATGTGTGTGAAATGCGATGAAATGCACACGAGAAAGTGATTCTAATACTAAAATGACCTAAAGGCTAGCATTGGACTAGCCTATTTTCTAGAAATTCTCCGCTAGCGTTGGACTAGCGAAGAAAGCGGTAATTAACCACAACTAGCATTGGACTAGTGTGGCGACGATACACATATATCGTAATAAATAAGTAAATAAATAAAACATAGATTAAAGCAGTAATCATATAAAAGCAGATAATAGCACATACGAGCACATAGCACACGAGCATAATATTCTAGATGCAAAGTTCTAGAGAAAGTTAATAAAACACATAAGTACATAGCACATATAGCACACAAAAGCCCTAACTATTACACCGGGGAAGCCTAATTACAATCTAATAATGAAAAATAAAAAAATAAAAGATAACCTATCTAACTTATCTATTACATTTTCTATCTAAAATACATAAGCTTTTATTAAATAGATAAAATATAAACTATCTATTACATTAACTATCTAAATACAAAAAACTTTGCTAAATAGAATATTACCTATCTACTACATTTCTTTGAATAATTAAAAATTAAATTCAAATAAACAACATGACATAAATAAGTAAATACTCACACATGAATAAAAATTATAAGCACAAAGAGATACATAAAAAAAATAAAAAAAAACATATAGAAAAACACATAGGAGCACATAGGAGCATATAAAGAGACATTGAAAGGATAATAGAGGTACCTTCCATTCGTAAACTCGGTACAAATGCTAACAACAAGAACAAACTTATCAAGGTACCATTATTTAAATAAATAAATCATTAATTAAATAAATCCCAACAATTTGCAAGGTAAAAAATGTAAACGGAGTGATATTCTAGGGAGAAAATGCAAATTCCAACAAACTAACGGACCAAAACATAAATTCCAGCAAACCTAGGGGTGAAGAATAAATAACAGCAATTATGAGAAGCCAAAAATAAAAATTACAGCAAGTTTTTGAGCAAAAATATAATTTCCATCAAGTGTGAAGGACCAAATTACAATTTCCAGCAACATTCAAGGGCAAAAAAGAATTTCTAGCAACTTTTGAGGGTAAAAATATAATTTAGCAACTAGGGGGGTTAAAATCAAATTTTCAGCAACATTGAGAACCAAAAAATGAATTTCCAACAACTCAAAGGGACTAAATGCAAATTCTGGCTACTTGGGGGGCAAAAACATAAATTTCAGTAACATTCAAGGGCATAAAAGAATTTTCGGCAACTTAAAGGGGTAAATAAAAATTTCCAGCAATGCAAGAGGCAAAATGCAATTTCCCGAACCTTGGAGGGTGAAAATATAATTTCAACAAACTTAAGGGTGAAAAATGAAATTTTAGCAAGGTTGGGGGGCAAGAATGCAATTTTCGGCAACATGAGGGACCAAATTTACAAATCCAGCAATTGGGAAGGGGTCAAAATGTAATTTCAACAAGCATGGGGGCAAAATTATAATTTTGGCAACGTGAAGGACCAAATCCTAAAAATTTTCAACAACTTGAGGGGTTCAAATTCTAAATTGCAGCAATTGTAAGGAAAGTTATAAACCAATAAGGATGCAATTGAAAGAAAATGAGACCTAAAGGGGTTAAATGCAAATTTATATATTTTTTTCATAAAATAACTAGAAATTAAAATGTCAACTTAGATAAAACTAATTAAATTAACTAAGATGACATAATCGACTGATTAACTAATCTATATAAGTATGATAACTCAATTGATCAATTAGCTAAACAAAATTAAAGACTAATGAGAGAAATAAAGAAAAGAAGAAAAAAAATCAATTAACTAAACATAAAAAAAAAATTAAACCAAATAAATACTAATTCCCAATTTCCCCCAAATCGTCTTATTCTACTTCCTTTTTGTTTTCAAAATTCCAAAATTTCTCTCTTTTCCCTATTTTCTCTCTTTTCTGTTTTTCTTTTTTCGTTTCTCTTTTTTTTCTTTCTATTTTCTTTCTTTTTTTTTTTCTTCTTTTCTTCTTCTTGCTGCTTCTCTTCTTTCTCTTCCTGTTTCCCTTCTTTCTCTTCGTATCTCTCTGATCTCTCTCCCTTCCTCTTCTTCTTTTTCTCTTTCACTCTCCTCCTCTCTTTCTTCCTCCTCCCGTCTCTGTCTCGTTCTTTTTTTTTTCTTCTTCTCAAATTTTCCACTCTCACCCTCTTTCTACCTCTTCTACTCTCTCTGTGACGACCCAACCAGGATACTCGTCATATCTTGATTGAGTGTCTGCCTAACTGTGACAGCCCCACCTTACCCAGAGGCGCACCAAAGGGCTTAGCGGACTGCCTGCCTAGCTCTCGCCAGGTCTCGATTCACATACTCACGCAAACGTCCGAGCGTACTTAACTTAAAATAAAGTAAACTAAAATAAAATGAAATAAATAAAATACACTCATTTTATTTATCATAAAGTACAATTCACATCAAAAGTTTACGTGTCATAATATACATGATTTTTCACAAAGATAGCCTAATACAGTTCGGCTATTACAATAACTAAAACATCTAGCATACTCAAAATCAGTCGTTCCAGCTTTAATTTTTCAGGGAACCTGAGTAAGGAAAACAAATAAAACGGAATGAGCTATAATAGCCCAGTGAATGTCCAAGTCATGCAATCATATCAAGAACTCATTATTTTTAGTAAATGAAATAATCGAACAATTAAATTAATAAATCAAGATATAAACAATTTAATTTAACATGTAGTCAAAGGAGGATACAGGGCTCAACTACGGAAGCAAGCTTAACCGTAGAAAGAGCAAGTACTGATCATGTAGCCACGATATTTGGACCGAGATAATAGCTCAGGTCTTTATCAAAGAACATATCAGTTTTATCAAGCACAAACCCTAACCGCCAATCACCTTATAACCTCCGTACAAGCTACCACATCCAGGGAGATATTCTCAACCCTGGAGGGCCAACAAGCAAACAGGTTCAATCCGGAGTTGGCCTCTTTGAGGATTCACAACTCAAAAGGGAAAGAACATCAAGCCCTAAAACACCCAACACCTTATGTCCTCCCACGTGCAGCCGGGTTGACCATCCGTGAAATAACGGTGAAGTTAGTCATGATAGTCTCACGCACACACAAATAACACATTGGTCAATGAAAGCAAGTAACACATTGCGGAATAGATGTGATAAAGTACACAACTTTCCTCAAGTAGCACAGATATTCACATAGTAATTGCAATTTTCGCATAATATTTATCAAATAAAATATCACATTTCATGCATCATGCACACATAAAGACACTCACCTGAAGCCTAAGAAATTATCTCGTGAAACGGTCGTGCTGTGTTTTCGAACCCTGAAATTTAAAAGAAATAATAACATAAAAACCCAATTAAAATCCTAGTAAATTTAGTAAGAAAAATTCAAGAAAATACCCCACTTACTTCTAGGGTTTTGGTTTTAGGGTTTTCTAGGGTTTAGGGTTTACTTATTCTAAGGAAGTCAATCTATCACTAGATCATTTCTAAAAATTCCTACACTTCAATTTCCCTCAATTGAATATATTCTAGTCTTAAAATCTCACTTATCCATTTTTCTTCTTTTAATTCTACAAAAATTTTGGCAGCATTTCCCCTTAAATCGGACCAAACCAAATTTTTTTCCTGCAAGAAAATCAGCCATCCAACCCAAATTCAACAAGTTCTACAACATCTAGGTTCAGTTCAAGCCCAAATTCAATCAAGATTCCACTAAATTTTAAGAATTCTACTCCAAGAATCTTTACCTAAATCTGCACAGGGTTGGTTTTCAGCCAACTTCGTGCCATTGTTGGGGTCAATCCATCAAGAACCAGGGAATTCTGATTACATGGTTTGAAAGTAAGTTTATAGGGCTACAACTTTCGTGAAGATCATCAATCCAAATTCCAACTAGAACTGGTTCAAAATCAGCCCTCAATTTGGCTCATCATCAAAACTGTTTTACGCAGAATCAAATTTTCAGCCAACTTTGCAAACTTTCTGCGATTAATATACAATGAATCACAGTGCAAGCCTTATACCGTTGGAAAGCCCTATCAATCTAGTTTCTAAAACAACAAGAATCACTCGAATCCAAGTTATCTATACCAAGTTATGAAAGTTTTACTAAAACTGGTCCAGTATGGCTGTGAAAGTAAAACTTGAACAAAACCCTAAATAAAACTTGAATAAAACTCAAATAAAACTTGAAATTAATAGCAAAAGTTCATAGTACATACCTTAAACAAGCTGAGAACCTTGCTTAGGAAGAAGAAAACCTCACTTTCTATGGTGGAATTTGTCTAAAATTGAAGAGAGAGCTCCAAGAAAATGAAGAACAAGGGAGGCTAGAGAGGGAGATTGAGAGAGTCGGCCGAGGGAGAATAAAATGAAAGAGAATTTCGGCCAAGAGAGAATAAAATGAAAGAGAATTAGGTCAAGAAAGATTAAAAGAATAAAAGAATAATGGAAGAAAGTTCAACCAATTAGAACTAAACAAGAGTCAAGCTAGGGTTTAGATATTTTGGCAAAATAGGTGCTAGTTGGTTAAATTTGATTAGTGAAAAATATTGGTCACTTATCTCCTAACATCTTGCAAGACTTTGGCACAAATTTTAAAGCAAAAGAGAGAAAAATAAGAGAGAGAGAGAGAGGGCCGGATTTTAGAGAGAGAAAGCAAGAGAAATTAGTGAAATTTTTAGGTCAAAATTGGAACTAAGACTCACTTAGTCAAAAGCCTTGAAAATGATAAAGTTAGTTAGTCAAATTAAACACTATTATAAACTAATAGACCAATAAAATTAACCCAAGTTTGATACTTAGGTATACCACTTAATCATGAAAGAATCTCACTTACTTAACCTAATTTTACTTAAGTAATCTTCCAACTAATAAGTCAAAGATTAACACTAACCCTACCTAAAGGAAATTCTCTTATTGAGGGCATTTTTGATCTTGACCTCTTTTTTTTTTTTTTTCCTCATTTTATATATTTCTTTCTACAAATAAACATAACATGAATTATATAATTTTATATGAATTTCTGGGGCGTCACACTAGCTCTCGCCAGGACTCACGAGTCATGACTTTAAGATGGATAACATAACTTATAATCACAAAACTCCCAAAAATAATTTACATAGAGTGTGAGCCATCTAGGCCTCAAATTTACAACACTTTAATACACCTACACTATTACAAGTACTCTGCCTTACCACCCTACCTCGTACTTAGTTACCTGTAAGGAAAACAAATATAGCAGAAGTGAGCTAAAAGCGCAGTGAGGTCCATTTGAAAGAAAAATCATTTCACATGCCTTGTCAAAATATTCATTTTAAAACAGTATAACACACAAAAGTAACAACTAGTTTGTCAATATCAAATAATAATAAATTCACAAGTAAACAATGGAGGATACAAATGAATCACGTCAAGCATTGCCCGAGAGTATTTCGAGCATCATTCAAGAACTAGTCAAGCACTGTGCCATGGCAAAAATCCAATAAGTCCCAAGTCTTGCACACCAATATTTATTCCGTGGCCACTTCACGCCGGTTGGTAATCTCGAGAGTTACCCAAGTACTTTCTCGTACACCTCCTTAACCTACGAAACCTCCTCGCAGGCCGGTGGGTGCCGAGATGCCGAGGCAGCCAACAGTTGGTGACCAGGCCCATTGCCAGCTCAGCCAAAGTGGACATGCACAAGGCGGGTCCAAACGAGTACGCATGCACAAGTACGAATACATTTGACAAGAACAAGTACTTCCCAGCGCGATAAAGTACACAGCTGGGTTATAGCCAATTCAAGCACAATTATCAAGTACAATATCATGTCAAGTAATAACAAGTCATATCATTGAGGTTTCCAACAAGTCACATAATTTTCATAGAAAATAATGTTAATAAACAAAAATGATTTTAGGACACTCACTGGTATGTCAAGATTAGAGGTTCTCCAAATGTTCACTATTGAGATTGCCCGAATCACCTATCATTAGGAGACAATATAATCAATGATCAACTTGAGGTGAATGAATAAATAATAAAATTTAGAGTTTCTCATAAGAGGAGCTTGTATACATACGAGTCTAAGTCTATTTTTCCTCTACTAAATTTTACCAACTTGATGCCCATATAAACTAGACTCAATTTAGAACATTTTCATGAAGACATCCAATTCTAAATCCAATTATAACCTAGCTAAATCTCAATCACAAAGTAGTTCACCGATCGTCAATGTTCAAGTTATAGTCATCTCAAGTGTCTAGATTCAATTGAGTCTAACTTTTGGTAGAAAACTTGAATTGCTTCACCATTTATAGATATGGAAACTAGTGTTTAGGGACTATAACTTTCATGAAGAAAACAAATTCAGATTCCCACAACAACAGGTGCAACTTTAAACCAAAACTTGGCACATTGTCAACCCTGTTGTGTAGGTTTGGTTTTCTTGTCTATTTTCATTGAATGGTGAATTCAATCTACAAAGAATCAGGAGTCGTGGCTCATACGGTTAGAAACTATTGGTCAATGGCTAAAACTTTTGTGGAGATCATCAAGTTAGATTCCAACAAGAACAAGTTCGAAATTAGCCTACAAATTGTCGCTGCACTGATCCTGTTCGTGCAGGTTGGATGTTCAGCCAAGTTCATGTCATCTCTGGAGTTAATAAACACAGAATCAGATTGTATTGTTTACATGATTGATAACTCCATTATACAATCAAAGGTGACCCCATACAAATAATGCCTCCATTTCTTGAGTGCGAAAACCACAGCAGCTAACTCTAGGTCATGTGTGGGATAATTCCTCTCATGAGTTTTTAATTTACGGGAAGCATAGGCCACCACTTGTTTCCCTTGCATCAACACACCTCCTAAGCCTTCCCGTGAAGCATCAGTGTACACCCTGAAGGTCTCTTTTCCATTGGGCAATGCTAGCACTGGGGCAGATGTTAGTCGCTTCTTAAGCTCAATGAAACTTTGCTCACACCGTCCATCCCAAATGAACTTAACATTCTTCTGAGTCAAAGCAGTGAGTGGTGTGGCTATCTTTGAAAAATCTTTAATGAATCTCCGATAATAGCCAGCTAAACCCAAGAAACTACGAACTTCGGTGGGATTCTCGGGTTGTTTCCAACTAACCACGGCTTCTACTTTGGATGGATCTACTGCTAAACCTTCTCCCGAAATAACATGACCCAAGAATGACACTTGGTCTTTCCAAAATTCGCACTTACTAAACTTGGCATACAACTTATTATCCCGCAAGGTTTGTAGTACTACCCTCAAGTGATGCTCATGCTCTCCCCGGGACCTTGAAAAGATCAAAATATCATCAATAAAGACCACTACAAACTGGTCTAAGTAGGGTCTGAAAACCCGGTGCATTAAATCCATAAAAGCCGCCGGGGCATTCGTTAACCCAAATGGCATCACTACAAATTCATAGTGCCCATATCGAGAGTTAAATGCAGTTTTAGGCACATCTTCCTCTTTAATCTTCAATTGATAATATCCTTGCCGAAGGTCTATCTTAGAAAAGATCACCGCTCCCTCCAGTTGATCAAACAGTTCGTCAATTTGAGGTAAAGGATACTTATTCTTTATAGTAACACTATTTAACCCTCGATAATCAATGCACAGCCTAAGAGTACCATCCTTCTTCCTTACAAATAATACTGGGGCTCCCCATGGTGATACACTCGGCTTGACAAATCCTCTCTCCAACAAATCCTGGAGTTGAACCTTAAGTTCTTTAAGTTCGGCTGGGGACATGCGGTAGGGAGTTCTAGATAGTGGCGATACCCCTGGTACCAATTCTATTTTGAATTCCACTTCTCTCTCCGGAGGTAGAGAGCTTAATTCTTCGGGAAAAACATCGAGAAATTCTTTTACCACCGGCACATCCTCAAGTCTTACTTTATCCTCAGGTGTATTAATTAAATAAGCAAGGAATCCGACTGCCCCTCGAAACATTAATTTCCTAGCTTGCATGGCCGAAAGAAGATTTGAGGAAGTTAGAGTTTTATTAACATCCAATCTTAAAATAGGTTCCCCCGGTATGGTAAAATCCACCATTTTCGTCCCACAATTCAGTTGAGCACTATACCGGGTTAAACAATCCATGCCTAATATTACATCATAACCCCGAATAGGTAAAGCTATGAGATCTGTCAACAATTTCCTTTCTCCTATCCGAAGTTCACAATCTTGATAAACAAGATTAGTTATCAGACAATGGTCCCCAGTCGGAGTCCTTACTTCCAATTCATAAGATAACTTAACAGGTTGAATCTCTAAAGCAGTCATAAATTGAGAATTCACAAAGGAATGAGTGGATCCAGGGTCTACTAGTAATTTAGCCAGACGATGAAAAACAAGAATCATACCTTCAATTACCGCCGGTGATTCCCGGGCATCCTGCTTATCAAGGGCATACACACGAGCCGGCACTTTTCGTTTATTCCCGCTCTCCCTAGCTTGCTGGATCTCCTTGGGTCCAGATTGAGCAGTGCTCGGTCCACTGGTGGTTTGTCTGGGACATTGATTTATTCGGTGCTCGCCACTGCCGCAAAGCAAACATTTTCGATTCTTTCTCCAGCAATTATCCTCAGTGTGGTTACCTTTGCCACAGTATCCACAAGCACCAGAAGCAGCTGACGACTGTTTTTCCTTTTGAATATCTTCTTTTTGTTCACTTCTTGGAGGAGCCCTTCCCACCGGAGCACCTCTTGATCTACCGAACGGGGCACCTTGTCCAATTCTCATTCCTCCCATTCCCCGTCCCGTCTTAGGGGCTGGAGCGCTTCCAATTGAAGGGCGAGCATCACTGGTATTTCCCCGTTTTCTTGCTTTCACAGTGCGGACCAGAGACTTGGTTTCCTCCACCTGCTGTGCTTTTTCCACGGCATCTTCGTACGTTTCAATGGTGGCAGCTGCGAGAGCATCCTGGATCTCCAAATTCAACCCTTGAATAAATCTCCTCTTCCGCCGCCGCTCAGTGGCTACGAGTTCTGGAGCATATCGAGATAATTTCGTAAATTGAGCTTCATACTCAGCTACGGACAACAACCCCTGCCTCAACTTCAGAAATTCGTCTTCCCGCTTTTCTTGCACTCGCACGGGAATATATTTCTCTTTAAACTCCTTGGTAAAGTTGCTCCACGTCCTTGGTGTCTGATGTCTCTCCCACTTGGCGTTGATCAAATTCCACCAAGGGGTGGCAGCCCCTTCCAATTGAAACACGGCAAAAGTCACCTGCCGTTCATCTGGGTACTTCAAGGCAGTAAAAATCTTCTCAATGTCCTCTAACCATTTTTCAGCAATTTCTGGTTTTGGACTGCCGTTAAACTTAGGGGGGTTAAATTTTTGGAATCGTTCGAGGGCTACATCTTCCCCTACTGCTGGGTTTCTGTGGGGGCCACCAACTTCCGCCGCTGGGTTCTGCCGAGTTCCCAATTGAGTTAAAACGTCGGTCATTCGGTTCAAAACCGCAATCATTGGGTCAGCCCCCGTAGGTGGATTTATACTAGAAGAGGCAGCTTCATCCCGGTCTTGACGACGGGGACGTCCTCGACCGCGACCACGCCCACTCATGATTTAATATACTAAAATAACATGAATAATTGTATTTTTTTAATATCTACACAATAAATATCGAGATAAAACATAAAATGCAAAATTTCAAGATGAGCATGGAAGTCAAGTTTCATGTTAACAAGATCACACATATTTATACAAGTAGTTCAATTTACACATCTCAAAAGTCAGATACAAAACAGGTCATACATATAAACATAACAAAACTAACATAAACTTTAGTACATAACTCCATCCAAAGGTCCAATCTAAAACCTAACCCAACCAGACCGATCCAGCAGAACTCACACCTATGTCTCGCTCACGCCCAGGAGCACCCTCGGCCCCAGGAGGTGGAGGCGCTGCCTGTCCTGGCCCTAGGTGCGGAGCCACATCGCGCACCTCATCCAGTACATGGCCTACCAATAGACCACTCTCATCCACGAGTCGTCCCCCGTGGTCCCGGACATGCTGTACCACACGTGAGAGACGACCATGTATCTCCTGGCACTGCTCGCGGTAGGCATCCGTCCTCTGCTGCTCTTCCTGAACAGCAGTCTCTAACTCACGAATCCTCTGGGCCTGAGCCCTAATCGTCTCTCTCAACTCATGTACACGGCCTCGGGCAATCTCACTGTCACCCCCCACTCGCCTACTATCCTCTATCAGCGAAAGCACAACATAGTCGGGGTATGAATAGGTCCTCCAACATCCGCAGGCAGGTCGGACTCGTCGGGCAGGTGAAAAGGTGCGGTAAGGGTGCCCCGGTCCCTCACGAAACCGGACAATGGGCCTCCGGCGATGCTCACGCTGCACCGGCGCTGCAACCGATGGCGATGGTGCCTCAATCCTATCACTCTCTGACATACCTACAGGTTTACATAATAAATTAATTAGGTCTATCCCACAAATACTTAATAATAAATAATACTTAAATATCACACTCAAATATTAATCTTAAAAGTAATCTAAACACAACCTCAAGCATATACACAATAGTGCCTAGGTACGGAAATTCGGATCTTATCTCTCACACTCAGGTTGATCAGGCCCAAGCGTAACCGACTCAACCCAAATTTCCTACCCGACACCCCAGACAAGGCTAGCACTAAGGTTAGGATTCAAGCCTAAGCTCTGATACCACCTGTGACAGCCCCACCTTGCCCAGAGGCGCACCAAAGGGCTTAGCGGACTGCCTGCCTAGCTCTCGCCAGGGCTCGAAGCACGCACTCACATGAAAATCCAAACGTACTTAACTTAAAATAAAATAACATGAAGTGACATGGAATAAAATAAAACAAACTTTTATTATTTAACTTGAAGATACAAGTCATATCAAAAAGTTACAAGTCATAATGTACATAATTTTTTTCACAATAATAGCCTAACATAGTGCGACTATTACAACACTAAAACACTTATAATAACCCAAAAACCAGTTGATCCAGCTTTAAATTTTCAGTTGACCTGAGTAAAGGAAAACAAATAAAATGGAATGAGCTATAATAGCCCAGTGAATGTCCAATTCATGCAATCATACCAAGCACTCATGATTTAGGTCATTAAAATAATCAATAATTAAATAAACAATATATGAGCAATTTAATTCACATGTAGTCACTGGCGGATACAGGGCTCAACTACGGAAGCAAGCTTAACCGTAGAGGAGCAGGTACTGATCATGTCGCCACGATATTTAGACCGAGATAATAGCTCAGGTCTTTATCAAGGAACATATCAGTTTTATCAATCACAAGCCCTAACCGCCAAACACCTTATAACCTCCGTACAAGCTACCACATCCGGGGGAGAAGAATCTCAACCCTGGAGGGCCAACACACAATCAAAAAAGTTCATTCCGGAGTTGGCCTCTTTGAGGATTCACAACTCAAAAGGAAAGAACATCACACCCTAAAACACCCAGCACCTTATGTCCTCCCACTTGCAGCCCGGTTGACTAACCGTGAAATAACAGTGACGTTAGTCACGGTAGTCTCACACACACAAATAACATTTTAAATAATAAAGGCGGTAACACATTGTGGAATAGATGCGATAAAGTACACATCTTTCCTCAAATAACACATGTACTCACATAATATTTGCAAGTTAAGCATAATAGTCACAAAATAAAATTATCACATTCCATGCATCATGCACACATAAAGACACTCACCTGGTGCCTAAGAAAATATCTCGTAGAAAGGTCGGGTCTCACTATTGGATCCTGCAATTCGAAAGAAATAATCTAATGAAAAACTCAATTTAAACCCTAATTAATCTAGTAAGAAAATTTCAAGAAATACCCCATTAAATTCTAGTTTTTTTTTTTTTTCTAGGGTTTAGGGTTTAGGGTTTAGGGTTTAGGGTTTAGGGTTTACATTCTAGGGTTTTTAGGCTAGGGTTTTCTAGGGTTTTCTAGGGTTTTTCTAACAAAATTTGGGCATTATTTCCCCTTGATTTTCGGCCCTTCCAAACTTGTTTTTCATCAAGATTTCAATCATCCAACCAATAATTCATCAAGTTCTACCACTTCTTAGTTCAATCCAAACCCAAATTCAATCAAAATCTCACTAAATTTCAAGGATTAAGCTCCAAGAACTTTCACCCAAATAACATGTTCTTCATGAAATTTCAAGGTTCCAATACCACATACTAGTCTATTTAACCACAAGAACACTTTATCTAACAAGTACATATCAAGTTCTAACTAATTTCTTCAAGTAATCTTAACAAGAACTTGGTATTAAACTTGAATAAAAACTAATTAAAACATGAAATTAATAATGTAGGTTCATGGTAAATACCTTAGATATGCTTAGAATTTTGCTTAGAAAAGATAGAAGTCCACTTCCTATGGTGGATTTGTTCCAATTTGAGAGATGAAAGTCCAAGAAATTTGAGAGCAAAAATGGGGAAAGAAGAAGAAAGGCTTGGCCGGCCAAAGTGAGAAGGAAAAGAGAGAAAAATAGGCTAGGAAAAAGAAAAAGAAAAGAAGAAAAGATGGGAAAAATGGTGGTCCAATTAACTCCTTACAAGAGTAAAGTAAATAGTTAATCATTTAATGCAAGAATGGCCACTTGGATTAATTTAATTGGTGAAAAATTAATAACTCTTATCACTTATATATATTCAATAAATAGACATAAATTATTAAAGCAAATTAGGACAAAAATAGAAAGAGGAAAACCGGCCACAAGAAGAAAAAGGAAAGAAAAGAATTTCGGCCCAAAGAAAAGAAGAGAAAAAGAAGAATTTTCGGTCAAGGGAAAAGAAAATAAAGTGAGAAAATAATTGAGATTTTCAAGTAAAATTGAGCTAAAATTCAAGTAATCAAAAGACTAGAATATAATAAAATAAGCTAATCAAAATTTGAACACTAGTATAAATTAAATGGTCAAATGAAATTATTCTAACTTTAGTACTTAGGTATTCTTGCTTACTAATGAAACCTTTAATTAAGTAACCTAACTAATTCAAGAACTCTTCCAAGTAATAAATCAAGGTCTATCACTTAACCCTAATTAGAGAAAAATGTATCTTATGTGTGCATTTTCTAGGGTGTTACATTGTGTGAGTGATAGGAAGCATGCAGGTAAACTGGAATTGTAGTGTGTGCAAGGGTGAGGTTTGTGTCTGCAGGTGAAGTAAGGCCGAGCGAGAGTGGAAAGATGGATTAGGAGAGTTTGTGTGTGCAGGTGATAGTGATTTGCAGGAAGGCCAAGAGTGAGAGAATTGTGTCTGTGGTGTAATGAAGTGAGGGAAAACTGAGAGGAAAAGTTGGAAGAGTGGTAAAGTTGAGTGAAATTGAGGGAATGTTGCAATTGTGTGTATGTGTGGTGAAGGTGAGTGTGTGAGCTTTCCAAGTGAGGCTATCCGACAGAGGGGAGAGGGAAGGTGTGCCTATGTGTGAACTGGTGAATGTGAGTGAATTGGAGAGCTGAAAGAGTGTGTGTATAGGTGTGCGTTTGTGTGAATTGGAGAAGTGTGAGTGAAGTGTGTGGGAGTGAGGATCGAGAGGTGAGTTGTGAGAGATGTGTGCAATGTGTGTGAGTTGTGTCAATCTGTGAGCTCTGTGTGTGTGTGTGTGTGTGTGAATTGGGAGCTCAGATTGAGAGTGATGGTGAATGATGATTCTGTGTATTGAGGGAGCCGAGAGAGGGAAGAGGAGAGTTTGAGAGTGAAAATTGGTTTGTCAAGGTGAAGTTTTTGGTGATGATGGTGAGTGATCAAAGTAAGCAAAAATCTCCCAAAATCTACTGAATTGGGTGTAAGTTGGGAGGGTGATGATGATGGTGTTTGATGGATTGATGGGTTAAGTAGAATTGGAGGTGTAGGTGGCTGGAAGTATGGCCATAAGGACATTTTTTTGTGGCTGTAGCAGCAGCAGGCTGCAAACGCCTCTCTCTTTTTTTTTGTGAGGAAAATAAAACAAAATAAAATCAAACTAAATCAGATATACTTGGACTCCTTAAACATTAAGATAATAATAACAATAATAATAATAGAGTTTGACATTGCACAAAGAAAGAAATTTCACTGTAAAAATTTCACATTAATGGAATATTGGGAAATGCGCAACATGTCTAGAAAACTTACGAAAAATGCAAAAAATATTAAATGACTTTGAAAAATTACGAAAATTTTTTATAGAGAATACATCAACATGCAAAACACATATACTAAAATTTTCACTTGATGATTTTAACATTAAAGCATTCTTGGAAAATGTGCCTTTAATAACAAAACAAAAAAATAATAATAAAAAATAAAAAATAATTAAAAAATACAAAAATTAAATAAATACCAAATGTTCTCTAAAAATTATGAAATTTTTACAACAAAACTATAAATATATAAAATGCACATAAAAAAAATTTTTCCACAAGAAAATTGTAAAAAATATGTGCCTTGGCAAAACGTGCAGCTAACTAAAAAATACAAAAATTCTAAATAATTACTAAATGACTCCGAAAAACATTAAAATTTGACGATTCACGAAAAAATATAAAAATATGAATTTAAAATTTAAAATAAAATAAAAAGGTATTGACATGAAAAAATTACTATTTTGCCCCCATACGACTATGTAGACATAATTTACGCAAAAATTACTTTTGACCCTCGAGAACAAAAAGTATCCCCAACTGAAGTAAATATATATATATATTTTTTAAATGGTGTGTCAAAATTTGGTGTCTACAGACACAGTTCCACTGCCTAAACCTCAGTCTCCATCTCCACAACCCTTTCAATAGCCTCCACACCCATGCACTCCATCACCCATTACCAATCAAAGTTTTTTTTTCAAGCATCACTTGCACAACGAAACAATAAGAAACAACTACGATGCCACCAATCACTCCCGTTGCCCAACTCCAGTCCTAACCACCACCACCCCTGTATCTCCTTCCCAAACTCCCTAGCAAACAAATACCATCACAAAGCCACCACAACAACCCAAATTAACCAAATACAGACACTTCCACCTACAAATCGTCATTGCTAACCCCCAAAACCAGCTATTGCACAACCAATTAAAACCACCAACAAAACACCTGCTAAAGCTACCAATTACCCACACAAAATCAACCACCCTCCATCAAGCCTCTGCCCAAGAACTGCGAAAATCACAGCCTGCCAACCCAACTAAACCATCAGCACACAGCCCCAATTTCATCAAACCCACCTCCAAGCTCACCCCTGCACACCATGAAAACA
Source organism: Mitragyna speciosa (assembly GCA_024721245.1). Lineage (NCBI taxonomy): Eukaryota > Viridiplantae > Streptophyta > Magnoliopsida > Gentianales > Rubiaceae > Mitragyna > Mitragyna speciosa. The sequence continues at coordinate 13,819,585 of CM045561.1, forward strand.
CAGAAAAAGGGAAGGAAAGGTAAAAGAAACAGAAGGAGAAGAAATTGAAAGACAGAGAGAGACATGCGAAATAGGGAGAGCAAGAGAACTGGAGTTGAGAGAAAGGAATGGAATCGGAGAGGAGTGGAATTGGAGAAGAGAGAAATTGGAGAGAAAGAGAATAGAGAAGCTGGGAAAAGAGGGCCGGAAATAGAGGGAATAGAGAATGAGACAAAAAACAGAAAGAGAAACCAATAGAGGGAAAGAGAAAGGAGACGGAGAGAAAGAAGAAATCAGGGAGTTAGAGGAGTAGAAAGAGAGAAATAAGCGAGAGGGAGAAAGAAAAGAAAAACTAGAAAGAAGAAGAGGGAGAATAGAGGATAAAAAGAGAGTGGATCGTGAGTGTGCAGAAAGAATTGAGAGAGCACAAAGGGAGATAGAGGTAGAACCAGTAGAGAAAAGAGGAGAGAAATTTGGAAAAAGTGGAGAACAGAAAATAGTGAAACCAGCAGAGAGAATGAGGAGAAATGAGAAGAGATAGAACAAAGAGAAAAACAGAGAGAAAGAAGAACGAAGGGAGGAGAGAGAGAGAGAGAGAGAGAGAGACGACAGCTGGAAAAGAAGAAAGAAAAGAAGGAAGAAGATAATAAAGAGAGAAGAAAAGAAAGAAAAAAAAAGAAGAGAAAAAAGAAAAAACATAGGTGAAATCTTTTTCTGAAATTTAGAAAGGAAGAACGATTTTTGGGGGGTGGAATGTTATTTTAATGTTTTGTTTTTCTTTAATCTATTTGATTTTCTATCTTGTTATTTAATTAATCGTGTCTGATTTGGCTTATGTCCAGTTTAATGGAGTAATTAATTGAGTTAACTTAGTTATTATTATTTTTTTAGTAATTAGTGTGCTTTCAATTTAGCTTAGCATTTTATTTTTATTTTTTTTATATTTTATTTATTTATTTATTTGTTTATTTTTTGTTTATGTTTTTTTTGTCTTCTCCTAGTTATTTGGTTGTAAAAATATACATTTATGTGTTAACCCTCATTTTTCTTGAATATTATTAACATGCCTTCAAAGATTCCATTTTTTGTGCAATTGAGTCCTTGCCTTTTATAAATTGACCCACCCTAGTTTTAATTTCTTTCAATCAAGTCTTGATTAATTGCAAATGTGTTTTGGCTTCCTAGAATTTATTGTTTTGCCCCCCAATTTACTTTAATTTTGAATCTTTGCCCCTAGCCTTGTGTAAATTTCAATTTTGCCCCTCAATTAGTTAGAACTTTCAATTTTATCCTTTGGCCCTAGCTTTGTTTGAGTTTGTTTTAAGCCCATAGTTTAATAGCATTTGTATTTTACTATCAATTTGTTAGAATTTTTATATTTTGTGATTTATTTCATTAAATAGTGGTACCTTTAACGCATTTGTTCATGTTCTTAGCATTTAGTACCGGGTCTTCAAGAGGTATCTCCTATTTCTCATTAATTTCATCTTTATGTGCCCGAATGTGCCCAAATGTGATTTTTATGCATTATTTATTTATTTATTACTTGGTTCTTATTTTACATACTTTTTGCGTATCTACGTATTTGTGTTATTTAATTTCGAGTTTAAATTATTTTGACAAAAACTATTTTTTGTATTTAGCTAATCAATGTAATAGTTGGGCTAAATTTCTCATTTTTTTAGCAAAAATTGTGTATTCAGATAGTAAGTGTAATCGGTCATCTTTAATTTTTCCCCCTAAAATTGTAGCTAATCCCCCCAATGTAATAGTTAGGGCTTATTTACTTTTGTGTGCTTATGTGCTTACTTGTTTTACCGCTTTTAATTAGGATTTTTGCATCTAGAATAGCATGATTACGTGTTATGTGATCCTATATAATCTTATATGTCTTTATATGTTTAATTTGCTTTTTAATTTATGCTTTACTATTTAATTCATGTTCTATGTTATTCCGTCACCACACTAGTCCAACGCTAATTGTGGCTTTTTCTCATTTTCTCACTAGTCCAACGCTAGTGGGGATCTCTAGAAAGGACTAGTCCAACGCTAGACCCTTAGGGCATTTTAGTGCTAGGTGCACTCGCATGCATTTCACATCTCATTTCACACACTTTTAGTTTTCTTTCCATTTGGCATGATTTTATTATTATTATTATTATTATTATTATTATTATTATTATTATTATTATTATTATTATTTTGACACATCTTTAAATGCATGACATCTGAGCTGCATTTCACTTAGACTTTTAGGACATTTGTGTGGTCCGACTAGAAATAGTCACCTACTTACATAAAAAGCGGTGGTGTACATGCCGTTCCTCCCTCCGTGAGTAGGAACATTCAGTCACGAGTTATTAGTCCCCCGTACCCGTCATGTTGCATACCCACTTTCTTTCTTCACTTAATATATATTATTACTATTTTCTTTTCTTTTTGCATCACATTTTACATAGACACTCGTGACTGCCTCGAGGTCTCGACTCGGGTTTCGCAATTAATGCGATAATCTCAGCCCAGCCTCGACAGGGACATTTCAACCCTCTCGATATTCACATTTAGACTTAGGATTTGCATTCATTTAGATACATCCGAACGCGATAGAATCCAAGGTTAATTTAGGAAATTTTGATTAAACTTCGCAACTAGCCTCAGCTAGGTTGAAAGGATGTCTTAGGCGCAAGCCTTTGCCTTTCCTTTCTTCAAATGTGACTCCGGACCTTTTTCTCTCTTTTTTCGTAGACCGTAGTCGAAAAAGGGTTTTAAATAATTTTTCTAAAATTTTACTTTTTGTTTTGTTTAAACAATTTTTTTGGGTGACTTGGTATACCCTAACTCAGTACCAAGTGGCGACTCCATTTTTAAAATAAAAACCTTTTTCAAAATTAGTTGGCCAAAACTGTCGCACTTTTTTAGTCCCGGCCTTATTTTCTTTTAAAATACCATTTTTTACTAAATAACACTTTTTCACTAAAACACGATTTTTTTCACACACACACGATTTTTTTCAAAACTCTATCTTTTCAAAAAGGGTCACCAGACCGAATCGTCTTTTCGAGACGCGACAGTCACGACCCCACTAGTACTCTTTTACGATTTTTAGGACATGACATAAAGTATGTCCTGCTATGTACGAGACCTAATGTCTCCTATGCTTAAAGTTTTATGAGCAAATATCAATCTAATTCTGGTGAATGTCACTGGATATTTGTCAAGAATATCCTAAAGTACTTAAAGAGAAACTAATGGATTATTCATGATTTATGGAATTCACACTCTAGAAGTGTATGGGTTTATAGATGTAAACATTTAATTATTTAAGAATGATAATAAATTATAATCTATACTTGTGTTCACGTTGAATAGTGGTGTTGCTAGTCAGAAGAGTTCTAAGCTAGACACTGCAACAAATTCTACAACAAAGGCCAAGTGCTTTGTAGCTTTAGAAGTTAAGTTGGATCTAGAAGTTCATTATTGAACTTAAGGTCTCATTTATGATCGAAACAAGTATTTTGGCTATACCATTTATTTAAAGAAAATAATTGGTAAAAACAATGTAAAAATAGATGAGATTCTCACTGAGAATAATGTGACTAATCCATTGACTAAGCCATTATCCCAAAAGAAACATGATAGACATGTGTATTCATTATGTTTAGAGTACATGAATGATTGGTTTTAGTCAAAGTGGGAGATGACTTATAATTTCATAAATTGTTATATTTGATTGTTGTTTATGCAGTAATAATGATATGGCATTTTATCATTTTGAAATTTATTTATTTTCTTAATGATAAAGTCCTTAGAATAATATTTAATTATTCTTAAATCATCCCTAATCATAGTATTGACAATATCAAGGATATTGTTAATACGGATAGATTAGCATATATGATGATATATGAGTGGATTGTTAGAGAACAAATTCACTGAATTGATCCACTTAGAGATTTCCATAAGGTTAACTGTTTGAATGCCAATGGTATAGCCTCTACATGACTAGTGTAAATGATCCTTTGATTTGAGATCATAAGAGTATCTTTAGTGTGGATTGATATACTTTAACTCTATTAGTCCATAATTCGTAATTGGTTATGTGTACAATAGAAGTTGGGTATAATAAGAAACACGAATTGATAGTTTATGATCAATATAGGATTCACCACTCCTAATAGTGAGAGAGTATGTGCCTATTGTGGCCACACTTGTTGAAATATCAACTCAAGAATGTTTGTGAACTAGTCAATAATTTAGAAAAGTTCTAAATTTATTGAAAAATGGAGTTGAATTTTGGGAACAAGAATTAGTAATAATTAGTACATTAAGAGTTGGCACCTATACCTTACTCTTGTACTAATTTGGGATATAGTATGGTGAGTTGGCATCTATACCTTACTCTTGTACTAAGAGTTGGCACCTAATCACTTGACTTTCCTAACACTTAGGTGGTCATGATGCCTGGCTAGAGGCCAATCTTGATCTATAAATATAAATTAATTAATTTTGATTAATGATAAATTAAAGTTGTTTAATTTATCCAATCTTAGAATCCTTGTGACTAAATTGACTTTGGTCCAAGAGGAAGTTTGTTGGTTTTGTACTAAAGCCAATTAATTCTAAGATTATAATTCATATTTATTGCCAAGTGACTAGGAACCTAAAGGGTCACACACAATAGAACTAATTATTGGGTTAAATTGATTTAAATAATCATGTGATAATTGTGGGATTAATTTGTGAGATAATTAATCCTAAGGACTTATTGATAAATAGAGTAATTATAGTAGTGGAAGAATTTCCCTTTTAAGGAAATTAAAACCCACTGAATATCTTATTTAGTAAGATATCCTAATAGGTAAATATTATTTATTACCGAATTCTTGTTGGACAAGATATCTTAATTACTCTATAAATAAGTCCTAAACATCAAGATTTGACACAACATATACAATACGTAATGTTAGAAAATTAGAGAGAGAAAAAATAATTTTTATTTATACAATTTTTATCATGTCAGGGATGTGTAAATTGGATCTAGCATATTCACTTGGTGTTGATCAATCCTGATAAGGATTCAAAGAAGGTGTTCATGTGGATACCTTAGAGGCCGGACACATGTGCGGTTGTGGTTGATATCGCGTATCTTTGATCAGGTTAATTTGTTTAATTACGTCATCAAAATGTTTGTTTTCGATTTTGTATAGATAATCAGTGATCTTGATTAGAAATCAATTTTAAATTCTGCTGCGTCAAGTTGTTATTGGCATGTTAATTTCCTTACACGAACAGGAAAGAAATCTTTCTATAGACACAAATAACTTGAACCCTGCTATTTACATATGTCGACAAGATTAATCATATCGTTTACACAAGTCACGTTCAGAAAGGAAAGCTGACTGGAAACTATTACTCCACTTTCCATCTATTTTTACTGAGATGAAAATTTGCCATGGTACTTAGACATATTTATCAGGTATGGCAAATTAATCAATTCACATTCGTGTGGCTTTCTGATAATTGCTGAAACCATGTTATTAACAAAAAAAGAAAATTATAGTTTTGGTACTAAATATTTGAAACATCAGCAGTTTCAATTCTTAAAGTTTGGATGAAAGCAAATTTTGTAACAAATATTCTAATTTTTCAAAATATTTAGACTTATGGCCGATTTTGCCAAAATCTAACTTGAATCTAGTTACATAATACTCACGTAGGCAACCAAATTTTAAAAAACAAAGAAAAAAGGAAATTTTCAATAGCCATAATTTGTAATTAAAGGCATTAATTTGAATTCATACATGATAAATAAGCAAATAAAACTAAAAAAAATTCACCTGGATAATAAATTCATGTGTGCCTTTAATTACAAATTATGATGATTAAAATTTTTCTTTTGAATATTTGGTAACCGGCATGTATGGGTGGGCACAGGTTAGGTAACCACCCCTAATAAGAAATGGCTGACTGAATCTTAACCTATCGAGTCAGTAATTTTTTTACCTTAAACCAACCTTAATGTCCTCGGATACCCGTTAAATAGGGTTGGGTCACATGGTACCCGACGTGCCCTTAATTTTTTTTTTTCACTAAAATTTGTAATGACTACTTGGCTAGACTATAACGCAAAATCATACACCAAGGTCCAACACCTTCCAAAATTCTCCTCACTTCTCTAATTCTCCAAAAAAACATAAATATTCACTAATTAATTCATGTTACTAACTGTAATTACTCACTCTATAGTATCAATTCATCTCGATTTTGATGATTAACAAACCAGTGTCAATGTATAATAATAATCTATTAAGGTGTATTTGTAGTAAAATTAATTAGAAATAAAAAATAAGTGAAAATGGAATGTAAAAAATGAAGCGGATGACCTCCCCAAAAGATGCGAACGTTGGGTTAGTCGTCCGCATGCTCTCTGAACTATAGCGGACAACAAAGTCGGACGACAGTTAACAAAGCGGACGTCCAGACCGTGACTGTGCATATATCTGGACATCCTCTATTAATTAGGTTAACAATAGAAATATATAATAGGTAATAGTTTTAACTTTTATTAAAATTACCACAAGGCCCTTTTATTTTTTATATTTACAAAATTACCCCTCGAATCAGGTACTCACGGGTTTTAATTTTCTGACCTATATCCTAACCCGAAAATTTCGAGTATCTAACCCTAAGCTGACCCGATGAGTGAAACAATTTCAGGTACCCTATTTTTAGGGTAGGGTTGAGCCGGGTCGGGTCGGGTCGGGTCGGTCGGGTAGTCAAGTCATCGGATTTTTTGGTCCACCCCTACCGGCACTTGAGTATTGAATGATTAAATTCCAGTAAGATTTTGGCAAAACCAATCGATGGGACTAATGTGTTGAAAAATTGAAACATTTGATACTAGATTTGTTTTTATCCAAACTTTAGAAACTAAAACTGTTGATACTCTAAATATTTAGTATCAAAATTAAAATTTTCTCCTAACAAAATGAAACACAAACCAAACTTACCGTTTTCCTATCCATGAAAATTATTTTTTTAGTTATACTGTTGCATTCACTCCAAGATAAGGATTTAGTCTTGTTCAGACAGATTTATGGTGAACACTGCACATTGCATTGTAAAAGACAATAAAATGTTTCTACAGTAAGTCATCCATTCGGAGCTAATTTTCCCAGTATTGGTTTTTATTTTGTGTCTTGGCCAGAAGCTTCGTTTTCTTGATACAACTTACAAAGCAACGGAAATGGCACAAAAAAGAACATGTGACTTTCCCAGAATTTGTCAACTAGCCAATTCTAAGTCATATTTAATGGAATGGCAGATTTTAGTGTCTCATTTGCTTAATATAAAACCAATTCAACTCTTTCCACAAAAGCTTTTTCCGGTAGATTCTTTTTACATATATTGTTTGTCTTTTCTAAATAAAAAATAGAGAGAGAGGGAGAGGAAGGGAGAGGAGAGAGTTATCGACAAACACAATCGGAGCTTCATTTTCACAACTTTTGCTATTCAAAATTTTGAATACAAAAGTAACATTGTGATTTTTCAACCTACTTCACTGACAATTTCTTTTGTTTTCCCTCCTGAAACTGTGCATCTACAGTTAACAAGAACAGAAACTATGTTCATTGCTAACATGTACAATAAACTTGTTTTCAGCAACCTGTGGTAATTATGAAATTTTTTAAATGATTCTTTCAACGGTTTCAAATAATATAATCCATGAAACCTTAATACAATGGGAATTGACTGTATAAATAACCTGGAAAGGGCAGGAAAAGGTAAGATACTCTATCCAAGAGTGAACACAGCTATGATGGAGATCTTCTAGTAAACATGGGGCATTGCCTACTGAAGGAACAGCAAATGTTACATACAACAGAATTCTTGAGAGGTGCAAAAGAATTATAGAAACACCAAAAGATGTCAAAGGCCATCAATAAGACCATTGAAGGGCAAACAACCGCAACTTAAAAGGAGATAACAGCCTTACAAACATGACAAGCATGAAAATTATACTAGTGTTTATCGGGAGCCGGGCCATTCATCACTTCGAGTTCTGTCTTACATTTGTCTCTAAACTCTTTTATTGAAAGTAAACTCGTTTCCTGCAATAGAAGGAAATAACTAATTACTTCTAAGAAACTTACAGGCTGTAAACTTTGAGAAAATCAATATCATTTGCAAAATTAGTGCATGAAAGTCTGAATGGGAATGAATAAATTGGAGTTGCAAAAGTTCTACAGATTTGGATGGAAAAGCAACCTTTCATTTTGGCAAAATACCAAGCATAGCCTGCAGTATTTCCACGATTCTTCAACTATACATATATTGACCACCACTTGCAGATTTTCAAAGGGAGCAAGTTGTTACAATTGATGTAAAATAGCTTGTGAATTAGCAGAAATGCTTCCTGCTAGTCTCAGAAAGTGAAAAACCACTAGAGAATGGTTTAAACAATTTTACCTTTACTTGTACGCTAGCTATTTCTATTTACTTAATAACCACACAATATAATACCATGAAAAGGGGAAAAACAGCCAGAAGACTGGACATATATCCTCGTTAGCAAAAATGCAGGCCTTTTCTTCTAAATTTTTAAACAAACTACATATTTGGTAGAAAAAAATATTTTCCTTTTTTCGTTCTTTTGGGTGAGAATAACTAATTATTCCAAAGGCACAACTTGTTTTGCAAACACACAAGCAAAGTAATGAAAGGTTGATATCATAGCCAGGTGTTTTTGTCTCAAGGAGAAGTAATGAAGCTAGGTTCGTTTCCATTGTCTAAAGTTGTATCTATATCATCATTCTAGTACTGATAGGACAGTAAATAATTGGAACATATAAATTAAGAGTTAAAACAAAAGAAGAAGTTTGAATGCTTATAACAAACTGGCTGGGAATGATGGTAATGCTGTTCAAATCTTTGAAAGAGGTTGAGGGTTCAAACAATGTGTGGCAATGCTAAAAATTCCGTTTTGCACAAAGATGGACTTCCCCACTTATAGTGAGCCATCTTCCTTACATAATATTAAAGCTTCAATACAATAGAGATCTCAGATTTCATATTTCCTAAAAGAAGTTTTTAAGAATTCAAGCTTCCTAAAATGGAACTTAGTATGTACAACTAGTCTTTCAAGTGTGTAAATAGAGTAGCAACCATTGAAGTATTTGTAGACCAGGCAATCAGTTTTGCATCTCAAGCAGCACCCATTTCATGTGTAACTGTGTCCAAAGCATACTTCACCCAATCCACAACATGCCCAATGAGAACACAATATCTTGAAAAATTATAACCGTAAATTGAAGCAAGTAAATTTTTTTGTCCAAAGGGTGAAAAATATCAAACCGAGGGCACAAAAAGAGTTTATTTTAAAAAAATCAGAAGTTTAGGCAGAGGTAAGACTCGAACACATTGGTGTGGATGATGTGTATATAGAGAGAACATTTCGAAATTGGAATATAGCATCATGATCACTAGCTCTTTTTTGCATTAATTCATTATGTGAAATACATTGTCTTGATAACTAGAAACACAAGCATGTTTCTACAGTATCCGAGGTATATCAGCTATTCTCATGCCTGCAAATATGCCTATTTTCATTTGAATGCAAAAGACTATTATTAAGCTTCTAAATAGTTTTAATGTATTTATGAATATTCTTTTTCCTTTTCTTCATCATCCCAACAATTGAAGTCACACATGAACCATAATATTTAGCAAAGTAGACTCTCTGCCATCTTCCTTATACAAGTTTGATATTCTTCAAGAAAAAATAGAATAGAAGCCAAATAGCAACAATCAAACTTGCACATAAAATTCAAGCCACAAAAAATTGAGTTAAATATGCCAAACAGGATACTTAGAAGGATGAAATGTTGGGCTCTAAAAATGTATGCAACTATCCAATATTTGTCCACAAATACAGAAATATGATCAAAGATGGCATAATTCAGAACACAAATAGGTACACTTGAGAAACAAATTTCAACAAAAGAAAAATGTTTACATCCAAATGGGATTCGTGGCTTCATTATCATCCTTCGGCTACACATTTAGCAACAACTAGACCCCAATACGCATTTTTGAACTTTTGGTGAGTTATTCTATGTCTTTGGTAGCAGCATGTCTCACCCTCTCCCTCTTTCTCTCACACACACACAAAAATATAACTTCCAACCAAAATAACATGGCAACCATTAACTACATCTGTTCTATCTTTGTAACACTTATTAAGTCATCATGTAGAATGGTATATGACATTCATGTCCTGCCCACTTCATTATTCTCAAGTTACAAATTAGCCTTTAAATTCTATTCTGCTTTCTTAATTTTTGCTGCATTATTTAGGATATCCTGATATCAATAGTTAACTGTTTAGAAGATTAGAATAAAAGTTAAAACTAGGAATTCAAACATAACTAGCCTGCATATGACTCTGCATACGTTAGTTTCTCATGATTCACAGCCAAAGTACTTGTTCCTTAAAGTTCTTTGGTATTTTTGCTGTACAAGATACTTATTTCTTCAATTCTTTCTTATCCACCGTTTTGGACCCTGTTCCATCTCTCCTTTTACTTTCATGAAAGAGTTCCATATTCCTCACTGTAATGATAACAGTCCCACTTTCCATGCAGTTGATTTGCACAACAATTATCTTTTTATAGTCTTTGATATAGTGAAGTTCGTAGTCTTAAAGAGTTCATACAAAATCATTTACTGTCTGCCATTTGCATGTGATAAACTGGATTTCCCATTTATTTTCCTATATGTTGAAATTTGAACATCAGAGAACATAATTACTAAGATCAATATGTCCAATCTTCAACTTCTCACGATGACTATATTCACTAGTTAAATGTTTCCATCTACCAATTCATAAAGTAAATTAAGTTCCTGCATTTAATAATCTCAAATAATCAACTAAATCAGACAATGTTTAGTTGCTGCAATAGGCAATCATTAAAAAAGAAAGTAAGATAGTAAAACGTGACAGTAAGTCCTTGCACAGAATAGGTTTTATATGGTAACATATAAAACCTCACATGTCAGCATATTCAGACAAAATGTTCAAAGCAAAAAAAAGTTCTAGAGAAAAAGTTATTCTTACGTGTTCCTTGCCCTCACGTTCAAATATATCCTCCATGTGTAAAAAGAGGGACCTCCACTGAGTCATCAGGTCATGTTCTAACTTTGATGCTAAGCTGAAGCTTCCTTGGCCATGTTTACCAGCTCCTTTGTTCCTGCAATTTCTTTCTACCAGATTGCTTGTGTCTTTTTGGCTCTTTTTTAATGCTTTGCGGTAGAACAACAAAGTACGGAAAAGGAAAAGGAGCAGAATCAAAATTTCAACCGAGAGTTATCAGTAATTACTGAGTTTTTTCACTAACTCACCTGCTATTCGACCTTTCATATCCTGGTAGTGGAGGTCTAACCATATATAACCAGCTGAATGTCACACCAGAACAAACCAAAGGCTTATCAATGCAGGTGCATGAAAAACAAAATAGTAGTTCAAGACATTAGAATCCAATGCTTCACGAATAAGTGGAGAAATATGGCTTGAAACTTCAGGAATACCTTTTGTACAAAACGAACATGAACAGGCTTTGGTGAAGTCAATAGCAGGCATCAAATCAGACAATTTTTCAGTGTTCAGTCCACTGCATCTCTCCAATGCAAAGCTTCTAGATTCCTGTGACTCTGGCAGTCTTGCACAATCAACAGAACCAGTTTGACTCATAACCAAGTTGTCAACATCCTGATCATCACCATCATTCTCCAAAACATGTGCATCATCATCATAATCTTGAGAGCCTCCAGAACCAACATTACCTTCCTCACTATCACAAATTACTTCAACATCAACACTATCGCTCCCATACGCACAATTAGGCCTCAAAACACCATCTTCAAGACTGCCTCTTGAATCATCACTAGCTTGTGTGGCAGCATGAATAACTGAATTACCTACTCCATTATCCAATAACTTGGGGTCTTTAACTTCATTTGGTATCTTAGAAATGCCAATTATAACATTTCCCTTCAAAGAACTAATCTGACTACATGGTCGAGGCGATACGGAAGCCCCTTTACCCCTGTCCTTATCATTCACGTGAACATATTTTTCTTTCTTATCAACATTTTCACAAATCCCATCTCCAGAAATCGAATAAAAACCTCGCTTACCAAATTGATTTGTGACATCACCTAAAACTACCCGATTTTTCCGACGCCCTTCAGATAAACCTTTATTCTCAGCCATCATCAAGTTCACTAGTCTAAAGCAGATTTATCAACAAAAAATCAAAATCTTGATTCCTTTTTTCTTCAACAAAATCTCATTTCACATATTCCCTGAAATGAACAGACAAGCCACCATATAGCAAAAGGTTTAAATAAATAAGAAATCCACGCAAAACTACTAGTAACATATAGATCTAAACAAAAACAAGACTATAAAATTACAGGAAAGATGAAAATTTGAACCTCAATGAAAAGGGCATCTTGGATTTGATGTGTATGACATGAAAAATATCTATAAACTAGAAAAGATCAAAGATAAAAAAGAAAACCCCAGAAATTAGAATTGGGTACTGACTTTGTTGCGAAAGGTTTGGGGATCTATTTAATAGATTAATGTATATATCACAAGGTGCGGATTCGGGGTGCTTCTAGATTAGAGGGATGCTTGATTTTCAGTTGTAATCGCCAGTTGTGAAGGTGTGAAATGGGAAAGGAAAGTAAGGTGGAAGACGGAGGAAAAGATTAGGCAGCCAAGGGCGGGAGATTTTAGCCCGGTTTTTTTGTGTTTTGAACATACTTTGGGCGCGTTTCCGCGTCTAATTGCAAATAGTGGGTTAATTTTTTTTGTTTTTTAAATAGTGGGTTAATTATTCTAATGGTTCTCAAATTATTTCATGAGTCTCTGCTGAGTTTTTAAAGTTTTAATCGTGTCAATTAAGCCTCCACTTTTATATCAGTGTTTAATCGGTCTCTAATACCAACCAAAGACAAAATTACTCTTCAATTTATAGCATATCATGTTTTGTCTTTTATCTCCCTTACTTCTTATCATCTTGCTTACATTTTTTATTTATTCCTTTTGCTTCTTCCCTATCTTTATCTGCATCGTCAAGAAATCCAACCGATATTAACCTTTTTTTGTAGGCTTACATTGATTGATTTACTTGAAAAGTTTAGAGAGTTTTTCGATGTTCTTGAGATTTGGACGAAGATCATGAATAAAAGAAATAAGCTGTAAGAAAACTTAAAAAAAAAGATTAAAAAAGAAAAATAAAAGCACAAATTTCATATGAATAAAAAAAAAATTTTGTCATGAATTGATATTGGAGATCAATTAAATTTTTAGACACCTTACGTTTTTTTTAATGTTTTTTTTAAGTTTTCTTACGTTTTATTTCTTTTATCCATCCTCCTCATCGAAATCAAGAATAATGGAAAACAAGTTAAAATTTTCAAGTCAATCAATCAATGTTAACCATGCAAAACAAGAATAACATTCGATTGGGTTCTTTGAAAATATTGATAAGAATAGATAAGATTAAAGAGGAAACTAAAGGAATAAATAAAAATGCACAAAAATAATAAAAAGTTAAGGAGAGAAAAAGGACAAAAACATGATATGATATAAATAGAAACGTAATTTTGTCATTAACTAGTATTAGAGACCAATTAAATACTAATGTAAAAGTTGAGGGACTACACTAACACAATTAAAAGTTTAGGGATTATACTGAGACTTATGAAATAGTTTAGGGACCATTGGAGTAATTAACCCACAAATAGTAATTTCCCCTAAATAGCTGTTTGGTTACGCATCTTTCAAAAATTATTTTTCAAACACACTTTCAAGTTACATTTTATTTTTATAAATGTACTTGGCTAGAAAAATGCTAATACAAACACTTTTAATATAAAAAAAAAATCTAAAATCATCATCCATGGAAAGCTTACTAGAGAAAGGGAGAAAAACATTAGATTCAATATGGATTAGAGAAATTTTTACAAAAAATATATATATATATTTGAAAAACATTACTGTTAAACTTTTTAAGATTATGTGTTTGTGGGATTGAATATAGAGCAGATAAGAAAAGAGAATATTTCTACTAGTGCAAAAAAATAAATAACGTCCGTTCATTTATCAACAATACAATGATGGTTGTTACATGAGTGATTTACTATGTGAAAGAAGATATGCCAAAAAATAATGGCCACTAATAATAGAAGTAAAATCGTATGGTTGAATTACGAAAGCAAAAGTGTGAAATTGAGTTTGTAGATATTGAAATTTTGACAATAGCCAATAATTTTGTTTTTATTAAATTTTGGGACACGATAGAGAAATTCATTAAATTTAGATGTGGGTCCGTAAAAAAAGTGTAGAATGACACCAATAGGTTAATTCCAATATTGTATATCTATTATTGGGCGGCTTAAGTGCTATGTAACCAGTTAATGAGGTAGGAAACCCTGAGATAATATATCTATAGGGTGTACCTTTGTCTAGATAGGGAGATAAACTGGAAATATTTAGGTAGATTGGATTTACGTGTGGAACCGTAAACTCTGTGATCCACCTAATTATTTTTCCAGATAGACAAAGCAATTCTACATAAATTCGAGAGGATAAAGTCACTGCATCACTCAGGAAGTTGTCAATTCTCCTAAAGTTGCTCTAGTCATCAAGTCTCTAAAGTTTTTCATGTCATAAAATCCCTGAAGTTCTTTGTGGATCTTAAGTCGTCGAAGTGCCTCAAGTTTTTCAAACCATCAAATCCCTAAGTTCTTCGTAGATCTCAAGTCACCAGATCCTTAAATTCTTCAAGTCATCAACTCCCTAAAATTCTTCATAGATATCAAATCATCAAACCCCTAAATTCTTCAAGTCATTAAATCCTCAAAGCTCTACGCAGATCTCAAGTCATCAAATCTCTGGATTTCTTCTTAAACCTCAAGTCATCAAGTTCTCAAAGCTTTTCAAATCATCAAATTCCCAAAATTCTTTGTAGATCTCAAGTCCTTCGAGTCATTAATTCTTCAAAATTCTTCAAGTCATCGATTCCCTAAAATTCTTCATAGATCGCAAGTTGCCAAGTCGCCTCAAGTTTATAGTTCTTCAAGTGTTTCATGTATTTTTAGTTATTCAAGTCGTCAAATCCCTAAAATCCTCGAAGTTCTATAAATGATTTGTATTCTTCAATCTTTAATCCTCAGAATTTTGCCCGATATTCATATTATTCAAGCTTTTCAAGGATTCAAGTATTGAAATTCTAAATTCTTCATAGATCAAGAGACTTTTTCCGTTGAGATATACTCAAGCATTCTACCTCAAAGTTTTTGGCAATTTTCTTTCAATTCCCAAGTCATTGCTATAGAATTTGTTGTTTACTTTGATTTTCTTTAGATCTACAGTTAAAAGTGGATCAAGACTTGAAAGAATATTTTTTTGTGAAAAAAATATAAATTTCAGAGTTGTATACCTTTTAAAATTAAAATTAATATAAGGGTTAATAACACTTTGCCCCCCTGAACTTAGGGGTAGTCACACTTTACCCCCCTGAACTTCAAATATATACACTTTGCCCCCCAAGACTAGTCAAAGTTAGGAATTCAAAAAAAAAAAGTGAGTGTTATGACATTATTGCCCTTCTATTAATGAATATATTTATAACTTAATATCATTTCTTTTCATTTTTAAAAGATTTATATCTTCTATATTGTATTAATTATATAAAAATATCAAACTAAAAATTTAAAGAAAGTTAATATTTAGTTTATATCTTTGAAATTTTCCTCTTAGATTAATATGTACTTCTATATATGTTTTGTTTAATTTATTATACTTTAAGTCAAACAAAATCGATAAATAACACGACACTAAAATAAATTTAATTGTCAAATTTAGTATAAAAATGGTAATACCAAACTCATTTATTTAAAGTAATTTTTTATGATTTTAATGTATTTAAACTTTTAGACTAATATCATTGTCATTTTTATATTTATCAAATTATTCTAACATGAAATTCTTAATTAAAGAATTTCTAATCATTTATTGTTTTGGACTAAATATTATATCTTTTTGTTTGACTTATTTATTCTTGTTTGCCCTAGTACTGTATAATGGGCTAACTCTTCTTTTTTCTCAAAATATTCTTTAATTAAAATTTTCATATTGGACTAATTTGATAAATATAAAAATGACTATGATATTAGTCCAAAAGTTTAAATAATTTAAAATGATAAAAATTTAGTTCAAATAAATGAGTTTGGTATTACCAATTTTATACAAAATTTGACAATTAAATTTATTTTAGTGTCGTGTTATTTATCGGTTTTGTTTGACTTAAAGTATAATAAATTAAACAAAACATATATAGAAGTACATATTAATCTAAGAGAAAATTTTCAAAGATATAAACTAAATATTAACTTGCTTTAAATTTTTAGTTTTATAGTTTTATATAATTAATACAATAGAGAAAATATAAATCTTTTAAAAATGAAAATAAATGATATTAAGTTATAAATATATTCATTAATAAAAGGGCAATAATGTCATAACACTCACTTTTCTTTTTGAATTCCTAACTTTGACTAGCCTTGGGGGGTAAAGTGTATATATTTGAAGTTCAGGGGGTAAAGTGTGACTACCCCCTAAGTTCAAGGGGGCAAAGTGTTATTAACCCTTAATATAATTGATAATTTTATTTCTTTTTCTTGCTTTTCAGTGTCATTTTCGTAGTCATTTGTGTGAACAAATTTTTGGTATCCCTATGGGATCAACCTTGTCCTTCATCTCTTCTTTTTAAAATTCCATGGCTACACAATCAAGTAGCTCTACTCAAAAAAAATCATCCACATGGAAGTCTCTAGTAATTTGCACTCTGGGATTAGAGCACTTGCTGCAAAGTAGCCCAGAAAAAGATTGAATGTATATATACAAGTGAACACAAGTATGTGATCTTATTAGAGTTATCTAGATCTAATTAATTTATTGCAAAGGAGGTCCCCTATTATGATACAATAAATTTTCTAAATGGGGGATGTTTTAAATTTCTTTTATCAAAAACTTTTTGAGAATCGACTTCGCATCAAAAAGTTCACAAAAAGTCAATTTGAAGAAATTAATTCTACAACATTTGATGTTTCATTCAACCACTATGTCATCCTTGACTAATCATTGAGCATAGAAGAACAAGTGGCACAAATGTCCAAAACAATTGATGACATTAAAAGAATTGTGGAAGAAAACGATCTCTAAATTGTGAACTTGATCCATAATGGAGCAAAGCTTGGCCACAAAAATGTTGATTCATTGATAGATAATAATAAAAATGTTGAAGAAAATACTTGTGTGTCAACTTCTTTTCAAGACACATATCTGTGGCTTCTCTTTCAACAATTGTAGGACACAATAATTAATTATCTAAGATCTCAATTTGGTAGTTCATCACAATTTTCACCTGTTAACTCTAAGCCATGCATAAAAAAGATTGATAGTTTGAGGATGCCACTTAATTATCAATCTCCAAAGTTCCAACAATTTTGATTGGAACATAACCCAAAGCAATACATTGCATACTCTATAAAGATAACGTTGGCACAAAGGGTGAACTTCTCATGAAGCAATTTATATGGTCATTACAAGGTAATGCCTTCCATTCATACACGGATTTGGAACAATCGCACCGTGAGCATGACAAAATTCACTAATGAAAGACAATGAAAAAAAATGAATTGGTTGTTGAATATATCGATTGCTGGCGCACGTTGAGTCTAAACTACAGTGTTAGCCCGTTAGAAACTTCGACAATAGAAATGTGCATATAAGCAATGCTTGGTGCCTTTCATATATTTGCCAAAGGATTCAAACTGAAACGTTCAAAACCTTGGCAATTAAGCTGCTTGACTTGGAGCTAAGTATTGCTAACCATGGCATGAGCATTCCGATTGAAGGACATAGGGAAGAAAAGAAAGATGTGCACAATACTGGGAATTAAGAATGCAAATACCAAAGATTTGATGGCTGTTGTACAACTTCAATTGAGGTTTCTTTAGTTGATAACATTAAAGGTAAGTAGTACAATAAGCTTTCCATGGGCAACGTCCAACCCTAAAAGAGACGGAAGATAAAAGATATCCTTTCCGAATGCTGATGTCACAAAAATTTTAGAGAATTTGTTGAAAATAAGTGAATTGAATTACCTGAACCTAAATGCATTGAAAAATTTGGAAAAATTGATGATCCAAGATATTATAAATATCATCGAGCGGTTAGCCATCCTATAGAAAGATGTTTTGTCCTAAAAGATAAAATAGTGAAATTGGCTTGAGAAAGAAATACTCCCTCCCTCCCTATTTTGATAGGCTTGTTTTCCTTTTTCATCCATCTCAAATTATAGTCCACTTTCTAATTGAAGAATATAATTAATTTTTAACTTCACTAAAATACCCATATTTAATTACTTTCTTATAAGTGGGAGGTGCATAGTAAACTGTTCACTCACATATCAAATGGAATTAATTTGACTTATGATGCAATTTTCTATTTTGTATTTAATGTAAATGTTTAATGATAAATATAAGGGTATTTCAAGGAACATCACAGATTAATTTATTCTTTTAATAAAGTTAACTAATTTTTCTTAAACAGCGTGAAAAAACTATAAGCCTATCAAAATGGGATGGAGGGAGTATTATTTTGGACATAGACAGTTCAATCAAATTTTGCAAGTGTTAGTTTGCTGCCGGACAAACATCATACTTGGTCAATTCAAAGGAAATATTATTTTGGACATAGACAACACAGTTCAATCAAATTTTGCAAGTGTTAGTTTGCTGCCAGACAAACATCATACTTGGTCAACCCAACCTGAGATAGATTCTACATTGCATTTACTCTTTGAGAAAAATAAAAGCTGTAATTTGGAAATTTTGAACCAACAAATGGTTCAAGTCCCAAAAAAGAAGTCAAGAGATAAGGGCAAGAGGAATCATAATGTGAATACCTTTGCGAAAATCTACAAAAGAAATAGTGACAAAAAAAATGCTACAATACAATTACTTTTATGGATAAAGATCCCCCATTAAACTCGAAGTGGCATAGTTGTCCCTTTTTGTTGCAGGCTTCCTCCAGGAGCAAGAAATAAATTGCATGCTCCTTGATGGTGGCTCTAGGTCAATATCATGTCCAAGTTCTATATGGAGAAGCTCAGCATAAAACCTGACAATTTGTCTCAAAATCTTTTGATTATTCAAGGTTTCAATAAAAAAGGGGACAACGATCGATGGGAATGATTTGTTTCTTCAATTGTTGATGAAGTAAACCAACTCGTACAAAGGATGGCTCACTCTTTGCTCACACTAAGCTCTCTAGCTATAGAGTTCTACAACTTCTCTCAAGTTAGTCCTCTCTAAGTTACAATTGAATGCTCACTCACAATGAAAAACACACCTTGTAATCAATGAACTACAAATCTACAAGAGAGAGTATCTACGCACTAAATCACTCTAAAACACTTGTAATCAATGTAGGCAAGAAACCATTAACTAATTCAGTCTTGGAGGCTTGATAGATGATGAAATTTGCCCAAAGACACCCTCCAATGTTCAAATTGTAAAAGCTACAAAAACTAGTTGTTAGACAGGAAAAACTACTATTCAGACATTTGTGCTACGGTGAAAAATATACCTCGTTCTTCAATCTCACAATAAACTACAAATCTACAAGGGAGATTATTTACACACTAAATCACTCTAAAACACTTGTAATCAATGTGTGCAAGATTCACCCAACTAATTCACACTTGGAGGCTTATATAGATGATAAAAATTTGTCCAAACACATCCTCCTACAGTGAAATTGTCAAAATCGAAAAAAATAGCTGTTAGATAGTAAAAATTGTCATTTAGTTTGCATCCATATACTCATTCTCATCACGTCCCTATGCATTCTGACCATGTCATGTACATCCATTCAATCCAATAAGTTAGCCTAAAATAGCTAGTAATTTATGTTACATCTGATAAGTAAAAAAATTTACCAACATTATTATATATTTATTACATGTTTTAGATGTTATTTTAGGATAATTATAGTATTTTTAGTTGCAAATGACTCATTTTCCAACAATTCATAAGAATTAGGATTTTTACCGAAATTAGGATTTTTGAGGCGAAATTTTTATTTGAGCAAATTAATGCACAATTCTTGTGTATAATTGTAGGTTCATCATACTAAAACTTATTTTGGATCAATTGGAGTAAAAGAAAGTCAAAGTCACTAGTGATTCAAAGAGTCAAAGTGGATGAACAAATTGAAGGAAAAATAGTGCAAAAATAATAAAAAAAATCCATTTCTTCACCAAACTACTTGGAAATATGTGGACAATGCTTGCACACATCAGGTCTAACTTAGCAAAAATCAGAAATCAAGTGTGGGCCACAAGCATGGGATCTGCGGTTGGGATACACGGATGAACAGACGCGTATCGCCATCCCCGTATCGCAATACGGCTGAACTTTCTGGGGCATCAACTTGCATCCTCCTCCAGCTGATTTTTGTAGAGATTTTTAGAATAAGATAGGGTTCTGCAAGTGTGAGAATACATTGGAAGCATAAATGAAGATTTTTCTTCCCATTTGGAATCCCCAAGCAAATTTTCATCATTTCTATGCATTAATGATTCATGCAAGTTGGAAAATGACTTGAGAAACATTTGTTTATAAATAGAAGTCATTTGTAAAGCATTTAAAAGAAGTTTGAGTAGTAGAAAGTAGTTATAATCTTCAATTTCGTACTTATCTTAGTAGAGAATTAGTAGAATTCCCTTAATCCCTCAACAGAGTGGTGAGGAACATTGTAAGAGACTTTTGTAGTGTAATCTTTTGATGGTGAATAAAGAAGAGGACTAATTCTTATATTGGTTGAGCAATTCTCAAACTTTATCTCTTTTACTTTCAATAGTCGCCATGAATTCTATCTTTGAAGTTGAACTTTTAGTTGTTTCATTAACCATGTTGAAC
Organism: Mitragyna speciosa; assembly: GCA_024721245.1. NCBI lineage: Eukaryota > Viridiplantae > Streptophyta > Magnoliopsida > Gentianales > Rubiaceae > Mitragyna > Mitragyna speciosa. The sequence continues at coordinate 13,840,624 of CM045561.1, forward strand.
TCAAGGCTTCATCTAGATCATAGATGAAGCTAATGAATCAACAAACATGATTTAACACTAACTAAGTTTGCATTTGTTTGTTTACTTGTTCAAGTTTTAATACTTGTTTTTGCTTGGCCAACTTAAACAAGTCATTTAGTTGCTACTTGATATTGAGAGATGCATGTAACAATGGAAAATGAACAAGTAATGCTTAAGTCTTTCATATGAAAATAATGGATGCTTAAGTGAATCACTACGATTCATATTTTTCATAAGATTTCATCATGAGAATAGTTGGAATCTTGTGATTCATAGAGAGATCTAATTATGACACATATGGAATTGGATTCTAAACAAAGCAAGATAACAGTTAGTAAGTCATTGATGCTTGATTCATTAGTGGATTCCATGTTCTAGGTTTTTTTGTATTGAATTCTACACAAGTTCTCAATCATATATCTACTCTATAGAAGGGACCCCACATAACTCCTATTTTCGTTTGTGTTTAGATAATAAAAATTAGTGAAAAAGCTTTACTAATTGCACATATTTGATTCTCTGTGGGATTCGACACCTAATACTCCAAATACTACAACCGACCCGTGCACTTGTGGAACAAGTTGGGAGATTAGGTTTTTATTACTTGATTTGTGTGTTTTTTTCATAATTGTTATACCTAATCTACACCACATCAAGTTTTTGACACCGTTGCCGGAGAATCAAGGCAATATTAGAGCCAAAGCTAACTTTATTAATCTAAATTTGTACATATTTGCTTGTAAATAATTATTTTTTGTTTCTTTTGTAGGTGTATGCATAGGAGTTTAAGAATCGTGCTTCCATTCGATTCGGAAATTAAAAGAACCGCAAGGAAGGCAAGGAGACAAAGGCAAGAAGAACAATCTAGGGTAGAGGAGATTGGTGACACCTCAAGTACATTTCAACCTCAAGAGCAAATCGAGGTAACCATGGAGGAGGTAAATCATAATCCTAATCCTCAAACTCGTTCTTTAAGAGATTTTGCTATGCCAGATCCAACCGGTTCTCACACAAGCGTTATAAGACCACCAGTTCTCAAATCGAGATTAATTCATATGGTTCAACAAAATTAGTTTGGTGGTAATGCTAATGAAAATCCACACTCACACTTGGCTAATTTTATGGAAATATGTGATACAATTAAACTAAATGGTGTTCCCGAAAATGCCATAAGGTTAAGATTATTTCAATTCTCTTTAAAAGACAAAGCCAAGCAATGGCTTCAAGCATTCCCACCAAATACCTTTACAACTTGAATGGACCTTTCCAAAGCATTCTTAAACAAATATTTCCCACCGGGAAAGACCGCAAGACTAAGGATGGACATTACCAATTTCAACCAATGTGAAGAAGAGTCTCTTTATGTGGTTGGGACCGATATAAGGACCTAATAAGAAAATGTCTACACCATAGACTTCCCGATTGGTTAATAATTCAAACCTTCTATAATGGACTTAATTATTAAACCAAAATCAATATAGATGTAGCTGCAGAGGGAGCTCTCATGGCAAAGTCGGTAGAAGAAGCCCAAGAATTTATTGAAGAGATAGCGGCAAACCACTATCAATGGGCAAATGAAAAAGGTAATCCTAGAAGAACTCAAGGTATGTATGAAATTGATACTTTAGATATGCTTAGAATTCAAATGCAAAATATGATGAATGTTTTCGATAAGCATGTTTCTAGTAATAAAAATTCATCTAGTGTTGCATATTGTCATTTGTTTGGTGATTCTCATGATCCATTTTCATGTGCACAAGTTCAATATGTCAATAACTACAAGTTTTCTTCTTCTAATAATCCTTTTTCAAATACATACAACCCCGGGTGGAAAAACCATCCAAATCTTGGGTGGAGAAAGCCAAAGATGATAACTCAACCCGGATTTTCACAAAATAAACTGGCTTGGGAGCTGGCTAATGAGAAGGTGACAGAAAGGGTTGAGCAATTTGAAAGTAGAATGTTAGGGATGGCAAGATCTTTAGAGAATCAAATTACTCAAATAGCTGAACAATTAAACCTTAGGAAACAAGGGGAGTTACCGAGTAGAACAGAAATTAATCCTAAGAAACAAGTCCAAGCAATTGCATTAAGAAGTGGTAGAATGCTAAAAGAACCAATCATTGAAGAATGTGGAAGTGAAAAGGATGAAAAAGAGGAAAAAAGGAAGGAAATAGTAAGTAATAAAGAAGTTGATGGTGAAAATATGAAATCTCAATTACAAACAATTCCTCTTCCAACATGAATTCCATTTCCACAAAAGCTTAAAAATGAAAAACAAGAAAAGGAATTCGGGAAGATTGCACAAATACTCAAGCAATTACATGTTAACATTCCTTTTGTAGACGCATTTTTGCAAGTTCCCAAGTACAACAAATTTTTGAAAGATCTTTTGACAAGGAGGAAAAGTCTTGATGACTTTACAACCGTAGCACTCACGAAAGAATGTAGTGCAAGGATCCAAAACCAATTGCCACCAAAGCTTAAGGATCTAAGAAGTTTTTCTATTCCATGCACTATTGGTGGTGTTAATTTTTCCAACGCTTTATGTGATTTGGGTGCTAGAGTATCATTAATTCCTATGTCAATAGTTAGAAGGCTAGGTTTTAAAGAAGTTCAAAACACAAATATGACATTACAACTAGCTGATAAATCCATTAGGCATCCACTTGGTGTTCTTGAAAATATTTTAATGAAAGTGAAAAAAGTTCATCATCCCAGTTGATTTTGTTGTTGTAGATATGGAGGATGATATAAATATGTCTATCATACTTGGTAGACCTTTTCTTGCTACCGCCGGTGCAATAATCGATGTAAAAAATGGCACATTAAAATTAAAAATAGGGGATGAGAAAATATCCTTTGGATTGAATGAAATGATAAAACATCATTCTTCTACTTTTGACATGTATGTACTTGACGATTTGGATGATAATGTGCCTAATGTTTCATTTCTAGGAATTGGAAGTTCAAGAAGAAGCACAATGAGAAGGAAGGACCACACTTCATAGACATATCTACACTCAAAGGAGTGGAGAATTCTTTGGATTATCGTCCTCAAAAGTGAAGCCTACACCTACAAAGTCTAGCTCTAGACTCTAAATGAAGCGCTTGTTGGGAGGCAACCCAACGTTTTCAATATTTTTTAGCACTTTTAGTTTGTATTATCATATACATATTAAGTAGTTTAAAGTATGTTTGTTTTGTAGGTATATAAATTGGGACTAGATGATTAAATTTGATTCAAGATGTTACAATCATGAGTTTGATTTTAAAATGCCTTCTTCTTAAGCATTTTATACTTATAAGAATGTTTAAGCATGTGTATTATGTGCTATATGAGCTGTTTAAGAAGTTGGAATTAATTAAAGTCACTATTCATGATTGATGAACTTTTTGAGCAAAAATGTCATTTGGTGATTCATAGAAATTATATGATGTTTGGCCTTGAATTTATGCTTAAAAATTGCTCAAAGAAACACGTGTACATTATTGGTTTGAAAAGTAACATTCAAATTTTGCAATTTAGACAACTTTGGAATTCATGCTCAATTCATGCAAAGTATTAAGAATTTGAGGCAAGATTTGATAAATTTTTGTTTGCATATGTTTATTTTCATGATTCAAACTTGTTCTTCAAAAATATGTTAAATTTAAAGTTGAAAAGTGCTGCAGAAAAGGGAATAAACCAATGGAATAGTAACCTACAAAACTGAAAAATCACTGCCTGTTGCAAGAAATGATACGTGGGCAACTTCTAGGAGCTCAGTGTGATACGTTGCGCAAAGATACACCGACAGTTTAGGAGATACGCGGGTGACCATCCGTGTATCAATATTCAAATTGGCTTTTCATATTCATTTTCATTGGTTTTCAATTGGTTCATTTGCAACATGTGTTTCATGATTTGCATACATGTTTTGGACACTAAAATTGCACTTTAACATGTTCCAATCTTGCATGTTCATAGTTTAAGTTTAATTTGTAATTATGAATACATGGCATGAATTTTTGATTTTTTATATGAAGCAACTTTAACCAAGTTTCCTTAGCATTTTACTTCATCAATACATAATATATTACATCATATTACTTGTCTTTAAAATTTTCACTCCGTTGGAGCCACATTGCATAAACTAAGTGAGGGGGAATTCAAAGCTTTCAAGAATGCTATGTTCAAATTGTGTTTCACTAGCTATTCATTGATTATCTAACATATCATTTGAGTATTTTTAAACTTGAGTCAAGGCGGATGAGCAAGAATAGACAACGACAAACAAACATGATAAAGCATTGCAAAAAGAAACTTGCCAAAGGCCAAGGACTTCAAGGACACAAACAATATCAACTTTTGGATTCACAAACCAAACAAGGGGAGTTCTGATGTTCTATCTGTCATTCTCAATTCTTCCTTTACATATTGAGGACAATGTTTCATTCTAAGTGTGGGGGGAAGGCGTAAGATTAGGTTTGGTTGGGATTTGAAGTAAAGTGTCAAAATATTGTTTTGGTAAAATATGGCCAAAATTTTTTAGACAAATTTGCTTCTTTAACGTGTGTTCATGCCATACAATTACTTTACTTTTTGAAGTAATTTATGCAACTTTACTTGAATATTTTCTACAAGAATATGAGAAATAGTCGTTATATGATTAGGAGTTTTGTTTTCAAGAAGTATACATTGTAAAATAGTTGTAATTATGCCTTGATTTGGCATGTTTGATTCTAGATCTCTTTCCTTTACTTAATTTTACATATCTAAGTGATAGATATGGATAAGAAGGATATTTATTTGAATGAAGGGACAAATATATTATGTGCAAAATTGATAAATGTTTATTTATTATTACTCCAATGATTCAAATTGCTTAATAACCGAGAATCTTCATCACAAAATGTTGATTTTCGCGTCAAAAGGCAATTGAATTAAGAGTTTGCATAGCAAGTTTGATTGAAAGTAAATTGTTAAGTAATAAGGGGTTTTCATCACAAAATGTCGATCCTTTCATCAAAAGACAATTTCACTTCTCAAACTAAAAGCTAAGTTGTGATTAAAAGGATCAAAGTGTTGAGTAACTGGGAGTTTTCATCTAAACATGTTACCATTCACGTCAAAAGACACTTTAATATGATAAAGTTCAAAATGTCCTTCTTGTGTGTAAATTGAGTTGTTTATTATTATCCATATTGAATGCTTTACATGTACAATTTTGTAAATAGAAGGAATTGGATTGAATAAGTTTTAATCTTGAAATAATTATTTCCCTTTTACTTGGTATGATTAGTATTAGAAACTTTACAAGGAATTGTATAATGCCTATTTGTTTTTACTTGTGGAATTGAATTCAACAATGTAGCATTTATTATTTCAAGGCCTTGAATCATTATTTGATCTTTTGATTTTCCAATTACTTAAGGACAAGCAATGATTCAACTGTGGAGGAGTTTGATAAGTAAAAAATTTACCAATATTATTATATATATATTATTATATATTTTAGATGTTATTTTAATATAATTATAGTATTTTTGTTGCAAATGACTCATTTTCCAACAATTCATAAGAATTAGGATTTTTACCGAAATTAGGGTTTGTGAGGCGAAATTTTTATTTGAGCAAATTAATGCACAATTCTTGTGTATAATTGCAAGTTCATCATACTAAAATTTATTTTGGATCAATTGGAGTAAAAGAAAATCAAAGTCAATAGTGATTCAAAGAGTCAAAGTGGATGAACAAATTGAAGGAAAAATAGTGCAAAAATAATGGAAAAATTCAATTCTTCACCAAACTGCTTAGAAATATGTGGAAAATGCTTGCACACATCAGGTCCAACTTAGCAAAAATCAGAAATCAAATGGGGGCCACAAGCATGGGATCCGCGGATGGGATACGCGGATGAATAGCCGTGTATCGCCATCCACGTATCGCAATACGGCTGGACTTTCTAGGGCATCAACTTGCATCCTCCTCCAACTGGTTTTTGTAGAGATTTTTAGAATAAGATAGGGTTTCGCAAATGGGAGAATACATTAGAAGCATAAATGAAGACTCTTGTTCCCATTTGGAATTCCCAAGCAAATCTTCATCATTTCTATGCATTAATGATTCATGCAAGTTGAAAAATGACTTGAGAAACATTTGTCTATAAATAGAAGTCATTTGTAAAGTATTCAAAAGAAGTTTGAGTACTAGAAAGTAGTTATAATCTTCAATTTCATACTTAGCTTAGTAGAGAATTAGTAGAATTTTCTTAATCCTTCAATAGAGTGGTGAGGAACATTGTGAGAGACTTTTGTAGTGCAATCTTTTGATGGTGAATAAAGAAGAGGACTAATTCTTATATTAGTTGAGCAATTCTCAAACTTTATCTCTTTTACTTTCAATAGTCGCCATGAATTCTATATTTGAAGTTGAACTTTTAGTTGTTTCACTAACCATGTTAAACTAAAGGCTTCATCTAGATCATATATGAAGCTAACGAATCAACAAACATGATTTAACACTAACTAAGCTTGCATTTGTTTGTTTACTTGTTCAAGTTTTAATACTTGTTTTTGCTTGGCCAACTTAAACAAGTCATTTAATTGCTACTTGATATTGAGAGATGCATGTAACAATAGAAAATGAACAAGTAATGCTTAAGTCTTTTATATGAAAATAATGGATGCTTAAGTGAATCACTACAATTCATATTTTTCATAAGATTTCATCATGAGAATAGTTGGAATCTTGTCATTCATAGAGAGATCTAGTTATGACACATATGGAATTGGATTTTAAACAAAGCAAGATAACAGTTAATAGGTCATTTATGCTCGGTTCATTAGTGGATTCTATGTTCTAGGCTTCTTTGTATTGAATTCTACACAAGTTCTCAATCATATATCTACTCTATTGAAGGGACCCCACATAACTCTTATTTTCATTTGTGTTTAGATAATAAAAGTTAGTAAAAAAGCTTTAGTAATTGCACATATTTGATTCCCTGTGAGATTCGACACCTAATACTCCAAATACTACAACCGATCCGTGCACTTGCAGAATAAGTTAGGAGATTAGGTTTTTATTACTTGATTTGTATGTTTTTGTTCATAATTGTTATACCTAAGTTACACCACGTCAACCTCTGCACATGCGAACCTCCACATGCCTCTGGCACGCATCCACATGGTTGTCTACATCACTTTTCATTACAACTGCTTCCATCTTTTAATACATCTTCATTTTAACATTTTCACTAAGTAAATTGTTAGAATGCTTCATCATTTGTTTGTTAAAGCATCAAAATTAGATGATTTTACACTATAATGTCCTTAGGGAGGCTCTAAATCTATGAGAATGAGATAACACCATCAAATGCTTCATCAATAATTTAAATATTTTAAAGATGGAGTTTGTGCGGATTCAAGACATTTATTAGAATGGAATCACATTTTCCTGAAGCAAAATTGCAATTAAACTCACCAAATAAGCAAGATATGTTTTATTTTAAGTGAGCAGCCTACTAGATATGATGGTGAAAATGAAAGATCTTTGTACCAACTTTCCATTTTTGAATGCATGAGAGATTTCAAATCACATAGGCCCAAACTCCTAAGTTTCAGTGGGTGGTAGCAACAAGCATTGCTGGTCTATATTTGATTAACTGGGTGTCGCACCCCATTTTTGAAAAGGGAGAAAATAAATAAGAGGAAAAAAGGTGGTTTTTCAAAACATGGCTTTTAAAAAATGATTTTTTAATCTTTGAAAACAAAATAAGAAAAGGTTGGGACTTTTGAAAATTGTGACAGTTTTGGCCAAAAACAAAGTCTGAAAAGCATTTTATGAAAAAAGACGTCGCCACTTGGTTTTGAATTTTGGTTACCAAATCACCAGAAAATATTTTGTTATAAAAGGAAAGAAAGACAATAATGCTTTTTTTTAAGAAAATATTTTGAGGAAAATGTAAGAAAAATGAGAAAACTCTTTTTAGACAACTCCAGATCTTTGAAAACAAAAGAAAAATGGGCTCTGGAGTCATAGTTGAAGAAAGAGAAGGCAAAGATTTGCACCTAAGGCACCCCTTCAACTAGCAAAAGCTAGTTGCAAGGTTTAATCAAAATTTTCCTAACGTAACCCTAAGATTTTATCACATTTAGATATATTACATGAATGCATACCTAAATCTAAAAGGGACATCAGGAGGGACAAAATGTCTCTTCGAAGTTAATTGAGAATTATCACATTAATTGTGAAACACCAAAATGAAACCTCGAAAAAGTCACATGTTTATGCAAAATGAGACTCAAAAGAAAGAGAAAAATAAAAATAAAAATAAAAATAAAATTTATATAGATATAAGTGACCAAGGAAAAATAATGCAACAAAACAGGCACGAGAAACTAAGACTCACGACATGATTTTCTTACTTATAGAGGGTAGATAGTGCACTAGGGCTATGAAAAGACATACTCGCCCATTTTCCATGTTTGAAGGGTCAACTCGTCTAATCTAAACAAGCAAATGACCTATCTATCCCAAATTCTATACGAGATGAAATTTTAAATAGCATGCATTATATATTTACAGGGTAAAACGATAATATAGAGGAAATCAACATGCAAATGGCAAAAAGCCCTAAAAATAAGGAAAAATGCATGAAGTGAAATGGAATGCATACGAGGGATGAGATTAATGCAAAACAAGTCCTAAAGGTCTAGCATTAAACTAGCCTGTATTTATAACCTTCACTGGCGTTGGACTAGTGTGGCGACGATATACACATATCATAATAAAGCAAATAAAAAACTACGCAATAAACACATAGGAATAGATAAGCGGACATAGGAGCACATAGCACATAAGCATAATATTCTAGATGTAAAGTCCTAAGGAAAGCGAGTAAAACACATAAGCATATAAGGAGCACACAAAAGTCCTAACTATTACACTAGGGAAGCTAATTACAATCTAGATAGGGAAAGGACAAGAAAAATGAACTATTTAATCTATCTATTATGTTTCCTATCTAAAAACACAAAAATTTTGTTAAATAAAAGAAAAATATAACCTATCTAAATACAAATTTTGTTAAATAAATATCACATATCTATTACATTCTTCTGAATAATTAAAAAATTAAATTTGAAAAATAAATAAACACGAAATTGATAAATATTAAAAAATAAAAGAAAATTAAAACAAAATATAAAAAAACATAAAAAAATCACATCGGAGCACAAAAGGAGAATTAAAAAGTAGTGAGGGTACCTCCCTTTTGAAAAATCTAGTGCAAAACTAACAAAATGAAGAAACTTAATAAGGTACCATTATAAAGCATAAAAATAAATTCCCATAAGTTTCAGAAGGCAAAAACATAATAACAACAAATTGGGCCAACAATGTAAATTCAAGCAAATTTGGGGACTAAGAATGTCAATTTTAATAAGCCTAAGAGTTGAAATGTAATTTTTATTAACAATGTTCTATGGCAAAAATGCGAAGTCTAGCAAATTGGGGGACAAAAACAAGAAATTCAGCAAGTCTAGGGTCAAAAATGCAATTTCCAGCAACATTCTAGAGCAAAAAATGTAATTTACAGCAAGCTAAAGGGTAAAAATACAATTTCAAGCAATGTTTTAGGGCTGAATTATTAATTATAGAAAATTTAAAGGCTAAAATTACCATTTTTAGCAAATTGGGAGGACAAAATCATAAATTCCAGCAAGTTTAGAGATCAAAATGTAATTTACAACAGGGAGCAAAATATAAATTACAGCAGTTTATAGTAAGCCAGAGGGCAAGAACACAAATTCCAGCAAGGTTTAGGGGTTAAATTGAAAAATCCAACAAGTTTGGGGCCAAAAATATAAATTTTAGCAATCATAAGGGCCTAAAGGTAAATTCTAGCAATCTTGAGGACAAAATTATAAGTAATACATAGGGGTAAAATTGCAATTTTGAGCAAATTTAAACTCAAATTACAATTATTCTGGACATAATTGAAAAGAATCATAAATTCTAAGGGTTAACCTAAATAAATAAGGACTTAAATGTAGAGAACCAAAAGTATTGAAGGGCATAATAAGAATAATCAAGAACCTAAGGGGGCAAAACATAATTATCTATTTTATAAACATAAAAACAATAAAAAAGAGCTAACCAAAACTACGTCGTTTTAATTGATTTTACGTCAAAACGACGTAGTTTTGGTAAAAGATTTTTTAAACTAGTAAATCAACTAAAAGTACAAAACAAAATTCACAAAAATGCCCCAAATCATCAGATTTCCCAAACCTGTAACCCCTTATTGCCCCAAAGCCCAAACCAGTTTCAAAATTCCTAAATCCTTAATCTCTTTCTCACTCCAAATCCCTAAATCACTATCAAACACCCAAATCCTCACCCTTCCGGTTCAATTTCACTACAAAAAAACAATAATCACACACAAATTTCATATTTTAAATGACATGCACAATGATTTAAGAGGAGGCCGAGAGTTTACTTGATTCGAGAGGCGGTTGTGGAGGTGAGGCATTTTCTTGCGGTGGCAGTAGTGAGCAATTGCGATGATGGTGGTTTTTTTATGGTGGCTTTAATGGTGGCTCTAATGGTGTAGTTATGGCGGCTGGTGGTTGGGTTTTGATGGTAGTTGTTGATCAGTAGGTCTTGGAGTGGCGATGGTGGCTTGCTAGTTGAGGTAGAGCTATCGAAGATGGCCAGTTGCAGTGGTGCTTGTGGTGATGGCGGCCTAATGAATGGAGGTTTGGTTGTGGTTTGGTTGTTATGGTTGTGGCTATTGATGGATGTTTTGGGGTGGCCAAATGGTGAAGCTAGAATTATGGAAATTTGTGGTGATGGAGGGTGGTCTAAGGTTGGTGTGATGCGATGGCGTGGTGACAGTAATGGTGGTGACAGAGGAAAAGGAAGTGGTTGTGGGTGATTGGGCTGATGGCAGAGAATTATAATACATGATGTGTGTGTGTGTTTGAACGCATGTCTTCTATGTGTGTGAATGTGCGCATTATGTGTGTGTGACAATGTGTGTTTCTTGCGTGAATGGGTGTGTTCTGTGTATGTGACAGCGTGTGTTTTGTGTGAATGAATGTTGGTGATAGTGAGTCTCAAGAAGGCTCGAAAGGGGGATGAAAATTGTGCAAATGATGAGTGTTGTGTCCAAGAGTAGTGAGATTATGACTATATGTGTGTGGATTGGTGAGTAAAGGCTGAAAGGGAGAGTGAATTTTGTGAAGTGTTGTGAAGATTGTTCTTATATCAAGTGAGTTTGAGTGAGTTGTGTGAATTTGTATGTGTGCGCAATGTGGTGACTGTGAGTGAGTGAATTGTGATGTGTGTGTTTTGAAAGTTGTTGAAGAGTGGAGTGTGTGATTGTATAGTGAGGGAACCAAGAGAGAAGTGCAAGAGTGAGGGAATGAATTGTAGTGAAATTGTGTGTGATCTGGTGATGATGGTGAAATGAAGAAAAGTCCGCAAAAATTCCCTAAAATCTGGTGAAGTGAGTGCAAGTTGGGAGAGTGATGTGATTCGTTTTGTGAAGCTGATTGATGGGGGCCAGAGGGATGAAGTTGGAGGTGTGCTAGGGTGGCTATGCATGGTTGGTATTAGGGTTGTTTTAATGGCTGCAATAGCCATTTTCTTTTTTTTTTAAGAGAATAAAATAAAATAAAATAAAATAAAATCAAATACATTTAGCCTCCTTAAAATAAAAAACTACTAAAATTCAACATTATACAAAGAAACAAATTTCATTTTAAAAATCCGACACTAATGGAACATTGAGAAGCGTGTTATACGTCACATAATTTACAAAAAATGCAAAAATATTAAATGACCCCTTTTTTAAAAAAAAAATTAAAAAAATTTACACAAAATACATCAGCACATAAAACATGTATACTAAAATTTTCCTTCGAAAATTTTAATATTAAAGCATTCTTGGGAAACTGTCTTTAATAGACAAAAAGACAAAAATAATAAATAAATACTAAACGATCTCTAAAATTCATGAGATTTTTATAAAAAATATATAAATATATAAAAAATGCACATATAAATTCTTTAACACAAAAATTCTAATAAAATGAGTGCATTGGAAAATGTGCCATTAACTTAAAAAATACTAAAGTTCTAAATAAATACTAGATGTCTCCAAAATTCATTAAAATTGAAAAAAAATGTAAAAATATGAATTTAAAAAATAAAATAAATTAAAAGCTATTTACATGATAAAGACCATTTTGCCTTGATACAACTAATTAGATATAATTTACGCAAAAATTGCGATTGACCCCTAGAAAATAAAAATTACCTCGAATGAAATAAAAACACATTTTCTACAAACAGTGTGTCAAAATTTAGTGTATACACTCGAGGCAAGGATGACCATTTGGAGGGGATAAAAAAACATTTCGTGCAACTAATAAGATGGACCCAATCGATTCTAATATTTTTATGTTTTTTTATTTATGTTAAGAGAAAGTGCATATGATATGAGGATATTTTATACTATCATTCATAATGAAGCCAGAAAGTTTTGCAACACAAAAAAGGGGTTGATTGTCTATATCAACAATGTTTTATACATTTTTTATTATGAAATATCTTATAGTACTATGTTTTCAATTTTAGAACAATTTTATTTGGTTGCTACAGGATATCCAAATATCAAAATATTTCTCACACCATACAAATACAATAAGTATCATTTGCCTAATTTTCAATGCAAGTAGCTTCAACAAAATTTAGAAATGTTAAATCATGCTCATTCATAAAAAATATGTGTTATAAAATTATTTTTTGGAATTTAAAAGGCAAGATAGAAATTTTTACGCGTTTAAGTACCTCACCACTATGACATTTCCATTCAAGATACATTAGTGGCTTCTACAATGTTTTTTCATCATTTCACCAGAAGACAAACAAAAAATGATTTTGAATTTGAAGAGCATGTTCATCGCAGGATTTAATGCTAGCTAATGCCGAGTCATATGTAATTAATGGGCTACAACATGAACTCCGAGTTTAAAATGATGATACTGAAATGGATCCATTGAAATTTATTATTTGTAAATAGATATATTAAAAACACCATCAAAGGAAATGATTTTTTTTTTGTACTTCAAATTATATTGTTATTGAAATATCAAATTTTCTTTTTTTATTATATAATTTAGAGTAATACTACCAATTTAATTTGATATTTAATTTTTACGAATATTTTGTTTACCAGTTTTAGGTTTAGTCAAGAAAATGTGATATACATGCAAGTCATTATTCTCTTAAAATATCATATGTCAACATCAAATGATGTTTCCGTCTTTTTCTTCTCATAAAATATTAGCTTCTATAGCTTTTTTTTTTAGGAACCCAATATTAGTTTAATAGGAAAGCAAAATGCCATAGTCATTTATACTTATTTTATGCCTAAATGTACTCATTATTCATATATTTTAATTTAGGAAACAAATGGAGGCACTAAGAACAAAATGAAGATAAATGGACAATTCTGATATTGCTTTTTAATCTGGGCATAACTCTCTCATCGAAGTTCTGATTGAGATGATTCAAGAAGCTATGAAAAGCTAAAAAAATTTCTAAAATTTTCATGTTTTTAGTTTTGAGAGATATATGTACTAACTGTATCAGGGTAAAAAATGGGCTTTAATTTTCTACACCCATACTATTAACTACTCTAGAACAATCTTTAATTTGCAATTTTAGTTCGCAGATACGTTATGGATTATCTTTTGGAAATTCCAGATTTCTTGCATGAAATTTTAGCTGGAAATACTGGCTTTGTTTGTTTGTTACTGTTTTTTAGAAACTTCATATATGTTTTTCAACCATATTTTTAACTCACATACACATTTACTAAGGAGAATCTTTAAAACAACTAAAGTAATATTTTCTAAAAAACACATAAAAAAACACTTATCCAGACGCAGCCACTATTTTCTAGTCATATTAAGACTCTTTTATTTTTATATTCTCCATATTTCTTTCCTAGTTTGTTTAAGAATATTTTTAAGTTTAGGGGAACTTTATATGAACATGTAAAAAAGGAAAAGAGTAGCAGCAAATGCATTCCTCTTTTTTTTTTATTTTCTTTTATTATCCTTTGGGTTGTTGTCCATGATCATATGTCGCTAACCTCTTATTCTTGGTCAAAGAAATCTAAAACCTTGGAATAAATAAAATTATGAGATATAATTTGGTTTTATTGTTTAATTTATGCTTTGAGTGTCAAATGTTCTTTTGTGTTCATTTTGCATTATTGTCTCACTTAACTAGCAAGAGGCCTATACATTGCTAGATTAGATATCAAATTTGTAATTGTTTTAACTAGTAGGAGGCCTATACATTGCTAGATTAGATATCAAATTTGTAATTGTTTGAACCCTCTAATTTGTAAAGTGACTAAAATTTGATGATTTGCTATGTCAAAAATCATTAGATCTTAGGAAGAACACTTATCTAAATTGAATACGACTCATTGCACTTATATTATTAAATTTTGTCAATCTATCTAATTCTTAAGGTTGCTAGTTATCTAACCTTTAGCGCTTAACGTTTGTTGTTAAGTAGTTAGAGTTAATTGGATTGCTTGTTTTCTAATTAACTGCAACTAATGAGAGATAGGAAAAAAATAGCCAAACAATGTGTAAGAATATCATAAAAACCCTAGCTTTTCTCTCTAGCAGCTGGTTTGAATTTTAAACTTTCTAACCAACTTCCAGTTGGTTTTTCCGGCCACTCAACAACATGGTGGCCTCTTCGCTGATGGCGGAGGGGCAACCTTCTTCCCCGGCAGTGAAACGGACTTTTGCAAACCTGTTCAAGGAGCCGTCGTCTTCAACAATTGCATTGAAGAGTTCCAGCCTTCATAAAGGAGAAGTTGCAGTGAAATTTTCAGAATCTGATATAGAAAAACTAGCAACTCCATTCAAGCTTTCCCTAGTGGGGAAGTTTTCACATGGATGACTGAAGATAGACGAGATCAGAAAGTTCTTCATCAAGCTAGATTTGAAGGATGTGGTGACGATAGGGCACCTTGATCCTTGTCATGCTCTTATCAGGTGTAAGGACGAGGCAGATTTTCACAGAATTTGGGTTCGTGGGTTGTGGCAGATTTCCAAGTTTCCTATGAGGGTTTTTAGATGGAATCCTAATTTTCATGTTTGAAAAGAACCTTCCTTAGTTCCTGTATGGATTGCTCTTCATGATCTTCCTATCCATTTTTTGACAAACATGCATTATTTTCTATTGTTACACCGATTGGGCACCCACTTTTTGTGGATTCAGCAACTGCAATGGGTGTGAGACCAAGTGTTGCTCGTGTTTGTGTTGAACTAGATGTTCTTCGTCCCATTCCAGACCGCATTTGGATTGAAGTAAACTCAACTGGGGATGGGTTCTGGCAAACGATTATAGTAGAAAATGTTCCTTTGTATTGCACTAATTGCTGGCATCTTGGCCATCAAAATGAAACATGTAAGTTGGGTTCAAATCTGAATGGGATGAGGGCCAAAGCAGCTGTGGTACATGTGGAAGGAAAGGAAAAGCAATGGGTGCAAAAAGATTCTGAGATAGGAGATAATTCACAAAAAGTGAGCCAATTGCAAAGTACACCAAAGGAGGTTCTAGTACAGACTGGGGCAGCAATAGTTGCCGAATAGGTTCCTATGCAGACATCTAGGGAGCAGGCTCCAGTGGTAGTGAAGGAAAACAACGACAACTCAGTAGTAACAGGTGATGAATCCAGGGAGTTGTTGATCCCAGCAAATGAGGAGCCATGCATTGCAAAAAATCTGCATCGCAGTGATGCAATGGGTATGGGAACAGATGTTATTGACATGTAGGTGAGGGAAAGAGGAGAGTTGACTGGTTCAGATTTTCAGGCAGTTGTTGTGCATGAAGAGCCTGGTGTCGTGGGGGTACAAGAGGTTGCTTTGCTGGAGCATGATCTTCACGTGGATGAGGCTGATGAACAGCGAAGTGACTTACCATAAATTGCTAGAAACTTATCTCCAAGATCAATGATTTCTTCAGGCATTATGTTGAAGGAAGATAACTAGGCAGGAGACCTTCATGGAGTAGAATTTCTGAAACCAAAATGTGCTCATCGATCAGTAAAGATTCTTATACCCTCTGATAGAGAGCTTCGGTCCAGGTCAAAGTTTTCTCATAATTCTTTTCAGCTTTTAACTGATGATTAGTGTGCTTTTTTGAAATATTCGGGGGATATCTCATCCGTCCCATTTGAATAGATTAAAAAAGCTAGTTCGTTTACATAAAATTCAATGTGTTGCAATATGTGAACCTAAGACGGAGTTGGCAAATATTCAGTGGTTTCATGTGAAGTTAAATTTTGATAGTTGTATTTCAAATAGGAAAGGCTCAATTTGGGTTTTCTATAATTTTCCATTTATTTGCACGGCGTTAGGGGAGAGTTGGCAACATTTGACTCTATCAGTTTCTCATCGACACGTGGAATCTGTTTTCTTTGTGTCATTTGTTCATGCTGCATGTTCAAGGGAAGAAAGATGGTTGTTATGGGAGGGATTATTAGTTGATAAACCTGCTGATGAAGTTCCATGGCTGGTCTGTGGTGATTTTAACGTTGTTTTGGATGCTCAAGAAAAAAGAGGAGGTCATATGTTTCAAGCCGAGGAAGCAATGGATTTTTTAACTTTTATAAATGATGGGGGATTATTTGATGTAGGTTATTCAGGTGCAAACTTTACATGGTGTAATAATAGAAGAGGTAGAGCGAGAATTTGGAAGAGACTAGATCGAGCCTTGATAAATGATAGATGGATGGAGGAATCCATCAGATCACGCTCCTCTTCTGTTGGATTTTCGGTCTAGACTGGATGATAAGTCGAGACAGTTCAGGTTTTTAAAATTTTGGACCGATCATTCTTTGTTTCAAGAGTTGGTTAGAAAATCATGGGAAACTCCTTGTCTTGGGAATCCGTTGTCAGTTCTGGTGGGTAAGCTTCGTAGACTAAAACAGGATTTGATTTCTTGGAATAAAGAATGTTTTGGTAATATCTTTCAAGGGGTGAAAGTAGCAAAGCAACAGCTAAAAATGGCGGAAGATAGAGAGGCTCATGAGGGGCTTCAGCATCCTGGGGAACTGGAAGAAGCTCAAATTAATCTAAATAGAGCTGTGGCAATAGAAGAGTATTTTTGGAAGCAAAAATCTCATGTCAAATGGCTTCATAAAGGAGATAGAATACTCGATTCTTTCATTCCTTTGTGAAGCAACTGACGAGCCCAGGCTATGATTCACAGAATCCAAAATTTACAAGGACATTGGGTAGTAGATGATGCTGGGATTGGAGAGGAAGCAGTGAATTTTTTTAAAGAGCTTTTTCAGGCGGGGGAGATGACTAATTGCAGTAATTTGTTAGACAACATTCTAGCTTTGGTCAGTGAGGAAGACGAGCAATTTTTAGAGGACTATCCTACAAAGGAAAAGGTACAAAAAGTGGTGTTTGGTATGGATGGTGAAAGCGCTGCAAGGCCTGATGGTTTCACAGGGAAGTTTTATATAGCTTCATGGGATATTGTGGGACAGGATCTATTTGAAGCTATACTTAGCTTTTTTAGTGGCAGGGAATTGCCAAGGAGTATCACCACAACCTCGATCGTTTTAATTCCGAAGTGTAAGTCTCCTCAAAATTTTTCAGATTTCAGACCAATTAGCTTCTGCAATTTTGTAAACAAGGTGATTTCTAAAATCTTATCTGATAGACTTGCAAGAATTTTACCTAGTGATTATCTCCCCTCAACAAAGTGGTTTTGTTAAAGGCCGTTTGATTTTGGATAATTTTTTGCTTGCCCAAGAGCTATTACAGGTATAGGTAAAGCTTCTCATGGGGGCAATGTAGGTGATTAAACTGGATATGGCAAAGGCGTATGATCAGGGTTTCTTGGGTTTTTCTATGTCAAGTTTTGCGAGCTTTTAATTTTGGTGAAAGGTTCATTGATATGGTCTGGAAGAATTATTTCTAATGTGTGGTTTTCTAGTGATTGTGAATGGTGCCTTCTTTTGGTTTTTTTAATTCTTCTAGAAGGTTGAGGCAGGGGGACCATCTTTCCCCTGGATTATTTATAATTTCAGCTGAGGCTCTAACAAGAGGGTTAAATTCTTTACTGGCCATACCTTCTTTTTCTCATTTTAAAGTGCCAAGAGGTTGTACGCCTATTACACATTTAGCTTATGCTGATGATGTATTAATCTTTTCAGGTGCTAATACTAGAACTTTGCGTCATGTATTAAAGATTTTGTAGGATTATGAGGAAGTTTCGGGACAAATGATTAATAGATCAAAAAGTTGCTTTTTAGTGGATAGACGGATGTCTTTGGCTCGCAGAATGAGGATTGGGCAAATTACTAGTTTTTCTTATAAAACGTTTCCTATTAAATATTTGGGGTGTCCTTTATTTGCTCAAAAAAGGAGATCTATTTATTTTGAGGATCTCATTCAGGCAGTGATGAGTAAAATTTGTCTGTGGTCTAATAAATTTTTGACTTTGGGTGGTAGGATGATCCTAATCAAGCATGTGTTGGTGGCAATCCCAATTCATATTTTGACTATTGCGAACCCAACAAAGGCAATCTTACAGAGATTGGAGAAATTTTTTGCTGATTTTTTGTTGGGCTCCACCGAATTGGGTAAGTGGAAGTATTGGATTGCATGGAGTAACTTGTGTTTCCCATATAAGGAAGGAGGATTTGGTTTTCACACTTTAAAGGAGACATATATGGCTTTTTCCATGAAGTTGTGGTGGAATTTCAGAACCAAGAAATTGTTGTGGGCTTCTTTTATGCAGGCCAAATACTATTCACCATTACAACCTTCCTTAGCTTCCATTCCCCAATGCGCCTCTTTAACTTGGAGACGGAAAATTGAGGCCAGATCAGTTGTGGAGAATAATATGGGCAGGATTTTCAAGAAAGGAAATTGTAATTTTTGGGGAGATAATTGGCTTGGACAAGGACCTTTATCTTTTAGAGTTTCAGATTATTCAGATGCAATAGTATTGGATTTTGTTCTCAATGGCCAGTGGAATCTTTCACAGTTGCAGCAGTGGTTGCCACGGCAAGAGCTCAAGGAAGTTTTATCCATTCACCCTCCCTCTGATGTGTTAGATGATATTTATGTATGGTCTCCTTATGCTAATGGTACCTTTTCAGTGTCTTCTTCTTCTCAAGGTTATTAGAGCACGGAGACAAAAGTCTTGGTTTACTTCTCAAATTTGGAATAAATATTTGCCAAGCAAAGGTTTCGATTTTCATGATGAGACTGTTATATTGTAAGTTACCAATTTTTCAAGCTTTGATGAATTTGGGGTTTCACGGTCCAGTCTAGATATTTTTGTTGCTTGGATCCTAAGGAAGAAACTTTTGATCATGTGTTTGTGGATAATCCATAGGCTAGGGAGATTTGGGTATTTTTTTGGTTCGTCGTGTGGTATTTTATGAAAACCCACATTGCGAAGCAAATCTTGCTAATTGGTGGTTTTCTAAGCAATGTAATGCTATTATGAAATTGTTGGTCCAAATTATACCATTCTTTTAGTTGTTGGCATTTGTGGAAGGCCAGAAATGTTGTCATGCATGATGGACGTGTTCAGAGTTTATAAGATTATTGCAGATGTTACTTCAGATGCTATGGCGGTGATATCTTTGCGATTTCTGAAGTTCCAATGGCAAGGTCAGAATTGGCATTCGTTCATTGACAAGGCAATTGCAACATCTAGACTCAGTTCGTATTCAAATGGTGAAGTGGGTGAAACCTCCAGATAGGACAGTTTAAATTAAATACTGATGGCTGTTCTCTTGGGAATCCGGGATTAGTGGAGGAGAGGCATATTAAGGGATCACTCAAGTAATTTTATTTTTGCCTTTTCTTTGTGCTTGGGAATTCAAACAAATATGCAAGCGGAAGCTCAGAGCGTTACTGCATGGTATTAAACTTTGTTTGGAAAAAGGTTTTAGTACTATTCGGGTGGAAATTGACTCATTGGTTTTGGTACAAATTCTTTTGGATCTTGTGCAATGTCCTTGGAAGATTCGTCAAGAGGTAGATCAGATTAAGCATAAGATGTTAAATTTAGCAATTTCTCACGTGCTTAGACAGGCCAGTAGAGTAGTGGATGTGCTGGCAAAAGAAGGATGTAGACTGACTTCTCCCATGATTTATTCAAACAGGGCTCTTCTTTCTACTGAGGCCAAAGGAGAACTTTTTATGGACAAATTGAGCATTCATAATATTAGATTACATTATGATTGAATTTGTAAAGAAGTAGTACTCCTCGTTTTAATTTTTAGTTTAATTTTCCATTTGTATTGGGGGTTTGGTTTTATGTCCCCTTACTTTTTTATTATACTTTTATGCTTTTATTAATAAAATTGGGAGTGGCTTACCCCTGCATGTACGGGGTTAGCCAATTACAAAAAAAAAAAAAAAACAGAGAGATAGGAAAATAGTTTCAACAGCGAATATTAAAAGTGTGAATTGATAAATATTTGCATCGATGTTTAGTTATAAAATTCCAAAGGTAAAAGTGAATTTAGACCAACATCTGTTTTCTTGATTGATTTCTAATATTTTAATCTAAATTGTTTCTTTTTTTTTTGGACCGGGATCTAAATTGTTTCTTAGTTATTTTTATATTTGAATCTCCCTCCCCCCAATCCTTATAACAAAGTATGAAACTAGGTTATTTACTCTCTGTGAAAACAATTGGAGAACATGGTTATGTGTTTTAGAATACATAATGTTGCAAATTAAGATGTTCAAAATTATAATTATTTTTTTGATGGCGGACTTTTAGGATATTTGGTTTTTTTGTATTGATCTATTAGATATAAATTCTTCATCAATTTTGAGAAATGTTATTAACAAGTTATAAATTTACCAATATTATTATATATTTTATTATCTATTTTTGGTGTGATTTTAGTATTATTATAGTAATTTGGGATGTAAATGACTCATTTTTCAACTTTTTCTAAAATTAGGATTTTTATATAAAAATTAGGGTTTTGAGACAGAATTTTTATTTTGAACAAATTAATGCACAATTTTTATATACTTTTGTAGGATCATCATATTTAAACTCAATTTGGATCAATTGGAGTCAAGGTGAATCAAAATCAAAGGTGATTCAAGAAGATTAAGTTGGATGAACGACTTGGAGAATAATTGAAGAATTAGCAATGCAATTATTTGGGAAATTTAATTATTCTACAAAAAAAAAATACATAGAAATATATGAAAAATGCCTAAACACATGAAAGCCAGCTCAGCAAATTGCAAAAAATCAAGTGGGACCCAGAATCGGTGATTCACGGGTCAGCCACCCGCAGCACACCTATGGATGCTTAGGTTGGCGTGAAATCTATAGGGCTTCAACTTGCATCCATTTCCAACTAGTTTCTACAGACTTTTCTAGAGAAGATAAGATATTTCAGCTGGAGATTCCATAGAGTACACATTTGAAGATTTTTATGTCCATTTGGAATCTCAATACAAATCTTTATCATTTCCATGCATTGAATGTAATTGCAAGTTGAAAAATGACTTGAAGATCATTTGTCTATAAATAGGAGTCATTTGTAAAATATTTATGATATCATCCATTAATTAGTGTTAAAGCTAGTATATTTGAAGAGAATTAATAGAATTCTCTAAATCTCAATAGAATAGTGTACTTCATCTACAAAACATCTTGTACTTCAACATTTTGGAAAAGAAATAGAAGTTGAAAACTTATCTATAAGCCTTTTTCAACTCTACCTTTTATTTTCATAGTTAAAGCATGAATTCTTGTATTCTTGTTAAGTTTCTTTGTGTTTCACTAGTCATGATTCACTAAAGGCTTCATCTAGAATATAGATGGAGCTAATGAATCTATAGCATGACTTAAATTACCTTTACTTGCTAAGCTTGCATTTGTTTGTTTACTTGTTCAAGTTTTAACTTTTGTTTTTACTTGGCCAACTTAAGCAAGTTATCTTGTTGTTATTTGTCATTGAGAAATGCTCTTAAGAATGGAAAATGAACAAGTATTGCTTAAGTTATTCATATGATAATAATGAATGCTTAAGTGAATAATTACAATTCATGTTTTCATAAGATTTCATCATGAAAATAGTTGGAATCTAATCATTTCATAGTGAGAACTAGTTATGATTTAAATCGAATTTGATTCTAAACAAAGCAAGATAACACTTAGCAAGCCATTCATGCATCTTATGATTCATTAGTGGATTCTATAATCTAGACATCTTGAATATTTGAATTTCTACGAGTTGTTGACATCATTTACGTATTCTATTGAAATTCCTTTTACTACTACTACATATCTTGATTTTAGGTTGTTTAGATAATAAATTAAGCCATAAAGCCTTACTACTTGTAACTATTTGATTCCTCGTGAGATATGATACCTATACACTTTCCATACTACCTTGAGTCGTATACTTGTGGTAAAGTTGAGAGATTAGGTTTATTACTTGATTTGTGTGTGTTTTGCCTTTATTTTCATACCTAATCTACACCACATCAAGTTTTTGGCGCTGTTGCTAGCGGGTTCAAGGCAATATTAGGCCTAACGCAAGGTTTATTATTTTAAACTTTGTTTACTTTTACTTGTTTGTTAATATTTTGTTTCTTTTTATGGGTGTATACATAGGAGTTTAAGGGGGGGTGTATTTCCATTTGATTCGGAAATAGAAAGAACAACAAAGAAGGCAATGGGACAAAAGCAAGAAGAACAAGCAAAGATAGAGGAAATGTCCACACCGTGGACTCTCAAATTGGCTAAATGTTTTAAGGACTTAATAAGAAAATGTCCACACCCTGGACTCTCAAATTGGCTAATAGTGCAGACATTAATGGACTTAATTATCCTACAAAAATCAATATAAACGCAGCTGCAGGGGGAGCTCTGATGGGAAAACAGGGACCCTAGGATGGCGATTCTCCTAAAACCCTCGAATCTTCGCACAGGAATCTTTCCTAAAGGACCATCTTGAAGATCAGGGTGTAAATCAGTCCAAATCCTCCTGCAGAATTGGATCAATTTACCTATGAATAATTTGACCCTAACCAAACTCGTTGATTGAAACCAAATCAATTGAAAACCCTAGACCCTTACCAAACACGTTGATAAAAACCCAAGGTATAACCTCACAAGAAACACTTTTGAAAATTTAGAAAAAGTTCTCGTGCCAAGAACTCACAAAATTCCCTCAAAAGGAGAAAATCAATTTTTATTGATTAATTCATCATTCAACATAACATAGTGAAAACCGTACAATAACTAGCTATATATAGGCATAAAAGTCCTAAGAAGTAATTGCGAAATTTTAGAAAATTATTACAATTAAAAAAATAATTAAAATTCGAAAACAATAAAAACTCGCAAAAACTGCTCGTATCCGCGCTAACTATCCACGCACGGGTTGTAGGCGTGGATACCACTAGAAATTCCATCCTGGTAAGCATTTCGTTCTGTAACTATCTGTGGCCCTATCTGCGCACGGATACCCCTCACAGATAGGGTCAGAAAGCTCAATTGCTGCTCCTTGTCTCGTCCGTTGAAGATTCTATCTCACACCTTCGACCTGAGACGCGGCCACCAGCCTTTGGCTCCTTGAGTGGATGCTAATTGAGCGATCTCCCATGCTCCATTGCCATGCTTTGAACACTTTAAGACCTCCAATTTGCACAAAATGGCAACATCCATTGGTGAAGCTTCAAAACTTGAGATGGGCATTACCACGCACGTATCAAGCTCTCATGGCAAAGCCGACGGAAGATGCCCAATATTTGATTGAAGAAATGGTGGCCAACCATTACCAATGGGAAAATGAAAGAGGTACTAACAGAAGAACCCAAGGTATGTATGAAGTTGATTCTCATGATATGCTAAAGGCACAAATGCATAATGTTATGAATGCCATAAATTCTTTGAGTAAACTTGTTATAGGAAATCAAAATTCCACTTCTAGTGTTGCATATTGTACTATTTGTGGAGATATGCATAATTCATCTATGTGTGCACAAGTCTAATATGTAAATAACTATAAGCCTTCTTCTTCTAATATCTCTTCTAATTCTTACAATTCGCGGTAGAGAAACCATCCAAATTTTGGGTGGAGGAAGCAAAAAGTGAATACACCACCCAGATTTTCTCAAAATAAACAAGGTTAGGAAGTAGCATTAGAGAAAATGGCAGAAAAATAGAATCGCATGCAAATCAATCTAGTGCTAGAGTTAGAATCCTTGAGAACACCGTTGCACAATTGGCTGAACAAATGAACCTTAAGAAACTAGAAGAGTTGCCAAGCAAGACCGAAATTAATCCTAAGGAACATGTTCAAGCCATTACTTTAAGAAGTGGTAAGGAATTGAGTGAACCATTGGTGGAAAAAGAGAAAAGATGTGGAAGTGATGACGATGAAAAAAAAGAAAAAGGAAAAGAGGTAGTAAGTGATAATGAAATCATTGATGAATCTCAAGCGCAAACTATCCCTATTCCCTCACAAGTTCCATTTTCACAATGGCAAAAAAGTTCAAAGATTGATAAAAGCTTAGAAAAGGCTGCACAAATGCTTAAAAATTGCATGTGAATATTCTTTTTGTAGATGCATTTTTGCAAACTCCAAAGTACAACAAACTCTTCAAGGATTTGCTGACAAGGAAGAAAAGTTTGGATGACTTTGAAATTGTAGCACTCATAGAAGAATATAGTGCATGATTCAAAATAAATTACCACCAAAACTTAAGAATCTATGGAGTTTTTCTATCCCTTGCACTATTGGAGGTTTAAATTTTTTGAATGCTTTATGTGATTTGTGTGCAAGTGTTTCTTTACTCCCTTTATCAATTGCTAGAAGGCTAGGCTTTAAGGAGTTGAAAAGCACAAATATGACTTTATAACTAGCGATAGAGTAATTAGGCATCCACTAGGAGTAATTGAAAATGTGTTAATAAAAGTGGATAAACTTATTATCCCAATTGATTTTGTTGTTTTGGATATGGGGTATGATATTTTAATGCTTGTAATACTTGGAAAACCTTTTCTAGCAACCGCCAATGCTATAATTAATGTAGATGGTACACTTAAGCTTAATGTAGGGGAGGATGAAGTAAATTTTGGATTGAATGATATGTTGAAACAATTTTCATCTTCTTTTGATGTTTATATGATTGATGAATTTGATGATAGTGTGCCCATCTATACATTTTTAGGTTTTGGAAGACCAAGAAGGAGGAAAGCAAGGAACAAGGACCAATTGAACTTAGTTAAAATAGCTACACACAAAGGAGAGGAGTATTCTTTTGATCATGGTCCTCTAAAGTGAAGTATTCACCAATGAGTCTAGCTCTCGACTCTAAATGAAGCGCTTGTTGGGAGGCAACTCAATATTTTTGGTATTTTAAGTTGTTTTGGTTTGATTTATGTTCTTTTATGTGTGTTTGTCTAGTTTGAGTTTGATGATTTGGAACATGAAGCATTAGATGTAATATAGGAGGTTTCATGTTTAAATTTGGATGTTTGATACCCAATTCTCATATCTTTTGTGTTTAATCTGTTTAGAAGATTAAATATCTTAGTCTCATCATTTGAAATGTGTTTAAAGTGGTTTTGAGGCTTAAATGAATAAGGAAACCAATTTGATGCATTGAGTTTCAAAGTTAGTATTCTATTGATTTATTATTCATGAGTTAAGTTTCATTGAGCATTTTGATCCTCATTTGGTAATCCATGGACATTTGATGCAAAAATAAGTTTTGAGCAACTTTGTTTTATCATCTAAAACTTGGTCAAAGTGGTTTCGAGGTTAAAAACATGTAAAGAGTCAGTTTGAAGATTTGAGTGAAAAAAGTAACTATTCACTTGATTACTTGACATTAAAGTAGATTTTTTGTGATTTTGATTCCAACTTTGGAAATTTGATGTTTTGAATGCCTAAGAATCATGTTAACAACTTTATTTTTACCTTAAAAATATGTTTGAAATGATAAATTGATCAAAAACATAAAAAGAACAAAGTTGAATTTCAAATTCATCTTGAAATTTGAGTTGCAGGCTGATTGAAGTGCCAATTTTGATCAATTCTCATTTCTTATGTATTGATGATTTGGAGGTGTTTAATGCATGAATTCAAAATTTGTTGACATTATTACATGATTGTAAAGTTGTTTTCCCAAAATTGGAAGTTTAAATGGTTGAAATCATCACCCAAATTTAAGAAAAAATCAGCCTAGAACACACCTGCTGCAGAATATTTTCTGCAACTTTTGGGAGCCATCCTTGGGTCAGATCCGCGGGTGCCTAAGCTATGGATCCAACCCGCGGATCAACAGGTTTTCTTTGGTTGTTTGAATGATTCTTGTTTGGGATGTTTTGGGACATTGTTTATGAGTTTGTTTAATAACTTTCAAGGCATGAAGCACTCATTTTAACACTTTCAACTAGATTGCATTACATGTTTCAAGTCATTAATTCAAATTTTAAATTTTTGTATTAAGGTATGATATTTTGTCTTGAGGATTTTTTATACAAGTTTCCATTGCATATCACTTCATCATAACACAATACATTTGTTCACATAACACATGCATCAAAGTCTCACTCCCTTGAAGTACATTGCAACAACTAATTGTGGGGGAAAGCAAGTGTTTCAAGGCATTCTATGTTTTCATTTGTGCTTCAATAGTTATTTATTCATGATTTAACATAGCATTTGAAGTTGTTTAAGCATTGAAGCAAGGGTTGTGAGCAAGGTTGAACCAAATGAAGAATTGGTGAAGCATTGCAAAAAGGAACTTGTCAAAGGCAAAGAACTTTAAGGACAAAAACAATATCAAGATTTGGATATATCAACCAAGTAAGAAGAGTTATCTTATCTCATCTTTCTTTCTTAACTTTTCCTTTACACATTGAGGACAATGTGACCTTCTAAGTGTGGGGGGAAGGTACAGGAGCATTTTTGGTTGGGTTTTAAATAATTGTGTCAAGATATTGTTTTAGTAAAATATGGCCCAAATTTTTCACAATTTGCCTCTTCATCATGCTTTTATGCCATAAATTTGTTGTATTCCTTTACTTTTTGAAATAATTTATGCAACTTTGATTGAATATTTTCTACAAATATATGAAGAAATAGTTACTATGTAATTAGGGGTTTTGTTTTTAAGAAAGTATATCTGGTAAAATGATTATAATTTTGTCTTGATTTGGCATGTTTGATTCTAAATTTCTTTTCTTTACTTAATTTTATATTATTAAGTGGTAGATATGGACAAAAAGTATACTTATGCATTATTTGAATAAAGGGACCATTATATTATGAGCAAAATAATGAATGGATATATTGCTTGGTAAACGGGAATTTTCATCTAAAAGTATCGATTTTTATAGAAAACGACAATTGAATTATGAGTAAGCATAACAAGTTGATTGAAGGTGAATTGTCAAGTAATAAAGGATCTCATTAATAGATGTGATCTTAGCAATTTTACTTCTCAAATTAAAGCTAAAAAGTGGTTAACATGATCAAGGTATTGAGTAATCGAGGGTATTCATCTAAAAATATCAACCTTCGCGTCAAACGACATTTGCAAAATACAAAATTAATGTGTCCTTATTGTGGGTAACTGAGTTGTATATAATTGTCTATATTGAACACCTGTTATGTTAAACATTTTAAGGCAAAGAAATTTGGTTGAATAAGTTTTAATCTTGATATAATTATTTTCCTTTTACTTGATATGATGAGTATTGAAAACTTAATAAGGAATTAAATAATGCCTATTTACTTTGATTTGAAGAATTATATTCAACATTGTAGCATTTGTTATTTCAATATTTGAATCATTTTTTATCTCTTGATTTTCTAATTGCTTGAGGACAAGCAATGATTCAAATGTGCAGGAGTTTGATAAGTAATAAATTTACTAACATTATTATATATTTTATTATATGTTTTTGGTGTTATTTTAGTATTATTATAGTAATTTTGGATGTAAATGACTCATTTTCAACTTTTCTAGAATTATGGTTTTTATCTAAAAATTAGGGTTTTGAGACAGAATTTTTATTTTGAGCAAATTAATGCACAATTTTTGTATACTTTTGTAGGATAATCATACTTAAGCTCAATTTGGATCAATTGGAGTCAAGATGAATCAAAATTAAAAGTGATTCAAGAAGATTAAACTGGATGAACTACTTGGAGAATAATTGAAGAATTAATAGTACAACTATTTGGGAAACCTAATTCTACATCAAATATACATGGAAATACGTGAAAAATGTTTGCACACATGGTCGCCAGCTCAGTAAATTGTAGAAAATCAAGTGGGACGTAGAATTGGTGATTTGCGGGTTAGCCACTCGCTAATCTCACTCGTAGATGCTCAAGTCGGCGTGAAATTTCTATGGCTGCAACTTGCATCTATTTCCAGCTGCTTTTTGCAGACTTTTCTAGAGAAGATAAGGTTTTTGCAGATAGAGATTCCATTGAGCACACATTTGAAGACTTTTATATCTATTTAGAATCTCAATGCAAATCTTTATCATTTCCATGCATTGAATATAATTACAAGTTCGAAAATGACTTGAATATCATTTGCCTATAAATTGGAGTCATTTGTAAGATGTTTATGATCCATTAAAATCCATTATCATCTATTAATTAGTGTTAAAGTTAGTATAGTTGAAGAGAATTAATAATATTCTCTAAATCTCAATAGAATAGTATACTTCATCTGCAAAACTTCTTGTACTTTCAACACTTTGGAAAAGACATAGAAGTTGAAGACTTGTCTATAAGCCTTTCTTAACTCTATCTTTTATTTTCATAGTTGCTAGCATGAATTCTTGTATTCTTGTTAAGTTTCTTTGTGCTTCACTAGTCATGATTCACTAAAAGCTTCATCTAGAATATAGATGAAGCTAATGAATTCATAGCATGACTTAAATTACATTTACTTGCTAAGCTTGTATCTGTTTGTTTACTTGTTGAAGTTTTAACTCTTGTTTTTGCATGGCCAACTTAAGCAAGTTATCTAGTTGTTATTTATCATTGAGAAATACTCTTAACAATGGAAAATGAACAAGTATTGCTTAAGTTATTCATATGATAATAATGAATGCTGTAGCGTGAATAATTGCAATTTATGTTTTCATAAGATTTCATCATGAAAATAGTTAGAATCTAATCATTTCATAGTGATAACTAGTTATGATTTAAATGGAATTGGATTCTAAACAAAGTAGGATAACACTTAGCAAGCCATTCATGCATCTTATGATTCATTAGTGGATTTTATATTTTAGACATCTTGAATATTTAAATTGCTACAAGTTGTTGACATCATTTACCTATTCTATTGAATTTCCTTTTACTACTACTACATACCTTGATTTTTTGTTGTTTAGATAATAAAGTCAGCCGTAAAGCCTTAGTACTTGCAACTATTTGATTCTTCGTGGGATATGATACCTATATACTCCCCATACTACATTTGACCCGTATATTTGCGGTAAGTTGGGGGATTAGGTTTATTACTTGATTTGTGTGTTTTGCCTCTATTTTCATATCTAATCTACATGGTGTCAGTTATGATATGTAAACTTATATTACAGTTTTATTTGTTAATAAATTTATAGGGAATGATAAATACTATTTCATGTTTATACTTTTTATCCTAAATACAATAGGATTCAATTATTCTATATATCCTAACCTATTTAACCAGGTAATCAGTAAATCCTTGAACAATATTGCATATTGTTTTACAACTTTACTAAATTAGCACAAATTGTGAAGATCAACTATATTGTAAATGGACTAATTTACTAGTCAATGAACACCCCTAGTAATAGTAGTCAATTAGTTTCTATCCCAAAGATCACTCTTTATATTAGTGAAACCAATATTGAGGATCTCATTTCAATAAACTATACCACCTAGGAGCTTTACTAGAACTAACTAATAAAAAGTCTAATGGTTAATTTTCTAGCCAACACCAAAGTTTACTTAATATGTTCATCATAGCCAACTTTCATTAAATAGATAATTGCTTAATCGGTCATTTGTTTAAGGAGGATCTAGCTATTACAGCTAATTGAAACCATATTATGTTAATTTGATTAACAAATTGACAAAAAAAAAAAGAGCATAATTTTGGCTCATAAAAATAACATTACGATATAAAAAGTTTCAAAATCATGAAATATTAGTAAAATTCTTGCATCAACTTTTTTCTTTATGAACAACAAGTTAGCAAATGACAAATTAAACCATTTCACAATACAAATAAGAAAAAAATTTGTATTGTCTCCAATGCTCAACGCCTCAAACATGCATAAGTTAGTCATTAGCTAATAATAATAATACAAAGAAAAGGATATTGGAGCTTGGAAATAGGATAATGTATGTATTAAAAAAAATTAAGTATGACATTTAGATATTTGACTTGCTTTCTATCTGATTGGAAATGATTTAATAGTCTTTAACTCCTTTATAATATTACTGTGGACACCAAATTTTGATACACTATTTACTTTTCCAATATTGGGGGTATTTCTTTCTACTTTTGGGGCCAAATTTCAATTTTTCGACAAAAAGGGGCGAAATCAGCAATTTCATAGGTAAAATAGTAATTTTCAGCATGTAATTATTTTTCATTATTTTGTGGATTCTAAATGCATATTTTGTATTTTCATACATATTTCTGAATTTTTTGTGATTTTTGGATTAATAGTTACTTTTCTATATATTTATCAGTTCTAGGGCAAAATGGACATTTCGCCTTGCAAACACCATTTTCACCCATTTTTGGGTTCCAAATTTATTTTTCAGTCTTTTAGGCATGTTTTTGAATTTTTCTGATTTTTCGGGGACATTTGCTATTTTTTCTGTAAATACTGCGTTTAGAGGCAAAATGGTCATTTCACACTCCCAACACATTTTCTGTCAATTTTTGAGTTTTAAATTCATTTTTTAGGGTTTTAAGAATATTTTTAATTTTTGACAATTTTTCGAGGCAAATATCTATTTTTCTATATATTTCGTTGTTACAAGGGTAAAATGGTCATTTCGCATCTTGAACGCATTGTCCACCAATTTTGGGCTCTAAATTCATTTTTTAGATTTTAAGCCTAATTCTAATTTTTTGGTAAATTTTTTAAATCCACTACTATTTTTTGAGTAAATATCGCGTTCGGGTGGAAAAATGGTCATTTTGCACAAGAAATGTAATTTTTTTTGACCGAATTTTTATATAATAAAATTTGTTCTTTGCATTTTTGGTGTTTTTAGAAAAATTATGACATTTTTAATTTTAATTTTAATTTTTTGTGTGTCAAAAATCATTTTTATTATAAGATTGTGATTTAATTGTTAACGGCGTTTTAGTTGTTTTATTCATTTTTGGAGGATAAGATTCCCTCACACTATAAATATCTCATTTAGTAATAATCAATATAGGGAAAAAAATTAGAAAACCCAATCTCCACTCCAAATTATAGCTTCCAAAATCTAGCTTGAATCGCCATCTCCTCTTGCCAACTAAACCTACCCCACCATTGATCCAGATCCACCAACAAACTCTAGACCACACTACCAGTAGCTAAGGTTAGTCCTAAACCAAGAAACAACCACTCAATTATCCGAATTCCATCACCACCCCTGCTGCCCCAAGCGTCCACTAGTCAAACATCCCCTCTATGTCGTCGGAAATCCACAGAGTCTGCCCGAACCACCACCAGTAGCTCCTCAAATCCACCCAAACCCACTAAAACCTCTAGCTCCTCAACCCCTCAAACCACCCAATAATCACCGAATCCCTACTTCAACCACCTGACCTTTCCTATCAGACATCAAACCAAGACCAATTTCACCACCAAACCCATGATCCTATCCCACCTAAACAGCCACCTGCAGTCATCGTGGACCACCTCTGCTATTGAGTCCCTTAAACAACCATAAAAATTCCACAAACCACTTGCAACAACAAAGGCAAAGTAGGCATCACTGCCAGGCCCCTACAATAACAAAATTCAGTTTCAAAAGTTCAAAAAATCGCCACTGGAATTCCCAAAGCAGCCAAAAACAAACACACCACAGCCCAAATGATTTCACCACCACCTCAACATCACTAGACAACCAGGGCCAACCACCTGCCATCATCATTAGCCCCTCTCCTATCACTTCTGCCCCACAACTGCTTCTTGAATAACCATCACTTCATCACCAACCACAACAAAACTACTACTTTCACCACCTCAAGCCTCCGCCATCATCTCCAACAACCAAAAGAATCACAGACCTACCACTTTAGCCCTCAACCATTACCCCGCAACACACCTCCATTGCCATTTCCAATACCTTTAGATCAAGGGAAAATTTTTTGCTCCTATTGATTCTTGTATTGTAGCAGCTAATCGATGAATTTCATGGGATTTGTGAAATGGTTTTTGAGGATTTAGGGCTGAATTTTAGGGAATTTTAGTTTAGGGATTTGGGTGGTGAAGTTAATTGGATTGGGTGTTAGGAAGAAAGAAGACCGAATAGGAAAGCTTGAGAACTTGGGTGGGATTTGTGTTTTCTCAGTTGACGAAGGAACAGGTTCTGGGAGGCAGTAGATTTTGTAATTGCATTTGAAGTAGCTTTAGTTTTAGTTAGTAAACTAGACTATATAGACTTTGGAAATTGTGTGTTCAAGTGTTGTGGGTTCCTTTAGTTCTGTGATTTGACTGATGCGATGTTTGTTTTCTTGTCCGTTTTAACTTGGTTTAGTTTAGTTAATCAAATCAATTTAGTTATCTAATTTAGTCTCAATCTTAATTTGACATTTTCATATTCTTTTTTTTTCATTTACTTAAGTAATTTTCTGTTTTTGGTAAATAATCCAATCAACTAAGTTAATTTAATTATTCAATTTATCTTGCTTTAGTCAAATGGTTTGCTTTTCTTTGTTTTTTTTTAAGCATAATGTGAATATTTATGTCTTGACCCTTGTATGTTTGTGTATTGTCTTAGATGACTTTATGATTTAGGTCTTGAGTCCTTATCTTTTATAGATTGACGTCTACATGTTACGCTATTTCAATCAATTCCTATAATATGCAAATTTTCATTCTAAGTCCCTATGTTGCAGGAATTTTTAATTTTTACCCCAAATTTGCTAGAATTTACTGTTTTACTCCCCCCAACTTGCTTTAATTTCCATTTCTACCCCTTAGACTTATGTGAATTTTTAATTTTTACCTCTTAAGTCTTATATAACTTTATTTTAGTCCCCTTAGTTGCTAGACTTTGCATTTTTACCTCAATTTATCAATACTTACATATTTTATACTTTACTCATTAATATCGTGATACCTTAGCGTGTTTACTTGTGTTCTTAAGCATTAGTACCGGGTCTTCAAAGAAAGGTACCCCCATTACTTTTTAATTTCTCTTTATGTGCTCCAACGTGCTCCTATGTGATTTTTCTTTTGTGTGCAATTTTTTTCAATACTTTTTGTGTATTTATTTACACCATGCTATTTAGTTTCGAATTTCATTATTTGGCAAAAATGTAATAGATGGCTAGATTTTACTATTTTTGTAAGATTTTGTATTTAGATAACCAATGTAATAGTTAGATTACTTCCCTTTCATATTTTTACAAATATTTGTGCATTTAGATAGCAAGTGTAATAGATAGGTCGCTCTTACTTTTTCCCTCTTAAATTTTAAGTTAAATCCCCTCAGTGTAATAGTTAGGGCTTATGTGCTTTTTGCTTGCTTATTTGCTTTACTGCTTTCCGTAGAATTTTGCATCTAGATATTATGCTTACGTGTTATATGCTTCTTCGTGATTTATATGCTCTTATATGTTTGTTTACTTCTATTATGTTTTTATTCATGTTTAATTTGTGACTTACCACACTAGTCCAATGCTAGTTGTGATTTTACCACTTCTTCGCTAGTCCAGCGCTAGTGGGGAATTTATAGAATATTGGCTAATCCAATGCTAAACCCTTAGGTAATTTAAGTGTTAGTCTCACTTCTCGTATGCATTTCATTTCATACACTTTTTCTTTCTTTTCAGGATTTTTCATCTTTGCATGATTTTTTATATATTTTATTAGTATTGTTGCGCCTCGAAAATGCAGCATGGTCCGGGTGACCCCTTTTTGGAAAGTGACTTTTGGGTTTTGAAAAACCGTGCGTGTGTGAAAAAATCAAGTTTTTGCTGAAAATGGTATTTTGAAAGAAAATGGTATTTTGAAAACAAAAGAAGGCAGGGACTAAAAGTGCGACAGTTTTGGCCAAATATTTTGAAAAAAGGTTTTATAAAAAATGCAGTCGCCACTTGGTATTGAGTTAGGGTGTACCAAGTTACCCGAAAATCATTTAACAAAATAAAAATAAAACTTTGTGAAAAAATGTTTGAAAACCCTTTTTCGACTCTGGTCTGCGAAAAAACAAGAGAGAAAGGTCTGGGAGTTTCATTTGAAAAAAGAGAAGGCAAAGACTCGCGTCTATGGCACCCTTTCTCCCTAACCGAGGCTAGTTGCAAGTTTAATCAAAATTTCCTATAATAACTTTGAGTAGTATCGCATTTGAACGAATCTAAACGAATGCAACTTCTAATCCTATTGAGGGTATCGGGAGGGTCAAAATGTCCTGTCGAAACTTGATCGAGATTATCGCATTAATGTCAAAACCCGAAATAAGGCTTCGAGGGAATCAAGAGTGTGAATGGAAGATGGGATGCAAAAAGAAAAGGAAAATAGTAATATAAATAGTAAGTGATCGAAGAAAGTGTGGATGTAACATAATGGGTACAGGAATTAATAACTCGTGACTGACTGTTTCTACTCATCAAGGGGGGAACGACATGTTAAGCCACCCTTTCCCATGTGAGTAGGCAATTATTTCTAGTCAGATCACACAAATGACCTAAAACTCTAAGTGACATGCAACCTAAGCGTCATACATGGAATAGGTATCAAAACTAGATAGTAGTAGTAGTAGTAGTAATAATAATGATGATGATAATAACAATAATAATAATATATAAAAACATCATGCAAAAAATTGAAAAAAAACCTAAAAAGAGAAAACATTATGTGAAATGAGAGGAAAAGCACATGATAAGTGAAACTAGCACTAAATGACCTAAGGGTCTAGCGTTAGACTAGCCGTATCTAGAAATTCTCCACTAGTGTTGGATTAGCGAGAAAGTGATGAAGCCACAATTAACGTTAAACTAGTGTGGTGACGTCACAAATTTAACATGAATAAAAGTGTAATATACATAAATAAACATATAAGAGCATATAAATCACATGTATGAAAGTACAAAATATGCCTTTAGAGCCCAAAAAAAATGGTAAAAATATTTACATGTTAAAAATTATTGTTTTGACCCCCTGAATAATTGACTTTGTCCTTTTTACTCAAAAATTAGAATTTGACCCCAAAAATAGAAAAAATGCCCCCAATGTTAAAAAAATAAACGGTGTGTCAAAAATTGGTGTCTACAAATATTATTACCTATTTTGACATATACTTAATGTATGACATTTAAGTTGCATTTCACATAATATCTTAAGCCATTTGTGTGATTTGACTAGAAATAGTTGCCTATTTACATGGGAAATGGTGGCTTAGCATGCTATTCGCCCCTCTGTGAGTAGAAACAGTTAGTCGCAAGTTTCTTAGTCCTCCGTACCCGTTATGTCGCAGCCCTACTTTCTTCGATCACTTACTATTTATATTGCTATTTTCCTTTTCTTTTTGTATTTCATTTTCTGCATCCACACTCATGACTTTCTTGAGGTCTCATTTCAGGTTTCACAATTAATGCAATAATGTCGATCGAGCCTCGACGGTACATTTTGACCCTTCCGACACCCCATTTGGCTTATATTTGCATTCATTTAGACACATTCAAATGTGATAGAATTTAGGATTATTTTAAAAAATTTTAATTAAACCTCGCAACTAACCTTGGCTAAGGAGAAAGGGTGCCTTAAACGGGAGCCTTCGCCTTTTCTTTCTTCAAATGTGACTTTTAAACCTTGTTCTCTCATTTTTAAAGACCCAGAGTCATAAAAAAAGGTTTTCAAATATTTTTCTAAAATTTTGTGTTGTTTTTGTTAAAAATTTTTTCGAATGACTTGATACACCCTAATTCAATACCAAGTGGCAACTTCATTTTAAACAAAAACCTTTTTTTCAAACTATTTGGCCAAAACTATTGCATTTTTTAGTGCCCGCCTTGTTTTGTTTTTTCAAAAAATACTATTTTTTCTAAAAATATATTTTTTTGCATAAACTCAGTTTTTCTCACACACGCACAATTTTCCAAAAGCCAAAGGGTCATCGGACTGTGTTTTTTGGGTGCGACAATTATGTGTATTAATTTTAATAACTAATATAATAGAATCCCTATTAAGTGCTAAAAATGCATTAGTGGCCTACCTTCTCTTCCTCCTAATTTTGGCCTACCAAAACAAAAATATTAGCTTTTGAAACACATGTATACTGCTTTTGATTGAGCACAATTTTTAAAATTAAGATTACATGAAACTAAAATCGCTTTGATATATGATATTTGGTATTGCTTTTACAATCTAGTCTAGTTACTATCATTTAACGATTCAAAATGAAATGATTTTTAAAGTTTTTATTTTTTTTGCCTATTCCTAGCTACCATAAATATTAAATTTTAGAAAATATATATAGATCAATTTTGATTAACTATAATTTTAGAAATTAATACACAAAACAAGAATCTCTTTTGTAGATAACATTTGGTACTACTTTTAGAATCCCATTTAGTTACTCTTATTTTTTGAATAAAAATGAACTGTTTTTTTTAATTCTTTTTGAATTTTTGCCCACTTCTAATTGCCATGCTTGGAGACTCTTCTTAATGAAATGTTTAATTAAATTCTACACATACCATCTTATCAAATGCTCTAATGTCTCAAATTATTACTATTACTCTAATTTTCCATCTTCGTCGTTTGTCTTTACATGGATTCTTTTACTTAATTATACATTTTTCAACCCAATCTTTGTTCAATGAATTATTAATCACTTATATTGAAACCAAACAAACACATGAAATATAATCGACTAAAATATTTGCTCCTACCTATAGCCTGAAAAATAATGGATGCTCTAATTTCAGAAAAATATGAACTTTCTAATGACAATTTTAATGTTAAAGAAAAATCACTATGAGATTTAAGGGTCCGTTTGGTTCATGGGCAGGATGAGATGAAATGACTCATTTTCGGAATATGAATCCTGAAATG
Source organism: Mitragyna speciosa (assembly GCA_024721245.1). Lineage (NCBI taxonomy): Eukaryota > Viridiplantae > Streptophyta > Magnoliopsida > Gentianales > Rubiaceae > Mitragyna > Mitragyna speciosa. Next base: position 13,878,008 of record CM045561.1, read on the forward strand.
AGTTATCTTCAAATTAATAGTCCTAGTTATCTAGTGTTTTGGTTGATATTGCATTTGATGGGATATTGGAAGAAATAATGTCATTATGTGTTTAATTGGAGATTGAACTTTGATCTCGTTAACTATAATATCCTAAAATTTACAATATTATTTTTATTTGGTGGTGGTAGTAGTAGTGATTCATGGTGACAGATGCTCATGCTAATGCATGGTGATAGATGATAGTAGTGGTGTTGTATAGTGGTGGTAGTGGTGGTATCGTAATAAATAGTGGCGTTGCATGACAATAGTGGCGATATTGTATGGTAGTCATAGTGGTAGTGCTCAATAGTGACAATAATGCTACACAATTGTAGATAGTGGTGATAATGCAAGGCAATAGATGATACTTGAAGACCTTACAGTCCTAAATCATCGAGTTTTAATGATTAATAAATAACTGATGATGCAAACTAACGGTCAATTTGAGATATTCTTGTATTAATTGTGTAAAATAAGGAATAAGGAATAAAAAAGGGAAAAATTACAAGAAAAATGGGATGCAGACTTGCATACGGACTCAATTGAGTCTGCATATGCGGAAATTTGGATGTCTACATGCCTAAAAAGCGCGAAAATGAAATGGCCAGGATGCATGCTAATGTGATGCAAATGAGGATGCGGGCGTGATTAGGATGCAATAAGGACATCAAGATACTGAATAATTTCTCATTGCACCGTCGGAGGAGCTTCCAAGGTTGTTTCTAACTTCCTATATAAGCATAGTAGTAGGAAATTAATTATAACCTTTACCCGTATTTATTACAAGTGTTAAAAAGTGATTTTTGAGAAAAATACTCTCTCTTTTTGTGTTTTCTTGTAACAGTTTGTGAGGTAATTGGTTGGGGATGTGAGTGCTTTTTTAAGTGTGAGTGGAAGCTTTTAAGTGTAGCAAAGTGTGATAGTTGATAAAGGTTGTAAAATTCTTTGGGTTGTCTTGGTAGAGCTTAGTGTGAGTAAAAGAGGGACTTTGGCACAACTAGAGTTAGAAAAAGAGAGTAAAGAGTGATCCTTCCTTCTATACATGTTAGTTAGCTTCATCAACTTGAGAAAAAGTACATAGTGAAATGAAATCCAATTTGTGAACTTGGGAGTGGTTGTAGATACCGTTTAGGTGCCAAACCAATATAAAAATCGATTGTGTTCTTTCTCTCTTTCTTTTACTCATTTATTGTATATTTTTCAATCTTATATTGTTTTATCATTATTGTTAAGTGTGTGATCACTCAGGCAAAATTTGATTCGTATAAAATTGTTTGAAAATCATACTGATTTAATTTCATAATTGATCAACCTAATTCAACCTCTCTTAGGTCACACTTGGACTTAACAATTGGGGTCGGAGCTTGGTCTTTTGATAGATAGCCTAGCAGCTACAGAGTAAAGATGGTAACCACGAATAATATTACGTTTATAGAGGAACAACCTATTGATTGATCTCTTATGCTTAATGTGGCTAGTTATGATAGTTGAAGGGTTAGAATGACAATTTTTTTTAAAATTGAAATATAGAATTATGGTATATAGTTAATGAAGGATATTTTTAGGCATTATTTTTTATGAAATTGGATATTATTAGACAAAAGACTAGAAGTGAACTTAACATACAAGATAGAGAATCTTTCTTTAAATGCTAAGGCCATTAATGTTTTACATAATGCTTTGAGTGCTGGTAATTTTAATAGAATACAGGGATGCAAAACAGAGGAAATATGGGATAAATTGGAGGAGATGCATAAGAATGAAAATGATGAAAAAGTTTAAATGGAGAAAACTAGAGAAGACAAATAAAAAGTCTTCAATAACCTCCATTTTACATGGTATGACTGCAACTCGAATGGAGATGTTGAGGAAAAGTGTGAACCAAAAGAATGGCCATTATGGCCATTGAAGATAATGAGGGATCATCTAGCCACTCTTTCCATGATGATGATAATAATGATTACGGTGATGATGATTTCGATGCATTTCTTTTTAATTATGATAATTAGAAAAAACCTTTTGCCAAAAAATAAAGAATTATTCGAATTTAGTTCCTTATTGAAAGAGAATTCAATATTTTTTCAAGAAATCAATAGTTTGAAAGGAAAAAAAATGAAGTTTTCAAATGCGTAGTTGAATTTTATTGCAGAAAGGATGATTTTAGTAGAAAATCGAATGAGAAGTCCAAATTTTATAAGAAAATAAAAGAAGAACAATTTTATTAAAAAAAATGAATTGATGAGCTTTAAAAACTCTTCAAAATGGAAAACAAAAGGTTTTTTCAAAGAAAAGATTTTAAAATTCTTTTAAACAAAAACAACTAATTTTTCGAAAGATGGAACTTACTTTATAAAATCTAGATTATTAGAAATTCAAATGCTATTTATCATTTTTGTTATCAACATGGCGACATGCACAATGAATGTTATGCTGAGAAAAATATCAAGTTAGACATGAAAGCCATATGGGTTGAAAGAGAAGGTACTAACCCTAATGGACTAGAAAATGTATAGGTATCAAAATGTATTTCATGATTTTGTAGGTTTAAAAATTAGCACAAAGATGCTAGAGTGATGTTTAGACTACTACAGCTTAAGGGGTAAATTAGTATTTATGCTTAATTAGTTGTTCATTTGAACGATATTCATTTATGTGATGTATGCCTTATTGATTGGTTTGGACAATCATAAGTTTTGATGATTTCCTTAAACATGTTTATTGCCATATAAGTGTGCCTTATAATATGAATTAAAATTTGCAAATATATTAAAGTGACAATAAAAGTCTTGCATGTTCACTTATGAATCCTTGGTGCTTTAGTAGTTATATTTGCTCGTTAGTTTTTATGAAAATAGTATAGGTTAAATTTTTATGCTTAAAATCCCTTGGAACACCATACTTGGTCTTTTCTTCATAAATTTCTTTTGTAGGACATGCTTAAATTGTTTTGAGAAACTGGTTGATTGGTGTGCTTTAGAGTTCTTTAACTTGTGTAGTGAAAAGTTAAAATATTTTATGATGCAGACAATTGCATGAGAAATGCGGATGTTCGGATGAATTTCAGATGACTAGTCATGTGAACACACAATTCGGACACAACAATTAGAAGCAGACGTCGGGATTGTGGCTTTAAATAGCTGCAGATATCCTCTTTTTAATCAAAAAGTTGCGCCCTTTCATTCATCTCCTTTCCCTAACCGAATCTTACTTCATCTAGGCTTAATTCTTTTCGAAAATTTCATCATTTCTTTCTTGAATTTCATCAACTTATATCATTCAACTTTCATTCTACCCAAAAATCAATTGATATCTCCTTTTTCCCAGTTTAGCACCTTTAAATAGTTTAAAACAATCTATTTTGCAACAATATAAATTATTTTAGTTCTTGCTTGCATTTATCCTCAAAATTTTGGTACGAATTTTCTCTTTCAAAAAATGTGACTTACTCTGCATGATATTCTATTTTTCTTAACCAAAAATTCACAATTTTCACTTGAATTTTTTTTTCGAAAAATCCTGCGTCTTTTAACACTCAAATCATCATTTTTCATCCAAAATTTTCTACAACGCCTTAAAATTGACCATATCCCTATATTCAACAATATTAGATATGTTTTTGAAAATTTTAATGGTTTAATATCTCTATATATTTGTTTTGATCTTGTGACAATGTGTTACATTCATATAATTGATGAAAATATGATGTTGCACTAATGAAAATTTGATTGTGTATTTTTGCATTATTGCATTCATATTGGTATGGAGAGTAGTACTTCCATTGGTGCTATAAGCGTGGAGAATAGGTCTCTTCAAATATGATTTTTTTTCTCCCATTTTGCGCTTCCACAGGAGTGTTGATATTTAGGGGGAGTAAATGTATTTTTTTTTGTGTTTTCAAAAACATCCCTATACTTAGGGGTAGAAAATATATTTTTCAAATTCAAATATGTCTTGTGTTTATATTCAAATGATTTATGTGCATGTTTAGGAGGAGTAATGAGATGAGCATTTATAAACCAAAGTGTTTTTTATACAAAAGAATGTGAAAATGTGCTCTTATCATTGATGATGATTTTGTTATTATTCCTTACTTGCTAAGATGAGCACACTTCATTTGATGTTTTCCTTAATTTATTTTTCTTAGAAACAAATTTAAATTGTTATGAAATAAGTTTTGTGTGACTTTAATTATATGTATTTAACCTTTACTTATTTCAAAATTTCTTATTTAAGTAAATTATTCAATTAAAAGGATTCAAAATGTGGTTTAAATTTTCCAAAAAGTTTTTTTGGATATTTCATTATTGAGTGTTACTTCCTCGAATGGTTTGACTCAACTGGTTTAAATTAGGAGTAGCCATATCTACAGTGAACAATATCTAACAAATCTAATTCTAATGATGCCAAAAAGCGGAGAAAAATATGAATGATGAAATTTTTGTACATTTTCTTATGCACACACCTAGGAAGAGTTCATAATTTATTAGGCACATATTAAGGGGGAATTTTTTGTTGTTCATAATTACTTTATCCTTGCTCCTCATCAGTTGGTTTATCATTATCAAAATGGGAGAGATTGAAGACCTCACAGTCCCAAATAATCTAGTTTTGATGATTAACAAACAAATGATAATGCAAATTAATGGTTAATTTGAGCTATTCTTGCAGTAGAATTGTGTAAAACAAAGAATAAAAAAGGAAAGAAACTGCAAGGAACATAGGATACAAACTTGCATGCAAACTCAGTCAAGTCCACATATGCGGACATTTGAATTAGGCATATGGAAGAAAGTGTAGAAACAAAAAAGCCAAAATACATGTGGACACAGTGCGAATATCTAGATCACAGATTTAATAACGGCTAGTTTCTACAGAATTTTTTATTTGACTATTGGAGGAACTTCTAAGGCTATTTCTAGCTTCCTATATTAGCATAGTAGTAGGAAATCAATTGTAACCTTTATCTACATTTATTACAAGTGTTAAAGAGTGATTTTTGAAGAAAAATACTCTCTCCCTTCTTGCAATAATTTGTGAGCTAGTTTGTTAGGGTTGTGAGTGCTTTTTCAGGTGTGAGTGGAAGCTTTCAAGTCTAGCAAAAATTTGAGGGTTGGTAGAGGCTATAAAACTCTTTGGCTTTTCTTGGTAGAGCTAAGTGTGAATAAAGTGGTGACTTTGACTCAACTAGATTTAGGAAAAGAGAATAAAGAATGGTCTTTTGTTTTATACATATTGGTTAGGTTCATCAACTTGAGAAGAAGCACATAGGGAATTGAAATCCAAGTTGTGAACTTGGGAGTCGACGTAAGTACCGAGTTTGTTGTTGAACCACTATAAAAGTCGGTTATGTTTGTTCTTTCTTTCTTTTACTTCATTTATTATTTATTTATGATCTTATATTGATTTTTCTTTATTCCTAGGTGTGTGATTACTTAGGCAAAATTTGGTTAGCATAAAATTGGGTGAAAATTTATTAATTTAGCTTCACACTTGATCTACCTAATTCACTTCCCTTAGATTGCACTTGGGCCTAACAATGGTATTGCACGAAAGTGTGATGATGGTAGTGGTGTTGTTTGGCATTTATAATAGCAGTGCTAAATGGTGGTAGTGATGAATGGAAATTGTGGTAGATGGTAGTGATGGTAGTACAATTTTTGTTTTTTGAAAAACCGCAATATATATATATTATTAATAAAATAAATTACAAAGCAATTAAAGAAACAACAAGATTATAAGCTTGTTGAGTCTCAGACCTATCCACTTTTACAATAATACATGAAGACAAATACAAAACTGCTATTGATATGTCAACAAATAATGTTTCTAAAACCGATAGAATTATCTGGTTGTTGTGTAGACATTGGATCAGATGCAGGCAATTCATTTCTAGCATAATACATTGAAAACCTTGATCTACTGATAACAATGTAGCCTAAAGACAAGCCAAAGCCTCACTTCGCAAAGCATAAGATGCCTCAATCTAAATTGTTTATAGTACAATTTGGTAAGTGTAGGTAAGCATAGGGTGCATGGTTGTGGTGATGCACTGCAGTGGTTGGCAGTGGTAATATACATAGTGGTGGTGTGACACTCTAGAAATTCATATGAAACTATTTTATTCATGTATGTTTATAAGTAGCTCAAAATAATAATGATAATGGTAGAAAAAAAAAACCCTAAAACGCACTTAAAGAAAATTCTTTCATTTGAAATCTAGCATTAACTCTTGATTTATTAGTTGGAGGATTTCTTAAGTTAATTAGGTTAATTAACTAAGTTTCTTTCCTCATTGAGTAGAAAACCTAAGAATTAAACTTGGATTAAATTCATTAGATCATTAGTTTCTCATAGTGTTTCATTTTAACTAGCTTATATTACTATTTTCTAGTTTTTGACTACTTAAACTTTAGCTCATTTTTCCTCAAAAATTTCACTCATTCACTTGCTTTATTTTCTCTTCTTGGCAGAATTTTTCTTTCTCTCTTTTCTTCTTCCTTGGCCGAAAATTCTTCTTTCTTTTCTTTTTTTTCCCTTGGCCGAATTTCTCTCTTCTTTTCTCTCCCTCATGGCCGGATTTCCCTTCTCTTTATTTCTTCTCTTTTTGCTTTAATATTTATGTCATAATATTATTAATTACTAGGTGGAAGAGATCTTTTTTGTGTCACCAATTAAATTAAAACAAGTTTACAACTAATGCCTAAAAAGCCTAAATCCTAACTTGCTTCTTGTAATATTTTTATTGGTTATTCTTTCTCCCATCTTTTTCATTATTTCTTCTCTATTTTCCTAGACTACTTCCTTCTCCTTTTCATTTTCTCTTGGCCAGCCTTGCTCTCTCTCTTTTCCTCTCATATTTCTCTCAACTTCTTGGAGCTTTTTCTTCCAACTTTGGGCAAATTTCACCATAGAAAGTGAGCTTCCCTTCCTTCTAAGCAAAGTTCTAGGCTTGTTGTAGGTATGTACTACAAGCTTTAACCATTAATTTCAAGTTTAATTGATTTTTTTGTACTAGTTTAATCTTGACTTCTTATGATTTTAACTTGAAGTTTTGTGCTTGAATTGAAGTCTTACTTGTTAGAGATAGTATTTTCTTGGTTAGATTGAGTAGTAATTGGCATTTAAACCTTGAAAATTTCATGGGGTATATGGTTTGGTTGAAGATTCTTGGAATTGAATTCTTGAATTTTAGTGGGACTTTGATGGAATTTGAACTTGGATTGAACTTGGAAGTTGTAGAACTTGTGGAATTATGGATTTGATGGTTGAAATCTTGATGGAAAACCAAGATTGGAAGGGCCGAATCTAAGGGGAAATAATGCCAAAATTTTGTTAGAAAACCCTAAAATAAAAAACCTAAAATGAAAACCCTAGAATGGAAACCCTAAACCCTAAACCCTAAAAAAAAACCTTAGAAAAAGGGGATATTTCTTGAATTTCTTACTAAATTAATTAGGGTTTAAATCTAGTTTTCATTAGATTATTTTTTTTTATTTCAGGACCCGAAAGTGAGACCCGACCTTTTTACGAAATATTCTCGTAGGCATTTCAGGTGAGTGTCTTTATGTGTGCATGATGCATGTAACGTGATGTTTCCATTTGTAAATATTATGCTATGATAGCAAATATTATGCGATAAAATGTGCTACTTGAGGAAAGATGTGTACTTTATCGCATCTATTCCACAATGTGCTACTTGTTTTCATGATTAAATGTGTTACTTGTGTTTGAGACTTCCGTGACTAACTTCACCGTTATTTCACGGATAGTCAACTTGAACGTGTGTGGGAGGATATAAGGTGCTGGGTGTTTTAGGGCGTGATGTTCATTCCCTTGTGAGTTGTTAATCCTCTAAGAGGCCAACTTCGGGTTGAACTTTCTTGCGTGTTGGCCCTCCAAGGTTGAGGTTACTCCCTGGATGTGGTAGCATGTTCGGAGGTTATAAGGTGTATGGTGGTTAGGGTTTTGCTTGATATTACCGGTATGACCTTGGCAAGGACCTGAGCTATTATCTCGGTCCCAATGCTTTGTTTACATAATCGGTACTTGTTTCTCCTGCGGTCGAGCTTGCTCCCGTGGTTGAACCCTATATCCGCCATTGATTAATTGTTTAATTATTTGTTCATGTGCTGATTAAATATCTTGTTAAGTTATTTTATTTTCCTGAAATAATAGATTTTTGGCCTGCCTGCATGACTTGGGCACTCACTGGGATATTATAGCTCATTCCTTCAATTGTTTTTCTTTACTCAGGTATTTCTCTCTCTTAAAGCTGGGCATGGCGAATTTAATTATAGTAGACTTTTGTTTTTGTATTTTGGTCAACCGAGCTGTTTGGTTACCATTGTAAATAATATGTATATTTTGGACATGTAAACTGGTAGTACATGGCTTGTAAATTTTTAGTGACTTTTGTATCTTAAGTTAAACTATGTGAATGTATTCTATTTTGGGTTAACTGTACGTGAATGTGCTGAGTGCGTGTTTGAGTGAGTCCTGGCGAGAGCTAGGCAGGCAGTCCGCTAAGCCCTTTGGTGCGCCTCTGGGTAAGGTAAGGCTGTCACAAGTGGTATCAGAGCTTAGGTTTGAATCCTATTTTTAGTTCGAACCGTGTAGTGTGTCGGGTAGGAATCGGGATTTGAGTCAGTTACTCTTAGGCCTGATCACCCTAAGTTGTGAGTGATAAAATCCCAATTCCCGTGCCTGAAAACTTGCGTGAATGCATTTGAGAATGGTCTATTTATTTTTCTAAGCTTGATTTTGAGACGTGATACTTAAGTATTATTTATTATTAAGTTTTTCCTGGGATTAGATTTGAGTGATTTATTTTCTTTCAAACCTATAGGTATGTCGGATAGCAGTCGAGGTGAGGTGTCATGGGCACCACAGTCATCTGGAGCAGCTCCTGTGCAACATGAGCGTCGTAGAAGACCCATAGTACGCTATTGTGAGGGACCAGGGCATCCCTATCGCACTTTTTCACCTGCCCGTCAAGTCCACCCTGCTTGTGGATGTTGGAGGACTTATTCTTATCCCGATTATGTTGTGCTTTCTTTGATAGATGATAGTAGGCGGGTCGAGCGGGAGGGTAACACCTCCCAGGCCCGTATTCATGAGTTGAGAGAGACCGTTAGAGCCCAGGCTCAGAGGATTCGCGAGTTAGAGACTGCTGTTCGGGAAGAACAGCAGAGGACTGACGCCTACCGAGAGCAGTGCCAGGACCTACACGGTCGTCTTACACGTGTTGTACAGCATGTTCGTGATCACACGGGACGACTGGTGGAGGAGAGTGGGTTGCTAGTAGCTCACGCATTAGACGAGGTACGAGATGTGGCCCAGCAGGCAGGGCCAGAGCAGGCTGGACCTGTACCTCCTGGGACCGAGGAGGCTCCTGAGGGGGACCCAGAGAGAGATGTGAGTTCAGTGGGATCGGCCCAGTTGGACTAGATCTCTAGATCGATATGTATATGAACTTTTGTTAGTTTTGTTGTGTTTGTAGGTGTGACATGTTTTGTACGTGAACTTTGGAAAATGTGTAACTTGAACTACTTGTAAATATATGTTTATATGTGATCTTACTTGGCATAAAACTTGATCTCTTTGTTTACTCTTGCATTTATGCATTTTAGATTTATATCTCGTTATTTATCCCGCGAAATTTGAAATAATTTATTAATGTTATTATAGAATATTAAATCATGAGCGGACGTGGTCGCGGTAGAGGACGTCACCGCCGCCAAAACCGGGGCGAAGAAGTTGTCTCTAGCGTAAATCCGCCTTCAGGGGTCGATCCGATGATTGCGGTCTTGAACCGAATGACTGACGTTCTAACGCAACTTGGGACCCGACAGAACCCAGTAGTGGAAGCTGGCAGTTCTCATAAAACCCGACCGTAGGGGAAGATGTGGCCCTGGAACGGTTTCAGAAATTCAACCCTCCCAAGTTTAACGGTAGCCCAAATCCTGAAATCGCTGAAAAGTGGTTAGAGGACATTGAGAAAATATTTGCCGCCTTGAAATACCCGGATGAACGGCAAGTGACCTTTGCTGTATTTCAGTTGGAAGGTGCTGCCACCCCTTGGTGGAACCTAGTGAACGCCAAGTGGGAAAGATATCAAACTCCGAAGACATGGCCAAACTTCACCAGGGAGTTCAAAGAAAAATACATTCCCGTGCGAGTACAAGAAAAACGGGAAGACGAATTTTTGAAGTTGAGACAAGGTACACAGAATGTAGCTGAGTATGAAGCTCAGTTTACTAAACTATCTCGTTATGCCCCGGAACTGGTGGCCACGGAATGACGACGAAAGAGAAGGTTTATTCAGGGCCTAAACCTGGAAATTCAAGATGCCCTTGCCGCCGCCACTATAGATACCTATGAAGCTGCGATGGAAAAGGCGCAGAAAGTGGAAGAAACAAAGTCCTTGGTCCTGCACGGTGAGGGCAATGAGATGAGAAGGTGCCAGTGACGCTCGACCCCCGACCAGAAACGCTCCAGCCCCTAAAACCGGGAGGGGAACTGGAGGAACAAGAATTGGGCAGGGTACCCCGTTCGGAAGGGCAAGAGGGGCTCCAATGACAAGAGCTCCGCCAAGAAGTGAACGGAAGGAGGACACGCAGAATGAGACACGACTACCAGCTGCATCTGTTGCCTGTGGATTTTGCGATAAAGGTGGTCATGTAGAAACTGACTGTTGGAGGAAGAACCGCAAATGTTTGCTCTGCGGTAGCAGCGACCACCGGATAAATCAATGCCCAAGGCAAACAGCTGGCGGATCGAGCAGCGTTCAACCCTAGCACAAGGAGACTAATCAAGCTAAGGAGGGCGGCAATAAACGGAAAGTACCAGCACGCGTTTACGCCCTCGACAAGCGTGATGCCCAGGAGTCATCCGCAGTCATTGAAGGTACGATCCTTGTTTTTCATCATCTAGCGAGAGCAATCCACGGATAGTTGGGTCTAAGGTGATTTGTGGGAATGTAAATGTACAATCTGAATTGTTGAAACAAATTGGAGGAGCTCAAGACAAGGATCCTATACTACAAAGACGGATAGAGAAAGCTAAATCGGGGACCTTACCTGAGTATAGCGTAGGACCGGAGGGTTTGTTGAGGTTTCGAAACCGTATCTTCATCCCAAAAGACGAAGAATTGAAAAGAATAATCTTGGATGAGGCCCATCGTTCCAGGTACACTGTGTACCCGGGGAGTACAAAGATGTACCAAGATCTAAAGAAACTGTATTGCTGGGATAATATGAAGAGGGAAATAGCAGAGTATGTTCAAACTTGTCCGACGTGTCAACAAGTCAAAGCTGAACATCAGAGACCATCAGGACTGTTGCAACCTTTGGAAATCCCAGAATGGAAATGGGAGCACATTACCATGGATTTTGTATCTGGTTTGCCGAGAACCCAAAGAGGGCACGACGCTATTTGGGTAATTGTTGATCGCTTGACTAAATCTGCCCATTTTTTACCCATGAACATGACTTATCCTTTGGAAAAACTTGCTCGAATGTTCATTGATGAAGTGGTGAGACTGCATGGAATTCCGGTAAGTATCGTCTCGGACCGAGATCCTCGATTTACTTCTCGGCTGTGGAGACAAATGCATGAAACCTTGGGAACAAAGTTAAACTTTAGCACGGCTTACCATCCCCAGACCGACGGACAGTCCGAACACGTAATCCAAATCTTGGAGGACATGCTACGAGCAAGTGTGATGGATTTTGGTAGCAATTGGGATCAACACGTGACCTTGATTGAATTTGCTTACAACAATAGCTACCAATTCTCTATTCAGATGGCCCCGTTCGAGGCACTGTACGGAAGAAGATGCAGAACGCCAGGTTATTGGGATGAAGTTGGTGAACGGAAAATGCTAGGTCCAGAAAAGGTGCCGTGGATAGAAGAAGCTTACGAAAAAGTTAAGCTAATCCAACAACGACTCCAAACTGCTCAGAGTCGACAAAAGAGCTATGCCGACACTCGAAGGAAAGAGTTGGAGTTTGAGGTCGGAGACAACGTGTTTCTCAAAATCTCACCGTTCAAGGGAGGCATTCAGTTTGATAAGAGAAAGAAACTTCAACCAAGATACGTGGGACCATTCAGAATTATTAAACGTATCGGCAAAGTGGCATACCAACTAGAATTTCCTTCAAAATTGTCTAAGATGCATAATGTTTTCCATATATCCGTTTTGAAAAAGTACCACCCAGACCCACGGCATGTGCTTCAACCCGAGGAGATTGAGCTTGATGAAACGTTGGCCTATGAAGAGCAACCCGTTCAAATCTTGGACCGCAAAGTGAAAGAATTGAAAAATAAACAGATTCCTCTTGTCAAGGTCCTGTGGAAACACCATGACTTGGAAGAAGCCACTTGGGAGACAGAGAAGGAAATGCGGAAAAATTATCCCCGGCTCATTGAAAATCAAGGTAGAATTTCGAGAACGAAATTCTTTTAAGGGGGGGAGGATGTGACACCCTAGAAATTCATATGAAACTATTTTATTCATGTATGTTTATAAGTAGCTCAAAATAATAATGATAATGGTAGAAAAAAAAAAACCCTAAAACGTACATAAAAGAAAATTCTTTCATTTGAAATCTAGCATTAACTCTTGATTTATTAGTTGGAGGAATTTCTTAAGTTAATTAGGTTAATTAACTAAGTTTCTTTCCTCATTGAGTAGAAAACCTAAGAATTAAACTTGGATTAAATTCATTAGATCATTAGTTTATCATAGTGTTTCATTTTAACTAGCTTATATTACTATTTTCTAGTTTTTGACTACTTAAACTTTAGCTCATTTTTCCTCAAAAATTTCACTCATTCACTTGCTTTATTTTCTCTTCTTGGCAGAATTTTTCTTCTCTCTTTTCTTCTTCCTTGGCCGAAAATTCTTCTTTCTTTTCTTTTCTTCCTTGGCCGAATTTCTCTCTTCTTTTCTCTCCCTCATGGCCAGGATTTCCCTTCTCTTTATTTCTTCTCTTTTTGCTTTAATATTTATGTCATAATATTATTAATTACTAGGTAGAAGAGATCTTTTTGTGTCACCAATTAAATTAAACCAAGTTTACAACTAATGCCTAAAAGCCTAAATCCTAACTTGCTTCTTGTAATATTTTTATTGGTTATTCTTTCTCCCATCTTTTTCATTATTTCTTCTCTATTTTCCTAGACTACTTCCTTCTCCTTTTCATTTTCTCTTGGCCGGCCTTGCTCTCTCTCTTTTCCTCTCATATTTCTCTCAACTTCTTGGAGCTTTTTCTTCCAACTTTGGGCAAATTTCACCATAGAAAGTGAGCTTCCCTTCCTTCTAAGCAAAGTTCTAGGCTTGTTGTAGGTATGTACTACAAGCTTTAACCATTAATTTCAAGTTTAATTAGTCTTTTTGTACTAGTTTAATCTTGACTTCTTATGATTTTAACTTGAAGATTTATGCTTGAATTGAAGTCTTACTTGTTAGAGATAGTGTTTTCTTGGTTAGATTGAGTAGTAATTGGCATTTAAACCTTGAAAATTTCATGGGGTATATGTGTTTGGTTGAAGATTCTTGGAGTTGAATTCTTGAATTTAGTGGACTTTGATGGAATTTGAACTTGGATTGAACTTGGAAGTTGTAGAACTTGTGGAATTATGGATTTGATGGTTGAAATCTTGATGGAAAACCAAGATTGGAAGGGCCGAATTTAAGGGGAAATAATGCCAAAATTTTGTTAGAAAACCCTAAAATAAAAACCCTAGAATGAAAACCCTAGAATGGAAACCCTAAACCCTAAACCCTAAACCCTAAAAAAAAAACCTTAGAAAAAGGGGATATTTCTTGAATTTCTTACTAAGTTAATTAGGGTTTAAATCTAGTTTTCATTAGATTATTTTTTTTTAATTTCAGGACCCGAAAGTGAGACTCGACCTTTTTACGAAATATTCTCGTAGGCATTTCAGGTGAGTGTCTTTATGTGTACATGATGCATGTAACGTGATGTTTCCATTTGTAAATATTATGCTATGATTGCAAATATTATGCGATAAAATATGCTACTTGAGGAAAGATGTGTACTTTATCGCATCTATTCCATAATGTGCTACTTGTTTTCATGATTAAATGTGTTACTTGTGTTTGTGACTTCCGTGACTAACTTCACCGTTACTTCACGGATAGTCAACTTGAACGTGCGTGGGAGGATATAAGGTGCTGGGTGTTTTAGGGCGTGATGTTCATTCCCTTGTGAGTTGTTAATCCTCTAAGAGGCCAACTCCGGATTGAACTTTCTTGCGTGTTGGCCCTCCAAGGTCGAGGTTACTCCCTGGATGTGGTAGCATGTTAGGAGGTTATAAGGTGTATGGTGGTTAGGGTCTTGCTTGATATTACCGGTATGACCTTGGCAAGGACCTGAGCTATTATCTCGGTCCCAATGCCTTGTTTACATAATCGGTACTTGTTTCTCCTGCGGTCGAGCTTGCTCCCGTGGTTGAACCCTATATCCGCCATTGACTAATTGTTTAATTATTTGTTCATGTGCTGATTAAATATCTTGTTAAGTTATTTTATTTTCCTGAAATAATAGATTTTTGGCCTGCCTGCATGACTTGGGCACTCACTGGGCTATTATAGCTCATTCCTTCATTTGTTTTTCTTTACTCAGGTATTTCTCACTCTTAAAGCTGAGCATGGCGAATTTAAGTTTAAGTAGACATTTTGTTTTGTATTTTGGATCAACCGAGCTGTTTGGTTACCATTGTAAATAATATGTATATTTTGGACATGTAAACTGGTAGTACATGGCTTGTAAATTTTTAGTGACTTTTGTATCTTAAGTTGAACTATGTGAATGTATTCTATTTTGGGTTAACTGTACGTGAATGTGCTGAGTGCGTGTTTGAGTGAGTCCTAGCGAGAGCTAGGCAGGCAGTCCGCTAAGCCCTTTGGTGCGCCTCTGGGTAAGGTGGGGCTGTCATAGGTGGCAAAGGATATTAGTTAAAAATGTTGTTATTCCATTAAAGAGTTATCTAGGATGACTAATACTAGCTCTGTTTGGATATTATTATTTGGAGTGTTTTTGTAGAATTATGTAAAACAATCATTTGAAGTGTTTTTGTTGTCTTTTTTAGAAAGGTGAAAAAGTGTTTGGATTGTGAAATTTTTTTTGATTTGTTTAAAAACTTTGTAACAATTTTAAGGACTTTGTACACATTTATTCACAAAAGCAAGTACGTTTATGTTCAAAATTGGTTGGCAAAAATTAAAAAAATTACGAATAACAATATGAGATTCACTGTCGGTGGGTTTTGTGGTAGGTTTTGTGCAACAAGCACTTGTATCGAATGCTCATAAAATGAGGAACGTCAATAAGTTTTCAGTTTTCAAATAGTACCGGGCGCTCGTCATTTTACAAGCGTTCGATACCAGTACTTATTCCATAAAACCCATCTCAAAACTCATCGACAATGAATCTCATTTTGTTACTCGTGATTTTTTTTCAAATTTTTAAAACAAAATTTAAACATAAACTGTGCTTACTTTTGTGAATAATTGTGAAAAAAGTCTCTAAAGTTGTTACAAATTTTGAAAAAACATTAGAAATTTAAAATAAAAATATCTAGTGGGAAATTTTGAACAAAAAATTTGACCAATAGAAAGGAAAATATTTTTTTGACTTTTTCTCAAAAAAAAAAATTCTACTAATCCTAACACACTTTCAAAAAATTTCCCAAAAAACTCCAAATACTGCTATCCAAATGGAGCCACTATCTCTCCATAAATTATTTTATCCCATGTATAGAAATAATTAGTAATGGTTAATCTCATACTTAAAGGCTAACGATACTGCCAGAACAATTATTTTTTAGCCAGAGCAAATATTATCTAAATGATCATAATGCCCTTTAAGAATCAAAACGCTTCTTCTCCAATGATTTGCTGCTCTCCCTCCCTAACTTTCTTGCTCACCCGCACACTAGTCACCACTCACACCAAAATCAGCACATTTCTGTCTCTACAATGTCTCCCTCCATATTCCATCAACGACCCCCTAGTTCTCCACTATTTTTGGTTTGAAATCCATTTTGCAACAGAGATTAAGGTTGTTGGAGCCTTTCTAGAATACCTTTAATTTTTTCTAGAAATCCTTAAACACAAAAATATTTAGCAGTTTCATTTGCATCCTCGCAAATATTAAAATAGTCATAATAAAGGCTCAAATTAAACACGATTAAATGTAAATCTTCTAAACTTAAAATCTAGTAATATATCAATTTCACAAAAAAGCACATATTATACATGATACTATTCAGATCCATCACTAAATCCTTTTAATACCCAAAAGTTTTAATAAGCAACAAGACATAGCCATTGAAGAAATTATTAAAATTTCTTTACTTAGGCTTGGGAGATTGTTGGAGAGGATGTACACCGGGCAGTGACAAGCTTCTTCTGTGGTAGGAATTTACCACGTTGCATTTCTTCAACTTGGGTGATACTAATTCCGAAAGTCACTTTTCCACAAAGTTTTGTTTAGTTTAGACCGATTAGCCTGTGCAATTTCTTCAACAAGGTGATCTCTTGAATTTTGTTTGATAGGCTTGCTACAATCCTACCAAAGATTATTTCACCTCAGCAGAGTGGATTTGTGTAAGGGAGATTGATGGCTGAAAATTTCTTATTGGCACAGAAATTGTTGGGAGGTCTTAAAAAGAAGAATAGAGGAGGCAATGTGGTTCTGAAATTGGACATGACAAAGGCCTATGATCGAGTCTCTTGGATTTATCTCATAAGGGTGATCTGAGCCTTTGGTTTTGGTGAACGGTGGATCGATATGATATGGAGATTAATATCTAATTGTTGGTTTTCAATTATAATTAATGGTGTTCCGAAAGGCTTCTTTAAATGCACGAAAGGTTTGAGGCAGGAAGATCCCATTTCACGGGTCCTTTTCGTTATTGCTGCTGAAGGGTTATCAAGGGACACTAAATAGATTGCCACATATGAAAAATTTTTATTCCTTTTAGTGTTCCTCGTAATTGTCCTAATATTACTCAACTCGCTTTTGCAGATGATGTGATTATTTTTCAGGAGCTTCAAGGAGATCATTACAGATGATTATAGAGACTCTAAGAAGTTATGAGAGGAGCTCGGGTTAGCAAGCAAATCCAAGCAAAAGTGGATTCTTATGTCATCCAATATTGCCAGATCACGCAAGGGGATCATTCATGAGCTTACGAGGTTCTCTGATAGAACATTACCCATTCAGTATCTGGGATGTCCCTTTATATGTGGGAAAAGCTAAAACACATTATTTTGCTGGGATTGCTCAAACTATGATAAAGAAAATTCTTAGATGGCATAATAGATTTTTATCAAAGGGAGGGAAATTAGTGCTCATAAAACATGTTTTGGTGTCGATTCTGTTAGCATATTCTTATGGCAAGTATGTCCTCCCAAAGAGTGTGTTCATGTAGTTAGAATGTATTTTTACAAATTTTTTTGGGAATCAGAAGGTGAGGGCTTCGAAGTATCATTAGATAAAATGGAAGACCTTATGTTCACCAACGGAAGAAGGGGGAGTGGGCCTGAGGTCATTAGGCAACATTTATGAGGCATTTTCTTGAAAGCTATGGTGGAGATTTAGGGAAAAAAAAATCTTGTAGGCCGAATTTTTGGAGGCTAAATATTGTGCTATGGAGCATTCATCTATTGTTGAGGTAAGGCCTATACGGATTCAATGCTATGGAAAAGAATGCTAGCTATTAGAAATCTAGCGGAGAATAAAATTTGTTGGTTGCTTGGGGAAGGTAAAGTTCAATTCTGGCATGATAATTGGCTAGGCAATGGTGCTTTGTCAAACTTGAATGCATGTTAGGATGATGTTCTAGCAAGGGATTTTGTGTGTAATGGGCATTGGGATGTTGTTAGATTAAATGCAATGTTACCACCTCTAGTGCTTCGAAACATTTTATCTAAGCCTCGCCCTATTAAAGATGTACCTGATAAAATTATTTGGACTTTGACATCATCTGGTTGCTTCTCTACTCAATCTGCCTATGATTGTGTGAGAAGTGCTAAGGCATCAGGCTGGTTGGTTAAAAAACTGTGGCATGCCAATATCCCTTTCAAAATCTCGATTTTTATGCTAAGGCTTGTTCATCAAAAGCTCCCTTTGGCAAACATTCTACAAATGTTTGGGATTCATGGTCCATCTTGATGTTTTTGTTGTACCTCTCCATCTGTGGAATCGCTCGAGCATATTTTTAGTGAAGGTGATTTGGCAAAGAAAGTTTGGGAGTATTTTGGGGCTTCGATGGGTTGTTTCTCTCAACATAGTCATTTGAGATTGAGGATAATGAGTTGGTGGCTACTACCTTCTAAGAATAAAAACATTGCATTTTTGCATAATGTCTCTCCTTTACAAATTCTACAGCACATTTGGAAGGCTAGAAATGATGGTTTTTTTGCAGGTATATTTCATGAATGGCAAGTTGTGGCAAAGAAATTTTTTTCTGATTTAAAGATGTCATTAGAGCAAGCCTTCAACCTAACAGTTAATTCTGTGGATTGGCCCGAGTTATACAGGAATATGGAAAAATTGAAGAAGAAGGTTCAAGTAACTTTGGTGAAATGGTCTTTCCCAAGGAACATTTTAAATTAAATACTGATGGATGCTCAAAAGGTAATCAGGGTTATGTGGAGGGGGAGGTATCTTACGAAACCAACAGGGTAAGGTAATGTTGGGTTTTGCTTGTCAATTAGGGTATCGAACAAGTTTGGAGGCAGAATTTAAAGATCTTTTGCATGAAATTCGGTTATGTTGTAGACAGGGTTTTGTTAATAACCAGTTGGAATCTGATTCTCTTAATTTGGTGCATATTTTGTTGGTTACAATAACTTTTCCTTAGTTTTTGCAGCCACTTTTGAATGAATTTGGAAGGTTCAAACAACACTATCTCAGGAGTTTCACATTGTTTTAGACAAGCTAATATGCCAGCAAATCTTTTGTCTAGTGTGGGCCTTTCTGCACAAGATGCTGAAGAGTACTTCAACTTTGCAACTTTGCCAGCCCAAGTGAGAGGAGCAATTAGATTAGATACAATGGGCTTCCCGTCCTTTAGATTTAGTATAAAATAATTTTTGTTAGTTTCTTTAGAACTATGTCTTTTCTATAAAAGGAGATAGTACTCCTTGTTTACATGCTTTCTTTCATGTATGTATAAAATAAAGAGTAAGGCCTATATCTCCCTCTAAGTTTATTATTATTAATAAACTTTGAAAGTGGCGTCCCCCTCTTCCCCCCTTCCCGCCCTCCTCCAAAGGTATACGGGATTAACCAATTAAAAAAAATTATTGAAATCAAAAGTATCGTAGGGTGAAGATCAATGAGTGAACCCATTACCCATATCAAAGAGGAAGAAGAGAGGGAGTGATATGAGAGGATAGAAGAATAGAGGAATTTGTTCATGGGCAGTTGGATTAAAGGAGCTGAGAGAGTGGTTGGACTTGGCGTTAGAAAATATGGAAGAGAGTGGATTCACTTGTATTGTGATAAAGGCTAGCAAAGAAGAAGACATAGAACATGGGAGAAAACATACCGAAGTAGGTTTGGGAAAAAAATTTGACGAGTAGTTTGATATTAACCAATAAAGGATAGTGTTGTCATTTAATGAAAATTTGCTCTGATTGGAAAATAATTGTTCTGAGAATAACATCAACCATACTTAAAATGCATCAAAATATTATATAACATAGAATTAATAAGTGACCCAACAATTTCCCCAAATTCCAAAACCAGAATCCCGTCCTCATAAACACTTCTATTTCTTTTGGAAGAAGGCCAAATAGTCAATTCCACCAATCAGTGCATTTTGCCAAAATAGATTTCACTTCTCCGACCAACCAGAAAACCTCATCCAAATCCACTTCCATCTTCCCAAAACAATTTTCAAACAGGGCATCGTCATCTTTCATCCTCATCCATTCGTCCAATAAAATAAAAAAGAAAAGAAGTAATTAAATAAAATATATATCTAAATATAAAAAATTCCAACACACGGTATTTCTATCCTAAATCATCAATGACGTTGAAAGGCGCGCCAACAAGTAGCGTCTGTCGCCTCCACCCAATCACCACCCTACACGTGTCCACAGAGCACTCCCACGTCACCCAAGATACTTCCGTATAAACTATCCCTGCTCCCCCTCTCCATGCCCGCTCAGTTCTACACACACAAACACACCCAACACACACACTGGTGTTGCCTCAATTGATCATGGCATCAATATCCCACAATCCCAGAACTAAAGTTGATCAAGAAAACCAACCCATCACCCCATGGCAGCGAATCCAACGGCTGTCATTGCACTTAAATCCGTCACAAAACCATCACAATCTATCCCACCAGATGGGGATGATGATTTGCGCGGGGAGAGCGAAGAATATTGAGGTGAACGTAGAACAGCTCTCAAGTTTCATGAGAGGGAAGCACAGGGATATTCAAGAAAGAGTGTTCGAGTATTTCAAGTCAAGGCCAGAGCTACAAACCCCACTAGAGATATCCAAAGATGAGCACAGGGAGCTGTGCATGAGGCAGCTTATTGGGCTTGTTAGAGAAGCTAATATTAGACCCTTTAAGTATGTGGTCGAAGATCCTGCTAAGTATTTTGCTATTGCTGAGGCTGTTGGTAGCGTTGACATGTCTCTAGGTATCAAAATGGGAGTGCAGTACAGGTGATTGATGATTTAATGATTTGGTTTATTTTGCCATTTCTTTTTCTTTTTTTGCGGCGATAGTGATATGTTTGATTTGTGTTTGTTTTCATGTTTGAAATGGAGATATGGATTTAGATGAGCAGTTGGTTAGTGGTCGTATTAGGATTTAATTAATTAATTTTTTTTTGAAGAATCCCTTTCGAGATATGGCTAGAATTTGTCTATAGAATTTGTCTAATTATTCCTCTGCTGTATTATAAGTTAGTGAATAAGGAGTATGAATTGGAAATGATTGCATTGGGTTTTTGTTCAAAAGGGATGAATCTGAATAATGAGGGAAATTCGATTGCAAGTAAAGTACTATGTGGGCGTACTTAGTTCCATTCCAATTAGAAAGTAGCCCAGTTGTTTTATCTTTTTCTTGGGGGGTTGGGGAGAGTTGATTGATTTAAGAAGATAAAACGTGAATTTTGTAATTGGGACAGAATGCTGGTTGAATATTGTTTTTGCCTCCATATCTAATTCAGTTCCTTTGAATTATGGTTTGTCCTGATATAATTCTGGGAAGAATGATAAGGTGCAAATCTTGTAACCTAAAAGGCAAAGCTTGTACATGATTTTCTAATAAGGGGGATTTGGAGGGGGACGAGTTGTATAACTTAGCTTGTCTTTTTTAATTTTTATTTATTTTATTTTATTTTTTTACAGAATTGTATTGTAACATATAGGTCACTTATGTTTCTGGATGTAATCGTTGAAGGAATGCATAGTCAGTGTGTTTCAGTTGGCAATGCAATCTGACCATCTGTTTTTCTTTTGTACCCCCTTTAAAGAACTTGGTTTGCGCCCAGAGATGGTAGGATGACCATCTTTTGATTTTTTTCCTTTTTATTTACAATCAAGTATTGGAGTATCATCTTCATTCTATTTACAGCTTAATAAATAATTCATGTATGGATTTTTGAACAAATTAGGACTTCAGTGTTGATGATCAGTTAAAATTCTGTAAGTACATGATCTGTTGCGATCTTGAATGCTCATTGATTTATCTCATATCAGCTCCCAAACTCAAGATTGACATAAAATCTATATCATCACATTAATGGATAGACATCGTATACAAAGGTGTGAACTCAGGAGTATTTTCCGTTGAAATTAGACTTAGGAAAGTGAAATTTCTGACAGATCACGTCATAAAGATTTCTGCCTTTGTTCCTTTCTGCTTGTATTACTGATATTGCTATTTGGTTGTCTTGCTAGTTATATTTTATTCAAGTTCATGGTCTATTAATTAGTGCTACACTCTCCAAATGTTATGAAAGGCAAATCATTTTATCTGCTTGCAGTCTATGGGGTGGGTCTGTCCTCAACTTGGGGACTAAAAAGCATAGAGATAAGTACTTTGAGGGTATAGACAACATGGAGTACCCAGGGTGTTTTGCAATGACAGAACTTCATCATGGTATGCTCTTCCACCTGATAAATACAATTGTAGCTCTATTATTTGATTTTTGTTAGTACCTTCCGCAAAAGACTTTTGAATGACAGGGTATACTTGATGTATCATCTGTAAATACTTAAAAAAAATAAAATTGTTTTCGACTTCCCATCAATTGAAATTGCACCTGCATGCCACAGATCATGTAACACTGTGTTCCTATAATGATGAGGTTCTCTTATGTAAATGCAATGTTTTACAAGGTTCATTCAATGATTCAAATAAGAGGCTCTTTCCTTTCGGGAAGCCAGTTGACAGAAAGATGTTAGCTTACTTTCTCTGCAAACAGTATGATTTTTTGGTAAAAAGTAATGACTTCATTAGTACTTTAATGAATTATCTAGTTTCCAATACTTTTGGAATAACAACTTTTTTTAGTTCCATTATATTTTGTTAGAATACTTTTTGTCTGATCTCTTTAATTTGGTCATTGCCAAAAGGCTCAAATGTTCAAGGCCTTCAGACAATTGCGACATTTGATCCACTTACAGATGAATTCATAATTGACACACCAAATGATGGAGCTATCAAGTGGTGGATTGGGAATGCTGCAGTCCATGGAAAGTTTGCCTCAGTTTTTGCAAAGCTGATGTTACCAACTCATGATACAAAAGGTGTTTCGGATATGGGTGTTCATGCCTTCATTGTTCCAATAAGGGATCTGAAGACCCATGAGCCGCTGCCTGGGGTTGAAATACGCGATTGTGGCCACAAAGTCGGCCTCAACGGAGTAGACAACGGTGCACTAAGATTCTGTTCAGTGAGGATTCCACGGGATAATCTTCTTAATCGTTTTGGAGATGTCTCACGGGATGGGAAATACACGAGCAGCCTGCCTTCTATCAGCAAAAGATTTGCAGCTACACTGGGCGAACTTGTAGGAGGAAGAGTCGGGCTTGCATATTCTTCAAATGGTGTCCTTAAGGTTGCTGTCACAATCGCTATAAGATATTCTTTACTCCGTCAGCAATTTGGTCCTCCCAAGCAGCCTGAGATTAGTATACTTGATTACCAGTCTCATCAGCACAAACTTATGCCAATGTTGGCTTCAACTTATGCATTCCATTTTGCCACAGTATACTTGGTGGATAAATATTCTGAGATGAAGAAATCACATGATGAACAGTTAGTGGGGGATGTCCATGCGCTTTCAGCTGGACTCAAGGCATATGTCACCTCTTATGCTGCGAAGTCACTGAGCATATGTAGAGAAGCCTGTGGAGGCCATGGTTATGCTGCTATCAATCGGTTTGGTAGCTTGAGAAATGATCATGATATATTTCAGACATTTGAAGGGGATAATACAGTGCTTCTTCAGCAGGTTTTATGCGAATCTCAATCTACTTGCTCAATGGCCTCTTTTAAGATCTATACAAACTCACACACAAGCACAAAGATAATGCTTATAAGGACCTTATGCGCTAAAGTTGCTACATTCGTTTTGCTGCTAAATTGTGTTGAAATGTGACTATTTTCGTTCTCAATCTTGATCAACAGTTATCGCATTTGGTTGAAAGACAGTCAAAACATATGCTGCTAGATCATATTATGCTAGATTAGATGATACAATGGTTTTGATTTAAGGTTTTACATTAGTGCTTTTCTATATACGCCTTCTTTATTTATAGATACTGAAGTACATATCAGTGAATTGGTACGGAACTTGTTCTAGTCACTTGGTTTCCTTTGATAACAAAAATTTTGCTAGTCGAGATTGAAGGTTGAGCCATCCTGGATAACAACTCTTTTAAGTATTACGGAGTATCTCACAGTGTGTTTTACAAATTCCTCTTGTGATTCAGGTAGCCATTGACCTGTTGAAGCAATATAAACAGAAGTTCCAGGGGGGATCACTTGCTGTCACATGGAATTATTTGAAAGAATCTATGAACACTTATCTGTCTCAGCCTAACCCAGTAACTTCCAGATGGGAAGGTGAAGACCATCTGCGAGATCCAAACTTCCAGTTGGATGCCTTCAGGGTGAGTTTCATTAGCTGATGTAAGAGACGAGTTCCATTTCCTATAATAGAATGCCTATAATGTGGTTTATGTAACGTTTTTGGTGCAGTATCGTACTTCTCGATTGCTTCAAAGTGTTGCTGCCCGACTTCAGAAACACTCTAAAACTCTTGGGGGTTTTGGCGCTTGGAATAGATGTTTGAATCACCTTTTGACTCTTGCTGAGTCCCATATTGAATCCGTTATTCTTGAAAAATTCATTAAAGCAGTGCGAAGGTACTATATTTCTAGGCTTCAGTTCTTTAAGTTCTCTTTTTAATGGTTAGTTTTGACTCTGGCTGCTTGTTGCTCCAGCTGTCCTGACGAAGGTTCTCGAACGGCTCTGAAGCTTGTCTGTGATCTTTATGCTTTGCATAGAATCTGGAATGATATAGGGACTTATCGCAATGTGGACTATGTGGCCCCAAACAAAGCTAAGGTATTAAAGCTGATTTGCATGACATTTGTGATTGAAAAGATTGCACGGTTTCCTGATGATTAACTGACTAGGAAAAAAAAATTTATTTTCTGCATTATCTTTTCTGACCCAACCCTAGTGTCTTTATGTGTTAAATAATGATTAGTTGATTGGAAATCAGCCACATTCCTGATTTAAAAGTAAATAATTGTTAATCGTGGTTTGTAGTTTGACCATATCATACATCTTCATTTGCAGGCCATTCACAAGTTGGCTGAATACCTGAGTTTCCAAGTTAGAAATATTGCGAGGGAACTTGTTGATGCCTTTGATCTTCCAGATTATGTCATCAGGGCTCCTATTGGATTGCAGGCTGCAGATGAAGCTTATTCACAGTACACTCAACTTGCTGGGTTCTAGTCTCCAGAGGAAATCTGGATCTTTTTTATCTTTCCCTGATTTTAATTTGGGTTGGAAAAGAAAGCAGTCATTAGATATTCTGATGTTGTTACTCAGTGAATAACAATGGTGTACAGATATTTTCCTTGTCATACTTTCTTAAAAAGTTGGTGAGAAGGCAAATCTAAATGTAAGGGGTGCTGCTGATTCTCGAAGGTGGTTGTATAATCTAAATGTAAGGGAGGGTGCCTCTGATTCTCGGTGGTTGTTGTACGTTGGGCATAGAAAGAGTATCTGAACACAGTCAAAACTGCTGTATAAGAAATATTATTGCTGTGAACAATTTCAAAGGAAATGCCGTTTCTGAAAGTGTTTGTTCTGTTGAAAGGGAATGTTTGATGCAGCTTTCCATATTTCTTATTCTCTGAACAGTTGAGATAAAAATTTGATGACGTATTTCTTGTTTCCACTGACAAGTTAAAATTGATAAGTTGCATGCTACGTCATTTTACTAAACAAGTTGATTAACTACGCATCATTGATCGTATGAATCAGATAAAACAATATTGCAATTCTATTTACAGCAAGAAACTAGTCTGCTTTGATTCCGGCTCCACTCGTCATTGCTCTGCTAGCTTTATACACGATCTGGTGAAGATTAGGAGTGTACATGAATAAATCTGGCTTAGGCTTTGAAGCATTTTGTATCCATGTCGGTTTCAGAAACTTTAAATTTAAACAGAACCGTTCACAACACAAACAATGTCGGTTCAATTTACTTCTGAATCTTCTA
The DNA here is from genome assembly GCA_024721245.1 of Mitragyna speciosa. NCBI lineage: Eukaryota > Viridiplantae > Streptophyta > Magnoliopsida > Gentianales > Rubiaceae > Mitragyna > Mitragyna speciosa. The sequence continues at coordinate 13,903,842 of CM045561.1, forward strand.
ACTTCAAGTACCAACACATGTGATGACAATGACGGCTAATCAATTACAATCTGTACCTATAAGTGCGAACGAACACAAGTGATGATGATGATAGTTAATTAATTGCAATCATCAAGTTGAATAAGACTTTGGTCTTTTATTTAATTAGTTTTCTTAATTTTGGCTCAGCTGTCTTGCTGAATGCTTGAATAACGAGGTGAAAGTCCAACATTCCTAAGCACAACAGATTTTTTTCAAAATTTTAATTACTCCAAGAGTCATCAGCAAGTAAAGAGAGAAGAAGAAGTAAGGAGGGGAAGGGGAACGTAAATAAGGTCCCAGAAAAAGCGTCCTCTTTTACTCATGCAGTAAAGCTATCTAAAAAAGTAAGATTTCCAACCTCCTGTTTATCAGCAGCCAAAAAGTGGCATACAACTACCTCCAAATACTCCATACAGTTATTGTTTTCACCAATCATGTTGGATACATACACATAAACACTTCATATGGTAAATGATCTTGGTGGTGGCCTGTAATTTAGATATGCATTTCTAGCTGTTGCGCATTTCTGCCTAACATCTTCGCACATTTTCAGTGAAACCTCAGAAAACTTGGTTAGCCTGTCAAAAACCCTTGTCAAACTTGTTTGTAAGCAATTCAAATTTGAAGACCTATCATCATTCTTCTCATCATTGTTGCACTCTGATTCTCCATTTTTGCTAGGCTCAGGCGCAGTTTCATTCTTTGGCAGTTCATCAGCTTGATGTCCAATTGAGTGGCGAAGATCAGATAAAAAGACTCTGATTGCATCACTAAGTTCTACTGACGGCAAAGATTTAATGCCAGCAGACATGTCACGACAGAGAACAAAGATCGGTGGTGCTAAGACTCGCCTAGGAGAAAATGCTCTTCTACTCTTGGATCGTTCTTGTGGTTGCAAGATGCAGTTCTGTAGCCAACTATTTAGAGCTTCTACATATGATGTGAGACTGTTGATCCAATCAGCAAAACTCAAGCCAAAACATTCTACTTCATCCTGCAGCTGCAACATAATCTCCTTGTATGCATCTCCTTGGGAAGTCCCTCCCGACGTTTTTGAATGGTATGCTAATGATATAGTGATGTACTGTGAATGATGGCACTCAAGCATCACTTTCCACATCCGGATCAATCTGCCAGGAGTCCAATCCCAAATTCAAACTATAAGAGACTCAGACCAAGTAAATCTAGTTCTCTTAATGATAATTTAGAGGCCTTAAACAACTGAAAGCCACACAAATATGACTTTGCTTCCAAAAAATGTGATGCATTTAAAAAGTAACAAAAAAGGAATCTCACCCCTGAATAAGCTCCAAAAGTTGTGGCAACAGTTCATCATCCCTCATTCTTTCAATCCGCTTTGAGATTGAATCAAAAGCGTGAAGTGCAACTCTAATTCGTGAATGCAGATCTTTTACTACGGCTCTGGTTTTGTCAATTACTTGGGCACTAAGATCCTTTGCAAATTGGTGTCTGAGCTGATTGCATTTTCGGTCATACTCCTTCCGGATAGATTCACTAGCCTAGAAAGGCAAAGTTCAAAAAAATGAAATCGGTTTTATATATATCTATATCTATATCTATATCTATATATATATATATATATGACAAAATGTTCCAATCTAAAAATGAGATCTAACAGGATCTATGATGCAATCTGCTGATACCTTCAATAAAAGCCTTACACTCACTGAACTCCAGATGTAACGCAGCATAAAACCACATCCTTTGCACTAGTCACAGGAAACTAAAAATCATGCTCACTGAAGAGTTCAATAGATAAAAAGTAATCTTTGATGGATGAACTTTAGGCTTCAGACATAATTTTGTGAAGCAAATGACAAATGAAGAAACAGACTGATGGCATGCATTAAAAGATCTAAATAAAGGTTAAATGAAGAAGTCGAAGTAAAAGGAGCTTTAAGCATCAAAGGCGAAGTTTTGAAGGAAAACCAATGAGTTAACTTCATTAAGCCTGAAAAGAAGTACCAGAAGACAGTAAAAACATAGGCTTATTTACACCAACTTTCAATTCTGAATCAGCAAATGCAATGTCCAATATACCAATTAAAGTAAAACCATTAAACAGACCCTGAATTCCAGTACCTGAATCAAACCTTGATAAGCCCGGGACTTGACTGAGAACAGTCTTGATTATTTACAACTTACTGGATTTAAAATAAGAAGAATTTTTTGCTACCTACACCAGTTATAACTGACATAAAAAATGTACCTTTATTTCATCATACAATTTCCTCTCCCATGCATAGAGTCTATCCAACGTAGAAGAATGGCTTCCAGAAATCATACAGAAGTCCTCCATAAAATCACTTCCACTATCATCATTGTCATCCCTTGATCCTGTTGTGAGAGGATTTCTAGAAGAAGAGGACCTTGAAGATGTTGTCCGCTTCCATGTAATAACTTTTGTTACATGTTGTTCTGGATCTGAACATGTATATAGATGTTTATAAAATAAAATCATGGTCAGGTAAAAGTTTAAGAAGAACATTCTATTTAATCGTTAATCAGATAGTTTAAAAATAATCCTTCTATTTGGTCATCGTTGCATAAAAGCTAAGCATTTAAACCAATTGATGAACAAAAGCTCCAAAACTAATGCAAATGCCAAAGTTTATATAAAACTCAATGGCTTCAAATCTTATCCTTCTCCCAGTCCAAAAGAACAATGGTACACAATATTGTCAGGCAATGCCGAAGTTGCTGGGATGGGGCGCAAATAAAGAAATGGTACGCACTCAAGAATGTATGTTTAATGTGGAATATGTCCTATCTTAAATAGCACATAGCCTTATCCGAACTTCTCAACACCTAAATTTTACCGAAGTGGAAAATCACAAATAAAGGTTAATAAACCTTTTCTTGTAAGAAACAAAAAAACTCACCATCAGATACATTTGCATTTTTCCCTTGGCAGCAAATAGTTTTAAAAGAAGCCAAATAAACTGCAACTGGTGATTTCCCTACAAAAATAATAAGAGCTCAGCGTTTGGAACCAGAAAATTTGCAAAAATAAGAGGAACTTGCAATAACCCAGTTGTTACAGTTCGAAATGGTAGGTAACAGGCAAGTCAATGTCACCAACAATAGTTACCTCTAGCTTCAGCATATCCAACCCGGATTTTGTTTGCCTCAAGCATCCTGGAAATTTCCTTCCCCGATTCAGATGCTCGGAAGAATCGGTGCTCAATGTCCTTTATACTTGAAAGAAAATCTTTAGCCCTGTGAGTGATGAATTCTGAAGGATCCTCTATTTCAGCACACATATCCTTCCCCACTGCAGACTTGTCCCTTTTAGAGATTGACTGTTCTGAACCTGTCTTCCCCACCGATGGTCCAACAGAGCATTTCCCTTTTGGTTTGCTGTTAATAACCTTAACTTCACCATCAACTACTCGCTGACCACTATTTTGGGTCCCTTGAGGAGTTGGAGAATTCGCATTGTAGACAACCAGTTTGCTATTGTTCTGCGGTGTCCTGAACACTTCATCCATTTCATTATTGCAATCAAAATCCACGCCCTTTCCCCCAAGTTTGCCATAGATATTCACACCATCAAAATCCAATGGCACATTGTCATGCCCGACGAACCTAAAGCTCTCAGGATCCTCAATAGGATCAAAGAAGTCCCAAGAAGATCCTGATCCAGGAGGTGGTGGCGGCGGTGGTAGAGGCGTTGAAAATTCACCATCATCCACATACATATTTCTAGGTAAAGTTGGACTCATGCTAACAGTCACTGCACTAGTCCCACCTGACATCATGTAACTCATCCTAGCTGTGGGTGGTGAAAGAGGGCTCCCATTGAGGACAGGAGAGTCTGAAACACCACCAATGTGAGATGGCGAGGGCGACGGATAAGATGCATGTGAAGGGGTTTTATCAAGCTCAGTAGCTGAAGTGGATATGGAGGACTCTATAAGTACTTCAGCCTCCGCATATCTCCTAAGGGCAATCCCAATATTCCTCAAAGATTCAACATAAGCAACGTGAGCAGCTGCTAAAGCATATCTTGAATCAATAGCTTGTTTGATGAATCTTTTCCTTTCTTTGCACAGCCTTAAAGCTTCACTCCTCTCCCCTTTCGAGTTAGTTACTCCCATTTCTACTTTATCATCAAATCAAGCAAAACACTTTACAAACTAACCAGCATCTTTGTATTTCCTTAGCATATTCAAACATACTTCTTTAAAATCCCATAAACCAATCCTATTTCAGTTAAAATCAGGCATTCATATAAACAAATTCCACTTGCCAGACAAAATTGCAGGATAAAAAAAAATCAAACCCAAAAAAGCAAATGAGCAGAGAACCAAGAAATCAAACCTCACTAATTTCCTATTTTACTCAAATCTTGGCCTTAAACTTCAGAAAGAGCAAATGCAGCAAACAACAGCAACCCTTGTGAGAAGTCAAGACCAGAAAGTTTTTCAAGAGAACCAAAACCCACATGAGTAAGCCTTTCTTTTGATAAATGAGAAAGAACACCCGTTAAAATGACTTCAAAGTTTTGAGCTTTTTGGATTTTGTGAAAGTCCTATTTCAGTTTCACACTGGAAAAGGAAACTAAACTCCTGTTATTTAAGCAAAAGGCAGGTTTGAGAGAGTGATAAAACCCTGAACAGATTAGGGAATCAAAGGAGAATGGGATAAATTTCATTCAATCAATCCATCCATGCATTTCAGTTTCAACTTTTTAAGCTCTGATTAGTGCTGTGGTGCGGCCAGAATACAGTAAAAATGAGAAAAAGGAACAATAAGAGAGAGGAATCCGGCACAGTTGATACACCGCATTGCCTTGGTATATGTGCAAATGCTAATCAACATTCATTCATTCGCTCAATATAATCCTTGTATAATTAATTACTTAACTTAATTGGCCAAAATCAAAACAACAACTAAACAGTGTAGATTCTGGTCTGCCACTCTGCTGGGGAATATACATTTTATATTTTTTGTCTTAGACTTTAGTCTCACGGTTTCTAGTTTTCTTTTTTTTTTTTAAATCAAAACTTCATTATGATGGATTTGGAATATTCACTTTTTTCAATTTTATGCTTAAATTTCCAAAAATGTTACAGTAGTAATACTTTTTAAAAAACTTATCTAGAGAGCATTATTAATTTGAGGCATAAGTAGGGAGAGAAAAATAGTTGCTTATTTTATCTTGCGCTTGCCTTTATGTTCTAACCTCCCAAGAAGGGGAGGGAGGGAGGGAGGAAGGAGAGAATTCTTTCTCATTTTGTTTAATTTTAATTTTTTAATTAATGTCTGATTTCTTTGTATTTCAATTTTTTCACGAAGGAAGTGTAGACTATTAAGATGTCAAAATGTGATGGCCTCAAATGCATTTGGTTTATTTCTTAAAACGTTATCCTTTGCATTGGATTCTTTTTGGATATATTCTCAAAAAAAAAAAAAAACCTTTTTAGGTTGAAATTCACTTTCAGATAATTCTTTCTTGGGATAAATTCCCCTTTAGATTTCTTGCGGTATTGTCAGCTAATATCTTTTTATTGGACATTTAAGTTAGTCGCATGAGGCATCATTGCATGGTACTGTGCAATAAATTTGTCAGGTGGGCAGCTGTGTGATATTGTTAGTATCTGAGCTTTTATTGGGAAATGATGCCCCGGGCAACGGCTCCTTTAAATCGGGTCTCCTTCGTTCCACTTTTGTATTTATATATTTTTTTTCCGATGCCTTTTGTTTTCTCTTCGTTGGAGAATAACCTGGTTCATCCCGGCCTGCCTTTTGTGGGTAACTAGGGTAGCTTTTTGCCGACTGGAATTTGTATTTTGTAGTGGAGGCCATGTAGCGGAGAAGACAAAGACCTTATTGCCTTGACATGTGCTTATGCACAATCGCATCAATTGTTCCCACACAATCAAAAAGAGAAAGGAGGGAGAAGACTGGGGGGAGAGAGAGAGGAGAAAAGGGGGTGGGGGGGGGGGGGGGAGGCTTAAGAATAGAAAGGTCATTCACCAAGGATTCTGGCCTATGGGGTGCTTGATTTTTTTTTTTTTGTAGGGCTTGACCCCGGAGGGAGCCCTTCCAGAAATTCTCGATGGACTACGGCGAGCCCAGGCCAAAGAGGGGGTTTGGAAATAGTTTTCAACCAGCAATAGACGCGCCTCGGTTAGAACCTCATGAGCTGTGTCATTGCCCCAAACGCAAAGATAACATAGATTAATGGGGTGTTTGATAACATGACTTAATGTTGAAAATTAATTGGATTAAGTGCTTTTTGAATTCAGTGTGTTTGATAACAAAATTCTTTATCACTTAACACATTAAGCACTTATTTAATTTGTACACAAAATTTTAAGTGAAAATTTTCACTTAATTTGCTGAATTTTGATACTCTTCCCCTCCCCTCATTGCACACACACATACACGCACTCACTCTCACACACTCACCCGTGCACACACTTATGCATGCTCTTTCTCACATACGTGCACAATCTCTCTCTCTCTCTCTCTCACACACACACACACTCTCTCTCTCTCTATCTCTCACACACGCACACCTACTTTCACACAAATACACATATTCTCTCTCCCTCTCTCTGTCACACACACACAGACACATACACAGTCTCTCCTCTCTCTCTCCCCCCCCCTCCTACACATAGTTACTTACATACTTTCTTGCACATATACTTTTACACACACATACACATACTTTCACATATACATTTTCTATCTCTCATATACACGTGCACATATTTTAATTTTTTTGCCTCTTACATACTTACGTTTTTCCATATACACACATACTTTCTCTCTCACACACTTTCTCATACATAAATACACTTATTTCTATCTCTCACAAACAAACAATATCTTTCTTTCTCATATACATTATTAATAAATTATTTTAAATTTTAAGATAAAATAATTATATTTATGAGAGGAGATATTTAAATTCAGTGCATATATTTAGTTAATTATCAAACAAGTAAAACTTTTCAATTCAGTATCTTAATACTTTCAGCACTTAAATTTCAAACTTCAGACTTCAAATTTTAGATTTTAGTTTTACCAAACGGTACCTTAGTTAGATTAGGAGATCCGTTGCGAATTTTTTCTGAGTATTTAACGGGGGTTGGGAAGCACCAATGACGCAATACCAAATAACATGCAACCTAAGTTGCGATTAATATAAAACCCCTCACGGTTAGAACCTGAAACATCTTAATAATCAAGCAATAATTTGACTCTATCCAAACCTATTGATTATAACTAAAGTTATGAGGTTAGATAGTTAGAACCAAACTAGTCTCGTTGGATTCAAAAAAAAAAAAAAAAGGAACTAAACTAGTATCGTTGATTAATATAAAATTTACATAGTTTATTATATATTTTATTATATGTTTTTAGTAGGCTTTTAATGCATTTCAAGTAAATTTGGCTTCAAATACATTGAATTCCAAGAATTAGGGTTTTTCTCCTGAATTTTTGGAGTTTGAAGTGGAATTGTTATTTTGAACTAATTTATGCAAAATTTTTGTACACTTTTGTAGATTGATGATATTTAATCGCAATTTGGACTAATTCGAATGAAAGGGGATCAAAATTATAGTAGATAAAAGTGATTGAATTGAATGAATTTTAAAAGAATTATTGAATACTTAATTATGCAAAACTTGGGAGATTGAATTTTGCAACAAAAATACATGAAATTGCATATAAATATCTGCATACACGTGGAATGCCATATCAGCAATGGAACAAATTAAGTGGGCCATGTTGAGGTGGATTCGTGGGTCACGATCTGCAGGCCAACCACCCACGGATCCGATTCTGGCTAGGATTTCGTGGAGGCTTCAACTTACATCATTTTACAGCTAATTTTGGAGACTTTTTATATAAAGATAAGGTTTTCGCTACCCAAGAATCCATTGAGAACACAAATGAAGTCATTTATATACATTTAATGGCTCAAGAAAAATATCTTCATCATTTTATATGTTAAATGTATTTTGCACTTGGAAAATAATTTGAAGACTCATTGTTCTATAAATACAAGTTACTGGTAGTTCATTTGTAGAGGGTGGCTAATGTAGAACAAGTAGAATTAATAAAATTCTCTGCTACTTCAATAGAATAGTTGAATTCTTGTATGATAACTCTTGTACTTCAACTCTTGGAAGGAGAAATAGAAGCTTTTGAAGCCTTGTTCCATCTGAATAAGCCTTTCTCAACTCTTTCTCATTTATTTCCTTAAGTTGAATATAAAATCTTGTATCAAAGTTGAAGTTGTTGTTGTTCCATTCAATATGTTGCATTAAACACTTCATTTAGAATATAAATGAAACTAATGAACCTTAAAACATAAACTAAATGAATATAACTTGCTAAGTTTGTATTTAATTGTTTACTTGTTCAAGGTTTAAAACTTGTTTTTTCTTGGCCATCATTAACAAGTCATTTAGTTGTTATATGACATTGAGAAATGCAGTTAACAATGAAAAATGAACAAGCAATGTTTAAGTTGTTCATATGAGAATAATGAATACTTCAGTGAATCAATAGAATTTATGCTTTTCATAAGATTTCATCATGAACATAGTTGAAATCTTGTCATTTTGTTATGAGAATAAGTTATGATTACATATGGATTTGGATTTTAAATAAGACAAGGTTAATTTAGCAAATCATTATTTCAACTTCAACTTGTAATTTATTAGTTGATTCTATGGTCTAGTTCATTTGATATTGAATTTCTACAAATTGTTTGTTTCATCAATCTACTATTCTGTTGCTTGTTCACTACCAATACACCCTATTATCTTGATAAGTAATTGTTTAGATAATAAAACAAGTGATTAAACCCTAGTAGTTGCACATAACTGATTTCTCATAGGATTCGATACCTAATACTTTCAATATTACACATGACCTGTATACTTGCAGAAAAATGAGAGATTAGATTTTTATTACTTGATAAGTGTTGTGTTTTGATTGAAATTTGCATAGCCAAATCTACAATCGTCATTGGTAATAACCCATAATTCTGAAAAAAAAACTAGACCCTTATCAATCTTGTTGATTAGGACCTAGGCAATTGAAAAAGCAAGATTCAAATCAATCCCGTTGATCAGAACCTAAACTATAAGGTTTTGGCTGCCATAAGTTTCCAAAATAAAGTTAGATCAAGTTCTTGATAAAGAATTAACAAGGAAATTCTCATCAAAATAAAAACACTGAATATTATTAATCAACAAATAATGAGTAAAGTTTGCACAAAAGTCAATCTTATATAGATATAAAGACACCTAGAAACTCTAGTTGAAATAACTAACTAGAATCTAGTTATACAAGTTTTTAAAAATAGCTAAAAACGTAAAATTAAGATGCACAATTTGCGGCTTGACTTGTGAGAATCTATGGATTGATTTCCTTACGCGTATTAATTACAATGCAACTAGAAACCAATCTGTGAGTGGTATATGCAGACTTACCCTCATGGATTGTCCTCATTGCTGGCCTATGAAGATTTTGGCTCAAAATTGCAATTGGATATGCGACTACCAACCAATTGATCCATGGACAAATATGTAGACACCAAAATTTGATACACTCTTTGTAAAAATGTATCTTTATTTCATTTGGGGTTACTTTTTATTTTTTTCAAGATTGATCACAAATTTTGTGTAAATGATGACTAATTAGTCGTATTAGGGGCAAAATGATAATTTTAGCATGTAGATACCTTTTTATTTTATTTTAATTTCTAAATTCATATTTTTATGGTTTTATCATTTTTTAATTTTAATGATTTCTCAGATTCATTCAGTATTTATTTAAAATTTTGGTATTTTTAAAATTAATGGCATGTTTTCCAATGCACCCCTTTTATTAGAATTTCATGTGAAAAATTTTATATATGCATGTTCTATATTTTATATAAAAATTTCACGAATTTTAGAGTGCGTTTGGTATTTATTTAATTTTTTGTCTTTTGGTTTATTAAAGGCACAGTTCCCAAGAATGTGTTAATGTTAAAATTTTCAAGTGAAAATTTTAGTATGTATGTTTTGTGTGAAAATGTATTTTTTGTAAAATTCTCGTAATTTTTAAAGGTCATTTAATATTTTTGTGTTTTTTCATAATTTTTGTCACATATAGCGCATATTCAAATATGCCCTTATTGTTAGAATTTTCATGTCAAATTTTTTATATATGTATCTTATGAGTTATAGCTTTTTCATAAAAATTTCATAATGTTTCAATACTGTTTACTATTTATTTGAATTTTTTCCAAAAAAAAAAAAATGCAGCAACTGCGGTAGTTTTGCTACTGCAGTTACTGGATGCAACAACAAAACAAAACCATACCAACAACTCCACCAACCACGGCCACCATCAACAATCTCTCACATCACCTCACTTCACTAGATTTCGGGGAATTTTGCTGGTTATTTCTCCTCACTTCATTATCATCATCATCACACTCACACAATTCACTCACCTACACATACTTCCAATTTTCTCTCGGTTCTCCCACACAGCACCCACACACGCTCACTCTTGCACGCTTTCTTGCTGCCTTCGTTCACAATACACACACACATAGTGTAACAACCCTAGAAGCACATAAAACTTATTTAGATTTATGTTAGACATGTTAGAAAAAAAAAAAGAAAACCGAAAATAGCTAAATGAATGAACAATAGTATGATTTCTTTCATGTTATAGTATGTTGTACATTTTCTTTTAGGAGTTGTACCGTAGAGCTCTTGAAAATTAATGAATTGATAAGTATAGAAAATTTCCTCTGATTGTAGACACCAAATTTTGACACACCATTTATTTTCAAACACTGGGGGGCATGTTTGCACTTTTTAGGACAAATTTTAAATTTCAATAATTTGGGGGGCAAAATAGTAATTTTATCTGTAAATATTTTTCTATCAGCTTTTGGGGGTTTTTAAATTCATGTGTTTACTTTTATGTGAATTTATTAATTTCTTATGATTTTCTGAATTTAATTGGTATTCTTTATATTTTTACCAGCACAAGGACAAAATAGTAATTTCGTCTCGCAGATACCATTTTAGCTCATTTTAAGTTCCAAACACATTTTTCAAATTTTTGAGGCATGTTTCTGAATTTTTGATAATTTTTTGAGGACAATAACTATTTTTCTGTGAATTTTCATTGCCCAAGGGCAAAATCGTCATTTTACAGTTTGAATTTATTTTTCACCAAATTTTGAGTCAAAAATGCATTTTCTAGTCTTTTAAGCTTATTTGTAATTTTTGATAATTTTTTTAGGACAATAACTATTTTTCTGTGAATTTTCATTGCTTAAGGGCAAAATCGTCATTTTACAGTTTAAATTCATTTTTTGTCAAATTTTGAGTCAAAAATGCATTTTCTAGTGTTTTAAGCTTACGATTATTTTTTGGTGATTTTTTGATGTTAATAGCTATTTTTTGTGTATTTTCGTTGTCTATGGGCAAAATCGTCATTTTTACACTCCGAGCGCGTTTTTATCAGTTTTGAGCTCTAGTTTTTATTTTTAAAATCTACTGTGAATTATTTTTGAAAATTTAGAGATTTTTGTCATATTTCTTGTATTAGTTTTTAATTTTAGAGTTAAAAACATTTTTTAAATAAAATTAACATTTTTTTAATACCGGTGGCATTTTCGTTATTATACAGCATTCTTGGCCAACAAGACAAGTGGGCTATAAATACCTTCTTTAATCAGCAGAGAAAAAAAAAAGAGAAATTAGAAAAACCCTAAACACACACCTTTCTTACCTTTAAAGATCAAACACACACAATCACACACCAAAAAACACACACTTCAATGCAATCTGCCATTTTCGTTACTGTTCATCGTTTTCTCAAGAGGCCAGGCACTGTTCATCGTCAATCGAATTTTATCGTCAGATTCACTGTTCATCCTTCTTCAAGTTAAAAGGTAAGTTCTTACTTTCTATTTTTGATCCACCAATTTCATTTATTTATCTGATTGTTTATGTTCATTGATGTGAGATTTTCCTTGAATTGGTTTCGTTCTTGGATTTCTTATTTTCTGGATTTGTGTTTCTGGTTTCTGTTTTTGCTTCCTTGGTTCATCTCTCCCCCGTTCTTTCTGGGTTCTTCTCTCCATTTCCCTCTTCCATTCCACCGTCTCCTCCTCCCCCTCTACCAGAAACCACCAGAGCCACCACCACCACCACCCTCAACCTTTCTTCAACCACCACCGGACAACCTGCAGCAAACAACCAATACACAATCGCAATTCGCAACCCAATCACAAGCTGCATCTGCCCACCCACAAATCTAACAGTCCCCTGCATCACCATAGCTCCTCTCTCTGCCAAACTGAACAATCATCAGAAAGCCAAAACCACGTTTTCATCAGTCTCACAAACATCAGCCATCAAAACCTCAACAATTGTAGCCAAAAATCCTGCAATTCCAAGCCCCTTCACCACCCAAACATCATCAATTGCAATCCAAAATCCCCACCGTAGCCCCTCAAATCTGTCCTCCAATCACCACCCTGCCCCTGACCACCAGACTCACTAGTTACAGCCACCAGTGAAACCACTAGCAGCCATCGATCCATCGCCACTGGCCTCACTACCATCGACCAAATTTGCTTCATAATAGCCTCCCAAAGCCACCATCAGCACCAAATAATCCGCCAACAACCCTAAAAAGCCATGATAATCAGCCCCAACTGCAGCAAGAACAATCACCAAAAGACTACCCAAAAAAAAACAGCCCCATAAGCCACCGAAAACAACACAAATCACCTCCAAATCACCAAAAAAAAAAAAAAAAACTGCCAAACCAGCCTCTCACAATTGCAAATAACCGCCCACAACATCATGCCAAAACAGTAACTTCACTACACTGAAACTCCACCAAGTTTCATTTACTTCATCACCGACGGTTATTGTCGACATTACCACCATCCGAATCACCAAGTTTGTCAGCCAAGAAGTTAATCTTTGCTTCCATCTACTTGTGTATACATACCATTAAATTCATGGTTGTCTTCTTTTGGATTTTTGTCTGATGGGTAATGAATTTGTTTAATAGTATTGAGGCATTTGGGATTCGAGTGTTGGTTTAAGAATTAGTTTGAAGATGATTGGGGAGAAATTGGTTTGAGTATGAGGAAACTGTAAGAATTTGACGGAGGTTTTGGAATTGGGAGAAGAAACAATTTGGGATTTATGTTTGTGATGTGGAAAAATTTTAAAAAAGGCTGACTTGGGATCTCGTAAGTTGAAAGAGTTCAACAACTCTCGATTGAAGAAGAAATTTAAGGGAGTGGGTCTCGGTTGAAGAAGAAAATGTCTGGAAAGGAGAATTCATTTTGTTCCTTGGATTTGTTTTGGGGATGTCTTTTACATTGCGAAGGTGAAGAAAGCAGATCTATTTGGAACAAATGGGGGTGCGAGTTTGACGTCATTCTCGGTCCTAGCACCGATAGTGGGGTTAGGCAATTTAGTCTTTAGTTTTTGTTTTTTTTTTTTTTTGACTAGCTTCTAATTTAATGTAATTGAACCTTTTGCTTTGACATGCAGTTTAGTTAGCCACGTTTTTTTTAAGTTAACTAATTTGGTTGTACTTTTCTTTTACATTTTTTATTTGTTGGTTGTTTTTATTGTGAAGTAATATTTATGTCTTGGCCATTTAAGATCTGGTTATTGCTACTTTGCCATGGAGTCTATTTATTTTTGTGCAATCGAGCCTTTAATTTTATAGTTTGACCACTCCAAATTTTTGTGTCCTTTCAATTAGGTCCTATAGTTTGCATCATTCCCCATTAAATTGCTGGAATTTATGTTTCACCCCTCTCACGTGCTAGAATCTCTTCTAAGTCCCCTTTGACATGCTGGAATTTTAGTTTTAAGTCCTATGTTGATGGAATTTTTTATGCTAAGTCTTTAAGACTTGTTAGAATTTCAGTTTTAGGCCCCATTAATCGCAGGAAATTGTATTTTAGTCCTTTACATATTGCTGGAATTTGTTTTAGATCCCCATTACATTGCTGGATTTTTGTTTTCACTTCCTACTGTTGCTGGAATTTGCATTATTGAGGCCCATACTTGCTGAAAATTCTATTTCTTGCCCCCTTCCACTTAGTGTTAATTTACAATTGTGCCCCCATGCTTACTTGAACTTATTATTTGGCCCTTAGATTTGTGTGAATTTGTTTTTTAATCCTTTAGTGTCATGGAATCTACTCCTTTAGCCTAATTTTGTTAGTATTTTATATTTTTAGCCTTTATTTCTTTATATCAAGATGCCTTGACTCGTTTGTTAATTTTGATTAGTACTTGTACCAGGTCTTCGAGAGGTATCCCTATTTCTCACTAATTTTCTTTATATGCTCCAATATGTCTTACGTGCTTTTTTATGCATTTTTATTCATATATTTCCTATTTTGCATGCTCTTTGTGTATTTATTACTTTTATGCTATTTAATTTCAAATTTTATTATTTTAACAAAAAATGTAATATTTTTGTATTTAGCTAGTCAATGTAATAATTAGGCTACATTTCTTATATTTTAGCAAAAATGGTGTATTTAGATAGATAAATGTAATAGATAGATCATTTTTTTTCACTCTCCCTTCAAATTGGTAACTAACCCCCCCCGGTGTAATAGTTAGGGCTTGTGCACTTTTGTGTGTTTTTGTGCTTACGTGTTTTACCGTTTTCCTTAAGATTTTTGCATCTAGAATATTATGTTTATGTGCTATGTGCCTCTATGTGATCTTATATGTTTTTATATGTTTAATTTGCTTTTAATTTATGATTTAATATTTAATTCATGATTTATGATATTTCGTCCCCACACTAGTCCAACGCTAGTTGTGGATTCATTGTTTTTCTCGCTAGTCCAACGCTAGTGAGATTTTTTAGAACGGGCTAGTCCAACGCTAGACCCTTAGGATATTTTAGTGTTAGATACATTCGTGTGCATTTTCTCATTTCACACACTTTTAGTTTTTCTTTCCATTTGGCATGATTTTATTATTACTATTTATTACCATTATTATTATTATTATTATTATTATTTTTGACATGTTTTTAAAACGCATGACATCTAGGTTGCACTTCACTTAGAAATTAGGACATTTGTGTGATTCGACTAAAAATAGTCGTCTATTCACGTGGGAAGCGGTGGCGTACATGCCGTTCCCCCCTCCGTGAGTAGAAATATTCAGTCACGAGCCATTAGTCTCCGTACCCGTCATGTTGCATATCCACCTTCTTTCTTCACTTACTATATATTATTATTTTCTTTTCTTTTGCATCACATTTTGCATAAACTCGTGACTCCCTCGAGATCTCGACTCGGGTTTCGCAATTAATGCGATAAATCCGACCAAGCCTCGACGGAACATACCGACCCTGCCGATATTCACATTTAGATTTTAGGATTTGCATTCATTTAGAGACATCCAAAATGTGATAGAACTTAGGGTTAATTTAGAAAATTTTGATTAAACCTCGCAACTAGCCTCGGCTAGGTTGAAAGGGTGCCTTAGGCGCAAGCCTTTGCCTTCCCTTTCTTCAAATGTGACTCCTGAACTCTTTTCTCTTGTTTTTCGTAGACCAGAGTCAGAAAAGGGTTTTAAAATATTTTTCTAAAATTTTATTTTTATTTTTGTTAAATGATTTTTCGGGTGACTTGGTACACCCTAACTCAGTACCAAGTGGCGACTCCATTTTTCAAATAAAACCCTTTTTCAAAAGTTATGTGGCCAAACCTGTCGCATTTTTAGTCCTGGCCTTGTTTTCTTTTAAAATACCATTTTTCTTAAAATACACTTTTTTTAATAAAATTTGATTTTTCTCACACGCACGGTTTTTCCAAAATTTTAGTTTTTTCAAAAGGGACATCAGACTAGACCGTCTTTTCGGGACGCGACAGTCAGCGACCCTACTAGCACCCTTTTTACTTTACGATTTTTAGGACGCGACACTGATCATATTAAGCCAAGATGATGGCTAATGGGCAAAAAGTCAAGAACTCTATGTTAATCTTGGCTTGCTAGGATGGGTTGGTTTTTTTTCCATTTCTCTCTTTATTTCTTTTCCAAATTTTCTTGGTCTATTTTCTTTCTTTCCTTCTTGCTTGGCCGGCCCTCCTTACTTTTCTTTCTTCTCTTTTGCTACCATTTTCTTGAAGCTTTTATTCTTATTTTGGTCATCTTCTCCAAGTGAAAGAGAGCTTATCTTCTCAGTTAGCAAAACTCTAGACTTACTTGAGGTACTCACCATGAACTTTTGTTATTTTTCCAAGTTTATAAGTAGTAGTTGTGTAAGTTTTATAATCAAGTTCTTGTTGTTAAGCATGAGTAAGTAGGCTATGATTATGAAGTTTTATTCCATGTTATGATGTTTATTGGCTTGAATGACTTGTAGTTAGTGTTTAAACCTTAAAATAACAAGTATTAGTTTTTGATTGATCGAAGAACCTTGGTATGGTTCAAGTGATTTGATTGAAATTTTGAGTGAAATAATGGTTGATTAAGATATAGAAGTCATATAACTAGTTGAATTTGGTTGGTTGGTTGATTTTCCTTGCAGGTTAAAATTTTGGGTTAGTCCGATTTTAGGGAAAATGCTACCGAAATTTTGGTAGAATTTAAAGAGAAAAAAATTTGATATGCGAGATTTAACCTAGGTTTGGTAGAATTTAAAGAGAAAAAAATTTGATAGGCGAGATTTAACCTAGGATATGCTGACTTAGGGAATTGGATGTGTAGAAAATTTTAAGAGAATAAACTAGTAGTGCATTAATTCTCTTAGAACAAGAAAACCCTAAATCCAAAACCCTAGGTTCAAAACCCTAAACCCTAGGTTCAAAACACTAAACCCTAAAACCCTAAAACCTAAACCCTAGAAAGAATTGGGTGTTTCTTGAATTTTCTTACTAATTTACTTAGGGTTTTAATCAGGTTTTCACTAGGTTATTTTTTTTTGAATTCCAGGATCCAATAGTGAATCACGTCCGTACTGCGAGATTTTCTCTTAGTTACTCTAGGTGAGTGTTTCTATGTGTGCATGATGCAGGAAATGCTATGTTATACCTGTAAATGTTATTTAATAAAATGTGTTACTTGAGGAAAGACGCGTACTTTATCGCATCTATTCCGTAATGTGTTACATGCTTTCATTTTCCAATGTGTTATTTGTGCTTGAGGCTTCCGTAGTTAACTTCGCAATTACTCCACGGTTAGACAAACTGGTCGTGATTAGGAGGATATAAGGTGCTGGGTGTTTTAGGGCGTGTTGTTCTTTCCTATCTGGGTTGAATTCTTCAAAGAGGCCAACTCTAGATTGAACTTTCTTGCTTGTTGGCCCTTGAAGATTGAGATTACTCCTTGGATGTGGTAGCCTGTATGGAGGTTATAAGGTGAATGGTGATTAGGGTACTTGCTTGTTAATACTGATCTAATCATTGGCTAGGACCTGAGCTATTATCTCGGTCCCAACGCCATTTTTACATGCTTCAGTACTTGCTACTTTTGCGGTTGAGCTTGCTCCCGTGGTCGAGCCTGTATCCGCCCTTGACTAATTGTTATTTAACTTGTTTATACACTGTTTACTAAAATCGTTAATTATTTTCATTTAGTATTATAATGGGTTGCTAGTATGTTTGCATGACTTGAGCACTCACTGGGTTATTATAGCTCATCCCTTTTACTTGTTTTCTTTGACCAAGCTTCCATTATTACTAAGGCTGGCAAAGCAGATTTTGGATATGTTAGATGGATCTTTGATAGCCAAACTATTTAGGCTATTAATGTAATTACTGTGTATATTTTTGGGATGTAAAACTACTTAATGGTACTTGAACTCTTAAGTTGAATTACATGAGTGTATTTTTGGGTTATGTATGTTTGGATTAATTGAGTGAGTGCTTGTTTTGAGTCCTGGCGAGAGCCAGGTAGGCAGTCCATTAAGCCCTTTGGTGCGCCTTAGGGTAAGGTGTGGTTGTCATACACAGAGACACACAGACACACACAATTTACACTATTCACTCACCACTGCACACACAATCATACATAACCACTAACACACTAAAACTAACAGAACACTCACCATATTCACACAATTCACTCACACTCGCTCTCTCCCTTAGTCCTCTCTCATGCACACATGGGAATTAGGGAAGCCTCAGAGACCAAAGCCAAAGCACTTTGGCCAAAAGAACATCACCTCCACCATTACCATTTCATCTTGAAGCTTAGGTAAGTTTTCTTTATTTTTTAATATTCATTACATTATTTTACTGTTGCAAAAATGTGAAATTGTTGTTGTGACTGTTCTGGTTGAGATTTGTGTTTGAAACATAGGCAAATTAAATACATATAACCTACTTTCATACATGTTTATGTAATGCTTGACAAAATGCCTCAATGAACCATGAAGTGGGTCTTTGATTAAGTCATGATTTTTAAGTTTAAATGCTTTTTTTTGTTGACATTATCATGCTCCACAAGTTCTTTGGACTTTAGCCATGTGATTTTCGTGCTAATTTGGTTAAGTTTTAAGCATGGTGATAGTGTAAATATACCTAACTATTTTTTGAGCCGTTCGACCTATTTTCTATCATTTTTCGGCAAAAATGAGGTTGGAAATAGATTCTACACGAAAAACGAAGTGGGGGTGAAAGTTTGGAATCATTTGGACCATCAAAAAGTTTTCTGACTGGTCAACGGTTGGTTGTCAGCCGGCCAAACCTAAAAAAATAAAAAAAAGGTCATTAAGTGAAGCTACTTCATTTTGACATAATTTCAAAACTACGTAGTTTTGTGTCTACTAATTTTTGTAAATTATTTTGATGATAATATGTATTTATTTGTGGTCCTAGGAGTTTTATAGTTTCTAATTTTTATAGATTAACCTCCATAATTTTATTTCTTTTCAATTAGATCCTATTTAATTGCATTTGGGTCCTTGGACTTTTCAATAATTTCAATATGGCCCCAAAATTTTTCTAAAATTACATTTTATCCCCTAAAATTTTTTGAAATTACATGTTTACCTTTTGAATGTTGTTGGAAATTGTCATTTGGTCCCTCATGTTGATGTAAATTGCAATTTAAATCCCTAAGTTTGCTTATATTTTTACCCTTGAATGTTGATGAAAATTATAAATTGGTATTTAATGTTGCTATATTTTACATTTGTGCCCTTAAATATTGCTGGAAATTATAATTTTGCTCGAATATATTGCTGGAAATTTTAAATTTTTGTCATTATGCTTCTTGTAAATTATATTTTTGCCCCAAGCTTGCTATAATTTGTAATTTAACCCCTCAAACATTGATGAAAATTATATTTTTACCCATTATTTTGCTGTAAATTGCATTTTAGCCCTGGAACATTGTTGGAAATTATATTTTAGCCTTTAAACTTGCTGTAATTAGTAATTTAACCCCTAAACATTGCTGAAAATTGTATTTTTGACTTTTAGCTTGCTGTAAATTACATGTTTGCTCTAGAATATTGCTGAAAATTGCATTTTTAACCTTAGACTTGCTGAAATTCTTGCTTTTTCCCCCAGTTTGCTAGACTTTTCATTTTTTGCCATTGAACATTGTTAGAAATTATATTTTAACTTTTAGGCTTGTTAAAATTGACATTTTTAATCCCTAAAATTTTCTTAAAGTATATTTTAGCCCCAATTTTTGATATTTGCATTTTAACCCAAAACTTTAAAAAAATCTTATTTTTGCCCCAAAAACTTTCCTTTTTAATCCAATTAAGGCCTTAGTACTTTCAATTATGCCCTTTTAGTTTCTAAATTTTTAATCAATGCCCAAATTTTTATTTAATTAATGCTCAAATTAGTTTCTTTGTTCCTCTTTTAATTATTTTTGGTGTTTTTATTTATGTGTTAAAAGTTTAATTATATGTTATTGTATTTTCCTTATTTAAATTAAATACTTTTTTCCCTAAATGTTTAGTTGGCGCTTTAACTTTTTGCTTATTGTTATTATTATAATTGTCTGGTATTTTATTCCTTGAATAGTGATTAATGTTGTACTATTTACTTTATGATCTGTTTATCTAAAATAGTAGTACCTTAATTTTTTTTATTAGTATTTATATCGAGTTTATAAACAGGAGGTATTCCTATTATCCCTTAACTCTCCTTATGTGATCCTATGTGATTTTCTTATGTGTTGTTTTAATTGTCTTTTATTTTTGAATGTTTATAAATTTTGTGTTTATTTATTTATTCAAATTTTAATTTTTTGTTATTAAAAAAAATGTAATAGATAGGTTATAATTTCTTTTATTTTAGTCTATTTTGTATTTAGCTAGTCAATGTATTAGATAGACTATATTTTCTTATTTTTGAAATATTTTGTATTTAGATAGAAAATGTAATAGATAGGTCAGACTTTGTAAATTCATTTTAAGATTCATTTTTACTTTTTAAAGAAAATGGAATATTCTTTAAGATTTCATTTTTACTTTTTACTTTTATTTTTATGAGGTTAGGTTTGGCCCCCCCTCAGACTTTGTAAATTTAATTTTCTTATTTTAGTAAAATTTGAGCTTGTAACACCCTAGAAATTCATACAAAACCATTTATTTTATATTATGTCCATTAGGAAAAAAAAAGGGGGGGGGGGCCGAAATTATTCAAGAAGAAATAAGGAAATGATTTTCTATTTTTACTAGCATGTTGTACCTTCTTCCTTAGGGGTTGTACCTAGAAGTCTTGCAAGATTAATTGGTAGATAAATGATAAAAGTCCCTCCTAATTAAACATAGCCAAGTGGAGTCTACAATGGCAAGAAAGTCAAGCTCTAACTTTGCTCTTGTCTTGCTTTGATTGGTCCAATTTTTTTTACATTTCTTTCTCCAATTCTTTTCTACTTTATTTAGCCATTTTTCTCTCTTTTTCTCTCCTTCTTGGCCGGCTCTCTCTTCTCTCGTTTCTCTTCATTTGCTTCATTTTCTTAGAGCTTTTTACTTCCATTTGATCACTTTTCATCCATAGAAAGTGAGTTAATCTTCCTCCTAAGCAAAGATCTTGCCTTATTAAAGGTATTCACCAAGAACTTCTCTTCTTATTTCAAGTATAAAATTATAGTTTTGTAGCTTTTAAACCATGTCTCTATTGTTAAGTATGATTTATTTAAGCCATGAAATATGAAGTTTTATTCCATGAATATGAGGTTTATGGACTTGTATGACTTGTAGATAGTGATTTAAACTTGAAATGACATGAATTAAGGATGATTTGGTTGAAGAACCTTGGAGTAGTTTATGTGTTTTTGTGATAAATTTGGGTGAAATTGAAGTGATTTTGATGTGAAATTGGTAGAACTATGTGAGATTGGGTTGTTTGGCTAGTTTTCTTGCAGGTTAAAAATTTTGGGTTAGTCCGATTATAGGGGAAATGCTGCCGAAATTTCGGTAAAACCTAAGAAATAAAAGTGAATAGGCTATGATTTAAAGCTTTATAAGCTGTAATTTAGTGATTTGAACGTGCAGAAATTTTCGTAGATTAGCTATTAGTGAATTGAACCTTTCCGAGAAAAACCCTAGAAAATTAGAAAACCCTAATTTCAAAAACCCTAAACCCTAGGGTAAAACCCTAAACTCCAAAACCCTAGAAATTAAACCCTAGAAAGACTTGGGGTATTTCTCAAATTTTCTTATTAAATTTCTTAGATTTTAGTCAGGTTTTTATACGGACTATTCTCTCTTGAATTTCAGGATCCGGAAGTGAGACCCAACCTTATCGCGAGATATTTTCTTAGGCTTCAGGTGAGTGTTCTTATGTGTGCATGATGCATGAAATGCCATGTTAAACTTGACATTATTATTTGATGAAATGTGTTACTTGAGGAAAGATGTGTACTTTATCGCATCGATTCCGCAATGTGTTATATGCTTTCACTATTAAATGTGTTATTTGTGCTTGAGACTTCCGTGACTAACTTCACCGTTACTTCACGGTTAGTCAACTCGGTCGTGCTTGGGAGGTCATAAGGTGCTGGGTGTTTTAGGGCGTGTTGTTCTTTCCCCAAATGAGTTGAATTCCTCAAAGAGGCCAACTCCGGATTGAACTTTCTTGCTTGTTGGCCCTTCCAAGGTTGAGATTACTCCCTGGATGTGGTAGCCTGTACGGAGGTTACAAGGTGAATGGTGGTTAGGGTACTTGCTTGTTTATACTGGTATGTTCCTTGGCGAGGACCTGAGCTATTATCTCGGTCCGAACGTCTTGGTTACATGTTCAGTGCTTGCTACTTCTGCGGTTGAGCTTGCTCCCGTAGTTGAGCCTCGTATCTGCCATTGACTACTTGTTAATTAACTTGTTCATATATTGTTTATTTAACTTGTCAAATATTTTTATTGAATAAAATTATATTTTACTGGTATGGTTGCATGACTTGAGCACTCACTGGGCTATTATAGCTCATCCCGTTTATTTGTTTTCTTTAACCAGGTTTCCCAAAATACTAAAGCTGGAAAAGCTGAATTTTGGACCTAGTAAATGTTTTGTTTAATGTATTTTGATAACCTAAATGTGTAGGCTTTTATTGTAAATATTATTTATATTTTGGGATGTAAAAACTCTTGTGATATTTATACTTTCAAGTTAATTTTATGAATGTATTTCTTTATGAATACATTATATTTTGGGTTAAGTACGCTTGGATGTTGAGCGAGTGTGTGATTTGAGTCCTGGCGAGAGCTAGGCAGGCAGTCCGCTAAGCCCTTTGGTGCGCCTCTGGGTAAGGTGGGGCTGTCACAGGTGGTATCATAGCTTAGGATTGAATCCTGTCTCTAGTGCTAGTCTTGTTTGGGTGTCAGGATAGGAAATTTGGGTTGAGTCAGTTACTCTTGGGCCTGATCAACCTGAGTGTGAGAGATAAGATCCGAATTTCCGCACCCGTACGCTATTGTGAAATATGCTTGAGCATGGGTTTAGGTTACTTTTAAGCTTGATATTTGAGTGTAATATTTAAGTATTATTTATTATTAAGTACTTTTGGGATAGACCTAATTAATTTATTATTTAAATATGTAGGTATGTCTGATAGCAGTCGAGGTGAGGCATCACGGGCATCACAGCCGGCCGATGTGGCCCCGACCCTAGCATGAGCATCGTAGACGACCGATAGTTCGTTACCGTGAGGGACCGGGACATCCCTACCGCACATTTTTCCCTGCTCGCCTAGTACAACCAGCATGTGGGTGCTGGAGGACGTACTCCTACCCCGATCATGTTGTACTCTCGTTGATTGAGGATAGTAGACAGGCTGCACGCGAGGGTGACACCTCTGGAACACGTGTTCACGAGTTGAGAGAGATAGTCAGAGTCCAGGCACAGGAGGATCCAAGAGTTAGAGGCTGCTAGTTCTGGAGGAGCAGCAGAGGACTGATGCATTTCGAGGACAGTACCAGGATGTACATGGCCGGCTCACGCGCATGGTGCAGCATGTCCGGGATCACACTGGACGTCTGGTAGACGAGAGTGGCTTGATGGTAGAGCACGTGTTAGGTGAGGTACGAGACATGGCTCAGCCTATGGGGCCAGGGCAGGCCGTGCAGCCACCTCTGGAGGTCGAGGAGGCTCCTGGAGGTGAGCCAGAGAGGGAGCTCGGTAGGGACGTGAGCTCAGTGGGATCGGCCCATTTAGTCTAGACCACTATATAGGAATGTGTATAGAACTTATGCTTATTTTGTTATGCTTGTATGTGTATCATGTTTTGATATGTAAAACTTTTGGACTTATGTATGTCATGCTATGTTTTATACGTGAGACTTTTGACATGTATAAATTGAATGACATGTATATATATGTGACACTATTTGGCATGATATTTGCTTTCCTTGTCTTATTCATGAATTAATGCATTTTATACGTCTCGTTAATTACCACGTGGATCTCGAAATAACTAGTTAATATTATTTTAGAATATTAAGTGATGGCAAGTCGAGGAAGAGGACGACCTCGTCGACAAGATCGTGAGGAGGGCAACACAGTCGGGCGAAAACCCAAACCCTGGGGCTGACTCGATGATCGCCGTGTTAAATCGCATGACCGATGTTTTGACCCAGCTTGGGAATCGGCAAAACCCAGGAACGGAAGTTGGCAACCCTCATAGGAATCCAATAGTAGGAGAAGATGTCGCCTTAGAGAGATTCCAAAAATTTAACCCTCCCAAGTTCAATGGCAGTCCAAACCTGGAGGTCGCTGAGAAATGGTTGGAAGACATCGAGAAAATTTTCGCTGCCTTAAGATACCCTGACGAAAGGCAGGTGACTTTTGCTATATTTCAACTGGAAGGTGCTGCCACACCCTGGTGGAATTTGGTAAACACTAAGTGGGAACGCTACCAGACCCCAAGAACTTGGGTCAATTTCACCTGAGAGTTTAAAGAAAAATATATTCCTGCACGAGTACAAGAAAAGCGGGAGGATGAATTTTTGAGGTTGAGACAGGGACTAATGAGTGTGGCGGAGTATGAAGCCCAATTTACCAAATTGTCACGATATGCACCTGAGTTGGTAGCCACGGAAAGACGGAGGAAGAGGCAGTTTCATCCAAGGTTTAAGTTTGGAGATTTAGGAGGCCCTTGCCGTCGCTACGATAGAGACGTACGAATCCGCAGTGGAGAAAGCACAGCAAGTGGAGGAGACTAAATCTTTGGTTCGGACTTTTCAAGCAAAGAAACGTGGAAATGCTAGTGATTCTCGCCCGTCACCCGGAAGTGCCCCATCCCCTAAAGCTGGAAGAGGAGCTGGTGGGGCAAGAATTTGGCAGGGCACACAACCTAGGCAGGGCAAGAGGGGCTCCAACGGGGCAGGACACCACAAAGAAATGAATCGGAAGGAGGAATACCCAGAGGGGAACTCAATCATCAGCTGCTCCAGTGGTATGTGGGTATTGTGGTAAGGGTGGTCACGTTGAAGATGCTTGTTGGAGGAAGAATCAGAAACTGTTTGCTTATGCGGTAGTAGTGAGCATCAAATCAGTCACTGTCTGAAGCAAGCGACTAGTGGACCGAGCAGTAGCTCAACCTGGGCACAAGGAACCTAGTCAAGCTAAGGAGAGCGGGAATAAGAGGAAAGTGCCAGCTCGAGTCTATGCTTTAGACAAGCGCGATGCACAGGAGTCGTCGGCAGTTATTGAAGGTACGATTCTTGTTTTCCACTATCTCGCCAAATTATTAGTAGATCCTGGCTCTACTCATTCGTTTGTGAATCCCCAATTTATGACTACTGTTGAAGTACAACCTGTTAGATTACCTTATGAATTTGAAGTGAGGACGCCTACTGGGGATCATTGTTTGACTACTAACCTTGTTTACCAAGATTGTGAGCTCTGGGTAGGAAAGAGAAAAATTTTTGCGGACCTCATAGCGTTGCCTATTCGGGGTTATGATGTAATTTTAGGCATGGATTGTTTAACCCGGTATAGTGCTCAATTGAATTGTGGGACGAAAGTAGTAGATTTTAATATACCGGGAGAACCTATTTTAAGGTTGGATGTACAGAAAACCCTAGCTTCTTCAAACCTTCTTTCTGCCATGCAAGCTAGGAAATTGATGTTTAGAGGGGCAGTGGGATATCTAGCATACTTAATTAATACCCCTGGAGATAAAGTTAGGCTTGAAGATGTGCCTGTGGTACGAGAGTTTTCTGATGTTTTTCCGGAGGAATTAAGCTCTCTACCCCCTGAACGAGAAGTGGAATTTGGCATAGAATTGGTGCCAGGAGTCTCGCCAATTTCTAAAACCCCGTATCGCATGTCTCCTGCGGAACTCGGAGAGCTTAAGGTTCAACTTCAAGATTTGTTGGAAAGGGGATTTATTAGGCCCAGTATTTCACCATGGGGAGCTCCAGTGCTATTTGTAAAGAAGAAAGATGGTACCCTTAGGCTTTGTATTGACTATCGAGGGTTAAACAATGTCACAATCAAGAATAAGTATCCTTTACCTCACATCGATGAATTGTTCGATCAATTGGAGGGAGCGGTAGTATTTTCCAAAATAGACCTTAGGCAAGGATACTATCAGTTAAAAATTAAGGAAGAAGATGTGCCCAAAACTGCTTTTAATTCTCGATATGGTCACTATGAATTTGTGGTGATGCCATTTGGATTGACTAATGCCCCGGCGGCCTTTATGGATTTGATGCATAGGGTCTTTAGGCCGTACTTGGATCAATTTGTAGTGATATTTATTGATGATATTTTAATATTTTCCAAGTCTCACAAGGGGCATGAGCAACATTTGAAAATTGTGCTACAAGTTTTGAGAGACAACAGGTTGTATGCCAAGTTCAGCAAGTGTGAATTTTGGAGAGACCAAGTAGCTTTCTTAGGTCATGTCATTTCTGGCAAAGGAATAGCAGTAGATCCCTCAAAAGTGGAAGCCGTGGTTAATTGGAAATGACCTGAGAATCCAACTGAAGTCCGTAGTTTCTTGGGTTTAGCTGGCTATTATCGGCGATTTATTCAAGATTTTTCAAAGATAGCCACACCACTCACTACTTTAACTCAGAAGAATGCTAAGTTTAATTGGGATGGACGGTGTGAGCAGAGTTTCAATGAGCTTAAGAAGCGATTAACATCAGCTCCGGTATTAGCTGTTGCCAAGTGGAAAGGAGACTTTTAGTGTGTACACGGAATGCTTCACGGGAAGGTTTGGGATGTGTGTTAATGCAAGGGAAACAAGTAATTGCCTACGCTTCCCGTAAGTTGAAACCTCACGAAAGGAATTATCCCACACATGATTTGGAGTTAGCAGCCGTGGTATTTGCACTCAAGAAATGGAGGCATTATTTGTATGGAGTCACTTTTGAGGTATATACTGATCATAAGAGCTTGAAGTATTTATTTTCTCAGAAGGAGCTAAATTTGCGGCAGCGCAGATGGGTGGAGTTATTGGAGGATTATGACTGTACTATTAATTATCATCCGGGTAAAGCCAATGTTGTCGCAGACGCTCTAAGTAGAAAGGTGCAAGTGGCTAGTTTGGCCATCCGTGAGTGGAGATTGTTAGAGCAAGTTAGTGAGAGCAATCCACGGATAGTTGGCTCAAAAGGTGATTTGTGGAAATATAAGTGTTCAATCTGAATTGTTGAGGCAAATTAAAGAAGCTCAAGGTAGAGATCCTACGTTACAAAAGCGGATAGAGAAAGCCAAAGCAGGGATCTTACCTGAATATAATGTGGGACCGGAGGGATTGTTGAGATTTCGACACCGAATCTTTATACCCAAGGATGAAGAGTTGAAGAGAATGATTTTGGATGAAACTCACCGTTCCAAATACACTGTGCACCCAGGCAGTACAAAGATGTACCAAGACCTGAAGAAACTCTATTGTTGGGATAATATGAAGAGGGAGATAGCACAGTATGTTCAAACTTGCCCTACGTGTCAACAAGTAAAAGCCGAACACCAGAGACCGTCAGGGCTGTTACAACCCTTGGAAATCCCGGAGTGGAAGTGGGAACTTATTACTATGGATTTTGTTTCTGGTTTGCCAAGAACCCAGAGAGGGCATGATGCGATTTGGGTGATTGTTGATCGACTGACCAAATCTGCCCATTTTCTACCCATGAATATGACTTATCCTTTGGAGAAACTTGCCCGAATGTTTATTGATGAGGTGGTTAGGCTTCATGGAATTCCAGTCAGCATTGTCTCGGATAGGGATCCTCGGTTTACTTCTCGACTCTGGAAACAAATGCACGAAGCTTTGGGGACAAAATTGAACTTCAGCACGGCTTATCATCCCCAAACTGACGGACAGTCCGAACGAGTGATCCAGATTTTGGAGGATATGCTACGGGCAAGTGTGATGGATTTCGGTAGTAGTTGGGATCAACACGTGACTTTGATAGAGTTCGCCTACAATAACAGCTATCAAGCCTCTATCCAGATGGCTCCATTCGAGGCGTTGTATGGAAGAAGATGCAGAACACCTGGCTACTGGGATGAAGTGGGTGAACGAAGAGTATTAGGTCCGGAAAAGGTACCGTGAATAGAAAAAGCCTATGAGAAGGTCAAGCTGATTCAGCAACGAATCCAAACTGCACAGAATCGATAGAAGAGTTATGCTAACATCGAAGGAAGGAGTTGGAGTTTGAAGTTGTTAGTGTATGCCCTAAAACCAAGATGGTTTAAGGTGTTTTCTATTTACACTTATTTATGTTATATTTATTCATGTGGTATTTTTCTTTATCATCTATACTTGTATTTCCATGTTACTTGTTTAATTGATAAAGTCCTTAGAATATTGATTGTGTATTAGAGATTGTAAGGGGTTACAATTATGAGACTCTAATACATAAAGTCATATTCTTAAATATCCCTAGTCATAGTATTAATGAGATTGGACATCATTAATACGGATAGACTAGCACATACTTTGCCTCTACTTATGGTAAGTAGTAGTTGATCTCATTGACTATGGTGTGCGTGACACTTAAGCTGGTATGTGGATGCTTGTTTGAGAACAAGTTCATTGGGTTGATCCGCCAAGAGTTTTAACTATAGTGCCAATGGTTAAACTCTTAATGGCAATGGTGTAAGTGATCCTTTGACTTGAGATTACCATAGTATCTTGAGTGTGGATTGCTATACTTTGACTCTATTCCTCGGTGCCCGTAAAAGGGTAGCTCATAGGTTAGAGATTGGGTATAGTTTGAAGCATGGAAAGATAGTGAGTAATCAATATAGGATTCACCACTCCTTAATAGGAGAGTATATCCCTTAATGGCCACTTGTTGGAAATATTAACTCATAAATCTTCTGCAGAAGTGATAGTATAACTTGGAAGTAGTTTCAAGGTTATACATCATGGAGAGTTATATTTCTGGAACAAGAAAATATAAATTAGTCATTTAAAAGTATGCACTATACTTTTAGACTAATTGGGATATAGTGTGGTGAAAGGATATTAATTACACGATAACATTGTCATTGAAGGGTATGGTCTACCATATGACTTTCCTATTCACTTGGGTGGTCATGATGCATTGCTAGACGCCACTCATGATCTATAAGTATGAATTGATTAATTAGTGAATTAATGATAAATTAAAAGTGTTTAATTTATCTAGCTCAATTAATGAGTTATAATTTATACTTATTGCCAACGTGAATGGAACCTAATGGGTCACACACATAAAGAACAAAATCTTTGGGTTAAAATGTAATAAAGATAAGTATGAGATACTTATGGGGTTAATTTATGAGATAAATTAACTTAAAGGACTTATTTATAAATATTCTAAGTCTTGCAGGAAATTTGTTTCCTAAAAGAAATAAAGTAACTAATTAGTTTCCTTATGGAATAGATTTCCTAAAGGAGAAGGATTAGCTTAAAGTAAGTTACCTAAACCTTCTTGGTTTCTAATTAGCCTTATTTCCTAAAAGACTAGAATACTACCTCTATAAATAGGTTTATGCTTTGACTCTTGTATTATTATTACTACACACAAAAGAAAACTAGTGAGAGAAAATAGAAAAAAATCTGCACGCCTCTCTCTCTCTCTCTAGGCGTCTCTCTCTCTCTCTCTCCTAAGGGTTAGGGTTTTCTTCTTCTTGTGTTCTTAATAATTCAAGGGAGCTAGCACTCAAAAGTCAAAGCAAGCAAGCCTACAAGGTTCCCAAAGAAGTTGTTCGTGTGGATATCGTTAGAGGCTCTACGCTTGGAGGGCTTTTCGTGGTAGATCTAACATCTTCTTCGAAGGATCTTTGCCTAGAAGCATAGAAATCTTCTGTGCTTAAGGTAATCTTCATGCAAACCCCCTTGTTAATCATATAGATATGTCAAAGAGATCCATGGTTAAGGTAATAAATTTTTATTTTTCCGCTGCGTTACCTATGCTATTACCTTACAGAAGTGGGAGATAAAGTGTTTCTCAAAATCTCTCCATTTAAAGGAGGAATTAAATTTAGGAAAAGGAAGAAACTTTAACCAAGATATGCGGGACCATTCAAAATAGTTAAGCGTGTCGGTAACGTTGCCTATCAATTGGAATTACTATCACAGTTGGCCAAATTGCACAATGTCTTCCATGTGTCTGTCTTGAAAAAATACCACCTGGACCCATGACATGTACTTCAACCAAATGAAATTGAATTTGACGAGACGTTAGCCTATGAAGAGTAGCCAGTTCGAATCCTAGATCGAAAAGTGAAAGAGCTGAGAAATAAACAAATACCACTTGTCAAAATTCTCTGGAAGCATCATGATCTCGAAGAAGCCACCTGGGAAACAGAGGAAGAGATGCGGTGAAGTTATCCCCGACTATTCAAAAATCCAGGTAGAATTTTGAGGACGAAATTCTTTTAAGGGGGGGAGGATGTAACACCCTAGAAATTCATGTAAAACCATTTATTTTATATTATGTCCATTAGGAAAAAAAAAAGGGGGCCGAAATTATTCAAGAAGAAATAAGGAAATGATTTTCTATTTTTACTAGCATGTTGTACCTTCTTCCTTAAGGGTTGTACCTAGAAGTCTTGCAAGATTAATTGGTAAATAAATGATAAAAGTCCCTCCTAATTAAACATAGCCAAGTGGAGTCTACAATGGCAAGAAAGTCAAGCTCTAACTTTGCTCTTGTCTTGCTTTGATTGGTCCAAGTTTTTTTCCATTTCTTTCTCCATATTCTTTTCTACTTTATTTAGCCATTTTTCTCTCTTTTTCTCTCCTTCTTGGCGGCTCTCTATTCTCTCTTTTCTCTTCATTTGCTTCATTTTCTTAGAGCTTTTTACTTCCATTTGATCACTTTTCATCCATAGAAAGTGAGTTAATCTTCCTCCTAAGCAAAGATCTTGCCTTATCAAAGGTTTTCACCAAGAACTTCTCTTCTTATTTCAAGTATAAAATTATAGTTTTGTAGCTTTTAAACCATGTCTCTATTGTTAAGTATGATTTATTTAAGCCATGAAATATGAAGTTTTATTCCATGAATATGAGGTTTATGGACTTGTATGACTTGTAGATAGTGATTTAAACTTGAAATGACATGAATTAAGGATGATTTGGTTGAAGAACCTTGGAGTAGTTTATGTGTTTTTGTGATAAATTTGGGTGAAATTGAAGTGATTTTGATGTGAAATTGGTAGAACTATGTGAGATTGGGTTGTTTGGCTGTTTTTCTTGCAGGTTAAAAATTTTGGGTTAGTCCGATTATAGGGGAAATGCTGCTGAAATTTCAATAAAACCTAAGAAATAAAAGTGAATAGGCTATGATTTAAAGCTTTATAAGCTGTAATTTAGTGATTTGAACGTGCAGAAATTTTTGTAGATTAGCTATTAGTGAATTGAACCTTTCCGAGAAAAACCCTAGAAAATTAGAAAACCCTAATTTCAAAAACCCTAAACCCTAAGGTAAAACCCTAAACTCCAAAACCCTATAAATTAAACCCTAGAAAGACTTGAGGTATTTCTCAAATTTTCTTATTAAATTTCTTAGATTTTAGTCAGGTTTTTATACGACTATTCTCTCTTGAATTTCAGGATCCGGAAGTGAGACCCAACCTTATTGTGAGATATTTTCTTAGGCTTCAGGTGAGTGTTCTTATGTGTGCATGATGCATGAAATGCCATGTTAAACTTAACATTATTATTTGATGAAATGTGTTACTTGAGGAAAGATGTGTACTTTATCGCATCGATTCCGCAATGTGTTATATGCTTTCACTATTAAATGTGTTATTTGTGCTTGAGACTTCCGTGACTAACTTCACCGTTACTTCACGGTTAGTCAACTCAGTTGTGCTTGGGAGGTTATAAGGTGTTGGGTGTTTTAGGGCGTAGTTGAATTCCTCAAAGATGCCAACTCCGGATTGAACTTTCTTGCTTGTTGGCCCTTCCAAGGTTGAGATTACTCCCTGGATGTGGAAGCCTGTACGGAGGTTACAAGGTGAATGGTGGTTAGGGTACTTGCTTGTTTATACTGGTATGTTCTTTGGTGAGGACCTGAGCTATTATCTCTGTTAGTGTATGCCCTAAAACCAAGATGGTTTAAGGTGTTTTGTGTTACACTTATTTATGTTATATTTATCCATGTGGTATTTTTCTTTATCATCTATACTTGTATTTCCATGTTATTTGTTTGATTGATAAAGTCCTTAGAATATTGACTGTGTATTAGAGATTGTAAGGGTTACAATTATGAGACTCTAATACATAAAGTTATATTCTTAAATATCCCTAGTCGTAGAATTAATGAGATTGGACATCATTAATACGGATAGACTAGCACATACTTTGCCTCTACTTATGGTAAGTAGTAGTTGATCTCATTGACTATGGTGTGCGTGACACTTAAGCTGGTATGTGGATGCTTGTTTGAGAACAAGTTCATTGGATTGATCCGCCAAGAGTTTCAACTATAGTGCCAATGGTTGAACTCTTAATGGCAATGGTGTAAGTGATCCTTTGACTTGAGATTACCATAGTATCTTGAGTGTGAATTGCTATACTTTGACTCTATTCCTCGGTGCTCGTAAAAGGGTAGCCCATAGGTTAGAGATTGGGTATAGTTTGAAGCATGGAAAGATAGTGAGTAATCAGATATAGGATTCACCACTCCTTAATAGGAGAGTATATCCCTTTATGGCCACTTGTTGGAAATATTAACTCATAAATCTTCTGCAGAAGTGATAGTATAACTTGGAAGTAGTTTTAAGGTTATACATCATGGAGAAGTTATATTTCTGGAACAAGAAAATATAAATTAGTCATTTAAAAGTATGCACAATACTTATAGACTAATTGGGATATAGTGTGGTGAAAGGATATTAATTACACGGTAACATTGTCATTGAAAGGTATGGTCTACCATATGACTTTTCTATTCACTTTGGGTGGTCATGATGCACTTGCTAGACGCCACTCATGATCTATAAGTATGAATTGATTAATTAGTGAATTAATGATAAATTAAAGGTGTTTAATTTATCTAGCTCAATTAATGAGTTATAATTTATACTTATTGCCAACGTGAATGGAACCTAATGGGTCACACACATAAAGAACAAAATCTTTGGGTTAAAATGTAATTAAGATAAGTATGAGATACTTATGGGGTTAATTTATGAGATAAATTATTTAAAGGACTTATTTATAAATATTCTAAGTCTTGCAGGAAATTAGTTTCCTAAGAGAAATAAAGTAACTAGTTGGTTTCCTTATGGAATAGATTTCCTAAAGGAGAAAGGATTAGCTTAAAGTAAGTTGCCTAAACCTTCTTGGTTTCCAATTAGCTTTATTTCCTAAAAGACTAGATTACTTCCTCTATAAATAGGTTTATGCCTTGACTCTTGAATTATTATTGCAACACAAAAGAAAAACTAGTGAGAGAAAAATTGAAAGAAAGAACCACACCTCTTCTTCTCTCTCTAGGCGTCTCTCTCTATCTCTCCTAATTGTTAGGTTTTTCTTCTTCTTGTGTTCTTAAATAATTCAAGGGAGTTAGCACTCAAAATTCAAAGGAAGCAAGCCTTCAAGGTTCCCAAAGAAGTTGTTCGTGTGGATATCGTTAGAGGTTCAACGCTTGGAGGGCTTTTCCGGTAGATCTAACATCTTCTTCGAAGGATCTTTGACTAGAAGCATAGAAATCTTCTGTGCTTAAGGTAATCTTCATGCGAACCCCTTGTTAATCATATAGACATGTCAAAGAGATCCGTGGTTAAGGTAATAAATTTTTATTTTTCCACTGCGTTACCTATGCTATTACCTTACAATCTCGGTCCGAACGTCTTGGTTACATGTTCAGTGCTTGCTACTTCTGTGGTTGAGCTTGCTTCCGTAGTTGAGCCCCGTATCTGCCATTGACTACTTGTTAATTAACTTGTTCATATATTTTTTATTTAACTTGTCAAATATTTTTATTGAATAAAATTATATTTTACTGGTATGGCTACATGACTTGAGCACTCACTGGGCTATTATAGCTCATCCCGTTTATTTGTTTTCTTTAACTAGGTTTCCCAAAATACTAAAGCTGGAAAAGCTGATTTTGGACCTAGTAAATGTTTTGTTTAATGTATTTTGATAGCCTAAATGTGTAGGCTTTTATTGTAAATATGATTTATATTTTGGGATGTAAAAACTCTTGTGATATTTATACTTTCAAGTTAATTTTATGAATGTATTTCTTTATGAATATATTATATTTTGGGTTAAGTACGCTTGGATGTTGAGCGAGTGCGTGATTCGAGTCCTAGCGAGAGCTAGGTAGGTAGTCCGCTAAGTCCTTTGGTGCGCCTCTGAGTAAGGTGGGGTTGTCACAGAGCTAGCATCCCTCCTTGTGTATGGGTTTTGCCAATAAAAAAAATTAATTTTCCTTATTTTTCCCCTTTTTAGATTGTAGTTAGGTCCCCTAATGTAATAGATATGGCTCGTATGCTATGTGTTTATGTGTTTTAATCGCTTCCCTTAGGTCTTTGCATCTAGAATATTATGTTTGTGTGTTATATGCTTATGTGCTTACATGTTTTACTTGCTTTCCTTAGGATTTGGTATTTAGATATTATGCTTATGTACTCCTACATGCTTCTGTATGCTCCTATTTGTTCCTATGTGCTTACTGCTTTATTTGCTTCGTTATGATATGTGTATATCGTCGCCACACTAGTCCAACGCTAGTTGTGGTTCATTATCATTTTTCCTCGCTAGTCCAATGCTAGTGAAGGTTTATATATATGGGTTAGTCCAACGCTAGACCTTCTAAGCCCTTTTTTGCATTAATCTCATCCCTTTTATGCATTTCATTTCGTTTCATGCATTTTTCTAATTTTTTAGGATTTTCTTCCATTTGTATAATATTTTCATGTAGATTATCCCTTTTCCAATAATTATATAATGCATGACATCTAGATTGCATTTCATATAGAATTTTAGGATAAATATGTGATAGCCCCACCTTACCCAGAGGCGCACCAAAGGGCTTAGCAGACTGTCTGCCTAGCTCTCGCCAAGACTCGAATCACGCACTCACTCAAACATCCAAGCACACTTAAATCAAAATAAAATACATTCATAATGAAATACATTCATTTAATTCATTTGAAAGTACAAATATCACAAGAAGTTTACATCCCAAAATATACATAGTATTTACAATAAAAGCCTACACAATTAGGCTATCAAAATACATGAAACAAAACATTTACTATGTCCAAAATCAGCTTTTCCAGCTTTAGTATTTTGGGAAACCTGGTTAAAGAAAACAAATGAACGGGATGAGCTATAATAGCCCAGTGAGTGTCCAAGTCATGCAACCATACCAGGAATTCATTATTTTATGGAATAAAATAATTGACAAGATTAAATAAGCAGGGTATAAACAAATTAATTAACAAGTAGTCAATGGCGGATATAGGGCTCAACTACGGGAGCAAGCTCGACCGCAGGAGAAACAAGTACCGATCATGTAACCATGACATTGGGACCTAGATAATAGCTCAGGTCCTCACCAAGGGTCATATCAGTAGTATCAAGCAAGTACCCTAACCACCATTCACCTTATAACCTCCGAACAGGCTACCACATCCAGGGAGTAATCTCGACCTTGGAGGGCCAACACGCAAGAAAGTTCAATCCGGAGTTGGCCTCTTTGAGGATTCACAACTCAAGGGGAAAGAACAACACGCCCTAAAACACCCAGCACCTTATATCCTCCCACACATGTCCGGGTTGACTAACCGTAAAGTAACGGTGAAGTTAGTCACGGTAGCCTCAAGCACAAGTAACACATTTGATCACGAAAGCATGTAATACATTGCGGAATAGATGTGGTAAAGTACACATCTTTCCTCAAGTAACATATGTCATAAAATAACAATTACAATTATAGCATAATATTTCATAACATAACATTCTCAAGTATGACAAAGCATTTCATGCATCATGCACACATGGAGACACTCACCTGGAATGCCTATGAAAATATTTCGTAGAATGGTCGCGATTCGCTTTCGGGTCCTGAAATTTAAAAGAAATAATCTAATGAAAACCTGATTAAAACCCTAAGTAAATTAGTAAGAAAATTCAAGAGATAACCCAATTATTTTTAGGGTTTCATTTCTAGGGTTTTAGAGTTTAGGGTTTTGGATTTAGGGTTTTCTTGTTCTAGGAAAATTTAATTCATCACTAGATCATTTTCTAAAAATTTCTGCACACTAAACTCTCCAAATTTAACATATCCTAAGTTAGAAATTTCATTTATCATTTTTCCTTTCTTTATTTCTATCGAAATTTCGGCAGCATCTCCCCTTAAAATCGGACTAACCCAAAATTTTTCCTGCAAGAAATCAACCATCCAATCCAACATTCAACAAGTTCTACAACTTATATGTTTAAATCCAACTCAATTTCACTCAAAATTCCACTCAAATTCAAGATTTCAAGTCCAAGTTTCTTCAGCCAAGCAACATATAATACATGAAATTTCAAGGTTTACATGCTATCTACTAGTCTTTCTAACCAAGAGAAAACTTTATCTAACAAGTAAAACTTCATTTTAAACTTAAATCTTCAAATTGTAGTAATAAGAATCTAGTATTAAACTAGTACAAAAGACTAAATAAAACTTGAAATTAATAGCAAAAGTTCATAGTAGATACCTTAAACAAGCTTAGAACTTTGCTTAGGAAGAAGAGAAGCTCACTTTCTATGGTGAAGTTGTCCAAAGTTTGGAGAGAAAGCTTCAAGAAGATGAAAACTAAAGAGAGAAGAAAATGAAGTAGGAGGGCCGGCCAAGAAGAGAAGAAAAGAGAAAGAAATAGGACAAGAAAATAGAAAAGAAATAAAGAAAATAATGGGAAAAAGAATGACCAATTATAGCAAGACAAGAGTCATGCTAGGTGTTATGCTTTTAATGAAATAGTGACCAACTTGGTTAATTTTGATTGGTGATGATTTTAATCATTTATCTCCTAGTAATTAACAACTTTATAGCACAAAATTAAAGCAAAAAGAGAGAAAATAGGGAGAGAGAGGGCCGGCCATGAGGAGAGGGGAAAAGACAAGAAATTAAGTGAAATTTTGAGTTAATTTTTGAACTAAAGCTCAATTAGTCAAAAGGCTTAATAATGGTAGAGTTAGTTAGTCAAAATTAGACACTATTATAAACTAATGGTCCAATGAAATTAATCCAAATTTACTACTTAGGTGTCCCACTTAATAATGAAAGAATCTTTTATAGTTAACCTAATTAACTTGAGAAATCTTCCAACTAATAAATCAAGGATTAATACTAAACTTCAAATAAAAGAATTTCTCTTTTAAGTACATTTTCAATTTTCCCCTTTTGTTTTCTTTTCTCATTTTTTTCTACTATGGACGTACATGAATTAAATAATTCTTATATGAATTTCTAGGGTGTTACAAAATAGGTCATTTTCTTGCCTAGGTTAGAAAGAGTCACCTTTCGAATATGGAAAATGGTCGAGTATGGCTCTTGTAGACTTAATGTACTATTCACCCTCTATAAGTAGGAAAATCATGTCCTGAGTCTTAATTCTCCATACCTATTAAGTTGCATTCCTTTTCCTTTGTCACTTATATCTATATAAATTATATTTTCATTTTTATCTTTCTCTTCTTTTTGAGTCTATTTTTGCTTAACTTGTGACTTCTTCGAGGTTTGATTTTGGAGTTTTGCAATTAATGTGATAATTCTCGTTTAACTTCAAAGGGACATTTTGCCCCACTCGATGTTTCTTTTAGATTTAGATTTGCATTCATATAGTAATATCCAAATGTGATAAAATTTTAGTGTTATGTTAGAAAAGTTTCGACCAAACCTTTTAACTAGCCTCAACTAGGTTGAAAGGGTGCCTTAGGCACAAACCTTTACCTTCTCTTTCTTCAACTGTGACTACCAAACCCACTTTTCGCTCGTTTTCAAAGACTTGGAGTTGTCTAGAAAGGGTTTTCTCATTTTTCTTACATTCTTCTCAAAAAATTTTTTGTAAAGAAAGCATTCTTGATTTTCTTACCTTCTGTAATAAAATATTTTCTGGAGACTTGGTACACCAAAACTCAATGCAAAGTGGCAACTCCTTTTATAGAAACCCTTTTTCAAACTTTGTTTTTAGCCAAAACTGCCGCATTGTTCAAAAGTCCAAGCCTTTTTTTTTTGTTTTGCTTCCAAAAAAGTAAAAATAATTTTCTAAAAGCTTTTTTTTTTTGAAAAACCATTTTTTTCTTCTTATTTATTTTCTTCCTTTTCAAAATAGGGAGCGACAGATTTTGGCGACACCACTAGAGATCACTAGTGTGTCCGAGTATTAGGTTTAGTCACCTTTTCCTTTTTTAACCCTTTTATTTTTTTGCATTTGGATGTTTAGGATTGCATTTTTCTTTTTAGTATTTTCTTTGTATTTCACACATGCATCTTTGTCTTTTGTTTCTCTATGTGATGTATGGTTTAATTATCTTTACTATGTTCGTATCGCGCTTGCATTTGAGAGGGGGTTAGTCACCTTTAGAGCCTTTTGCGTGTTGATATCATTATTCCTTCCTCTAACAGGAGTACTTCATATGTGCATATGTTATTTTTACCCTTTTTTCTCTTTCTAGTGATTGTTACCCACTCATCCCTATTAGGATCAGGATTGATCTGTCTAGATATATGATCATGGCACGATGTGCACATAACAATGTCTAGCAGATAACCTGGACTCTCGACTTGGATCCCTGAGTCTATAGTTTGGGAATTTTAAGAGTTGATCCCTTGAACATGTGGCCGTGGCTTGACATACGCGTAGCAGTGTCTAGGAGATCACTCGAGCCACCAACTAAGGGTTTTGGGATTGATGACCCTTACCCTTTGGTCTGAAGGCTTGGGAATCGACAGCTTTATCAAATCTAGATGCATTAGTGAGCCTAACCTCATGCATCTATGTAGAATAGCCTAAGATAGAGTCTACCTTACCTTGTTAGGGGCACTAGGCACAAGAGGAGGGAGTATACCCCCTTTTGTCTTCTTTTATCTTTCTGTATCATTTCTTGCTCCAATGTATTATATGCTATTTGTTAAATGAAAAAAATGCCTTAGAATAAAGAGCACTAGCATAGTGCCCTCATAGGAAACCAACCCATTTTTGACATGTTTAAATTTTCGTCTCACAACTAATTTCTTCGAGAAAGATGGATATAGAATATTTATGAATTTTTACAAATTTCATTTTTGTAAACAAAAACACCAATGGGTCCAATCATTGTAATTTCTTGAAGCACAAAAATTTGATTTTAACTCGTATATCCCTGAATAGAGTTGTAACTCCAGGTCTTCTTGCAAAGCATTTTATTCATCCTTATGGTACCTAACAGTTTTGTCCATGCCTGATTTTTTTAAAATCAATAAATGTATTCACGTGGTCAAACTTTTGCACATTTTATGTTTATTCTTTCCAAAGAAATTGCACATTATTTTTTGCCTTATCCCCCACCCTCCCTTCCCACGCTATACACAAAGGTTTTTAAGATATATTTCATTTTCAAGTATTTACATTAATAAACTGGCATTTTTAACTTATGTATCCCTTGATAGTGTTGTAATTTTTAGACCTATTTCAATGTTGTAGCCTATAACTGTCGCATCCGAAAAATGTAAAAGGTAAAAGGTGTACTAAGTGGGGTCGCTGCCTGTCGCGTTCCGAAAAGACGGTCCAGTCCGAGACCCTTTTTAACAAAGCAAGTTTTGGGAAAAACCGTGTGCGTGTGTGAAAAATTAAATTTTAGTAAAAAAATGTATTTTAAGAAAAATGATATTTTAAAAGAAAACGAGGCCGGGACTAAAAATGCGACAGGTTTGGCCAAATAATTTTTTAAAAAAGGGTTTTATTTTTAAAATGGAGTCGCCACTTGGTACTAAGTTAGGGTGTACCAAGTCACCCGAAAAATTGTTTAATAGAAATAAAAATAAAATTTAAAAAAAAAACATTTTAAAACCCTTTTTCGACTCTTGTCTACGAAAAAACGAGAGAAAAAGGTTCGGGAGTCACATTTGAAGAAAGGGAAGGCAAAGACTTGCGCCTAAGGCACCCTTTCAACCTAGCCGAGGCTAGTTGCGAGGTTTAATCAAAATTTCCTAAATTAACCCTAAATTCTATCGTGTTCGGATGTATTTAAATGAATGCAAATCCTAAATCTAAATGTGGATATCAGAAGGGTCGGCATATTCCGTCGAGGTTTGGTCGGAATTATCGCATTAATTGCGAAACCCGAGTCGAGACCTCGAGGGAGTCACGAGTGTGAATGCAAAAAATAAAATGCAAAAAGAAAAGAAAATAATAATATAGATAATAAGTGGCCGAAGAAAGTGGGAATGCAACATGACGGGTACGGGGGACTAATATCTCGTGACTGAATATTCCTACTCACGGAGGGGGGAACGGCCTGTACACCACCACTTCCCAAGTGAATAGACGACTATTTATAGTCAAATCACACAAATGTCTTAATTTCTAAGTGAGATGCAACCTAGATGTCATGCATTTTAAAAAATGTGTCAAAATAATACTAATAGTAATAAAATCACACTAAATGGAAAGAAAACTAAAAGTGTGTGAAATGTGAAATACTCACGAATACACCTAACACTAAGATGCCCTAAGGGTCTAGCATTGGACTAGCCCGTTTTAAAAAAAATTCCACTAGCGTTGGACTAGTGGGAAAAGAAAGAAACCACAACTAGTGTTGGACTAGTGTGGTGACGGAATACTATAAATTATGAATTTAAATAGTAAAGCATGAATTAAAAGCAAATTAAACATGTAAAAACATATAAGATTACATAGGAGCACGTAGCACATAGACATAATATCTAAATGCAAAGTCTTAATGAAAGCGGTAAATCACATAAGCACACAAGTACACAAAAACAAATAAACCCTAACTATTACATCGCGGGGGGGGGGTTTGATTTACAATTTAAGCGGGGAAAATTAAAAATATCCTATCTATTACATTTTCTATCTAATTACACAAATTTTGCTAAAATATGAGGAAAATAATCTAATTATTACATTGACTAGCCAAATACAAAAATATTACATTTTTTCGTCAAAATAATAAAATTTTAAAATTTTATAACGCAAGAATAAATAAATACGCAAAAAGTGCATAACATGAGAAACGCATAAAAAATTTGCATAAAATATCACATTAGAACACGTTAGAGCACATAAAAGAAAAATAATGAGAGATCGGGACACCTCTTTGAAGACCCGGTACTAATACTACTCAAAATGAACAAACAAGTCAAAGCATCTCGGTATAATCAAAATAAAACCCAAAATATATAACTATTGACGAATTGAGATAAAAAAAAATGAATTCTAACAACTACGAGGAAAAAATAAAATTCAATAAAACTCAAGGGGTAAAACTTAAAAAATTCACATAAACGGGGGGGCAAAAAATGTAAATTTAAGCAAGTAAAAGGGCACAAAATATAAATTTCAGCAACTAATGGGCTTAATTGCAATTAATAAAAACTTGATTAAAAGAAATTAGAATTAGGGGGGGTCAATTTATGAAAGGCAAGGACTCAATTGCATAAAGTAATAAATCTTCAGAGGCAAAATTGTCAATACAAAAGGAAAAGGGGACTTTAACATAAATATTATTTTATGTAGGAATAAGTAAGACTAAACTAGATTAATTATCTGAAATTACTTAATCAAGTTAAAAATTAATTAATAACTAAACTTAATCTAAGCAAAAAAATTAAAACAAAATCACAACTAATTAGGAAATTACATAAACTAAAAAAAAACTAAAAGGTCATAAAAATTAAATCCCTAAATTCGCTTTCTAATATTTTCCCAAAATTCCCTCTCTTTCTTCTACTCTCACTCTCTCCCCGTCCGAATTTCTGTCTTCCTTTCTCTTTATCTCTGCAACTTCTCCACCGAATCTCTGCATCTCTCTTCTCTCTCGCATCTGATTTCACCTTCTCTTTTTTAGCCCTCTCTATTTCTCTCCCTCTCCAGTGTTCTCCCTCTGTCTTTCTTCATTTCACTCCCCTCTGTTTCTTTCGATTTTCTTCCTCTGTTCTTTCCTCTCTCTCGAAATCTCTCTCACGGTCTATCTCCCTTTCTCCCTACTTCTTCTTCCTTCTTCCCCTCCGATTCTGTCTATTCTCTTTCCCGTTCTTCTCACTCACGCTCTTTCGTTCTCTCTCTTGTGTTCTCCCTCCCTGATTTCGATTTCTCTTCTCCTCGCCACTCTCTCTCTCTCGCGCGTCCCCTTCTTAACTCCGCTTCTCTCTCAGCTTCCCCAAAGCAGCAGAATCAAAAAAATTTTTTTAATCAATTTTCTCTTTCGAAGCAGGGACAGGGAAACGTGGAGATGGGGCAGTGATGTTGGTGCTAATTTATGGTTTGTTCTGCAGGTATTGAAGCTGGTAATTGGGTGATGTTTGTGCTTGTAAATGGAGGAGCTTGGGATTGATTTTCGTGATTTAATGGTGCTGATAGGTGGCTTGGGGTTATTGTTGGACTTGGTCTGTGCTTATTTCTGTGCAATTGTGTGTGACTGATGCATGTTACTGTGTGTGTTTGAGTGACTGTGTGCGTTGGTGTGCGTGAAATTGAATGTGTGTTGTGTGTGGAATTAGTGATGGTTGGGTGAAGTTGCTGGCGGTTGAAGAGGGAAGAAGGTTTTATGGTTGTTGAGGGCTGATTTTTCTTGATGTTCATGGGCTGTATTCGTGACTTTGGTGACTGAAATCATGGAATTTGTCTATTGTGTTTTTCTTGCAGGTGACTGATTTTGGCTGTAATTCAGTTAGGGAGGGCTGTTTTTGTGGGTAATATTCAATTGGTGGAGTTTGTTGGTTGTAATGGTGGAATCGCAGGGGAGAGTTTGAGCAGGTAGTGGTGAACGGTGGGGATGAGTGTTGAGGTTGTGTGTTTGTTGTTCCTTTTGCAGGTGTGAGAGACGTGGTTGGCAATAGGGGAGTTTTGCTGATTTGGATTGGCAGTGACAGGAGAGGCTTGGATTGTTGTTGTTTGGTTGTTTTCTTTTGCACGCACTGGATGGTGATGGAGGGACTGGATGGCAGTGAACTGGTGATGAACAAATGGTGAGTTCAATTGTGAGTTGAATTTGTTCACATCTCTGTTTGGGAGGCGTTGATGGTAGTAGAACGGTGGCAATGGAAGAAACTTAACCGGAGTTTGTGGTTGAGAAAATGGTGGAACTAAAATCTGTGATGGGCTTCTTTTTTCTGGTGGAGGGGGAGGAGGATACGGTGGCAGAAGAATTGAACCCATGGAGATGAAGATGCAC
The DNA here is from genome assembly GCA_024721245.1 of Mitragyna speciosa. Classification (NCBI taxonomy): domain Eukaryota; kingdom Viridiplantae; phylum Streptophyta; class Magnoliopsida; order Gentianales; family Rubiaceae; genus Mitragyna; species Mitragyna speciosa. Next base: position 13,947,188 of record CM045561.1, read on the forward strand.
AACAGGACCCAGATATGAAAAACAAAACCAGAAAAGGAACGAAAGAAAAAGAAACAACAACAAAACAAAATGCAAAATATTCAACCAAAATCACCAAGAAAATACATTCAATTGATCAGGTTTATACAAGAATAGAAACAAAATGGATTAAATTAAAAAAAGAACTCACCTTTTAACTTGAAGAAGGATGAACAAAAAAATTGAAACCAGGAACAGTAAGCAGAAAACAAAAATGGCGGCTCTAGTGTGTGTAGTGAGTGTGAAGTGTGTGTGTTTTTAATCTAAAAAATCACAAAAGAAGTAGTGTTATAGGGTTTTCTCTTTTTTTCTTCCCTTTTTTGTTTAATCCCTAAGTGGGGTATTTATAGTACACAAATCTTAACCTCCAAGAAAGGGCTAAAAGACCAAAATGCCCTTGACTACAAAAATTATAATTTTATCCTTAAAATTTATTTTTCACAATAATAAAAAAAATCAAGAAAAATGTAAATAATAAATTCATTAACACTAATTCACTTTGCAAAAATTAGAAACTTAGAAACATGTTTAAAAACTAAAAACGAATTTTGGGACTCAACAACTGGTAAAAATGAGTTTGGAATGTGAAATGACAATTTTGCCCTTGGATGACAAAATTCACAAAAAAATAGTTATTGTCCTCAGAAAATTATCAAAAATTACAAATAAGTTTAAAACACTAGAAAATACATTTTTGACTCAAAATTGGTGAAAAATGAATTTAATTTATAAAATAACGATTTTGCCTTTAGGCAATGAAAATTTGCAGAAAAATATTTATTGACCTCAAAAAATTATCAAAAATTAAAAATAATCTTAAAACATTGGAAAATGCCTTTTCGACTCAAAATTTGACAAAAATGAATTTAATTTGTAAAATGACGATTTTGCCTTTAGGCAATGAAAATTTGCAGAAAAATAACTATTGACCTCAAAAATTAAGAAAAATTAAAAATAATCTTAAAACATTGGAAAACGCCTTTTCGACTCAAAATTTGACAAAAATGAATTTAATTTGTAAAATGACGATTTTGCCCTTGAGCAATGAAAATTTGCAGAAAAATAACTATTGACCTCAAAAAAATTAAGAAAATTCATAAACATGCCTCAAGAATTTGAAAAATGAATTTGGAACTTAAAATGATCTAAAATGGTATTCGCGAGACGAAATTACCATTTTGCCCTTATGCTAGTAAAAATATAAAAAATACTAATTAAATCTAGAAAAATCATAAGAAATTAATAAATTCATATAACAGTAAAAATATGAATTTAAAGCCCCCAAAAATTGTTAGAAAAATATTTACAGATAAAATTACTATTTTGTCCCCCAAATTATTGAAAAATTAAAAATTTGTCACAAAAGTGCAAACATGCCCCCCCATGTCTGAAAATAAATAGTGTGTCAAAATTTGGTGTCTACAGTTTGCCCCTCTTTGTCGGAAATCTCGCAGAGATTTCAGACAAAGACGTAGACAACACCAAATTTTGACTCACACAAATATGAAAATAAATGTAAGTGCAAACTGAGGCGATCATCCAAATGTAAGACAAACAAGTAAATATGTAAAAAATGTGACCGAGCTCCCAAAGAGTTGCCTACGTATCCAAATGAAGAGAATCAGGTCAAACGTAGTTTAGATGCAGGTAAACGATGGATGCGAAATAGAATTACAAATTGTAACACAAGAGTTCAGATTTGTGATCAAAAGAAAGAAATGCAACATTCGAATTGCTAAGCAAAGATAACATAGATTGATACGAGACTGCAAGACAAAGCAAAACGCTTAAACTAAAGACAAAAGAATGAGTTCAGGTTGCTAAACGAAACAAATACTGACAAGACAAATGCAATGTCTGGGTTGCCAGACTTGAAAATGTAAATAAACATATGCCGTTCAGTGCTGCTGAACGGATGCATGACCTTGGGCTGCCAAGATTGATGAATGCAAAGTTTGGGCTGCCAAACTTAAGAAAGTAAATAAATGATCCTGGGCTACCAGGAATCATAAATGCAAAGTCTGGGCTGCTAGACTTGGAAACATAAATAAACAGATGCCGATCAGGCTGCTGGACGGATGCATGACCTTGGGCTGCCAAGGTTGATGAATGCAAAGTTGGGTTGCCAAACTTAAGAAAGTAAATAAATGATCCTGGGCTATTAGGAATCATAAATGCAAGGTCTGGGCTGCCAGACTTGAAAACATAAATAAACAGATGCCGACCAGGCTGCTGGACGGATGCATGACCTTGGGCTGCCAAGGTTGATGAATGCAAAGTTGGGCTGCCAACTTGAAAAAAGTAAATAAACGATCCTGGGCTGCCAGGAATCATAAATGCAAGGTCTGGGCTGCCAGACTTGGAAACATAAATAAAAGATGCCGACCAGGCTGCTGGACGGATGCATGACCTTGGGCTGCCAAGGTTGATGAATGCAAAGTTGGGCTGCCAACTTGAAAAAGTAAATAAATGATCCTGGGCTGTCAGGAATCATAAATGCAAGGTCAGGGCTGCCAGACTTGGAAACATAAATAAAAGATGCCGACCAGGCTGCTGGACGGATGCATGACCTTGGGCTGCCAAGGTTGATGAATGCGAAAGTTGGGCTGCCAACTTGAAAAAGTAAATAAATGATCCTGGGCTGCCAGGAATCATAAATGCAAGGTCAGGGCTGCCAGACTTGGAAACATAAATAAAAGATGCCGACCAGGCTGCTGGACGGATACATGACCTTGGGCTGCCAAGGTTGATGAATGCGAAATTGGGCTGCCAACTTGAAAAAGTAAATAAATGATCCTGGGCTGCCAGGAATCATAAATGCAAGGTCTGGGCTGACAGACTTGGAACATAAATAAACAGATGCCGACCAGGTTGCTGGACGGATGCATGACCTTGGGCTGCCAAGGTTGATGAATGCAAAGTTGGGCTGCCAACTTGAAAAAAGTTAAATGATGATCCTGGGCTGCCAGGAATCATAAATGCAAGGTCTGGGCTGCCAGACTTGGAAACATAAATAAACAGATGCCGACCAGGCTGCTGGACGGATGCATGACCTTGGGCTGCCAAGGTTGATGAATGTAAAGTTGGGCTGCCAACTTGAAAAAGTAAATAGATGATCCTGGGCTGCCAGGAATCATAAATGTAAGGTCTGGGCTGCCAGACTTGGAAACATAAGTAAAAGATGCCGACCAGGCTGCTGGACGGATACATGACAAAATTAAGACATCAAGAAACTAAAAAGCCATCATCAAATGTTGCATCCAAATCAACACAACTTGTCAAAAATTTTTCAAAAAATTTTTGCCCCAGTGTATGGTATCAAATTAATCCGAAACCACTCTTTTTGAGATTTGGTATTAAAATCTATTTAAATTCATCCCTTGCAAAAAGCTTGTCCCATTACAAATGAATCTCAAAATCAAATTTTTTGCCAAAAAATTTGCCCAGTGTCAATTTTTGAAATCAAAAAAATTTTTTTTTTTTGAATTGCACTTTTGCTCAAATCATCATTATCTGAAAAATTGCCCCAGTTTTCACTCTTGATGAAAGCCTCAATTGATGACGATGTGGTTGCACCTGTGAAAAGAGAAAACAATACAATTGCAAAAGTGATGCCACCATCTGACGGTCCCTTGACTATTGCATATAAACATGAGTATCACAATCCAGGATCCTGAATTGGTCTCCGGTCCTTGCTTCGTGACATTTTCTGATTCCAAAATTCTCTGATCCATGATTTGCAATAATTGCCCTGTGTGCTCTCCCATATGCCTCTCAGGATCTCGATAAATTTAGGATCACTTTTGCTTATATTGCACACTAAGACAAAAAAAATGTCATGTTTTTTTTAAATGAAAAATGAATATATCACCGAAAAATCTGACAAATGCAATGACAAAAGAAATTCTATACACTAAATATTTTCGTATATGTATATATAAAACTTTCAATAACAACTAACAATTAATCATTATGTTCGAATGAAAAATTAATTTCCAGCGACAACTCCGAAGAAATCTGCCATTTTGATCCTCTGGATGTCGTTTCACTTGAATTCTGATATTGCTCCAAGATGATCAATACAGAAGAAAATTCTCAAGTAACCAAGGTCACCAACTTCTGCAAAGAACTCCACATCTACCACAGGCGTATTCTATTTTCCTCACTTGTGAACCTTCAATTTGTAATTTCCCGACCTCAGCGCCTTTTCAGGTTTTCACCGAGGTTTCCCCCTTCCTTCTTTTTCTTCTTCTTTTTTTTTTTTTTTCAGCGCCCTTTTGGGTTTTCGCTTTTGTAGAGAGAAAAGAGAACAATCAATATTCAAATCCTGGCCGATCATTTCCCATTTTATAAAGTCAGACTAGTATAAAAATGTTTGGCATCAGTAAAATAATCTTCCCTTGATGGATTAGGGATGGATATATTAACATCATATGCCTTATTGGTTTGCAAATTTTCATTTCAAAATTATCACAAAATAAAGACGGAGGTCGGTAACATTCTCGGTTTTTGTAACGGAGTCAGGTAAGGTGTTTGAAAGGTTAAGGTCGGAAAGCAGAATTCATGAAAAGGTTGATTATCTTGAGGTCGCATTTTCAAAAATACTTATCCTAACTTTATTCTTTGCCCTTTTGGGTTTTACTCTTTTTTTTTTTTGCCCCAGTTTGTTACTTTCCATGGGGTTTTCTTTTGGTATCATTTTTCATTTCATTTTTTTTTACGCAACAGCCAATAGATAAAAATTGCCCTAGTATGGGGTGCGACCATCAAGTGGGTTATGAAACGAAATTCATAGATTCTGAAGGCTCAAATGGGAAAAACTAAGGAAAAATGTTTAAGGGAAAAGAAAGAAGGCCCGCCATTGATCCGTCCTCTTTTGCTAACAATTTTAAAAGAAAATTTACCAATCAAATGTAAAACCTTTTTACCATGTCTGAATTGATGATCTGGAGAAACACTTGACCATCCATTTCTGTCAGAATAAGGCCTCCTCCTGATAGTACTTTTTTCACCGATGAATGGACCTTGCCAATTTGGAGCAAATTTGCCCTTAGCTTCTTCTTGATTTGGAAGGATTTGCTTCAAGACTTTATCTCCAACCTCAAACAGACGCGATCTGACTTTCTTATTGTAAGCCCGAGCCATTCGTCATTGGTAACATTGTCCATGACAAACAGCATTCAACCTCTTCTCATCAATGAGTGCCAACTGTTCATGGCGTTCCCTTAACCACTCGACCTCTTCTAATTGGGCTTCCATTAGAATGCGTAAAGAAGGAATTTCTATTTCTGCAGGTAAAACTGTCCTCCATTCCATACATAAGAGAATAAGGAGTTGCCCCAATTGAAGTTCTGATTGCTGTCCTGTAGGCCAAAAGTGCAAAGGGCAACTTCTCGTGCCAATCTCGATAAGTATCAATCATCTTTCGAATGATTTTCTTCAAATTCTTATTGGCGGCTTCAACGGCACCATTGGCCTTAGGTCTGTAGATAGCAGAGTTTCTGTGCTTGATCTTGAATAGACCACACAATCCATCTATCATGTCATTATTGAGATTCCTTGCATTGTCGGTGATCAAAGTTTCTGGTACACCAAAACGACAAATGATATGGTTCTTGAGAAAATCTGCTACCACTTTCTTGGTCACTTGCTTGTAAGATTCTGCTTCTACCTATTTGGTGAAATACTCAATTGCCACAAGGATGAATTTGTGCCCATTTGAAGCAGGAGGATCAATTATCCCAATGACATCCATTCCCCACATTGAGCATGGCCAAGGAGCAGTCATACTGTGGAGTTCCGAACGAGGAGCATGTATCACATCACCATGCATTTGACACTTAACGCACTTTCTGACGAACTCAACACAGTCATGCTCCATGGTAAACCAAAAATGTCCAGTTCTCATTATCTTTTTGGCCAACAAGTGTCCATTCATATGTGACCCGCACACGCCGCTGTGTACTTCTCTCATCAAATATTCAGCTTCCTTTTCATCTACACATCTCAAAAGGCCCAGATCATTTGACCTTTTATACAATACTTCTCCATTCAAGAAAAATCTCGTAGACATCCTTCGGAGAAAATTCTTATCCTTTGTACTGATGCCTGAGGGATAGCATCCATTCTTTAAATATTCTTTCAAATCATGAAACCATGGAAGGCCATCAGACTCCTGCTCAATACGCAGACAGTGAGCTGGTTCTTCTTGAATCTTGATGGAGATGGGTTCGATCACTACATCATCAGGGTGACTGATCATGGAAGACAAAGTTGCTAACGCATCTGCGAATATATTTCGACTACGCGGAATGTGAGTGAATTCCAAAGTTTTGAATTGCCTGGCAAGAGTGAGTAAGCAACAATGATACGGAATGATCTTAGAATCCCGAGTTATCCATTTTCCCAATGTTTGATGGACCAACAAGTCAGAATCACTGAACACTGCTAACTCTCTAATATCCATATCCAATGCCATCTTCAAACCCAAAATGCAAGCTTCATACTCGGCCATGTTATTAGTGCAATCAAACTTCAATTTAGCTGTAACAGGATAATGTTTTCCATGAGGTGATATCAGAACTGCACCTATTCCTGCTCCGCACGAATTTGAGGCACCGTCAAAAAATAACCTCCATCCCGAAGATTCCTCATTTGCATGATCTACTACTCCCACAAATAATATCTCTTCATCTGGAAAATAAGTGTGTAAGGGTGTATAATCATCTTCCAGGGGATTCCCTGCCAAATGATCTGCAATAACTTGACCCTTGACTGCCTTCTGAGTTGTGAACACAATGTCAAACTGACTGAGAATCATTTGCCATTTGGCCATGCGTCCAGTGGGCATCGGTTTCTCAAGTAAGTACCTCAAAGGATCTGATCGAGATATAAGGTAGGTGGTGTGATCAAGAAGATAATGTCTAAGTTTCTGAGCGGCCCACGTTAATGCACAACACAACCTTTCCAGGAATGAATAGTTTGCCTCATAAGCCGTGAACTTCTTACTCAAGTAATAGATCGCCTGCTCCTTCTTTCCCGAATCATCATGCTGACCCAAGACACAACCCATCGCTCCGTCCAGAACTGAGATATACATGATAAGTGGTCGGCCCGGCTTTGGTGGCACTAAGACAGGGAGATTCAACAGATAATCTTTAATCTTATCAAAAGCCTGCTGACAGTCCTTGTTCCAATCCATTGGAGCATTCTTCCTTAACAACTTAAACAGTGGCTTCACAAGTGAGGGTTAACTGAGCGATAAATCTGCCGATGAAATTTATCTTTCCCAGAAAACTTTTCACGTCCTTCTGTGTTCTCGGAATTGGCATTTCTCGTATAGCTTTTATTTTTGTGGGATCTATCTCGATACCCTTCTTGCTAACAATAAATCCCAATAACTTTCCAGCAGGAGATCCGAAAGCACATTTTGCAGGATTCAATCTCAGACTATATTTCCTCAATCTTTCAAAGAGTTTTCTCAAATCTACCAAATGGTCTTCGGACTTTTTAGACTTGACTATGATATCATCCACATAAACTTCTATCTCCTTGTGGATCATGTCGTGAAACAACGTAGTCATAGTCCTTTGATAAGTGGCTCCAGCATTCTTTAGTCCAAAAGGCATGACTCTATAACAGAATGTACCCCATGGAGTGATGAATGATGTTTTCTCCCTATCTTCTTCTGCTACCAAGAGCTGATGGTACCCAGCGAAACAATCAATGAACGAATCCATTTCATGCCCTGCTGTATTGTCCAACAAAATGTGAATATTGGGTAAAGGGAAATCATCTTTTGGACTGGCTTTGTTTAAATCTCGATAATCCACACAAACTCGCACTTCTCCCGATTTTTTGAGAACCGGAACCATATTCGATAGCCAAACGGGATAGTGGGACACAACAATGATATTGGCATTGAATTGCTTGACTATCTGCTCTTTAATCTTAAGGCTCATTTCGGGTTTGAATTTACGAGGTTTTTGTTTTACTGGAGGAAAATTTGGGTCAGTGGGTAATCGATGAACCACTATATCAGTAGAAACTCCAGGCATATCGTCATATGACCATGCGAACACATCCTGAAATTGCGTGAGGAATTCAATCATTTCATTTCTCTGCTTCTTGTTTAAATGCACACTGATTTTAACTTCTTTCACCTCCTTCTTAGTGCCAATATTAATAATTTCTGTTTCTTCCTAGGTTTGGCTTGAGTTTTTCTTCATATTGTTCAAGATTTTTAAGTACGGAATCATAATCTTCTTCGATATCACTCTCATTTTCATCAGCGGCTTGCACTATTTCAGAATTCAGAGAGATATCGAAATTGCAATCATTGGTTTCAAGTAAAGTGACATCCAAAGGATCATAAGCAGTTATTTTCGGCCATCTGAAAAAAATGAAAGTAAAGAATACATAAATAAATAGACAAAAACATAATCTTCATCTCATTAAACTCAGAATGCATTAGTTAAAAAAAGAAGTGGAATATGTACAACCACAGAAGTGTGGCACTATCCTTCAAAGAAAACATAAAGACGCAATTCAACTTTAAAGAAGGGTTTAGAAAACCATTTTCATTGAAAAGTAAAATGCAAAACATGATATGAGCCTGACTCTATTAACATAAAAGAAAAAGTCCACTCTAGGGCTCTGTCTAGATATGGACATTGAGCAGAAGTGATCCCAAATTTACCGAAACTCCCTTTGCATAGGGAGATAATCGGCAATCCAGTTGTCCAATGCCCCTTCTTCAATTTCATCGAAACTGGCAGTGTCAGATGCTTCCTCAACGTCAGTCATTCCGATGAATAGGCGGCTCATTCCTTCTTCGACATTATCATCTTCATTGCAGACTTCAGAGATAGTAACACCAGATGACCTCGGAAAGCTATGATAAAGTGGGGGAATATAGAGTGGGATGTGCCGTCCTTCCTTCTCAGCTCTCTTCTTTTCTTTCATCTCTTTCACATCCTTACCAGTTGGGTGAAAACCAAGCCCAAAGGTATCCTTCCGCTCTGTCACTTGAATGGGTTCTACCACTCCTTGTAGCATCCTTCCAATACCCTTACCTGGTTGGTAATCAGCTCTGATCAGTTCTTTGGCAATCATGATACTGGCATCAGATAACATCGGTTCCACAGGTAGCTTTCCTTCCAGGGATCCAATTAACCGATACAATGTCGGAAGCGCGAAAATTTTGATCCAATGGCAACTTGTCTTTTGCTTTTCCCGAAGATTCGCGGTTTATCATCATGGTGCAGTCGTCCTCAGCAAAGACAGTGATCTGTTTATCATCCATAATGAATTTTACTAACTGGTGCAAAGATGACGGTATCGATCCTGAAGAGTGAATCCATGGTCGCCCCAAAAGCACATTGTAGATTCCCGAAAAATCCATGACTTGACAGGTAACCTGATATTGGGCTGGACCCATTTCAAGCACTAAATCGATCTCTCCCATAGTCTCTTTTCTTGATCCATCGAATCCTCTGACTATAGTTGGCGATTGGCGGACTTGTGATTTCAAGTATCCCAACTTCTGCAGAGTGCCCCAAGGACAGATATTCAGAGCAGACCCATTATCAATCAAAACCCTAGGAAGATGTTTCCCATTGCATCGCACGGATATGTACAGAGCTTTGTTGTGCCCTTTCCCTCGGGAGTCAGCTCATCCTCAGAAAATGTGATCTGGTTGGATGCCAAAATATTCCCTACTATTCCGGCCAATTTTTCAGTAGGGGATATCCTTGGGAACATGAGACTCATTGAGAATCTTCAAAAGGGCATCTCGATGCAACTCAGATGTTAACAGTAGGTTGAGAATCGAAATCTGTGCAGGCATTCGGCTCAATTGTTCCACTACCTTGTATTCGCTTCTCTTTAAGATCTTCAAAAAGTCTTCAGCGTCCTTCTCACTAACAGGTGATTTGGGTGGCAGAGTGCTCTCCTTCCCTTTAGCTGGAACTATAATTTCTGGTTCAGCCATCACTCTTCCAGATCTCAAAACTGCTGTTATATCACCATTGTTCTCAAAACCTTCATAATTCCAAGGCACTTGCTGTAAGTCCTCTATTGACAGCTGTTCTGGCAAATCGATGATCTCGGGTTCAAAAACTTCCAACTCAAAAGGTGAAACATCTAAGACAAATGGCTGGCTTGATGAATTGACGGCTGGCAGTACTTCTTCTGACATGATCGGTTCTTTTGGTTGGGTTACAAGTGATGCCAATTTTCCAGTAAAAATATCATCCATATATTGACTCATGAATTCCTTTCCCAATAACCTTGCTCTGGCTCGCCTGTCATCCCCATTAGTAACACCCACTATCTCTTCAATCGCAACTATCATCTCAGAAGGATCAGCAAACTCTTCATCCAAGGTAATCATTCCAACTGTAGATCCATGCTGAGGCAAAGGGTTATTGTCTACATTGGGTGCCTGTCCTCTCCCTCTTCTCAATACTATTTCTCCATCATCAATCATGTCCTGAATCTTGTGTTTCAAAGCCCAACAGTTAGCTGTGGAGTGTCCCCGACCTCCAGAATGGTAAGCACAAATGGTTTGATGAATCATAGTCATGAGGTAACCCGTTAAGAAAAGTTTTCTGTGGTATTGTGCCAATCTTGCCCGCTGCTCTCAATTGGTCATATATCTGATCTAAAGGACGACCAAGGGGAGTGAAAGCCCTAGGCCGCCTCTGTGGAGGGTTAGCTGGACCTGTTGTATTTTGAGGCTGATTGGGTGGAAGCGTAATTGTTAGGATAAACAAGTCTCGGGCGATTCTGAATGGGTGGGCGAAAGTTATTTTGTGTGGGTCGAGGGTTTTGGAACATGGGTTGGGTGTTTGGGTAGAATGGTTGAACATTTACTGGTTGAGATTGAGTGTTGAAGACGGGTTGAGGATATTGAGGGTAAACAGGTGGCGGAGGTGCTGATTGGGAATACTGTAGATGTTGAGTCGGGTAGTTTGATCGGTTGTTGAATCTAGGGTTTAAGATTGGGACCTTGGTTTATGACAAAAGCTGCTTCTCCTTCCTTTTTCTTCGGGCTTCTTCCCAATGGCCTTTTTCACATTGTTTATGTTTTGCAAAGACTCAACTTGCATTTTTACAGCCGCCATATCCACTACTTTTCCTTTCTTCACACCTCTCTCTATGGCTTCTGCTTGTTCAATGACCTGAGCAAAAGACTTTCCAATGGAACCAACAATCGCCTGGTAGTACGGCGGGTCTTGAGCATCAATAAATAACTTCACCATTTCACTCTCATCGATCGGTGGGCTCACCTTGGCTGCAACAGCTTCAGCCACCTCTGACCATAGGCTACATAGCTTTCCGAGGGTTTCTTTTTCAATTCTACCAAAGAGAATCTATCAGGCACTAAATCACAGTTGAACTCATACTGCTTGATAAAAGCTCTAGAGAGGTCCGTCCAGTTTCGAATTTTCGCAAAGTCCAACTTCAAATACCACTCCAATGCATCCTTTTCTAAACTTTCACCAAATAACCTCATCGGCAATCTATCATCTTCAGTTGGCTTTCCCAACTTGTTACAGAACATCTTGAGATGAACCACAGGAGTCCCCATTGCCATTGTACTTAGAAAACTCTTGAAATTTTGAACTTTGGTGGTAACTGGGTATCTAGAAACATACAAAAGTCTTCATAATCCAATCCTCCATATCTGTCGAATTCCTGACTTTCCTTGATAAAGTCATCAAACCTATCCAACCTCCTTAACAAAACCTTTTCCATCATATTGGGATTCTCTTCTCTGGCATAAGGCTCTGCATCCGCTCCTCCTTGAAATTCGGAATCCAGCACAAATTGGCTCGCAGTATGGATTGGCAAGGGTTGGTTGTTCAGAGTGAAAGTGTGTGGTTTGCTGAGGGTATTGAGGTTGTTCTAGGGTGTTTTGAGTTTGTTTAGGGTTGGGAGGAATTGGAATGGGCATTGGCTGGTTCTGGATGATTGGAGGTGGATGAGGTATTTGGGTATTCTGATTATCCACAGGCTGAGTCTGTTGGGTAATCGGGACAGTGTTGTTCACATTTGGTATGTTCCCTCCTGTATTGGGTCGGGTTTGCAGAGTTCCCTGAGTAGCTAGTGCATTAGAGGTAGAGCCACCATTGTTCATGTTGCTGATGAAATGTGCGATAATCTGACTGTGAGAAGACACTTCCTAAGTCATGTCGTTCATTTTGGATAATATTTCATTCATCTGGATCCTCAGTGCCGTCATCTTAGATAACTGATTTTCAGTGGGCGTTTCGGGAGATTCCGGGTGGTTACTCATGTTTATATGCAATAATTTGGCACGGGACCTCGTGTAAATGGGGCTTCGGTGGAATGAAGCTATGATTAAGAGTACCTGAAATACATGTTGGAGAGAAAACTGATTTAGTCATCCTTTCATTATTGGTGCTGTCAAAATTCATTGTTTAAAAAGAAAAAGAAAATACTGAAGTTAGTAGTGTATAAATAATTTCAATGCATGTCCTAGGGGGAGCCCTTATTATACCAAGGGTAGGCGTAGCATGATGCAACACCCTCGAAGTAGGGCCTGTATACCAAACCTGTGTTTTTGAATATAATGTGTTGAAACAAACACTTTTATTGATAAAGTCAAATTTTAAATACATTGTCTACATCATCTCTCGAAGACGACTTTGTACAAGATCATTAAACCTTTTCAACCTATCTATCATAGCATCTTTTGATTCTCTAAAATACGGGTCCTTCATGTGCTCTGCTTGATCGTACAATTCACTGCATTTCCTCTTCATCTCCTAGTTCTTCTCTCTAGCATCCTCATACAACTCATTGCTTCGTTCTGCCATTTCCTTGCTCCGTTCCATTAATTGCCGTCAATTGCAAGTTTTCCCTTTTCCTTGGCCTCGATGATAGCCATTAGTTTCCTTACCTCTTCAGATTGTGCCATTTGTGGTCCATTCTCTTTACGACTCTGAAACCAATCTTCATACTGAGAGGTCACCAAACCCTTTTGCTTAGACTGTGGGTCATAGATAATGTTATCATCGTTGGACAGTGTGCCCCAAGCCTGAATGATTTGGCTCTTCATTGGAATAGAGTCCGGGTAAACCCCTTTATTGAAGCTGATGGTGAAACTGGCTAGATCTGGTGTGGGTGGCAGACCTTGAATACGCCCGAACTGTCTGAGAAACCTTTTAGGTGTGTATGCAGCAATACCCTGAGTCCCTAACAAAGGTATGAAGTCTGATGACTTGGTACGTAGAGCTGAATTTAAACAATCGGTCCAATCTAATACCCATCTGACTTTCTGGTCTGGCAATGTCTCTAAGAAACCCAAATAATCAGATGCATTCATCAGTCTGTCGTTTTTATCAACTCTCTTGTGATGAGTAGTTATCCAATTATATCCGATCAATGGCAGACTATGAGGAGTGAGTGAACGCCTCTTGAAGTGTTCCATAGCCCATATGTATAAAATCTGATTTGACCCGTGAAAGAAATTTTCCCCTCTTTGACAATTTGTACACGAGACAAATATATCTGCTAATATAGTCGGTACTATAGATGCTTTTCGTCTTTTAATCCCGAAGAATAAGTCAGTCATAAGCTTGGTGGCCTTGAACCCGACCTTTTTGTCTTTCCTAGGGAAAAAATAAATACCAGCCATCACGAACCCATACACCATCGGTCTTTTATGCTCCCATAGTCGTCTTGGATGCAAATGTGAAGTCCTTCACATGTCGGTCGAACCCATCTTTTGCTGCGAACCGATCGAATAGGAATTTCACATCTATGCTTTGATCCGAATCCTTGCATTACCGATTCCTTTACCCCAGTGAAATGACAGAATTCGGTCTTTCCTGAAATGGTTAGGAAACACTGGCACTGTATGTTCTGTTGTCAAATTTAATAACCCAGCTACTTCCTCAACAGTAATAATCATCTCTCGATCTCCAATCTTAAATGTTGAGCAGCTAGAATCCCATAAGTGAACCAAAGCTTCTACCAGGCAGCCCATCTACCTCTATATCTTTAAAGTCACCAATGGGTCCTAGAACAGCTGCCACTTGATTGATTTCACTGAACGAGAGAAGTGTCGGCCATTTCTTGACTTCTGGTGGAACTGCTAATATCTGGTAGATGCGTCGGGGACTGTCCATCTGATGCACATCACCATGTCAGATACCTTACCTACAGGCCCTACTTCTCGAGTTTTACAGAAATGTAAACGTGCAATTTCCCATGAAAAAGGTTATGTACCCACGGGAAGCAAGGTTGGCTTATTCCTACCATGGGGTTCCCTAAATGGCATCCCCTTCTACGGCTAATGTATGATGACAGTTTATTAAAGAAGGGTACAATATGCAAAAATTTGAAAAATTTGTCATGAAAAATTCAATCCAATTAAATGGCACATGATTTTATTTGAAAAAAGAAAAAACGAGTTATGAACTGTACAAAGAATTATTGACTTCAAAATTATGTGTTTGACTTCGAAAAATGCATGTACCAAAATTATTTTTTATTTTTTTATTTTTTTATTTTTATTTTTTTTAAGAAAAACCCGGGGTTGGAATCTTAATAAGATATATATATTTTAAATAGAAATTACAATTATGGAACCCTCGGGTATTTTGGTTTGCAATCCATCTTTCTCGAGAAAATTAATTATGAAAACGAAATTTAAACGTGCCAAAAAGGGTTGGCTTCCTATGAGAGCACCATGCCAGGGCTCTTTATTCTATGGTTGTGAATGCAATCAAAATAGGAAAGAAGTTGCGTTAGTTTATTCAACCAATAACACATAACACATTGACAAAAAACAAGTAATACACATAGATAATAGTAAATGGCATAACAAGAAAAATAAATGGGGTTGGTTCCCTCCTCTCGTGCCTGAATGTACCTGATAGGGTAAAGCTGACTCTATCCTTAGGTTATTCTACATGGATGCATGAGGTTGAGCTCACTAATGCATCTAGACTCAATAAGGCTGTCGGTTCCCAAGCCTTCAGACTTAAGGGTAAGGGTCATCAATCCCAAAACCCTTGGTCGGTGGCTCGAGCGATCCCCCAGACACTGCTACGTGCACATCGTACTCCGGCCACGTGTTCGAGTGGATCTTAAAAGTCTCCAAATCTCTAGACTTATGGACTTAAGCCGAGAGTTCGGGTGATCTCCTAAACATGATTACGTGCACATCGTGCCCCGCGCACATGCCTAAGTAGATCAATCCTATTCCTAATCGGGATGAGTGGTCGATAACCACAAAAAATAGAAAAAAGGGTAAAATCATCGAATGCACGTATGAAGTGCTCCTTATGAGAGGAGGGAATAATAAAGCGTCGGCTCTAAGGGTGACTGATCCCCTCCCAAAATGCAAGCGCGGTCGAATAAAGCAAAAGTAAATAAATCATACATACATCACATAAGTAGCCGAGAGACGGGAAGTGTGTGAGATGCAAAAGAAAGACCTAAAAACCTAGAAAAGAAAAATGCAATCCTAACATCCAAACGCGATGGAATAGAAGGGTTACATAAGGAAAAGGTGATTAAACCTAGTGCTTGGACTCACTAGTGATCCCCAGTGGAGTCACCAAAATCCTGTCACATCCGAAAAACGTAAAAGGTAAAATGTGTACTAAGTGGGGTCGCTGCCTGTCGCGTCCCGAAAAGACGGTCCAGTCCGAGACCCTTTTTAACAAAGCAAGTTTTGGGAAAAACCGTGCGCGTGTGTGAAAAATTAAATTTTAGTAAAAAAATGTATTTTAAGAAAAATGATATTTTAAAAGAAAACGAGGCGGGGACTAAAAATGCGACAAATTTGGCCAAATAATTTTTTGAAAAAGGGTTTTATTTTTAAAATGGAGTCGCCACTTGGTACTGAGTTAGGGTGTACCAAGTCACCCGAAAAATCGTTTAATAGAAATAAAAATAAAATTAAAAAAAAAACATTTAAAAACCCTTTTTCGACTCCTGTCTAGGAAAAAACTGAGAGAAAAAGGTTTGGGAGTCACATTTGAAGAAAGGGAAGGCAAAGACTTGCTGCCTAAGGCACCCTTTCAACCTAGCTGAGGCTAGTTGCGAGGTTTAATCAAAATTTCCTAAATTAACCATAAATTCTATCGCGTTCGGATGTATTTAAATGAATGTAAATCCTAAATCTAAATGTGGATATAGGAAGGGTCGGCATATTCCGTCGAGGTTTGGTCGGAATTATCGCATTAATTGCGAAACCCGAGTCCAGACCTCGAGGGAGTCACGAGTGTGAATGCAAAAAATGAAATGCAAAAAGAAAAGAAAATAATAATATAGATAATAAGTGGCCGAAGAAAGTGGGAATGCAACATGACGGGTACGGGGGACTAATATCTCGTGACTGAATATTCCTACTCACGGAGGGGGGAACGGCCTATACGCCACCACTTCCCACGTGAATAGACGACTATTTATAGTCAAATCACACAAATGTCTTAATTTCTAAGTGAGATACAACCTAGATGTCATGCATTTTAAAAAATGTGTCAAAATAATACTAATAATAATAAGAATAATAATAATAGTAATAAAATCACACTAAATGGAAAGAAAACTAAAAGTGTGTGAAATGTGAAATGCTCACGAATACACCTAACACTAAGATGCCCTAAGGGTCTAGCATTGGACTAGCCCGTTTTAAAAAAAATTCCACTAGCGTTGGACTAGTGGGCAAAGAAAGAAACCACAACTAGCGTTGGACTAGCGTGGTGACGGAATACCATAAATTATGAATTTAAATAGTAAAGCATGAATTAAAAGCAAATTAAACATGTAAAAACATATAAGATTACATAGGAGCACGTAGCACATAGACATAATATCTAAATGCAAAGTCCTAATGAAAGCGGTAAATCACATAAGCACACAAGTACACAAAAACAAATAAACCCTAACTATTACATCGGGGGGGGTTTGATTTACAATTTAAGCGGGGAAAATTAAAAATATCCTATCTATTACATTTTCTATCTAATTACACAAATTTTGCTAAAATATGAGGAAAATAATCTAATTATTACATTGACTAGCCAAATACAAAAATATTACATTTTTTCGTCAAAATAATAAAATTTTAAAATTTTATAACGCAAGAATAAATAAATACGCAAAAAGTGCATAACATGAGAAACGCATAAAAAATTTGCATAAAATATCACATTAGAACACGTTAGAGCACATAAAAGAAAAATAATGAGAGATCGGGATACCTCTTTGAAGACCCGATACTAATACTACTCAAAATGAACAAACAAGTCAAAGCATCTCGGTATAATCAAAATAAAACCCAAAATATATAACTATTGACGAATTGAGATAAAAAAAAATGAATTCTAACAACTACGAGGAAAAAATAAAATTCAATAAAACTCAAGGGGTAAAACTTAAAAAATTCACATAAACGGGGGGGCAAAAAATGTAAATTTAAGCAAGTAAAAGGGCACAAAATATAAATTTCAGCAACTAATGGGCTTAATTGCAATTAATAAAAACTTGATTAAAAGAAATTAGAATTAGGGGGGGTCAATTTATGAAAGGCAAGGACTCAATTGCATAAAGTAATAAATCTTCAGAGGCAAAATTGTCAATACAAAAGGAAAAGGGGACTTTAACATAAATATTATTTTATGTAGGAATAAGTAAGACTAAACTAGATTAATTATCTGAAATTACTTAATCAAGTTAAAAATTAATTAATAACTAAACTTAATCTAAGCAAAAAAATTAAAACAAAATCACAACTAATTAGGAAATTACATAAACTAAAAAATGAATTTAATTTGTAAAATGACGATTTTGCCTTTGGGCAATGAAAATTTGCAGAAAAATAACTATTGACCTCAAAAATTAAGAAAAATTAAAAATAATCTTAAAACATTGGAAAACGCCTTTTCAACTCAAAATTTGACAAAAATGAATTTAATTTGTAAAATGACGATTTTGCCCTTGGGCAATGAAAATTTGCAGAAAAATAACTATTGACCTCAAAAAAATTAAGAAAATTCAGAAACATGCTTCAAGAATTTGAAAAATGAATTTGGAACTTAAAATGAGCTAAAATGGTATTCGCGAGACGAAATTACCATTTTGCCCTTATGCTGGTAAAAATATAAAAAATACTAATTAAATCTAGAAAAATCATAAGAAATTAATAAATTCATATAAAAGTAAAAATATGAATTTAAAGCCCCCAAAAATTGTTAGAAAAATATTTACAGATAAAAATACTATTTTGTCCCCCAAATTATTGAAAAATTAAAAATTTGTCACAAAAGTGCAAACATGCCCCCCCATGTCTGAAAATAAATAGTGTGTCAAAATTTGGTGTCTACAGTAACTTCATGCAGGCTCGATTTCTTTTTAATCAAATAAATAAATCTGAAGTCAATAATCTTTTGTACAGTTCATGTCCATCTTTTGTCAAATAAATTGTATATCATTTTGCCTTATCCCCCACTCTCCTTACCCACACTACATAAAAAGGGTTTTAAGACATTTCATCCCATTTTAATAAACTAGCATTTTGCACAGTCTCATGGAGGCTCGATTTTTCAGTTAAATAAATAAATTTGAAGTCAATAATCTTTTGTATAGTTCATATTCCATTTTTCTCGAAGAAATTACGCATCATTATTAGATTAAAAATCTGTATGACGTCTTTCAAATTTTGCATTTTTACATATTTAAAGTATTTAATAAACTGGCATCATGCATAAACCCTAAAGAGAATGCCATTTCGGCAATCCCATCATTGGAAATCCGTCCTTTTGTCCTGGGCACATAACCCTAAAAAGACATATACATTTATATATTCAGTACTATCTTGGCAGGTGAGACTCTAGGTAAGGTAATACGAGCAAAATGAAGGCATTTCTTCACGATAGATCTAGCCCATTTTCGTGTAAAAAGGGGGTCTCACTTTAAAGGATTGCATTTCGTGCTAGGCCCACCCTTGGTACAATAAGGGCTCCCATTTGTACATGCATCCGAATTATTTATACATTTACTAACTTTAGTCTTTTTCTTTTTTTTTTTTTGTTCTCAGAAAAATTTATAGTGTTATGCAAGATAAATACCTGAATTATATTCTTTTGATCCCCATCTCTTAGGTATCCTTAAATCATAGCTTTCTTCCATCGAAGCCCCATTTAAATGTGATCTCGCACCCAACAATTACAAAGTCATATAAATATGAGTACACAACTTGAATCTTCTGAGCCACCTATCGAGAACCTAACATCTAAGTTGACCGCACTTGTGATATCCCACATCGGTGGGAGTAAGAAAAAAAGAATAGTATATAACATCCTTTGTTTGGGCTACTAAATAACTTGGCTTAAGCATTTTGAACCCGTGGTTTAAAGTTTAAAAGTTATTGGGCCAGGCCCAGACGAGGGATGTTACAAATGGTATCAGAGCAAACCTCGTGTGGTCTTTGCACAGGGTGAGACTGGGCCTATGGTATTGGGCCGGACTACGCAAAGAAGTGAAGGAACTAAGTGTTGTGTGGGGCTAAGTGCTACATCGATATAAGGGCGGGAGCCACCTCTAGAGCATGTATGAGCCACCTCTAGAATCCAACACAATCGAGTGGACAGTCCGGATATGAATTGGGCTTTGTGAGGACGCAAAGGCCTAAAGGAGGGGTGAATGTGATATCCCACATTGGTGGGAGTAAGAAAAAAAGAATAGTATATAACATCCTACGTTTGGGTTACTAAATAACTTGGCTTAAGCATTTTGAACCCGTGGTTTAAAGTTTAAAAGTTATTGGGCCAGCCCAGATGCGGGATGTTACAGCACTTATAATGCAGATGGATGAAATGTTAGCTAAGATAAACGATGTTACCTACGAAGTGTCATCTCATCGGCAAATCATTGCCCATTTTGTCAACAATATGAACAACAATGGCTCTTACTCAAGTGCTCCACCTACTCGGGAACCTCTAGAACCCTAGTCCAATGTAGGTGGAAGCACCCCATATACAAACAACAATGCTACAACTGTCCAGTTGCAAACTCTGCCTCTCAATACCAAAACACTCAGATGCCTACCCCACCTCCAAATGCTCAAAACCCTCATATGCCTTTTCAGATTCCATCCAGTCCTAGAAATACCCAAAATACTCTAAACTAGTTCCATTATCCCTGACAAGCCACTCAGTTTACCCTGAATGCTTAGCTGCAACCTGTTCTTAATACAAACCAATTTGTTCAGATATTGGGTACTAAGGAGGAGCGGAGATAGAGCCCTTTATGAGAGAAGAGAATCCAAGCATGGCAAACAAGGCATTGTTGAGAAGATTGGATAGGTTCGAAGATTTCATCACGGAAAGTCAGGGGTTTGACTGATATGGTGGATTGAACTATGATGACTTTTGCGTGTTCCTGGATGCCCAGCTACCATTGAAGTTTAAAGTGCCAGAATTTTCCAAATACAATGGTACTGGTGGCCTCATGGTGCATCTTAAAATGTTCTGTAACAATTGGGCAAGCCATCATGAGATGACAAGTTGCCGATGAGATTGTTTGGAGAGAGTTTGGAGAAGTATGCATAAAAGTGGTACTTGAAATTGGACTTCTCAAAAATTAGAACATGGACTGACCTCTCTTGGGCCTTTACCAAATAGTACGACCTCAATTGTGATCTGGCACCTGAAAGGTTTTTTTCTGGTAGAATTGAAGAATAAGCTTTCAGAGAGCTATGTAGCTTATGGCCAGTGGTGGTGGAGTGTCACAGCCAAAGTGAATTCACCAATAGATTAGAATGAGATGGTCAAGTTGTTTATCGATGCTCAAGGTGCCTCCATATTACCAAGTCATTGTGGGATCCATAGGAAAGATGTTTGCTCAGGTCATATGTAACAACCCTAGAAGCACATAAAACTTATTTAGATTTATGTTAGATATGTTAGAAAAAAAAAAAGAGAGGAAAACCGAAATAGCTAAAATGAATAAACAATAGTATGATTTCTTTCATGTTATAGCATGTTGTACATTTTCCTTTAAGGGTTGTACCATAGAGCTCTTGAAAATTAATGAAAGGATAAGTGTAGAAAATTTCCTCTAATCATATTTAGCCAAGTTGGTGGCTATTGGGCAAAAGTCAAGACCTCTATGTCACTCTTATCTTGCTAGGATTGGTTGGTTTTTTTTCCATTTCTCTCTTTATTTCTTTTCCCAACTTTCTTGGTCTATTTTCTTTCTTTTTCTTCATGCTTGGCCGGCCACTCTTTCTTTTCTTTCTTCTCTCTTTGCTACCATTTTCTTGAAGCTTTTCTCTTCATTTTGGTCACCTCCTTCAATTGGAAGAGAGCTTATCTTCTCACTAAGCAACATTCTAGACTTACTTGAGGTACTCACCATGAACTTTTGTTATTTTTCCAAGTTTATAAGTGGTAGTTATGTAAGTTTTATATTCAAGTTCTTGTTGTTGAGCATGAGTAATTAGGCCATGATTTTGAAGTTTTATTCCATGTTATGATGTTTATTGGCTTGTATGACTTGTAGTTAGTGTTTAAACCTTAAAATAACAAGTATTGGTTATTGATTGGTTGAAGAACCTTGGTATGGTTCAAGTGATTTGATTGAAATTTTGAGTGAAATTGGGTTGATTAAGACATAGAAGTTATGGAATTGGTTGAATTTGGTTGGTTGGTTGATTTTCCTTGTAGGTTAAAATTTTGGGTTTGTCCGATTTTAGGGAGAAATGCTGTCAAAATTTCAGTAGAATTTAAAGAGAAAAAAAAAGTAGATATACAAAATTTAACCTAGAATATGCAGATATTTAGGGAATTGGATGTGCAGAAAATTTCAAGAGAATAATCTAGTAGTGAATTAATTTTCCTAGAACAAGAAAACCCTAAACCCTAAAACCCTAAAACCTAAACCCTAGAAATAATTGGGTTGTTTCTTGAATTTTCTTACTAATTTACTTAGGGTTTTAATCAGGTTTTCACTAGGTTATTTCTTTTGAATTCCAGGATTCGAGAGTGAATCACGTCCGTACTACGAGATTTTCTTTTAGTTACTCCAAGTGTGTGTTTCTATGTGTGCATGATGCATGAAATGCTATGTTATACCTATAAATGTTATTTAATGAAATGTGTTACTTGAGGAAAGATGTGTACTTTATCGCATTTATTCCGCAATGTGTTACATGCTTTCATTTTCCAATGTGTTATTTGTGCTTAAGGCTTCCGTGGTTAACTTCACCGTTACTCCACGGTTAGTCAAACTGGTCGTTATTAGGAGGATATAAGGTGCTGGGTGTTTTAGGGCATGTTGTTCTTTCCTACCTGGGTTGAATTCCTCAAAGAGGCCAACTCTGGATTGAACTTTCTTGCTTGTTGGCCCTCCAAGGTTGAGATTACTCCCTGGATGTGGTAGCTTGTATGGAGGGTATAAGGTGAATGGTGGTTAGGGTACTTGCTTGTTAATACTGATCTGATCATTGGCTAGGACCTGAGCTATTATCTCGGTCCCAACGCCATTGTTACATGCTTCAGTACTTGCTACTTCTGCGGCCGAGCTTGCTCCCGTGGTCGAGCCTGTATCCGCCCTTGACTACTTCTTATTTAACTTGTTTATACACTATTTATTGAAATCGTTAATTATTTCATTTAATATTATAATGGGTTACGGTATGTTTGTATGACTTGAGCACTCATTGGGCTATTATAGCTCATCCCTTTTATTTGTTTTCTTTAACCAGGCTTCTCGTATTGCTAAGGCTGGCAAAGCAGATTTTGGAAATGTTAGATGGTTTTTTTATATATTTTGATAGCCAAATTGTTTAGGCTATTAATGTAATTACTATGTATATTTTTAGGATGTAACACTTAATGGCACTTGTACTCTTAAGTTGAATTATATGAATGTATTTTTGGGTTAAGTATGTTTGGACCAATTGAGTGAGTGCTTAATTTGAGTCCTGGCGAGAGCCAGGCAGGCAGTCTGCTAAGCCCTTTGGTGCGCCTTTGGGTAAGGTGGGGCTGTCATATCATAGAACAAGCAGAAGCTATCGAAAGAGGAATCAAAAGGGAGAAAAGTAGTAGACATCCCTGCTATTAAATTGCAGGTCGATCCATTACAAAATAGCAATAATTTGAAGAAAGTACTTGGAAAGAAATCCAAGCAGAAGGAGGGAGAGTTGGTCTTTATGTTGATCCAAGGCTCGAGGCCTAAATCCAAATCTCAAACCAAAAAAATATCCTATCCATTACCTGCAATACTCCAAGCCAACACAGTTTTTACCTATTCATTTACCATAACCTCAACATGTTTTCATACCTAAATTCAACCGACGAATGCCCAACCATTTTTTTTTCAAGTTCTCAATCCATGCTCCAAATTTTTAGCCAGTATCACAAAATAACCTTCGTCCTCCGTTCCAAAACCTATTAATGCTTATGCATCCAAATGCTTATGTTCCACCCATGCAACAACAGGCAACCGTTGATCAATTTGACCAACTACAAAAACACTATAGGGTATTTACTCCCCTTGATTACCCTATAGATCATATCTATTGGCAAATAAAAGTAGCAAGCAAAATTGGTACCATACCAGAAAGAATATATTCTAGGGGGCTCCTTTGTAACAATGACCTGCAAGCCTTTTGCACCTATCATGCAGGAAGTCAGGGACATTCTATTGCTAGTTGTCAAGTGTTGAGACAAAAAATTCAAGATATGATTGATGTTGGAGACATCGTGTTGAGAAAGGGTGGAGAACAGGTCTCATATATCAATAGTAATACTCTGCCCCCAACATGAACCGACTGTTGGGATGATAACGCCAGACTAGAAATTTTTGATGGAGGGAACATTCAATACTTCTGGTTTTAGTTTCATTGATAGAGGAATGCTGAACAACTGGACAACTGATCACTTCCCTGTGTGGAGAGAGTGATGGTAAATTTAGAATTGTCTTTGTTTCAAAATTCATTTCCAAATTGAGCCCTAGAATGGATTTCTTTCTTAAAATGGTTTTGCTGTCTGGCTCATATCATGTTTTGCTTTCACTTTTTGAAAAGAAAATTGTTGTAAGTCTTTATTTACTTTTGAGAAAAATATTTCGTTAAAGGCTTGAACTGTATTTGATGCTTTTCCTAAAAAGCTAGTGCCAAACTATGTGTTTGTAAATATTCTCTTTTTAAAAAATGCAAGTTTGAGCTCAATAAAATAAAATAAAATAATTTTTCTTTTCTTTTTTTGTCATATCCTTCACTATTTTTTTATGATGGCCAAAAATAAAAGCACATGATCTTCAGATGTCACCTCATTTGAAACTACTGATTGCAACTTCAATATTCTTCTGGATTCTGAAATATCGCAAATTGTTAATGAGAATTAGAGTGATACCAAGAAGAAATATAGATTCCCTGTTATGGATTCTGAATTATATGAGGAGAAACACAAGTCTAACTTGGAAGAAATGGAAGATGTCGACATGGGCTGGGAGATGGAAGTTAAGGAAGTTTAAGTTAGCATATTCTTTAGTTACAAAGGCCCAGAAAGATGTGAAGAGTTTCTTGAAAAGCTTAATTTCATGAAAAGCTTAATTTCAGTTGGCAAGTCTTTTTGCTCATATTCTCACTTGTGA
This sequence comes from Mitragyna speciosa, assembly GCA_024721245.1. Lineage (NCBI taxonomy): Eukaryota > Viridiplantae > Streptophyta > Magnoliopsida > Gentianales > Rubiaceae > Mitragyna > Mitragyna speciosa. The sequence continues at coordinate 13,971,848 of CM045561.1, forward strand.
GCATCTAAATCATTAAGAAAGAGGGCGGCCATGAATCATCGAATAAGTTTCCAATGTATATGTTTAGAATATTTGAGTGCAATAAAAGGAATGGACATGCAGGGGCACAAATTCAACCAGTTCACAAGGGGAGTTTTATTTTTCATCTCCTTAATTTCTTATTTACATCTTTGGAATATATTGTATAGATTAAATGTGAGAAGAAAAATAGGGTAATGTTATGTGCTAATGAGTTGATGTTAGCAACTACGATTTTTTTGTCTAATTCTCCTACTAGTTGAAAGTACTTTATATGTTTTGAAAAATGCTTTCTTCGGGCACTTAGAAATTATTATTATGTGATTTGGAGTGTTGTTCTTATAGAAAATATATTTTGTAAAGTGATTGGAATTATGTCTAAATTTTGCATGTTTGATAAAAATATCTTTTCTTTACTTAATTTTACAGGTTAAACGTTGATTATGGTCAATTAGTGCAATCATGTAACCTATGATGTAGTATGTATAATGAGAAAATTTTATGCCACAAACAAATGTAAAAAAAGAAAAGAAAAGAAAAGAATGATGTAGTTTTTTCTACTCCAATAGTTCTAGTGCTTAGTAACCGAGAGTCTTCATCCAAAAATGTCGACTTTCATATCAAACAACACTTGAATTATCAGTAATGCATTGAAAATTTGAGCAAGTAAATTGTTGAATAACCAGGGATTCTCATTCGACCAATGTCAATTCTTTCATAAAAAGGCATCTTACTTCTCAAATACAGTTTTTGCTATTGCTTAAAGATTGGGGTGTTGAGTAACTAGGAACCTTCATAAGCCAATGTCGGTTTTCGCATCAAAACACTCTTGTATTTTGAGTAATTAGTTCACTAAAATAAAAGTCCCTCAAGCAAAAAATGAATTGATCATAGACATGTGATGCTCTTTGATTTATCATATGATTCATTTATTTATGAAATTCGGTAAGGTGAAGAAATTAAGTTGAACTGGCTTAATTGTGATATAATTCTTTTCCCTTTGCTTGATATTATGAATATTAAAGACAAGACAATAAATCGCATAATGATTATTTACTTGTTCTTGAGGAAATACATTTTAGAATACACATTCATGATTTCAATGCTTGAAAACAATGATTCAAGTGTGGGGGAATTGGCAAGTGTCAAAATTATGCATTTTGGCATATTTGTTTTAGTGAGAAATTGACTTAATTCGATTATTGTTTTTCCCTCGAAATTTGGAATTTCGAGGTAGAAATAATTTTGAGCAAATTTGATAAGTGATAAATTTAACTATTTTAACACAGTATTTTATATATAATTTTAATATATTTTTAGTATGTTTTTAGTATTTTTGATATAAAAATAGCTCAATTTCAATATTTTTCATCAAAGTAAGGATAACTCCAAAATTAAGGTTTTTAGTTCAAAAATTCGAGTTTTGAGGCAGAGTTATTATCTTGAGCAGATTATTGCTCAAGTTTATTTGATATAGCAGGGAAATGATGAATAAATGCAAATTGGATCAATTGAAGTTCAAGGATTATCAAATTGAAGGTTGATTCAAGTTGTATCATTTTATCACTAAAGCTTGAGAATTTCCAGAGCAATTTTTCTTCATCAAATTCTACCAAGCAAATTATGTTTCAAATGGTGCAAAAAGGTCTCAAGGGCATGGAAGGAATAACCAAAAATGAAAAGGGCAAAAGGCTTAAGGAAAATTGATTCGCGGGTTACTCACCTGCTGATTCGACCCACGAATCAACCCCATTTGTAGATTTTGGCTAGCAATTTGCAGCTTGTTCATACAACTTTTGTAGTAAAATTGAACATCTAACTAATTTTGCACTGCCCGAGAAGAATATTGCAAAATTCAAGGTAAGATTTTTCAAGATTTGGAATCAAATTTCATCATTACATCTTCAACTTAGAAAGAGACTTCAGCTAAGGTTTTTCCTATAAATAGATGCCTTTGTAATTCACAGAGAGTATGCTTGCTTTAAGCGTAGTTTTGCTTGAACTAAAGCTTGGTAGGAGGAGCACTACTTGTAAATACTTAGTTTACTTTTCTTTCTTAGTTTCGTAGTAGGAAATTTCATCTTCTTGTAGCAAAACTTTGGAGAAACTTATATTCAACATGCTTGATGGAATGAAAGAAGAAGATTTGGAGCCATAATTAAGCATTTCTTACCCTATTCTTTCTTATTTCATTCATGCATGCTTGTTACTCTCATTTACATGCTTAAGTTTATCTTAAATATGTTGAACTAAGTTGATTTCAACTAGGTTTAGGATGAAACTATAATATGAATTGGTTTGTGGCCTATTTATTCTTGTTTATTCATTTACTTGGTCTTTAACACTTGTTGTTGATTAGTTACCAACTTCAAGTCATCTAGTTGTTATTTGACAAATTGATTTGCACTTAACAATGAAAAGAGTAAATGAAACTTATGTTGAATCTCATGAAAGTAGAGATTCACATAGGTGGATTAAGGTTTGAAGCCACAATTCATGAGTTTAATGAACTAATGCATGCTAGACTTTACCATGAGAGGAGGAAAGCTCATGTATTAGTAGTCTTTCATTTATAGAGAGATATAGTTTGGAGTAAAAATAGAATTGAATCCAAAACATGGATAAAAATCATCATGGCCATAAGTTAAACTTTCATATTTGGTGGATTCTTAAACCCAGTCTGTAAGGTAATAGCATAGGTAACGCAGCAGAAAAATAAAAACTTATTACCTTAACCATGGATCTCTTTGACATATCTATATGATTAAGAAGGGGGTTTGCATGAAGATTACCTTAAGCATAGAAGATTTCTATGCTTCTAGGCAAAGATCCTTCGAAGAAGATGTTTGATCTACCACGAAAAGCCCTCCAAGCGTAGAGCCTCTAACGATATCCACACGAACAACTTCTTTGGGAACCTTGTAGGCTTGCTTGCTTTGACTTTTGAGTGCTAGCTCCCTTGAATTATTAAGAACACAAGAAGAAGAAAAAACCTAACCCTTAGGAGAGAGAGAGAGAGACGCCTAGAGAGAGAGAGAGAGGCGTGCCTTTTCTTTCTTCTATTTTCTCTCACTAGTTTTTCTTTTTGTGTAGCAATAATTATTCAAGAGTCAAAGCATGAACCTATTTATAGAGGAAGTATTCTAGTCCTTTAGGAAATAAAGCTAATTAGAAACCAAGAAGGTTTAGGCAACTTACTTTAAGCTAATCCTTCTCCTTTAGGAAATCTATTCCATAAGGAAACCAATTAGTTACTTTATTTCTTTTAGGAAACTAATTTCCTGCAAGACTTAGAATATTTATAAATAAGTCCTTTAAGTTAATTTATCTCATAAATTAACCCCATAAGTATCTCATACTTATCTTAATTACATTTTAACCCAAAGATTTTGTTCTTTATGTGTGTGACCCATTAGGTTCCATTCACGTTGGCAATAAGTATAAATTATAACTCATTAATTGAGCTAGATAAATTAAACACTTTTAATTTATCATTAATTCACTAATTAATCAATTCATACTTATAGATCATGAGTGGCATCTAGCAATGCATCATGACCACCCAAGTGAATAGGAAAGTCATATGGTAGACCATACCCTTCAATGACAATGTTACCGTGTAATTAATATCCTTTCACCACACTATATCCCAATTAGTCTAAAAGTATAGTGCATACTTTTAAATGACTAATTTATATTTTCTTGTTCCAGAAATATAACTCTCCATGATGTATAACCTTGAAACTACTTCCAAGTTATACTATCACTTCTGCAGAAGATTTATGAGTTAATATTTCCAACAAGTGGCCATTAAGGGATATACTCTCCTATTAAGGAGTGGTGAATCCTATATTGATTACTCACTATCTTTCCATGCTTCAAACTATACCCAATCTCTAATCTATGAGCTACCCTTTTACGGGCACCGAGGAATAGAGTCAAAGTATAGCAATCCACACTCAAGATACTATGGTAATCTCAAGTCAAAGGATCACTTACACCATTGCCATTAAGAGTTCAACTATTGGCACTATAGTTGAAACTCTTGGCGGATCAATCCAATGAACTTGTTCTCAAACAAGCATCCACATACTAGCTTAAGTGTCACGCACACCATAGTCAATGAGATCAACTACTACTTACCATAAGTAGAGGCAAAGTATGTGCTAGTCTATCCGTATAAATGATGTCCAATCTCATTAATACTATGACTAGGGATATTTAAGAATATGACTTTATGTATTAGAGTCTCATAATTGTAACCCTTACAATCTCTAATACACAGTCAATATTCTAAGGACTTTATCAATCAAACAAGTAACATGGAAATAGAAGTATAGATGATAAAGAAAAATACCACATGGATAAATATAACATAAATAAGTGTAAAACAAAACACCTTTAAACCATCTTGGTTTTAGGGCATACACTAACACAGTCAACTTTGTTTAACTAGTTTCTTTATTATTTGTTTACTTGAATTTGATTTTCCTACTATTTTCTACCTCCCAAAATTTGGTTGTCTAGATAATAAAGCTATTTAGTAGCTTTGGTAGTTGCTAGTTCTTGTTACCTTGTGGGATCGACCCTAATACTTGTCACAACTACAATTGACCCGTGCACTTGCGGAACGAGTATTAGGTTATAAATTTCATTACTTGTTTGTATGATTTTAAGTGGGTTTCTTTCTATATTTTGATATAACCTAAATTCACAATCAAAATTAACATGCAAGTTTTTCTGATTTTTGTAGGTTAATGCATTGGAATAGAGTTCGGATCAATTGGAGCATGATTCCTCTCATTAAAGAAGAAAGGAGGAGAAGCATTACCGTGTTGTAGTAGAAATATCTGCTTAGATATTTCCATGGATCATTAATTCAGATACCATAAAGGAGTTTTTCATTATGATTTAGTAAATTTTCTTTTAAAAATTTGTCGCGCCCCAAAAAATGCATGAACTAGTCGGTGATTGTCGCGCCCAAAAAAGGTAGTCTGGTCCAATGACATTTTTTGAAAAATAGATTTTTGGGCTTTTAGAAAACCGTGCATGTGTGTAAAAATCGAGTTTTTGGTGAAAAAGTGTATTTAAAAAAAAATGATATTTTAAAAAAACAAAACAAGGCTGGGACTAAAAATGCAAAAGGTTTGGCTAAATGGTTTGAAAAAGGGTTTTATTTGAAAAATGGAGTTGCCATTTGGTATCGAGTTGGGTGTATCAAGTCACCCAAAAAAATAGTTTAAAAAAAAAAACAAAATTTTTTGAAAAAAAAATTTGAAAACCCTTTTTCAACTCCGATCTGCGAAAAAACAAGAGAAAAGGTCTAGGAGTCACATTTGAAGAAAGGGAAGGCGAAGGCTGGCGCCTAAGGCATCCTTTCTCCCTAGCCGAGGCTAGTTGCGAGGTTTAATCAAAATTTTCTAAAATAATCCTAAATTCTATCACGTTTGGATGTGACTAAATGAATGCAAATCTTAAATCTAATGTGATATTGGGAGGGTCAAAATGTCCCGTAGAGGCTTGATTAGAATTATTGCATTAATTGCGAAACTCGAGATGAGACTTCGTAGGAGTCATGAGTATGAATGCAAAATGGCATGCAAAAAGCAAAGAAAACTACTAGTATAAATAGCAAGTGATCAAAGAAGGTAGGTATGCAATATAATGGGTACGGGAGACTAAGAAGCTCGTGACTGACTTTTTCTACTTACGAAGAGGAGAACGGCCTGTTAAGCCACCACTTCCCACGTAAGTAGGCAACTATTTTTTAGTCGGATCATTCAAACGACCTAATATTCTAAGTGAAATGCAATCCGAATGTCATACGCTGAATAAATGTCAAAATAAGTAATAATAATAATAAAATATGTACGAAAATCATGCAAAAATGGAAAATCATAAAAAAGATAAATTGTGTGAAATGGGATGAAATGCACACGAGGAGTGAAACTATCACTAAAATGATTTAAGGGTCTAGCATTGAACTAGCCCTTTCTAGGAATTCCCTCCTAGCATTGGACTATTGGGGAAAAGATAAAGCCACAGCTAGTGTTGGACTAGTGTGGTGACGGAATAACAAAATTGATTGTCATTTACTTTTCCAAGTCTGACAGCCCAAACTTTGCATTCACGAATTCTGACAGCCCAGGATCATATATTTGTCGTTTTACTTTTCAAGTTTGACGGCTCAAACTTTGCATTCCATGAATCCTTATAGCCTAGGATTATGCATTTGGCTTTTTACTTTTCAAGTTTGACAGCCCAGACTTTGCATCCCATGAATTCTGACAGCCTAGGATCATGCCTTTTGTTTATTTAGTTTTCCAAGTTTGACAGTCTAGACTTTGCATTCCATGAATCCTAATAGCCCAGGATCATGCATCTACTTTTTTTACTTTTCCAAGTCTGACATCCCAGACTTTGCATTTAATCAATCCTGATAGCTCAAGATCATGCATTTTTTTTTAACACATTTCAAGTCTGATAGCCCAAAATTTGCATTCATCAATTCTGACAGCCTAGGATCATGCATTAGTTTATTTACATTTTGAGTGTAATAGCCTAGACTCTACATTTTAGATTATGTAGCACGTATTTTCGTCTAGCATCTTTGACTGCTTTATGTTGTCTTAGTTTAGCAGTTCAATGTTATATTTCCTTCTCTCTTTTGGTCACAAGTTTGATAAAATATGAATCAAAATAGTAAACCATGCATAAAAAACAAATAAACATATAAAGATATATATAAGAACAAGTAGGAGCACATAACACGTAAACATGGTATCTAGATGCAAAATCCTAAGGAAAGCTATAAAACACATAAGCACACAAGCACATAACAAAAACACATAAGCCCTAATTATTACACCGGATGGATTTGACGTACAATTTAAGAGGAAAAAAGCAAAAACGACCTATCTATTGCACTTGCTATCTAAATACACAAATATTTGTTAAAAAAAACACAAAAGGAAGATAGTCTAACTATTATATTGACTATCTATATACAAAATTTTGTAAAAAAAGCAAAACATCTATTTATTACATTTCGAGAATAAGTTGAAAATTAAAATTAAATCAAATCAATAAAATCACGAATACTCAAAAGTAAATAAAATGAAAACATCACATGAAACATAGAAAAAATAGCAAGGAGCACATAAGGAGCAATTAAAAGGAAATGGAAATACCTCCGTTGAAGACCTGGTAGTAAATACTAACAAAATGAATAAATACGTTAATGGTACCACTATTTCAAGAAGCAAGTCATAAAACATAAAATTCTAACAAATTTGTGATAAAATTACAAATTTCATCAAAATGAAGGGTCAAAATTGTAAGCTCATCAAATTAGGGGCACAGAACATAAATATTAACAAATTAAAGGACCAAATTGTAAATTTTGCCAAATGTAGTGCAAAAACTAAAAATTCTAGCAACATGAGGGGCTAGGTCATAAATTCTACAACTTGAGGAGGCCAAATTCTAAATTATAGTAATTATAAGCAAAATTATAAACCAATTAGGATATAATCGAGAGAAAATGAGACTAAAGGGTCAACTACAAAATTATATTCTTCATAACACAAAATAAAATAATTGAAAATAAAATGCCAATTTAGACAAAATTAACCACATTAACTAAAGTAATTTAATTAACTAACTAACTAAACTAATTAGCTAACTAAATAAACTAACTTAATTAATCAAATTAACTAAAGTTAACTAACTAACTACTTAACTAAAGCTAAACTAAATCAAATCAGAAAATTTAACTAAACTAAGAAAAAAATAACCCAAAAAATCAAAACACAAAACCCCCCACTCCCTTAATCCGTCATCTTCTTCCTCAAATCTCAATCTCACTCTCGCATCTTCTCTTTGTTCTCTCTCTCTCTCTCTCTCTTTGTGATTATTCTTCCAACTGCCTCTTTTCTCTTTTTTTCCCGTCCATCTCTATTTTCTCCCTCCAATTTTCTCTAATCGCTTTCTTTCTCCTTCTATTCTCTATTTCTCTCATTTTTCTTTTTTTTGTTTTCTGACTCTCTTCCTTTGCCCCTTTTTCCTGTCAGATTCTACTTTCTCTTCCTCTCCCCTCTCTCTATTCTTTATTGCTCACCCTGTTCTCTACTCTTTCTCTCTCTATCTCCCTCTCTTTGTTCGATTTCAGTTTGAAATAATGAAATCCAAATCAAAGCTCGATCTTTAGACGTAAGTTAAAAAGAATCAGAAGGGAGAGTGCAAAGTTTTACCTAAGTCAGTGGTTGTGAAGCCTCGGCTCTGGCGTTGGTGATATGAATGACAGTGGTAGCGGTTATTGAGCTTTAGGTGCTGCTAATGGCCACCTATTTCTGGCAGGATAGAAATGGTGTAAGATTGATAACTGTGGTGATGTGGTTTTGGTTGTTTGTTTGCAGGTTATAAGCTGGGTTGTGGTGGTCCAACTGATGGTGGTCACTGATTGCTGATGGAATGCGACTGGAGTACGGTGGTTTCAGACTTTATGGGTGTTTTTTTAGGCTCTTTTGTGAAGCTGAGTATAGAATCTTCAATTCCAAAACTCCACGTAAGCGTCCATGATCTTAACCTGTCAAGCAAGGAAACTCACATGCAAGGGGACTTAATCCCCATAAACACTCCAATGCTTAATTTAGTTAATGATTTGCCTTAAAGAAGAGAGATGTTTTTTCTTGTATCTATTTTCTTAGTGATTATCCTGAGAAAAGTGAAAGAGATCAGAGATAAGACAAACCACACTCCGATAATAACAACGAGTGTCAAAGCATTAATGAGGATGTCACAGCAGTCAAAAGTAGATTTAGTCTCCCAATGTGATTAGCCGAGCAACTGAGCAGCAATACTCCTAGAGAAGCAATGTGTCTAGCTAAAGATAAATAATAGAGGTTTATTACATGGCCGAGTTGATATGGACCTCGGCCACTTAGGATCCTACACAAGCTCCCTAGTTCGAATCAAACGAGTGCAATGGAAGAGGTTCGAATTAATGCTCATTTAAGGAGGGAAAATAATGAAAATTTAAAGTTTGAAAATTTTAAATTGTGACAATGTCACTGCCAACAGATACGATGTGTACACCACGTCTTATCATGATGGAGTAGTGGTGTGCAGTTAATAGGAGAGAGAGGAAATGTCATAACCGCTTTACATCGCAAAATAGGAATCCTGGGGATTCATTTTTCACTTCCTTCTGATTTTGCTCTCAAACTGCCAAAGTGATCTAGTCGTTTCGAGCAGCTGAACTAAAAGTTTTGGAAAACAACAGCCAAACTCAGATATTAACAGTAAGTATGGTAGCTACAAGTAGTCATTTTGAGGTTGTGAGGACGAGTGGGGTCGAAGCTGAGAGACCCGAAGCCTCGGCTCAGAGCTCAGCAGCAATAACTAGTGCCAATCCTCCAAGAGAAGAAGCCATCGAAGCCATTGACATTGAAGCAACAGACGAGGACCCTGGGAACTCTAAAGGGGATAATGACATGGATTCCGCAGAAGGAGATTACGAAGTAAACTCCGAAGAAAGCACCTCCCCTATCGGAACTCCGGACAGCCCTTCTATTTCTCCTAACTTTCCCGCACCTGTGGATACCGGAGTAGCAGTGCCGAACCGCCCTAGTAATCTGCCGTTGGAGTACTTCGGGGATGTACCGAAGTTCGCATCTACTCTTCCAATAGATGTAGCTCGGATGGTCAAAACAAGGTATGTTTTTCAGTATCGGTACATTTCACATTTTCCCAATTTGACTGACCGAGCTCACGAACCACCTAATGACTCGGTGGCGGTTTATGTGGACCAATTTGAGGCCGGGCTGAGGATACCTACGAATAGGTTCTTTAGAGATAACCTACAGTATTGGAAGACAAGGATTACTCAACTCGTTCCTAATGCCATCCGAACCGTGGTTAGCTTTGAATTACTATGCAACCACCTCGATTTTCAACTTCGGTTGATTTGTTTAGATGCTTCTATTCTATTAAGAAGCACGCCACGACCACGGGTTGGTTTTATTTCAGCACCTGAACAAGAGTTCCCAAGATAACAACAGATTATCTTTCTTCCATTAAGGGTTAGAAATCACGATTTTTCTTCACTTCTGATGACTACTTCCCCAAGGGCTTCTAGTGAAGAGGGCTAAACGGAGTCTCAAATTCTAGCCCGGGGACTCTTCGAGAAGGAGAATATCAACAGATAGTTCAAGGGGATTTTGTATTAACTGTTGGGATTTTCCCGAACTGGTGCTGGTGCTGGTGCAAGGGGGTTTGTGTGACAGCCCCACCTTACCCAAAGGCGCACCAAAGGGCTAAGCAGACTGCCTGCCTAGCTCTCGCCAGGACTCAAGTCGAGCACTCACGCGGAACATCCAAGCATACTTAACCCAAATAAAATACATTCATAATGAAATACATTCATTTAATTCATTCGAAAGTACAAGTATCACAAGAAGTTTACATCCCAAAATATACATAGTATTTACAATAAAAGCCTACACAATTAGGCTATCAAAATACATGAAACAAAACATTTACTATGTCCAAAATCAGCTTTTCCAGCTTTAGTATTTTGGGAAACCTAGTTAAAGAAAACAAATGAACGGGATGAGCTATAATAGCCCAGTGAGTGCCCAAGTCATGCAACCATACCAGGAATTCATTATTTTATGGAACCAAATAATTGATGAGATTAAATGAGCAGGGTATGAACAATTTAATTAACAAGTAGTCAATGGCGGACACAAGGCTCAACTATGGGAGTAAGCTCAACCACAGGAGGAGCAAGTACTGATCATGTAACCATGATGTTAGGATCGAGATAATAGCTCAGGTCCTTGCCAAAGGTCATGCCAGCATTAACAAGCAAGACCCTAACCAACATTCACTTTATAACCTCCGTACAGGCTACCACATCCAGGGAGTAATCTCGACCTTGGAGGGCCAACACGCGAGCAAGAAAGTCCAATCCAGAGTTGGCCTCTTTGAGGATTCGCAACTCAAAGGGAAAGAACAACACGCCCTAAAACACCCAGCACCTTATGTCCTCCCACGCACGTCAGGGTTGACTATCCATGAAGTAACGGTGAAGTAAGTCGCGGAAGTCTCATGCACAAGTAACACATTGGATGACGAAAGCATGTAACACATTGCGGAATAGATGCGATAAAGTACACATCTTTCCTCAAGTAACACATTTCATGAAATAATAATTACAAGCATGGCATAACATTTCATGCATCATGCACACATAGAGACACTGACCTGGAATGTTTATGAAAATATTTCGTAAAAGGGGCACGACTCGCTTTCGGGTCCTGAAATTTAAAAGAAATAATCTAATGAAAATCCAATTAAAACCCTAAGTAAATTAGTAAGAAAATTCAAGAGATAACCCAATTATTTCTAGGGTTTTACCCTAAGGTTTAGGGTTTTAGATTTAGGGTTTTATTTTTAGGGTTTTCTTGTTCTAGGAAAATTTAATTCATTACTAGATCATTTTCTAAAAATTTCTGCACACTAAATTTCCTAAATTTAGCATATTCTAGGTTTAAAATCTCACTTGTCATTTTTCTTATTTTAATTCTACTGAAATTTCGGCAGCACCTCCCTTTAAAGCCAAACTAACCCAAAATTTTTCCTGCAAGAAATCAACCATCCAATCCAACTTTTAACAAGTTCTACAACTTCTATGTTTAAATCCAACTCAAGTTCACTCAAAATTCCACTCAAATTCAAGATTTCAAGCCCAAGTTTCTTCATCCAAGCAACATATAATACATGAAATTTCAAGGTTTAAATACTATCTACTAGTCTATCTAACCAAGAGAACACTTTATCTAACAAGTAAAACTTGTACAAAAGGCTAAATAAAACTTGAAATTAATAGCAAAAGTTCATAGTAGGTACATTAAACAAGATTAGAACTTTGCTTAAGAAGAAGAAAAGCTCACTTTCTATGGTGAAGTTGTCCAAAGTTTGGAGAGAAAGCTTCAAGAAGATGAAAACTAAAGAGAGAAGAAAGTGGAGTAGGAGGGCCGGCCAAGAAGAGAAGAAAAGAGAAAGAAATAGGCCAAGAAAATAGAAAAGAAATAAAGAGAAAAGTGGTAAAAAGAGTGACCAATCAAAGCATAACAAGAGTCAAGCTAGGGTTTATGCTTTTAATGTAATAGTTGCTAACTTGGTGAAATTTGATTAGTGAAGATTTTCATCACTTATCTCCTAGTAATTAACAAACTTTATGGCACAAAAATTAAAGCAAAAAGAGAGAAAAATAGGGGAAGAGAGGGCCAGCCATGAGGAGGGGGGAAAAAGATAAGAAATTAAGTGAAATTTTGAGTTAATTTTTGAACTAAAGCTCAATTAGTCAAAAGGCTTAATAATGGTAGAGTTAGTTAGTCAAAATTAAAAACTATTACAAACTAATGGTCCAATGAAATTAATCCAAATTTACTACTTAGGTGTCCCACTTAATAATGAAAGAATCTTTTGTAGTTAACCTAATTAACTTAAGAAATCTTCCAACTAATAAATCAAGGATTAATACTAAACTTCAAATAAAAGAATTTTCTCTTTTAAGTACATTTTAGGTTTTCCCTTTTTCTTTTTCTTTTCTCTATTATTATTATTATTATTATTTTATTATACTAATGGACACACATGAACTAAATAGTTTTGTATGAATTTCTAGGGTGTTACAGTTTGAGCCGAGCTAGAGTTCCTCAGGGCGGTTCCATCTACTCGTCTCGGCTCAGAAAAGAAGGTAAAGTTTTATCTTCACCTCTTTACACAATGAATACTAACTAATATTTTTTGTTATTTTGTAGTGTCAAGCTTCACTAATATGCTGCTAAGTGGAGGTGCCTCCAAGAAGAAGAGGCAAGGAACTGGGACTAGGGACAAAGCAGGTCCTTCGAAGAAACCAAAGGTCAAGTCGAGCTCTGGAGTGAGCTTGGCTGTTGTCCCAACAGCATCTCAACTGTCGATCCGCAAGTTTGAAATGCGAACAATGCTAGAACCTATGCAAATAGTTGAAGATTTTGGGCTAGGGTTTGGCTAAGGAGTTGGGAGGGCCCCTAGAGGCTGATGTACTTTTGGTCGTCACCGATGGGGCAAAGAGTTACAAGTGCTCGAGTCTTAGAGGGGGACCCTCATTAGCAAAGGTGAGGCTTTCGTGCCTCAATGGGAACTAATCACAACGGATAGTGTCGAAGAGGAACAGGTGGCTTTGGAACTGCTATAAAATCAACCTGCCCTGAGATGTAGAGAAGGTTCATTCACTGAATGCCGAACAGCTATCTGGAAAAGTGGCCCTTACTCTAGTCGAAGTAAGTATTCTCAATAGTTTTTCAGCATACTACACAACTTCATTAAAAAACTAATATTGAAACTTCTTAGGCTCATACTTCCATCGCCGAGATGCTGAAAAGGTTCCAAGAATCAGAGAAAATAAAAGAGACGGAAACAGAGGAACTGCAAAGGAAGCTTAAAGCCTCAGAAGACGCGATGAAAAAGCTACAAGCAAGGTACGAATCCCTTGAGCAAGCTCAGTAAGAAGCATTGAGGGTTAAGGACGAAGCTCTGGAATACTATAGAGTAAGGACGGAGTCTTTATAAAGTGCTTACGTTGAGGAGATGAAAAGGGTGGTCGAGGTCGAAGCTCAAAAAATTCAAGCAGCTTGAGAAGAGGCTCAGAAAGAGGCTCGGGAAGAAGCAATGAGGTACTTTATTGAATCTGAACAATACACAGTAGCTCTTCAGTCTACTGAGAAAGAGGGGGTAAGAAAATTTCGGACTTCAGAGGACTTTGCTGATGACCTGGTAATGCTGAATCATCCATGCTTCATGTTCAGAGCAACTCAAGCCATTATGGATATGGCCGCACTAATGCAAGATAATCAGCTGGAAATTCTTGAGGAGTACAAGTATTACCAGCCCGGGGTAGACAAATTGGTAATCTTCTTGCCGAAGGCTTCAAGCGAGGTCAAGACTCAGAGGAAATCAAGGAGGACTTTGAAGCTGAAAAAAAGGCTCCAACTCCTCCTCGAAGCTTACGAATTCTAGTTGCTAGTGCGTCACCCACTACCGAGCAGATTACCGAAGAGCCTCCAAAATGAGCAGTAGTTGATTCGCTCCCAGTTGAAGTCTTAGGTGCCAAAGAGCCCGTCCCGGCACAAATGGAGAGTAGCGATGTCGAGCTGCTAATGGTAGTTCGAAACTCAAGCCGACCAAATTTCAATAGAGATAGAATATGACTTCACCATATAATAGTCTTTTCGACTAGGTTTCTTTAAAAAAAAATTTTAAGTGTTGGATATGACATTTATGACATTTTGTTTTCATTCAATCCATTCATCTAATATACTATTATCCCTCCTTTTCATGCTTTTGATGAATTCAAATAATAGTAATTCATAAACATAAAAGTAGAGTGAAATAACAAACATATTAAAAAAGGAATATCTCTGTACTTTTATTACATCAGTGATAATATAACTTAAGATTCTCGATATACCACGTTCGAGGTACAGGAATTCCAATCTCAGTATGCTAATTTATAATAGCCATTTTTGCTGGCCTTTATTACCCGATAAGGTCCTTCCTATTTCGGGCTTAATTTTTCAAGAGGCTTAACTCAGCTTACCGAGTTTTTTCTAAGAACTAGGTCTCCTGATTTGAAATACAAAATTTTGACTATAGTATTATAATACCGAGCTATTGTATATTTATAATGAGCTAACTTCAAAGCTGTTGAGACTCGCTTTTCTTCGAGCAAGTCCAAGTCAAGTTACCGAGCTTGTTCATTGTCTTGGGCAGTGTAAGCTTCAGTTCGAAAGCTTGGAATTAAGTGCTAGGCCAATATGACCGCTTCGACTCCATATATTAGGGAAAATGGAGTCTCATTGGTAGATGTCTGAGGAGTAGTTCTATAAGACGTTAAGACATTGGGCAAATGATCTAACCAACTGGACCCAAGCTAATGTAATCGAGAAATTGTCGGCTATTATTAGAAATTATGATTTGAGGTAAACTGAACTGACACACTACGCTCTTCCAGAAGAACTTCTGAACTGCATTCCCTGAAATAGTGGATAACGGTTCAATTTTAACCCATTTAGTGAAATAATCAATGGCCACTATAACAAACAGACAGGAGCACGGGGAAAAGATTCCAGGATATCCGTTCCCCACTGTTCGAAAGGCCAAGGTGAGCTGAACGGCACCATCTGATAGGTCGACCGATGAGTCTCAAGTGCATTAACCTTTCATGAAGGACAAGCTTACACAATATTCACAAAATCTTTATACATTGTAGGCCAAAAATAACCCAAAAGAATGGCTTTCCGAGTCAAAGCTCTAGCACCAATATAGGCTCCACAAAGGCCTTCATGTATGTCCAAAAGAATTTGATTGCATTTTTCAGGAGCAATACATTTTAGCCAAGGTTCCAAATAAGATTTCTTGTAGAGTACACCATCAATTAAGGAATACCGAGGTGCTACCATTTGCATTCTTCGGGCCAACTCTTCAGTAGGCGGCAGGCCACCTAATTTGAGAAAATTAACAATTGGGCTCATCCAAGTATTAGAATCATCAATAGCACAGACCACCTACTCCAAATGGCTAGGTTGTTTGACAATTTCAACCAAAACAGATTTATTGAGCTCGGCATATAGAGCCAATACCAATTTAGATAGGGCATCAGCTCGTTGATTAGAAGAATGAGAAATCCTTGAAATTGCAAAAGCTTCGAAAGTACAACCAATTGCCTCACTTTTGCTAAATATGTGAGCATGTTTTGTTCCTTGGCTGTGTATTTTTCCAAAACTTGGTTCACTACCAACTGGAAGTCACTATGAATGTGAATCCGACAAACTTTTAACCGAAGCACTATAGTGAGCCTGGCGATGAGAGCTTCGTACTTGGCTTCATTGTTAGAAGCTTGGAAGTCAAAGCGAAGGGAATAACAACATTCTTGACCTTCCAGGCTTTGTAACAATAACCCAGCTCCACTGCTGTCCTTTCTCGAAGATCCATCAACATATAGTACCCAGGATGGTTCCTCAGCCGAAGTAACGGTGTCTTCGGATACCAATCCCGAAGTGAATTCAGCAATAAAGTCTGCCAGACTTTGGGCCTTAAGGGATTTCGGGACTTGTATAGAAATGTCATATTTCCCGAGCTCTACAGCCTACTTTACCAGTCTTCTCGAAGTCTCAGGCTTGGTTAAAATTTGTCGAATTGGCTGAATCTGTCCGAACACAGACTGGGTGAGCCAAGAAGTAAGGTTTCAGTCGTTGGATGTGTGAACCAAACAAAGAATGAGCTTCTCGACTGAAGTGTATCTGAGTTTCCAAGTGCATTCAAAGCTCGGCTGACATAATAAATAGGGAATTGAATGCATGATTCTTCTTTCACCAAGACCGAGTTGATGGCCTCAGGAGCCACTGCGAGATACAAGAATAAAGTTTCTCCAGTCATCGGAGAGGCCAAGGTCGGCAAAGATTGCAAGTGGTCTTTCAACTGGTCAAAGGCCTACTGGCACTCTAGGATCCATTCAAACTTGGTCAGCCTTTTTCAAGGCTTTAAAGAAAGACTAAACTATTTTGAGCAGACTTTGAGAGAAATCTATTCTGTGCAACTAGCCGACCAGTAAGCCTCTGGACATCTGAAGTCGAGGCAACAATGTCTTGAATGGCTTTGACTTTGTCAGGGTTTGGATCTATGCCCCGAAAAGAAATCATGTAATCGAGAAACTTTCCGGACTTCACTGCAAAGATGCATTTTTCAGGGTTAAGCATCATCTGTGTATCCTTTAATACTTGGAACACTTCCCTTAAGTCGCCTATGAAGGTGTCAACAGTTTGGCTCTTAACATGTAGATCGTCAACATAAACTTCTATTACTTTGCCAATAAGGTAGTGGAAGATTTTATCCACCAAACGCTGATAAGTAGCCCCAACATTCTTGAACCCAAATGGCATGGTAGTGTAACAATAGGCTCCACGATCGGTGATGAAGGTAGTTTTCTTTTGATCTTCCCCAGTCATCCTGATCTGATGATACCATTTAAATGCATCTAAAAAACAAAACGCCTCATTGCTGATGGCCAAATCAACCAATGTGTCAATTAGGGGCAAAGGGCAGCAATCTTTTGGACAAGCCTTGTTCAAATCCGTGTAATCAACATACATTCGCCATCCCTCACTAGCTTTTTTTACCATCACCGGTTTAGCTAACCAAGTAGGATATTGCACCTCTCGTACCATTTTGGTAGCCAACAATTTATCAATTTCCTCCAAAATGGCTTGGTTGCGTTCTGGGCTGAATTGTCTTTTCTTTTGTTGGACAGGCTTGACTCGTGGGTCCACATTTAATTTATGAATTATTTGCTCGGGAGGAATTCCGATGACATCATTAGCCGTCCAAGCAAATATTTCTTTGAATTCTTTCAACAAGTCGGTTAAGGCATCTTGGGTCTCAGAAGGAAGACGTTGACCTATCTTGATTGCACAGTTAGAATTTTCCTCATCTAACACTACCCTCTCCATCTAATCACTAGTCTCTAGCCAATGTGACTTCTTGGATGGAGGGGTTTCTAAAACATCAAGAACCAAGACTAAATCTCTACCAGGCTTATCATTGTTAGATTTTGTCTTTTAGTGTTCTCAGATGGTCCTGCTGAAGAAGCTGCTTGCTAAGTGGTGGTGTAACACTCCCTCGTTGTTCGGACCTCACTACACACTTCGGCTATCCCTTTGGGTGTTCAAATTTCATGCTCAGATGATACGTAGAGAAGATAGCTCGAAAGGCATTTGAAGTTTGGCATCCAAGTAACATATTGTAAGGGGTATTTGCTTTGACCACAACGAAATTGACTTGTAAAGGTTCGAGAATGGGGGTGTTTTCAATGGTAGTAGATAATGTAATCATCCTTTCGGGATGTACAACTTGATCTCCAAAACCTACAAGTGGAGTTCGAACAGGCGTAAGCCGATCTGGTCTTAAGCCCATTTGTTTGAAAGTCTTGTAATAGATGATATCCGCCGAACTCCTAGCGTCAATGTAAACCTTTTTAACTAAGTAATTATTAGTAACTACTTCAGTCACAAATGCTTCATTACTCCCTGAAGAATGTGATCATTGGGTCCATATGAGAGAGTTTTTGAAAGACGAGACGCGAAGGCTTTCGAAGAGAACTGTCTATAAGTCCTTTTTCTAAAATTTCAGCTAGCCCCCACGCTAGGACCTCCTGAGATGGTATTAATGACTCCCGCTACCCTGGCGCTTGGATTAGCGGATCTATCTCTGTCATTTCTTCGGTCATTATGGTGGTGATGATCTTGTCGGTCTTGCCGATCTCCTCGCCGAGGGCCTCAACATTCATCTCAGCAATCTTCACGACGATAATCTTGACGTCCTCAGGTATTGTCTTCGACGAAACGTCTCAAATACCCTTACTGTATCAAATTTTTGATCTCGTTTTTGAGATTGTAGATACCAAATTTTGACACACCGCTCATTTTTTCAACATTGGGGGCACTTTTATATTTTTTGGGGTCAAATTCTAATTTTTCAATAAAAGGGGAACAAAATCAGCATTTTCGGGAGGCAAAATAGTAATTTTTTAGCTGTAAATATTTTTTCATTAGTTTTGGAGTTTTAAATTTATATTTTGTACTTTCATACGTATTTTTAAATTTTTATGATTTTTTTTCTAATTTAACTGGTATTTTTTTGTATTTCACCAGCACAGGAGCAAAATGATAATTTCGCCTCAAGAATACCATTTTTGCCCATTTTTGAGTGCCAAATTTATTTTTCAAGTTTTAAAACATGTTTCTAAATTTTCTTAATTTTTTTGGGGACGATCGCTATTTTTTTTGTAAATACCGCATTTAGGAACAAAATTATCGTTTCAAATGCATTTTTCACCAATTTTTGAGGGTTAAATTCATTTTCTAGGATTTTAAGCTCATTTTTTAATTTTTTGATAATTTTTTGAGCTGACTGGCGCGGATCGGCCTTTCCTCACCGTTTTGTTTTGCTTTGCGTCCTAGCTTTAGAGTTAAGCTTCAATTGTGGTTTCTTCACAGCATTAGTGTGTAATTAAGTGTTTGATTATGTGTTTTAGGTGAAGACGGTGATAGTGTCTTGGATTAATTGATTAGCTTGGACCGAGGTAAGCAGTATCTGTATCCTTTATACTTTTGAAAATGTATTTGTCAGAATGATGTTTTATAAACTATTTTGCATATGTAAAATGGCATGAGTATGTATATGTTAATGATTTCCATGGATATGTAAATGTGGTCAAATATGAATGAATGATTGTTTTGTGATTGAGCTCTAGTGTAGAGTAATTATTGACGGGACTAATTCCTTAAATTGATGTTTGATGTTTGATGTTTTACCGTACTAACCGGGGAGTGTTAGCTTATTGTTTTGAACCGCATTAACCGGAGTTGTAGTTAACAACTGGATATCTAGGGTCAATGTGCTTTATTACTTGAGCTCTTTCTTTAGTATCTATATGAAATGTTATGTGGGCCACATGTATTTGAACGAATTGTGATTAAAGTAATGATCATTTGAATGATAAAAATGTATATGTAAATGTAACATACTCAGGCCAATAAAGTGATACCTGTGCTACTTATTGGGTGAGTTTTCACTCACTCCTTTTGTTTTTATACGCAGAGAAGGATGATTTTGGATTCAAGGATTTGGATTAGCTATTGGAACCTTTGCCTTAGAAGATGTGGAGTAAGGCTAGTAGTAGTAATATAGTTGTTTTGTTAGTCTTTGGCATGTTAAATTAGGATATGTTTTGGGATTCTAGAATGTTAGAATCTTGGTTGTGTATTTCAAAGTTGAAAGTTATTATTTTGAGAATTGTAATATTTGGGATTTATGTTATCTTTAAACTGGATAATTGAGATCGATGTTTATCTTTATTCGTTATCTTGGGATATTGTTTAGATTTTTGGATTTTTGAGCCTTGTGCCTTAGCGTAGTTTAAGCATGGCGGTGCCATGTCCCGGGGCACGGGGCGTGACATTTTATTGTTTCATATATTTTGACAGTATAGGGGCAAAATTATCATTTCACATTCCTATCACGCCCCATTTTTCGATAAGGGAAATAAGTGTAATAAAGTGTGGTGAGTGATGATGAAGTCGGAAAGAGGAAAAGGAAGAATTAAATGTGATTTTATTTATTAGAAAAAGAAGCGTGTAAATTTTTGTAAAAGTAATTTTTTAGAAAATGCTTTGTAAAAGATGATTAAAAAAATGTGGCAAAAATGCTTTATTTTAAAAACAAAAGAAAAGGGCCTAAAATGGGACTTTGAAAATGCCACGGTTTTTGGGCCCGAAAATAGAGTCTAAAAAAGGTTTTTAGTGAAAAAGGAGCCGCCACTTGGTATTGAGTTTTGGTGTACCAAGTCACCCGAAAATATTTTATGAAAGGTAAAAAAATTAAGAATGATTTGTTTAAAGAAATGATTTTTGGAAAAATATAGGAAAAACAAGAAAAAACCCTTTTAGACGACTCCAGGTCTTTGAAAACAAGAGAAAAAGATTCGGGAGTCACAGTTGAAGAAAGGCAAGGCAAAAGCTCGCACCTAAGGCACCCTTTCAACCTAGCCGAAACTAGTTGCGAGGTTTAGTCTAAATTTTCCTAATATAACCCTAAGATTTTATCAGCATTTGGATGCAACTATATGAATGCAAATCTAGTCCTAAAAATGAATATCGTTAAGGGACAAAATATTCCATTGAGGTTTGGTCGGGATTATCGCATTAATTGCGAAACCCGAGTATAGACATCGATGAAGTCACGAGTATAAATCCAAGAATGGAATGCAAAAGAAAAGGAAAATAGTAATATAGGTAGTAAGTGAACAAAGAAAGTGGGGATGCAACATAATGGGTACGGGGAACTAATAAACTCGTGACTAGCTATTTCTACTCACGGAGGGGGGAACGGCATGTACGCCACCGCTTCCCACGTAAGTAGGTGACTATTTCTTAGTCAAAAAATCACACAAATTACCTAAAATTCTATGTGTAGCGGAATCTAAATGTTATGCACTAAATAGATGTTAAAAATAGATAATAAGTGATAAATTATATATAAAAATCATACAAAAATGGAAAAGGCCTAAAAAGATAAAATGTGTGTGAAATGTCATGAAATGCACACGAGAAATGATTCTAACACTAAAATGACCTAAAGGTCTAGCATTGGATTAGCCTATTTTCTATAAATTCTCCGCTAGCGTTGGACTAGCGAAGAAACCGAAATTAACCACAATTAGAGTTGGACTAGTGTGGCGACGATACACATATATAATAATGAAGCAAATAAATAAATAAATCATAGATTAAAGCAATAATCACATAAAAGCACATAATAGCACATAGGAGCACATAACATATAAGCATGATATTCTAAATGCCAAGTCCTAGAGAAAACGAATAAAACATATAAGCACACAGCGCACATAACACACAAGAGCACTAACTATTACACCGGAGAGAAACCTAATTATAATCTAAAATGGAAAAATAAAAGATAACCTATCTAACCTAGCTATTACATTTTCTATCTAAAATACATAGGCTTTGGTTAAATAGATAAAACATAAACTATCTATTACATTAACTATCTAAGTACAAAAAATTTACTAAACAGAATATTACCTATCTATTACATTTCTTTGAATAATTAATATTAATTTAAATAAATAACATGACATAAATAAATAAATACTCACACATGAATAAAAATAATACAAAGAGATACATAAAAAAAATATATAGAAAAACACATAGGAGCACATAAAGAGAAATAAAAAAGGTAATAGAGGTACCTCCCATTCGTAAACTCGGTACAAATTGCTAATAAAATGAACAAACATGTCAAAAATATCACTGTTTAAATAAATAAACTACTAATTAAATAATTTCATGCTAATCACTATAAACGTACCATAATAATTCAAACAATTATAGTAATAATAAACAAAATAAAAAAATTAATTAAAAAAATAATAATAATAGTTGAATATTTAGGAAGAAAAATGAAAATTGTTTAAGTAAAAATAAATAAATAAATAAATAAAGTAAAATAAGGGAAATAAAAATAATAAAAGATAAAACACAATAATACATACTTAAACTTTTAGCACCCAAATAAGAATCATCAAAATAACTAAAAGAGAAATAAAGAAACTAATTTGAGCATTAATTAGATAACAAGACCAAATTTTAGAACATTAATTATAACTTTAATAAAAATAAAAATAAAATGTGAAAATAAATAATTAAAAGCTTTGAGGACTTAATTAAATCTTTTTTTTTTTTGGCAAAAATAAAATGTTCCAAGGTCTTGGATTAAAAATGAAAATTTAGGCAATATTCTAGAGTAAAAATGTAATTTATAACAAACTAAAGGGTAAAATTACAATTTCAAACCATAGTTTAGATAATAATATAATTTACAACGAATTTAAAAGGGCTAAAATATAATTTCCAGCAAGCATTGTCGCGCCCTAAAAAATCGTAAGCAAAAGGGTGTTAGTGGGGTCGTTGATTGTCGTGTCTGAAAAAACGGTCTAATCTCGGTGACCCTTTTGAAAATAAAAGTTTTTTTAGAAAAACCGTACGCGTGTGTGAAAAATCAGGGTTTTTATTGAAAAAGTGTATTTTAAGAAAAATGGTATTTTTAAAAGAAAACAAGGCCGGGACTAAAAGTGCGACAGGTTTGGCCAACTAATTTTGAAAAAGGGTTTTATTTTATTTTAAAAAAAATGGAGTCGCCACTTGGTATTGAGTTAGGGTGTACCAAGTCACCCGAAAAATTGTTTAAACAAAACAAAAAATAAAAAATAAAAATTTAAGAAAAAACTATTTAAAACCCTTTTTCGACTCCGGTCTACGAAAAACAAGAGAAAAAGGTCCGGGAGTCACATTTGAAGAAAGAGAAGGCAAAGGCTTGCGCCTAAGGCACCCTTTCAACCTAGCCGAGGCTAGTTGCGAGGTTTAATCAAATTTTCCTAAATTAACCCTAGATTCTATCGTGCTTGGATGTATCTAAATGAATGCAAATTCTAAATCTAAATGTGGGTATCGGGAGGGTCAAAATGTTCCGTCGAGACTTGGTCGGAATTATCAGCATTAATTGCGAAACTCGAGTCGAGACCTCGAGGGAGTCACGAGTGTGAATGCAAAAATGAAATGCAAAAAGAAAAGAAAATAATAATATAGATAATAAATGGCCGAAGAAAGTGGGAATGCAACATGACGGGTACGGGGGACTAATTAACTTGTGACTGAATGTTTCTACTCACGGAGGGGGGAAACGGCATGTACTGCCACCGCTTCCCACGTGAGTAGGTGACTATTTCTAGTTGAATCACGAAAATGTCTTAATTTCTAAGTGAGATGCAACCTAAATGTCATGCATTTGAAGATGCGTCAAAATAAGTAAGTAAATAGTAATAATAATAATGAAAATCATGCAGAATGGAAAGAAAACTAAAGTGTGTGAAATGTAAAATGCACACAAATGCACCTAACACTAAAATGCCCTAAGGGTCTAGCGTTGGACTAGCCTTGTTCTAAAAAATCTCACTAGCGTTGGACTGGCCCGTTCTAAAAAGTCCCACTAGCATTGGACTAGCGGGAAAGAAAGAAGCTACAACTAGCGTTGGACTAGTGTGGTGACGGAATACTATAAATCATGAATTAAACATTAAAGCATGAATTAAAAGCAAATTAAACATATAAAAACATATAAGATCACATAGGAGCACATAACACATAAGCATAATATTCTAGATGCAAAAATCCTAAAGAAAGCGGTAAAAGAAATAAACATGTAAACACACAAAAGCAAAGAACCCTAACTATTACACCGGGGGGCTAGATTTACAATTTAAAAAGGGGGAAAAATTAAAAAAAAAATGCCCTATCTATTACACTTGCTATCTAAATACAAAAGTTTTGCTAAAAATGTGAGAAACACTATCTAACTATTACATTGACTAACTAAATACACAAATATTATATTTTTCTAGAATAATAAAAATTCAAAATTAAATTAAATACGTAAATACGCAACGAGTATACAAAATAAGACATAAACAAATAATAATGCATAAAATCACATTGGAGCATATTGGAGCACATAAAGAGGAAAATAACAAGAAGTCGATATACCTCTTTGGAGACCCGGTACCGATGCTTAAAAAAATGAACAAACAAGTCAAGGCATCTCGGTATAATCAAACAAAATTTAAATTATATAACTATTGATGAATTGAGATAAAAAATTAATTCTAGTAACTAAGGGGCTAAAAATAAAATTCTATAAAACTTAAGGGGTAAAATTAGAAATTCACTTAAGTCTAAAGGGGAAGAAATGTAAAATTAAAGTAACTTGGGGGGACAAAACAATAAATTTCAGCAAAAAGAAGGCACAAAATTACAAATTCCAGCAATGTGTAAGCATTAAAACACAAATTCCAGCAATCATTAGTACTAAAATACAAGTTGCAGTAATGTCATAGGGACTAAAGATGCAAATTCCAGCAACCATAAGTACTAAAATACAAATTCCAGCAATCATAAGTACTAAAATACAAGTTCCAGCAATGCGTAAGGATTAAAGATGCAAATTCCAGCAATCATAAGTACTAAAATACAAATTCCAGCAAACACAAGTACTAAAATACAAGATCCAGCAATGTGTAAGGATTAAGGATGCAAATTCCAGCAATCATAAGTACTAAAATACAAGTTCCAGCAATTAATGGGGATTCAAAATCAGAGTTCCAGCAAGTCAAAAAGACTCAGAATAAAAAATTCCAGCAATATAAGACTAAAACTAAAATTCCAGCAAGTGTAGGGACTTAGAACCAAAATTCCAATGAGCCTATAGGCTGAGAATAAAAATTTCAGCAAGTGTCTAGGGATGAAACAGTAAATTCCAGCAGGGTTTAATAACTTAAAATGAAATTCTAGCAACACAAAGTTTAAAAAGAATGAAAATTCCAGCAATGATTAGGGCTCAAAATGAAATGCCAGCAGCAATAAGGGTCCAAAAATGAAATTCCAGCAATATGAAGACTAGAAATGAATTTTTCAGCAACTTGAAGGGGTTAAGATGTAAATTCCAGCAACCATATGAGCAAATAAAACAAACAAACAAAGTCAAATTGCAAAAGATAAAAACCTAGAGGGTTAATCCATAAACAATAGAGAACTTAATTGCATAAAGTCAAGAAGCTTCAAGGGCATTATTAAAATATTCAATAAATTAAGTCTAGATCAAATTTTCAAACAAGCCAACCGACTGCCTAAACATTCAACCAAGAAATGAATTAAATTAAACATGAACCAATTGTTAAATCACAACTAAACTATCTATACTAAACAAAGACAAAACAAAGACCAAGACATCATATTTCTTCCATTCCCCTATAACGTGACTAATACCCATGCCCCACCAGATTCCTTGTCTCCAAAATAATATGACCGAACACAATGCCCAAGTCAAAGACCCTAAATCGTCTTCTTCCTCCAAACAGAGAAATCTTCTCTGTTTTCTTTCTTTCTTAAATATCTTGCCTTTGATTGCTTTTCACACTCTCTGATTCCTTGTCCCGTTTTCTATCTATCCCCTTCGTCTCTCTTTCTTTCAGATTTTACTTTCCTTTTTTTTTTCCTCCTTCTTTCTCGATTTCCTTTCTGTTTTTTTTTTTTATATTTGATTCCCCTCTGCCCTCTCTCTACTTCTCTCACATCCCCTTCAATCTCTCTGTTTTGTGTGGTGGTGAAGCTGAGATTTGATTTTGTGGTGTGTGTGAAGTGCGATTTTGACTTGAATTTGGTGAGTTTTTGTGCAGGTTTGGGAAAGTTGGATGTTGATTGAGAGTGTGTGGTTTTACAGGTGATATTTGTGGCATTAAATTGGTGATAATTGCGTGGTTATTTCTTGCTGTTTTTGCTGCTATTTTCTTGCAAGTTTTGGGCTATTGAAATTTGCTAAACGTGAAGGTGACTAGTGGAGGGAAAACGTTGTTTACAGGTAGTTTTGGGTGATTGAAAATGGTGGAAACGATTGGAATTTGGGGCTGATTTTGTGTGGCGTTGGTTACTATTGCGGTGTGTGTTTGTTTGGCTGTGGTGTTGTGTAAATGGTGATGATTCGGTCGACAATTGGGGCCGTTTCTTGTAGGTTTATTGTCTTTGCTCTTTGCAGATAATTGAGGTGTTCTTACGGGACAGGGGTTGATAAATTGGTGGTGGCTTGTAATTTGGGCTTAGTTGCTAAGGACTCTGGGGCAGGGGTTATCGGCTTAATCAATGGAACTGTGATTTTACTGTGTCGATTTGGGTTGTTTCTATAGGCAGTGAAGAGGGACTTTGGAATGATTGGGAGGTTGGTGGTGATCGGCTGAGTAGTGAGGGATTTTATTTGAGTGATGGTTTCAACCGGTAGTTCTGGGTGTTGTGTGGCTTGGCTGATGAAAAATTCCGGTGGAAGTGGGAGATTGGAGGAGAAGAATTGAGAAAACAGTGAAGAATATATTAAAAAAAAAAAACTCAGGAATAACAAAACCAGAATGCAAGAACAAAAACCCAGAAAAACTCAATAAACCCATAATCAAACCAGCAAATGGACAGATCAAATTTTCATTAATCAGATTAAAAGGAAAACCAAAAGAACTAAAAAAGAAAGACAAAAAAAAATGAGATAATTACCGTTTGAATCTTGCTAGTTTATTGACTGAACAGCTGGAAAAATCTGATGATGAACAGTAATAATCTTGAAACGAGAACAGTAACTAGTGTGTGTGTGTTTTTTTTGTGTTTTATTGTGTGTGTTTGATCTTTTAAAGGTATAAGATGAGAAGTGTTTTTAGGGTTTTTCTTCTTTTTCTCCCTCTTTTTTTCTTTTTAATTGGGGTATTTATACTGCACAAATCTTAACCTCCAAGAAAGGGCTAAAAGATCAAAATGCCCTTGACTACAAAAATTACAATTTTATCCTTAAAATTTATTTTCTCTTACAAAAATAATAATAAAAAAAATGTAAATAACGAATTTATTAATAAAAATTCACCCTAAAAAAAGTTAGAAACTTAGTACTTAAAATCTAAAAACGAATTTGGGACCTAAAATTGGTGAAAAAAAGAGTTTGGGATGTGAAATGACAATTTTACCCTTGGATGACAAAATTTATAGAAAAAATAGCTATTGACCTCAACAAATTATCAAAAATTACAAGTAAGTTTAAAACACTGGAAAATGCATTTTTGACCCAAAATTGGTGAAAAAATGAATTTAATTTGCAAAATGACGATTTTGCCCTTGGGCAATGAAAATTCACAAAAAAATAATTATTGACCTCAAAAAAAAAAAATTACCAAAAACTAAAAATAAGTTTAAAACACTGAAAAATGCATTTTTGACTCAAAATTGGTGAAAAATGAATTTAAATTGTAAAATGACGATTTTGCCCTTAACTGGTACAAAAAAATAAAAAATACCAATTAAATCCAGAAAAATCATAAGAAATTAACAAATTTACATAAAAGTAAAAATATGAATTTAAAACCCCCAAAAGTTGATAGAAAAATATTTACAGATAAAATTACTATTTTGCCCCCCAAATTATGGAAAAATTAAAAATTTGTTCCAAAAGTGCAAACATGCCCCCCCCAATGTTTGAAAATAAATGGTGTGTCAAAATTTGGTGTCTACAAGCATAATGCCAAAAAATAAAATTTTCCAGCAATACTTTGGGCCAAAAATGTGATTTCAGCAAACTTGGGGGGGGGGGGGTTAAAAATGCAATTCCAGTAACATTCAAGAATAAAAATACAATTTTCAGCAACATTCAAAGGCTAAAATTCAAGTTCTAACAAAGTAAAATGGCAAAAATAAAATTTCAACAAGCTTAGGGAGGGGGATAAAAGCATAATTCTAGCAAGTTAAAGGGGCCTAATTGACAGAATGTAAAATACGGAGGGGTCAAATAATGAAATTAGGACTTAAATGCACAAAAATAAAAAGAAACAAAGGGTATAAAACGTTAAATAAGACGCAAGGGACTAAAAACATGGAGTTGCATTTTTTTTAAATAGCCAAAAACCTGACTAACTTAATTAAATGCCTAAATTAGTGGACTAATTAATTTAACTACTAGAGCAAGACTAAATCAAAACTAAATTGAATTCAAATGATAAATAAATCAAGTACCATTAACTAAAAATAAAATAAAATAAAGCAGGAAAGCAAAAACGCTAAACAAGAAGGAAAAAAGAAAGAGAATATATATATATATATATATATGGCTTCCACAATTCAATTTAATGTCACCAGGAACTCTTCCAATTATATTTTCTTCAACCGAGCCCTACAATCCAATTGCCCAAATTTCGTTCCTGCTAGCCAAAAGCTTCCAAAACCAATTATTTATTAAAGAATCAAATTCCCCAAACGGTTTCCCAAAATTAGTCTGACCGAGAAAGGACAAAAACAAAGCCCATCAAATGCTTTCCCCAATTCAAGTATCTTTCTTCTTCTTTTCTCCCTACCAGATTTCCTTTTCATTTTTTTTCTTTCGTTCTTTGTCTCTTTTTCTTTGTTTTCTTCTTTCTTCTCTCTTCTCTCTTCTTCTTTCTGATCTGCTCTCTCTTTTTCTCCCTTTCCCTCTCTCTTTTGCAAACATTCCAAACTCCTTAATCTCCAAATTTCTTGAATCAAACTAAAATGTCTCCTAAATCAAAATCTGAAAATTTTACTGCATAGCTAAAATTCCACACCACCGTCAACATACATGCATGAATTCACTGATGTAAAAGCTATTTAAATGGAGCTCAAGAAGGGACAACTCACCTGATTTGGGGAGTGAAGATTGGTGATGATGACCCCTGGATGAAGATGGCCTACAGGAATTGGTAGGGGCTGCTGGTTCGTGTGTATGTGGATTGATGATTACAGCTACGTGTTTGTGTGTGCTATGTGGTTGTGTGGTCAGTGATTGTGCATGAATCTGTGTGTGATGCGACTGTACGTGTGTGTGTGTGAGTTTCTGCAGGTATGAATGAAACTCGTGTATGTTTGAATGTTGTGAAGATGGTCAGCTTGTGTGGATGATTGTGAGTGTGCTGAGTGAATGTGTGTTGCGTGTGTTGTGTGTTGTATGTGTAAGGCTATGTATGGTGGAGGCAGAGGGAGTAGGGAGGCCGAGAGAGTGAGGGGTGTGTGTGTGCCTGTGAGTGAGAGTGAGAGGTTGAGTAAATTTTTCTTGTGCAGATGAGGGGAAGCAGATGAAGTGTGTGTTAGTGTGTGTGTTTGTGTGTTTTGGCCGAGAGAGTAGAATGGGAGGGAGAGGGAGGGTGAAGTCTGTGTGTGCAGATGAAATGTGAGTGAGAAGAGTTGTGAGATGTCTGTGTGTCTGTGTACGTTTGACGAAGATGCAGGGGGGAGGCAGAGAGGGAAAAATGTAGTGCAGAGGGAATTGTGTGTCTATGAGTGCAGAGGAGAGAATGGTGAGTGTAAAACAAAAACAAAATCTCTCAAAATTTGGTAGGTTGAGTGCAAGTTGGGAGGTGATGATGAGAAGAGGCATGGCTTGGGGATGGTGTTTGTAGAAAACAAACAGCAATAGCGTTGCTACTACTGCTATTCATCTTTTTTTTTTTTTAATGAAGAAAGACAAAGAAAAACAGAAAAATAAAATAAAAAATAAAAATAAAATAAAAACTACTTGAATTCTTTTTAAATCATACATTAAAACTAAAATACAATATTATAAGAAGGAAAAAGAAAAATTCAGTGTAACAAAAAAAAAAGTTAATTCTAGATTAGAAAAATACAATTTAAAAGAAATAACAAATGGTCTTTAAAATAAATAAATTATGAAAATTTTCTTTACATAAAATTTATAAAATGCACTCATACAAAATTTTCATAAAGAAAAATTTTAAATAAAAATAAAAAAAATACGTTGGAAAACGTGACCTAAATATGGCAAAATTATAAAATTTATGAAAATTAATAAATGACATCACAAAAATCTTACACAACATATATTATCACATAAAGCACATATAGTATAATTTTCACTCAAAAATTTTAAGATTAACGCATTTTTGGGAAACGTGCCCTTAATAAACAAAAAAGACAAAAAATAAATAAATACTAAATGGCCTCTAAATTAATTTATCTGGCTCTTAATTAATTAATTGATGAGTTATAATTTGTACTTATTGCCAACGTGAATGGAACCTAATGGGTCACACACAATAAGAACATGGTCTTTGGGTTAAATTGTTATTAAGATAAGTATATGATACTTATGGGGTTAATTTATGTGATAAATTAACTTAAAGGACGTATTTATAAATATTCTAAGTCTTGATGGAAATTAGTTTCCTAAAAGGAATTAAGAAGCTATTTGGTTTCCTTTTGGAATTGGTTTCCTAAAGGAATAGGATTAGCTTAAGGTAAGCTTCCTAAACCTTCTTGGTTTCCAATTGCTCTTGTTTCCTTAAAGACTAGGATACTACATCTATAAATAAGTCCAATGCCTTGTCTCTTGGAAGATTGATGAAACATAACACAAAATTTAGAGAGAGAAAAATTGAGAGCTTGGTGGCGTTTTTCTCTCCAAGAAAAACGCCACACCTCCATCCCTAATTGTTAGGGTTTCAACTTCTTTCTTCTTCTTGTGTTCTTCATGAATCATTCAAGGGAGCTAGCACTCAAAAGGCAAGGCAAGCAAGCCCAAAGGTTCCTAAAGATCATGTTCGTGTGGATACCGTTGGAGGCTCGACACTTGGAGGGCTTTTCATGGTAGATCAACACCTTCATCGAATAGGATCTTGCCCTTTGAAGCATAGAAACCTTCTATGCTTGAGGTATTTGTGCTAAACACCCTTTAATCGTATAGATTACATCAAAGAGATCCATGGCTAAGGTAATAAATTTTTAAATTTTCCGCTGCGTTACTCCCCTTATTACCTTACTTGTTAGTGTATGCCCTAAAACCAAGTTGGTTTTTGGGATTTTTATTACGCTTATTTCGTGTTATACTTATATATGTGGCATTTTCTTTGTCATTTAATACTTGTTATTTATATTACTAGTTTATTTGATGAAGTCCATAGAATATTAACTGTGTATAAGAGATTGTAAGAGTTACAATGATGAGACTCTTATTACACATTAAGTTATATTCTTAAATATCCCTAGTCGTAGTATTAATGAGATTGGACATCATTAATATGGGAAGACTAGCACATACTTTGCCTCTACTTATGGTAAGTAGTAGTTGATCTCGTCAACTATGGCGTGTGACACCTAAGCTGGTATGTGGATGCTTGTTAGAGAACAAGTTCATTGGATTGATCCGCCAAGAGTTAATATTCATAGTGCTTATGAATTATACTCTTAATGGCAATGGTGTAAGTGATCCTTAGACTTGAGATTACCATGGTATCTTGAGTGTGGATTGCTATGCTTTGACTCTATTGCTCGGTGCTCGTAAAAGAGTAGCCCATACGGTAGAGATTGGGTATAGTATGAAGCATGGAAGGATAGTGAGTAATCAATATAGAATTCACCACTCCTTATTATAGGAGAGTATATCCCGGATTGGCCACTTGTTGAAATATGACTTAAAGAATCTTTTGCGCAAAAGTGAAAGTATGACTTGAAAGAGTTTCAAGGTTATACTTTTATGAAAGTTGTATTTCGGGAACAAGAAATCATTAATTAGTCATTTAAAGAGTGCGCACTACACTCTTAGACTAATTGGGATATAGTGTGGTGAAAGGATATTAATTACACTGGTAACATTGTCATTGATAGGTGTAGTCTACCATATGACTTTCCTATTCACTTGGGTGGTCATGATGCATTGCTAGACGCCACTCATGATCTATAAGTGCAAATTAATTAATTAGTGAATTAATGATAAATTAAAGTGTTAATTTATCTGGCTCTTAATTAATTAATTAATGAGTTATAATTTGTACTTATTGCCAACGTGAATGGAACCTAATGGGTCACACACAATAAGAACATGGTCTTTGGGTTAAATTGTTATTAAGATAAGTATATGATACTTATGGGGTTAATTTATGTGATAAATTAACTTAAAGGACTTAATTATAAATATTCTAAGTCTTGATGGAAATTAGTTTCCTAAAAGGAATTAAGAAGCTATTTGGTTTCCTTTTGGAATTGGTTTCCTAAAGGAATAGGATTAGCTTAAGGTAAGCTTCCTAAACCTTCTTGGTTTCCAATTGCTCTTGTTTCCTTAAAGACTAGGATACTACATCTATAAATAAGTCCAATGCCTTGACTCTTGGAAGATTGATGAAACATAACACAAAATTTAGAGAGAGAAAAATTGAGAGCTTGGTGGCGTTTTTCTCTCCAAGAAAAACGCCACACCTCCTTCCCTAATTGTTAGGGTTTCAACTTCTTTCTTCTTCTTGTGTTCTTCATGAATCATTCAAGGGAGCTAGCACTCAAAAGGCAAGGCAAGCCAGCCCAAAGGTTCCTAAAGATCATGTTCGTGTGGATACCGTTGGAGGCTCGACACTTGGAGGGCTTTTCATGGTAGATCAACACCTTCATCGAATAGGATCTTGCCCTTTGAAGCATAGAAACCTTCTATGCTTGAGGTATTTGTGCTAAACACCCTTTAATCGTATAGATTACATCAAAGAGATCCATGGCTAAGGTAATAAATTTTTAAATTTTCCGCTGCGTTACTCCCCTTATTACCTTACACATGTAACTTTTACAGAAAATTTATAAATATACAAAATACATATATAAAATTTTTCATTTGAAAAATTCTAGTAAAAAAGAGTGCATTGAAAAACGTGCCATTAAGTTTAAAATACTAAAATTATAAATAAATAATAAATGTCTCCTAAAAATTATTAAAATTATAAATAATGATAAAAATAGTAAAATTGTATATTTAGGAAATAAAATAAAATAAAATAATATTTACATGGTGAAATCACCATTTTGCCCCTGATAATCTAATTAGACATAATATACACAAAAATTATAATTGACCCTTAAAAATAAAAAATACCCCCTAAATAAAGTAATACACATATTTTTATAAAAGGTGTGTCAAAATTTGGTGTCTACAATTCCAAACTCATTTTTCACCAAATTTTGGGTCCCAAATTCATTTTTAGGTTTTTAAGCATATTTATAAGTTTTTAAAACTTTTTTCGGGGTGAATTTCTATTAACAAATTTATTATTTACATTTTTTATAATTTTTTTTTTAATTTTTTGTGAGAGAACATAGATTTTTAATTTTTTCAAGGATAAAGTTGTAATTTTGGTAGTCAAGGGCATTTTGGTCTTTTAGTTATTTCTTAAAAGATAAGCCTTTTGTGTACCATAAATAGTTCATTTTAGGAAAAGAAAAAAAAAACCTAGAGAGAGTTTTTTTAATTTTTTAGTTTTTAGATATACCAAGAACACCAAGAACACATACTTTTTCCTACATTTTTTTCAAGTTTTCACCAAGAACATCTACTAGGTTTTTGTTCATCTTTAAGCCTACACCTTGAATACCTAGAACACACACTAGTGTATCTTCAAATCTACACTTAGAACACCTAGAACACATACTAATACATCTTCGACCACACACCTAGAATACCAAGAACACACACTCACATTCTCTCTCACACACTACACACACCATTTTCACTACTTTACATATTCACACATTCACATTCTCTCTCACACACTACACACACCATTTTCACACACATCCAAACACACATACTTGCACACACAAACACACCATCCAATCTCACACACAAATACAAATTTCACACACAATTTCATATTGTAGCAGACACACATATTCGCACAAACACACACACTCACTCAAACACACGCCACACACACCAACAGTTGTCTTCCTCAACTAGTTACTGCTTATCTTCAAGTTTTCAAGATTCAACAGGTAACTTCTTAATTACTTTCTTCCACTTTACTTTGAAAAATGTTATTAATATGTGAAAGGAAAAACCAAAAATTTTTTGTTGAGTTTTTTGGGTTGGGTTTTGGGTTCAAATTTCTACTTCCCTCTTCTCCCATGTTCTCCACCGTCAACTTC
Organism: Mitragyna speciosa; assembly: GCA_024721245.1. Classification (NCBI taxonomy): domain Eukaryota; kingdom Viridiplantae; phylum Streptophyta; class Magnoliopsida; order Gentianales; family Rubiaceae; genus Mitragyna; species Mitragyna speciosa. The sequence goes on from CM045561.1 coordinate 14,006,056, forward strand.
TTAACCCACCATAAACCACCCATCGGACCACCACTCAATCACCTAAGTCTTAGCCCCTAACCTCCACTGCCTCAATCCCTCCTCTATTCCGTCGTCACCTTCTCTCTATCTCCGCCATAGAACCACCAAAACAACCTCTACAACCATTGCAAAATCAGCCTTATCGCCACCCAAAGTCACCCAAATCACCACTGCAAAAACATCCTCCATGTCACCCCATAAAGCCACCATAATCAGCCTCAACTGTTGCAAGAAAATCCACCAAAACAGTCCCAAATAACAGCCTGAAAATCAGCCCTGAAACATTACACTTTAGCCCACCAACGCCACCAGAAAATCCACCAAAAATAGTCCCAAATACAGCAGTCATAAGCAGCCCCAAATCCACCCAAAATAGCCTCAAATTGCAGCCCCAAAATAATCCTATAGCAGCAACAAAACTACCCCCTAAAAACCATCAAAACAATCACCAATCTCCATCCAAAATCGAGCCAAATAGCCCTACCATGAAACCTGAATCAACAATTACCGATTACACCACCTTACTGCTATTCTCTCGGCTGAAGAGGTGAGATTCTTGGGTCCTCTTTGACTGCCTTTCATTTACTCCATGAGATTTGGTATGAGCTGTGTTTAATTTGTGATGTGTATTTGTTTATGATTCAAGAACTTTGAGATTCTTGTTTGTTGATTTGGAATTTGACGATTGAATGGGAATTTGGTTTTCTATAGGATTAGGAAGAATGAAGCTAGGGGGGTGGGTTTATTTCAGGCTTTTGTTGTGTATTTTTAGTATCATTATTAAATTGGTTTCTATGAAATGTATATTTGTGTTTTAGGCCCCATAGGATCTAGCTATTATCATCATGCCTTATGAACTTTTTGTTTTCTGCATTTTAGGTCCTTAATTCTTCATAGATTGATCCTCTCTGGATTCATTTTCTCAATTAGATTCCAATTGGTTCATAATTGTACCCAAGCTTATTTTATTTTTGTTATTTTGCCCCCTTTTAACTTGCTGAAACTTTATTTTTAAGTATTATGTTGCTGGAATTTCTATTTTTGAGTGCCTAAACTTGTTAGAATTTTAGTTCTAAGTTCCTAAACTTCTTGGAATTTTAGTCCTAAGTCCTAGTTGCTGGAATTTCAATTTTTGAAGCCTATGTCGCTGAAATTTTGATTCTAAATCAATAGACTTTGTTGGAATTAGTATTTTGATTTTTTAAGCTTGCTGTAAGTTATGTTTAGCCCATAAGCTTGCTGTGATTTATATTTTACCCCCACAAACATTGTTGAAAATTCATTTTTTAGCCCTGTTACTGGAATTTAGTTTTCTAATCCCTATTGTTGCTGGAAGTTGTGTTTTAGTACTTGTATATAGCTGTATTTTTTATCTTTAGTCCCTTTAAATGGCTGGATCTTTATTTTTATCCACTAACGTTGCTGGATTCTTGTGCCCCAAATTGTTGGAATTTGCATGTTGTCCCCTCATGTTTGCTAGATTCATATGTTTCACCCCTCCTACTTGCTGGAATTTGTTCTAAGTCCCTTTGACATGCTGGAATTTTAGTTTTAAGTCCTATATTGATGGAATTTTTATTTTAAGTCTTTTGACTTGCTGGAATTTTGATTTTAGGCCCCATTAATTGCTGGAAATTGTATTTTAGTCTTTCACATGTTGCTGGAATTTGTTTTAGGCCCCATTAATTGCTGGAAAATGTATTTTAGTCTATTACATATTGCTGGAATTTGTTTTAGATCCCCATTATATTGCTGGAATTCATGTTTGACCCCGTTAATATTGCTGGAATTTTAATTTTAAGCACCATACTTGCTGGAATTTATTGTTTCATTCCTCCCACTTGCTGGAATTTTAGTTTTAGTACCATAACTGCTGGAACTTATTGTTTCATTCCTCCCAGTTGCTGGAATTTTGGTTTTAAATACCATACTTGCTGGAATTTATTGTTTCACCCCTCCCATTTGCTGGAATTTTAGTATTAAGTACCATACTTGCTGGAATTTATTGTTTCATCCCTCACTCTTGCTGGAATTATTTCTAAGTCCCTTAAACTTGCTGGAATTTTTATTCTAAGTCCCCCAAATTTGCTCGAATTTACATTGTACCCCCAATTTTAAGTATTTCATATTTTTATACTTTAAATAGTGGTACCTTGATGCGTTTATTCATCTTGTTAGCTTTTGGTACCGGGTCTTCAAAGAGGTACCCCTATTACTTATTAATTTCTCTTTATGTGATTTTTATGCGTTTTCTTCATATATTTCTTGTTTTAAATGCTTTTTTATGTATTTATTCATTTTATGTTATTTAATTTCGAATTTGATTATTTTGGTAAAAGTGTAATATTTTTTGTATTCAGCTAGCCATTGTAACAATTAAATTACATTTATTGCATTTTTAGAAAAATTTTGTATTTAGATAGCAAGTGTAACAGATAGGACATTTTTACTTTTTCACCCCTTAAATTGTTGTAAGTTAAAATTCTCCGGTGTAATAGTTAGGGCTTGTGTGCTTTTGTGTACTTATGTGCTCATATGTTTTATCGCTTTCCTTAGGATTTTGCATCTAGAATATTATGTTTACGTGTTATGTGCTCCTATATGTCTTTATATGTTTACTTGCTTTCAATTCATGCTTCATTGATTTAATTTACGCTTCATTGCTTTAATTCACACTTCATCAGTTTTATTGTTCCGTCACCACACTAGTCCAACGCTAGTTGTGGCTTTATCGTTTCCCTACTAGTCCAATGCTAGTGGGAATCCCTAGAAATGGCTAGTCCAATGCTAGACCTTTAGGACATTTTAGTGCCAGGTGCACTCACGTGCATGTCATATCATTTTACACACTAGTTTTTTAGGAAATTTTCATTTGCATGATTTGTATATATTTTATTATCTATTATCTATTTTTGATAAAAACTAAGTGCATGACATCTAAGTTGCATTTCACTTAGAATTTAGGTCATTTTGTGTGCTTCGACTAGAAATAGTTGCCTATTCACATGGGAAGCGGTGGCATACATGCCGTTCCCCCTTTCGTGAGTAGAAACATTCAGTCACGAGATATTAGTCTCCCGTACCTATTATGTTGCATACCCATTTTCTTTGACACTTACTACCTATGTTACTATTTTCTTTTCTTTTTTGCATTCACACTCGTGACTCCTTCGAGGTCTTAACTCGGGTTTCGCAATTAATGCAATAATCCCGACCAAACCTCGACGGGACATTTTGACCCTCCTGATACTCACATTTAGATTAGAATTTACATTCATATGGATACATCCAAACGTGATAGAATTTAGGGGTTAATTTAAGAAATCTAGACTAAACCTCACAACTAGCCTTGGCTAGGTTGAAAGGGTGCTTTAGGCGTAAGCCTTTGCTTTCCCTTTCTTCAAATGTGACTCTCGGACCTTTTTTCTCTCGTTTTTCATAGACCGGAGTCAAAAAAGGGTTTTGAAACATTTTTCTAAAATTTTTATCTTCGTTTTGTTAAACGATTTTTTCGGGTGACTTGGTACACCTTAACTCAATAACAAGTAGCGACTCCATTTTAAAATAAAACCCTTTTTCAAAATTAGTTGGTCAAAACTGTCACACTTTTAGTCCCGGCATTGTTTTCTTTTAAAATACCATTTTCCTTAAAATACACTTTTTTAACTAAAATTCAATTTTCATCACACACGCACTTCTTTTCCAAAGCTCTATCCTTTTGAAATGGGTCATCGGACTAGATCGCCTTTTTTGGGCGCGACAATCAACAACCCCACTAGTACCTCACAGTACCTTTTACAATTTTTTGGACACCGACAGAATTTTGGCAACTCCATTGGGGATCACTAGTGAGTCCGAGCACTAGGATTAGTCCTTTTTTCCTCCTTTAACCCTTCTATTCCGTCGCGTTTGGATGTTAGGATTGCATTTTTATTTTTTAGGTTTTTTAGGTTTTGTTTTTGCATTTCACACACCTTGTCTTTTGTCTATCTATGTGATGAATAATTTAATTATCTTTGTTATTCGACCACGCTTGCATTTGGGGAAGGGGTCATCATTTTTAGAGCTCACGCGTACTAGCATTACATTCCCTTCTCTCATAAGGAGCACTCCATACGTGCATTCGATTTTACCTTTTTTGTTATTTTTGGTGGTTATCACCCACTCGTCCTGATTATGAATATGATTGATCTTTTTAGGCATGTGACTGTGGCACGATGTGCACGTAACCATATTTGGGAGATCACCCAAATTCTCAACTTAGGTCCATAAGTCTAGAGATTCGAGGACTTTAAGATCCACTTGGACATGTGGCCGGGGCACGATGTGCATGTAGCAGTGTCCAGGGGATCACTCGAGCCATCGACCAAGGGCTTTGGGATTGATGACCCTTACCCTTAGGTCTGAAGGATTGGGAACCGACAGCCAAATCGAGTCTAGACGCATTAGTGAGCCCAACCTCATGTATCCATGTAGAATAAGCCTAGAGTAGAGTTAGCCTTACCTTATTAGGTACACTAGGCACGAGAGGAGGGAATCCACCCCTTTTATTTTTTCTATTGTACTGTATATTGCTATTTGCTTTGTCAATGTGTTATGTGATATTTGTTGAATAAACTAACGCACTCTCTCTTATTCTTTAATCGCATTCACAACCATAGAATAAAGAGCCTTGGTATGGTGCTCTCATAGGAAACCAACCCATTATTGGCACATTTAAATTTTTGTCTTACCATTAATTTCTTCGAGAAAGATGGAATGAGATTTCAATAAAATTTCAGAAACTGCATTTTGTTGTAAGCAAGGCACCCCAAGAGTCTAATCATTGTAAGTTTTGTAAAATCTCGAGAATATGATTTTTCAATTTGTACTCTTTCAAATAAGATTTCTAATTTTCAGACCTTTTTCAAAATTTAGTTATCCTTGTTGTGCTTGTCAGTTATGTCCAAACTAAATTTTCTTAGAGTCAATAAATGTACCCAAGTGTCAAACTTTTGCACAGTTCACATTTATCATTTAAAAAAAAAGAAATTATGTGTCATTTTTGCTTTATCCCCCACCCTCCTATCCCACATTACACAAAAAGTGATTTTAACACATATTTCATTCTGCTTTAATAAACTAACATTTTGATTTGTATATTTCTAAATAAAGTCATGATTTTTTATTTTTCTTTCAATGTTTGTTCCGTGACCTCATGAAGGCTCGATTTTCAATCAAACAAATTTGAAGTCAATAATCTTTGGTACAGTTCATTTTCCATCTTTCTCAGAGAAATTACACACCATTATTAGAATAAAGTCTTTAGGACATTTTGCATTTTTACATTTATTTTAACTTACTTCATTAAACTGGAATCATGTATAGACCCTAGAGGGAATGCCACTTTGGGAATCCTGAATAGGAAAGCAATCCTTTTGTCTTGGGTACTTAACCCTAAAAAACATGCACGTTTATATTTTCGGTATATCCTGGCAGGTGAGACCCTAGGTAAGGTAATACGAGCAGAATAGAGGCATATCTTCTCGGCGGATCTAACGTATCTTTGTTAAAAGGGGGGTCTCACCCTAAAGGATTGCATTTCATGCTAGGCCTACCCTTGGCATAACAAGGGCTCCCCCCTAGGACATACATCCGTTTTTGTTTTCACCTATACTAATTTTGATTTTTTTTCATTCTTACAGGTCCTCTCACGGAGGCAGTAAAATAAGAAAGGCATCTAATACATATTTGGTCTCACGTTTGAGTATTTTTAAATTATGGTCCAATTCCAAATAAACCGTCACATACTTGAGACCAATAAGGACATCAAAAACATGAGTGCTCTTTTGAATTATTTGAAGGATCATAGGCGATAGTTTTTTTTTTTTTAGAATTGATAGTGCTTAGAACCTAGATAGGTGAGTTTGGTTAGGATAAGCAGTGTGTTAAATGAAATTGTATTTCGTAGCTAGATGGTTGTTTATTATTAGATGTAATAAGAATAGTAATAATTTGGATGCTAATAATTGCACTCCTTCTATAAATTTAAGATTGTCTTGTGTTCAAAATTTTTTCTCAGATGAAGTGTTAAATAAGTTGCTTGCTGAAATATGTTTATGACATTTGATTTTTCCTTCATGTCTTGCATTTAGCTTTTGAAAAAAGTTTTCTTCAAATCTTTTGTTATATTGAGCAAATGATTCTTTGATGAGACTTGAAATAAATCACATTTCTTTCAAAGCCTGATACTAGGTTTGTGTAATTGTAAAGTTTTCTCTTTTGAGGAGTTAATGCAAAAAAAAAAAAAAAAATTTGTATATTTGTAGACACCAAATTTTGACACACCATTCATTTTCAAATATTGGGGGGCATGTTTATATTTTTTTGGATCAAATTTTAATTTTTCAATAATCTAGGGGGCAAAAATAGTAATTTTTACTTGTAAACATTTTTGTTCATTAGCTTTGGGGGTTTTAAATTCATATTTTTACTTTCATACGAATTTGTTTTTTTAATGATTTTTTCATATTTAATTGGTATTCTTGTTATATTTTACTAGCATAAGGGCAAAATGGTAATTTTGCCTTGCGAACACCATTTTAGGTCATTTTAGGTTCCAAATTTATTTTTTCTAATTCTTTAAGTATGTTTCTAAATTTTCTTATTTTTTGGAGACGATTGCTATTTCTTCTGTAAATACTGCATTCAGGGGCAAAATCGTCATTTTACAGTTTTAATTTATTTTTCTCTAATTTTTGAATCATAAACGCATTTCCTAGGGTTTTAAGCTTATTTTTAATTTTTGGTAATTTTTCGAGGTCAATAGCTATTTTCTGTGTATTTTCATTGTCTAGGGGCAAAATCGTCATTTCACACCCCAAGAGCATTTTTTATCAGTTTTAAGCTCTAACCTTTAATTTGAAATCTATGGGAAAATTTTGGAATTTACTGTCATTTCTTTGTATTAATTCTTGATCTTTTGGATTAAAATATTTTTTTAATAATAAAATTAGAATTTTTATTACTAGTGGCATTTTTATTATTTTGTAGTATTCTTGGTGACCAAGACAACTAGTACTATAAATACCTCCACTAAAGAATAAAAAGTAGGACTTAATTAGAAAATACTAAGTTCATTCTTCCACTACACACACACTTTACACTTTTTCACACACTAAAATCCTACACACACATTAACAGACTGTTTTCACCTACTAAAATCCTGCACACACACTAACACACACTTTTTTCACCTATTTAGATCAAATACACATACTAACACACTACATTCACACACACTAAGATCAAAAGACAAAAAAAAAAAAAATCAAGAACATCAAAACAAATTTCAGCTTTCATTTCCTCAAAAGAGCAAGGTTCAATCCATCATCTTTCATTCTAAGTATTGGTACCGGGTCTTCAAAGAGGTATCCCTATTCCTTGTTGATTCTTCTCTTATATGCTCCAATGTGCACTTACGTGATTTATTATACATGTTCTTCACATATTTCGTATTTTATATGCTTTTTGCGTGTTTATTTACTTTATGTTATTTAATTTTGAATTTTATTGTTTTGGCAAAAAATGTAATATTTTTTGTATTTAGTTAGTCAATGTAATAGTTAGATTATTCTTCTCATATGTTTTTGCAAAATTTTGTATTTTAGATAGCGAGTGTAATAGATAGGTCATTTTACTTTTTCACCCCTTCAAATTTGTAACTTAAACCCCCCAGTGTAATAGTTAGAGCTTTTGTATGCTTATGTGCTTATATGTTTTACCGCTTTCCTTAGGGTTTTGCATCTAGATATCATGATTACGTGTTACGTGCTCCTACTTAGCTTTATATGTCTTTATATATTTAATTTTCTTTTAATTAATGCTTTACTATTTAATTTATGTTTAATGATATTCCGTCACCACACTAGTCCATTGCTAGTTGTGGCTTTCTCGTCTCCACGCTAATCCAACGTTAGTGGGGAGTCCCTAAAAAGAGCTAGTTCAATGCTAGACTTTAGGGCATTTTAGTGTTAGGTGTACTCGTGTGCATTTTTCATCCCACTTCACACATTTTTAGTTTTCTTTCCATTCTGCATGATTTTTATTATTATTACTATTATTTATTTATTTTGATGCACCTTCAAATGCATGTCATTTAGATTGCATCTCACTTAGAATATAGGACATTTGTGTGATCCGACTAGAAATAGTCTCCTACTCAAATGGAAAGTGGTGGCGTACATGTCGTTCCTCCTTCCATGAGTAGAAACATTCAAGTCGCGAGATATTAGTCCCCGGTACCCGTCATGTTGCATACCCACTTTCTTCTACTCACTTATTACATATAGTATTTCTTTTCCTTTTGCATTTCAGTTTTGCATAGACACTCGTGACTCCCTCGAGGTCTCGATTCAGGTTTCGCAATTAATGCGATAATCTCGACCAAGGCTCGACGGAAATATTTCGACCCTCCGATACTCACATTAGATTAGGACTTGCATTCATTTAGATACATCCAAAGCGATAGAATTAGGGTAATTTAGGAAATTTTGATTAAACCTTCGCAACTAGACATCGGCTAGGTTGAAAGGGTGCCTTAGGGCGAGCCTTTGCATTCTCCTTTCTTCAAATGTGATCTCCCGGACCTTCTTCTCTCATTTTTTGTAGACCGGAGTCGGAAAAGGAGTTTAAATAGTTTTCTAAAAATTTTACTTTTTGTTTTGTTAAACGATTTTTCGGGTGACTTGGTACACCCTAACTCGAATACGAAGTGGCGACTCTATTTTTTAAAAATAAAATCCTTTTTTAAAAAAATCAATTGGCCAAAACTGTCGCACTTTTAGTTCTGGCCTTGTTTTCTTTTAAAATACCATTTTCTTTAAAATACAATTTTTCACTAAAATTTGATTTTTATCACACATGCACTTCTTTTCCAAAACTATATCTTTTCAAAATGGGTTATTAGACTGGACTGCCTTTTTCAAGGCGCGACAACACAGTCCCACTAGTTCCTTTTATGATTTTTAGAACGCGACAGGATTTTGGCGACTTCATTGGGGATCACTAGTGAGTCCGAGTATAAGGCTTAATCATATTTTCCTCTTTTAACCCTTTATTCCATCGCGTTTGGATGTTCGGATTGCATTTTTCTTTTTTTTTTTTTTATGTTTTTAGGTTTTGCTTTTGCATCTCACACACTCCTCGGCTCTCGGTTGCTTATGTGATATATGTTTCATTTATTTTTACTTTATCCGACTGCGTTTGCATTTGGGAGGGGGGGTCAGTCACCCTTAGAGCTCACGCTTTATCATTCCTTCCTCTCATAAGGAGCACTCCATATGTGTATTTCGATATATTTTAAACTTTTTCTATTTTTGGTAGTTGTCACCCACCTGTCCCTTTAGGAATTAGGATCAATCTACTTAGACGTGTGACGTGGCATGACGTGCACGTAACATTGTCTAAGAGATCACCCAAACTCTCGGCTTGAGTCCACAAGTCTAGAGATTTGGGCTTTCAAAATCGATTCGCTTGGACATGTGGCCGTGGACCGTTGTGTACGTAGCAGTATCCAGGGGATCACTCGAACTACCGACCTAGGATCCTTGGAATTGACAGACTTGTTACTTTTTGGATCCCTCAATCTGAAGGTTCAGGAACCAAAGCCTTAATTGAGTCTAGGTGCACTAGTGAGCCCAACCTCATGCATCCATGTAGAATAACCTAGGGTAGAGTCAACCTTACCTTATCAGGTACACCAGGCACGAGAGGAGGGAATCCACCCCCTTTTATTTTTTCTGTTGTATTATTTACTGCTTTTGCTTTATCAATATGTTATGTGATATTTGTTAAATAAACTAACACACTCTCTCATTCTTTGATCGCATTCACAACTATAGAATAAAGAGCCTTGGCATGATGCTCTCGTAGGAAGCCAACCCTCTTTTGGCACACTTAAATTTCATTTTCATAATTAATTTCCTCAAGAAAGATGGAAATGAAATTTAAAGTTTTCTTTTTTGCAAATTGTGAACAAAATACCCAAGGGTCAAATAGTTGTAAATTTTGTAAAAGTCTAGAAAACCTAATTTTTCAATTTGAACATTTTTAAATAAGAGGTGTAATGTCAAATCTTTTTCAAAGTTTACTCATTCTTGTTGTACTTGTCAAAATTTTCTTAGAGTCAATAAATGTACTCAAGTGGTCGAATTTTTGCGCTGTTTGCATTTGTCCTTTTTTCAAAGAAATTAATGCGTCATTTTTGCCATATCCCCCACCCTCCCATCCCACATTTCACAAAAAGTGATTTTAAAACATGTTTTATCATACTTTAATAAACTGACATTTTTGACTTGTATGTTCCTACATAAAGTCATGATCTTTGATTTCTTTTACTATTGTGTCCCGTAACCTCCTAGAGACTCGACTTTTTTGCAATCAAATATTTTTGGAGTCAATAATCTTTTTTGTATAGTTTATGGTCTATCTTTCTCGAAAAAGTTTTGCATCATTATTAGATAAAAATCTTTAGGACATTTCTCAAATTTGGCATTTTCGCATATTTTAACTTGCTATAATAAACTGGTATCATGCATAAACCCTAGAGAGAATGCCATTTCGGGAATCCCATGATAGGAAAGCCATCCTTTGTCTTGGGTACGCAACCCTAAAAAGACGTTGCACGTTTAAATTTCAGTAAATCCTGGTGGGTGAGACCTTAGGTAAGGTAATCTAATCATATCATATTTTGAATCAGAATGAGTACCCCACGGCGCATCAAGTAGATGTTGGCAGTCCCACTTGATGTTCGGAAGTGGCCAGGCTTTCTCCTACCCAGCGAGCTTAATCAAGTAGTAACCTTTCTAGGACCTATCGGGGATTTTAAGGAAATAGAAACTAATGGATGCTTAGTAGAGGCTCTAATTCACTTATAGGACTCTAGCTACTCAACATTTAGAATCAGAGATAAAAAACTGACTTTAATGATTGAAGAGGTATCTGGCCTGCTCAATTTACTAGTGGAACAAACAACCGTGATTTTCCCATGCATTTCTAGTAAAACCGAATTTTGTTGTTTTGCTGGGCTAAAGGAGTCTACAGTGCAAGGTTCTGATCAGAATATAAGCACAAAATTCCTGTTTGATAGATTCGCAGAAAAAGATGGGTTTGAGAAGTATTCGGGGGATTTCACTCTAGCATCCAAGATGGCATGGGCATAAAAGAGAGTTTGGGTATACGGGTTTGTCATGGCGGATATTTACTTGTTTCTGAGAGAAGACAAGAAGATCAGTCTTCAAGATAACCAAACTTATGTCCGATCTTTTTTCTGGGATCGGGGGTCAGAGAGCTTCCATAGTGCTTACTGTATTAGCAGATATATTTGTTGCTTGCACCAATTGCCAAAAGGGACGAGCTTCTTTCATGCGTCTAATAGAATTCTGCATGTTTGGACAATGGAACATTTCAATAGGCACCCTTCTGTTCCCCACAACTTGTCACTGGTCGGATATAATTGGATAGTCACTCATCATAAAAGGATTGATAGAAATACCCAAATAAGAACAGCGTCATAATATCTAGACCTTTTAATGATGATACCTGATTAAAGGTCCGATGGGTTCTGGATTAGATAGACTATATCAAAGCAGCTCTCCATACTAAGTTGGCCGATTTCATACTGCTACTGGGGACTTAAGGCATAGCGGCTTATACTTTTAAAAGATTTCTTCGACAGCTAGGACATATTCAAGGGTTACCACCAGTACTTGATTTATCAGATTTTCTCATCATCTTTGACAAGGGAAGTTGTCACACTGAGATTCCTAGAAAATTAGAACTTATGAAAGCATGGGAAAGTCGATGTACGGATCGAAATCTCCCGTTCGATGCGAAGAACAAAGGTACTCTTGAGACTACTCCGCAATATGATGATCGGCTTAAAAATCAGAGTCATTCAAAGGAACAAATCATGATTGACCCCGTTGAGGAAATCAGTTGGCTGAAAGCCCTGCTAGAAATGAAAGATTGCGAATTAATACAAGGAAGCATATGAATATGTCAAGCCACTTTATACAGAAGCAAAAGAGGAACTATGAGAGAAGAAAAGGAAATGCTTGGAGCTGAAGGACGACATCAATCATACGATGAATAGGTACTCTTGGGAGCTGGACTACAGTAAGGCTCAAGCCTAGAAGACCAGCTGAAGAAAGTTTTAGACTGTGTAGATAAGTTGACATAATGATGTACTTGTTTTTTGTATTGGATTGGTAATGAAAATAGTAAAGTGCTTACTTTTAATGTTCAAGCTATATGAAAGTTGATCGAAGTAATGAAAAGGCTGTTCTTTTGGATCCAAAATTCATCATGTTCCGATATTGAAAGGGAGATCTCACCCTAAAGGATTGCATTCCATGTTAGGCCTACCATTGGCATAATAAGGGTTCCTCCTAAGGCATGCATTGAAATTATTCATACATTTACTAACTTCAATATTTTCTTTTCTTTTTTCTTTTTTTGAACAATAAAAATTGACAGTGATAATAAGGAAAGGACGACTGAATTATTTCCAGTTCCGATGTAATTTGCAGGTACTCTAAATCATAACTTTATTCCACCGAAGCCCCATTTACACGCGGTCTCGTGCCAAATTATTGCATATAAACATGAGTAACCGCTCGGAATCTCCCGAATCGCCTACGAAAAATTAGGTATCCGAGATGACAGCACTAAGGGCCCAGATTAATGAAATGTTGTTCAAAATGAACATGACTCAAGGAGGTGTCCTTCCACAACCAAATTATCGCACATTTCATTTGCAACATGAACAATGGTGGCTCTACCTCTAGTGTACCAGTTGCTCAGGAAACTTTGTAAACCCGACCTAATACAGGAGGAAACACACCAGATATGAACAACACTGTCCCAATTGTCCAACAGACTTCGCCCCTTGATACTCAGAATATCCAAATGCCTCCTCCACCTCTAAACATTCAGAACCCCCCAATGCCCGTTCCAATTCCTCCCAGCCCTAGACATACTCAAAACACTTTGGACCAACCTAATACCCCCAACAAACCACCCATTTCATTCTGAACAACCAACCCCTACCAGTCCATACCACAAGCCAATTTGTGCTAGATCCCAGATTCTAGGAAGGAGTGGATGTAGAGCGTTATGTTAGAGAAGAAAATTTTAGTATGATGGAAAAGGCTTTGTTAAGAAGGTTGGATAGATTTGACGACTTTATCAAAGAAATCAGAGATTCGACAAATATGAGAGATTGGAATATGAGGATTTCTATACGTTCCCAAATATCCAAATGCCACCAAAATTCAAAGTCCTAGAGTTTTCCAAGTACAATGGCAATGGGGACCCTATGGTTCACCTCAAGATGTTCTGTAACAAATTGGGAAAGACAACTAGAGATGATAGATTGCCAATGAGGTTATTTGGTGAAAGTTTGAAAAAAGATGCGTTGGAATGGTATTTGAAGTTTGACTTTTCAAAAATCCGAAACTGGACGGACCTCTCTAGAGCTTTCATTATGCAATATGAGTTTAACTGTGATCTAGTACCTGATAGATTCTCTTTGGTAGAATTGAAAAAGAAACCCTCCGAAAGCTACGTAGCCTATGGTTAGAGGTGGCGAAGCGTAACAATCAAAGGTGAGCCCGCCGATCAATGAGAACAAAATGGTGAAGTTATTTATTGATGCTCAGGACCTGCCATACCACCAGGCCATTGCGGGCTCTATTAGAAAATCTTTCACTCAGGTCATTGAACAAGCAGAGGCCATAGAGAGAGGTGTGAAGAAGGGAAAAGTAGTGAATATGACAGCTGTAAAAATGCAAGTTGAGTCTTTGCAGAATATGAACAATATGGAAAAAGCCACTGGGAAGAAGCCCTAGAAGAAAGAAGGGGAGACAGCTTTTATCATAAACCAAGGTTCCAATCCCAAATCCAGATTCAACAACTGATCAAACTACCCTGCTCAACACCCACAGTATCCCCAGTTAGTATCTCCACCACCTGTTTACCCTCAATATCCTCAACTCGTTTTCAACAGCCAATCACAACCAGTAAATGCCCAACCATTCTACCTAAACACCCAACCTATGTTTCAAAACCTTCGACCCACACAAAATAACTTTTGCCCATCCATGCAAAACTGCTCGAGACTTGTTTATCCTAACAATTATGCTCCACCCAATTAGTTTCAAAATACAACAGGTCCGACGAACCCTCTACAGAGACAGCCTAGGACTTTCACTCCCCTTGGTCATCTTTTGGATTAGATATATGATCAATTGAGAGCAGCGAGTAAGATTGGTACAATACTGCAGAAAACTTTCGCTAACGAGTTGCCCCATAACTATGATCATCAAGCTATTTGTGCTTGCCATTCGGGAGGTTGTGGGCGCTCCACAACTAACTGTTGGGCTTTGAAGTACAGGATTTAGGACATGATTGAATATGAAAAATAGTATTGAGGAGAGGGAGAGGATAGGCACCGAATGTAGATAATAATCATTTGCCTCAGTATGGATCTACTGTTGGGATGATTACTTTGGATGAAGAGTTTGATGATCCTTCTGAAATGATAGTCGCAATTGAAGAAATGGTGGGTGTTACTAACAAGGATGACAAACAAGCTAGAATGATGTTGTCGAGAAAGGAATTCATAAGTCAATACATAGATGACATTTTTACTAGAAAGCTGGCATCACCTGTAACCCAACCGAAAGAGTCGATTGTGTTAGAAGAAGTACTATCAGCCGACAATTTATCAAGCCAGCCATTTGTCCTAGATGTTTCACCCTTTAAGTTAGAAATTCCTAAACCCGAAATCATCGATTTGCTAGAACAGTTGCCAGTTGAGGACTTACAGCAAGTGCTTTGGAATTATGAAGGCTATAAATCTAATGGTAATATGACAGCAGTTATGAGGTCTGGAAGAGTGATTGCTAAACCAGAGATTATAGTCCCAGCTAAGGGGAAGGAGAGCTCTCTACCACCCAAACTACCAGTCAGTGAGAAAGATGCTGAAGATTTTCTAAAGATTTTAAAGAGGAATGAATACAAGGTAGTGGAACAGTTGAGCCGAATGCCGGCACAGATTTCAATTCTCAACCTCTTGTTGACATCTGAATTGCATCGAGATGCCCTTTTGAAATTCTTAATGAGTCTTATGTTCTCAGGGACATTCCCACTGAAAAATTAGTCGAAATAGTAGGAAATACTTTGGCATCCAATCAGATTACTTTTTCTGAAGATGAGCTGACTCCCGAAGGGAAGAGACATAACAAAGCTCTGTATATATCCGTGCGATGCAGTGAGAAACATCTGCCCAAGGTTTGATTGATAATGGGTCTGCTCTAAACATATGTCCCTAGAGCACTCTGTAGAAGTTAGGATACCTATGATCACAAGTCCACCAATCGCCAACTATAGTCAAAAGATTCAATGGATCAAAGAAAGAGATCATGGGAGAGATCGATCTAGTGCTTGAAATGGGCCCAGCCCAATACCAAGTTACCTGTCAGGTCATGAATTTTTTAGAAATTTATAATGTGCTATTGAGATGACCATGAATTCATTCTTTACGATCAATACCATCATCCCTGTATCAGTTAGTGAAATTTATTATGGATAACAAATAGATTACTATTTTGCTGAGGACGACTGCACCATGATGATAAATTGAGGATCTTTGAAAGGGCAAAAGATAGGTTGCCACTGGATCAGAGTTTTTGTGCTTTCGACATTGTATCAGTTAACTGGATTCCTAAAGAAAAGTCGCCTGTTAAGTCAATGTTATCTGATGTCAGTATCATGATTGCCAAAGATCTAATCAAGGCTGATTATCAGCCAAGTAAGGGTATTGGAAAGATGCTACAAAGAGTGATAGAACTCATTCAGTTGGTAAAGCAGAAGGATACCTTTAGGCTTAATTTTCACCCAATTGGTAAAGATGTAAAAGAGATGAAAGAGAAAAAGAGGGCTGAGAAGGAAGGATGACACGTCCCACTTTATATCCCCCTACTTTATCATAGCTTTCTGAAGTCATCTGGTGTTACTATTTTTGAAATCTGCAATGAGGATGATGTTGTTGAAGAAGGAGTAAGTCGCCTGTTCAACAAAATGATTGACATTGAGGAAACATCTGACACTGTCAGTTTCGATAAAATTGAAAAAGAAGCGTTGAACAACTGGATTGCCGATTATCTCCCTATGCGAAGGGAGTTTCGATAAATTTGGGATTGCTTCTGCTTAATGTTCATCTCTAGATAGAGCCCTAGAATGAACTTTTCTTTTATATTATGTTGTCAGAGTCATGCTCATATCATATTTTGCATCTTACTTTTCAATAAAAATGGTTTGTTAAACCTTTCTTTAAAGTTGAATTGTGTCTTTATGTTTTCCTTGAAGGATAGTACCACACTTCTGTGGTTGTACATATTTCACTTTTCAAATCAATGCGTTCTGAGTTTTAATGAAATGAAGATTATGCTTTTTTGTCTATTCATTATATTTTCTTTACTTTTATTTTTCAGATGGCCGAAAATAACTACTTATGATTCTTTAGATGTCACTTTGTTTGAAATCAATGATTGTAATTTCAATATTTCTCTTAACTCTAAAATAATGCAAACCGCTGATGAGAATGAGAGTGATATCGAAAAAGATTATGATTCCGTACTTAAGAATCTTGAACAATACGAAGAAAAACCTAAACCAAACCTGGAAAAAACAGAAACAATTAATATTGGTACTAAGACAAAGGTGAAAGAAGTTAAAATCAATATGCATTTAAACAAAAAGTAGAGAAATGAAATGATTGAATTCCTCACACAGTTTTAGGATGTATTCGCATGGTCTTATGATGATATGCTTGGAGTTTCTACTGATATAGTAGTTCACCAATTGCTCACTGACCCAAACTTTCCTCTAGTAAAGAAAAGTCTTGTAAATTCGAATCCAAAATGAATCTTAAGATCAAATAGCAGATAGTCAAACAATTCAATGACAATATCATTATTGTGTTCTACTATCCCATTTGGCTATCGAATATGGTTCCGGTTCTCAAAAAATTGAAAGAAGTGTGAGTTTGTATAGATTATCAGAATTTAAATAAAGCCAGTCCAAAAGATGATTTTTCTTTGCCCAATATTCACATTTTGTTGGACAACACAGTAGGACATGAAATGAACTCGTTCATTGATTGTTTTATTGGGTATCATCAACTCGTAGTAGCAGAAGAAGATAGGGGGATGACATCATTCATCACTCTATGGGGTACTTTCTGTTATAGAGTCATGCCTTTTGGATTGAAGAATGTTGGGGCCACTTATCAAAGGACTATAACTACGCTGTTCCACGATATGATTTACAAGGAGATAGAAGTTTGTATAGATGACATCATAGTCAAATCTAAGAGATCCAAAAACTATTTGGTAGATTTGAAGAAACTGTTTGAAAGGTTGAAGAAATATAGTCTAAAGTTGAATACTGCAAAATGTGCTTTCGGATCTCCTACTGGAAAGTTATTGGGATTCATTGTTAGCAAGAAAGGCATTGAGATAGATCCCTCAAAGATAAAAGCTATATGGAAAATGCCAATCCCGAAGACATAGAAGGATGTGAGAATTTTTTTGGAAAAGATAAATTTCATCAGCAGATTCATTGCTCAGTTAACCCTCACTTGTGAGCCACTATTTACGTTATTAAGAAAGAATGCCCTAATGGACTAGAATAAGGATTGTCAGCAAGCTTTTGACAAGATTAAGAATTATCTACAGAACCATCCTGTCTTAGTGCCACCAAAGCCAGGCCGACCATTTATCATGTATTTCTCAGTTTTAGACGGAGTGATGGGTTGTGTCTTGGGTCAGCATGATGATTCAAGGAACAAGAAGCATGCAATCTATTATTTGAGTAAGAAGTTCACGGCTTATGAGGCGAACTATTCATTCTTGGAAAAATTGTGTTGTGCATTAGCTTGGGCTGCTCAGAAGCTCAGGCATTACCTTCTTGATTACACCACCTACCTTATATCCCGATCGGATCCTTTGAGGTACTTACTTGAGAAACCAATGCCTACTAGACGCATGGCTAAATGGTAGATGATTCTTAGTCAGTTTGACATTGTGTTCACAACTCAAAAAGCAGTCAAGGGTCAAGCCATTGCAGATCATTTGGCAGGAAATCCCTTGAACGATGATTATGCACCCTTACACACTTATTTTCCGGATGAAGAGATATTGTTTGCAGGAGCAGTAGATGATATGAATGAGGAATCTTCGGGATGGAGGTTATTCTTTGACGACGCCTCAAATTCATTCGGAGTAGGGATAGGTGCAGTTCTAATATCACCTAATGGAAAACATTATCCTGCTATAGTTAAGTTGAAGTTTGATTGCACTAATAACATGGCCGAGTATGAAGCATATATTTTGGGCTTGAAAATGGCATTGGATATAGATATTAGGGAGTTAGCAGTGTTTAATGATTTTGACTTGTTAGTTCATCAAACATTGGGAAAATAGATAACTCGGGATTCTAAGATTGTTTCGTATCATTGTTACTTACTCACTCTTGCCAGGAAATTCAAAACCCTAGAATTTACTCACATTCTGCATACTTGAAATATATTCGCAGATGCTTTAACAACTTTGTCACCCATGATTAGTCACCCTAATAATACAATGATTGAGCCCATCTTCATCAAGATTCAGGAAGAACTAGCTCACTGTTTACACATTGAGTAGGAGCCTGATGGTCTTCTATGGTTTCATGATTTGAAAGAGTACCTAAAGAATGGATTCTATTCCTCAGGCGTCAGTACAACGGCTAAGAATTTTCTCCGAAGGATGCGTACGAGATTTTTCTTGAGCAGAGAAGTCTTGTACAAAAGGTCAAGCGATTTGGGATTTTGAGATGTGTAAATGAAAAGGAAGCTGAATATTTGATGAGGGAAATACATAGCAGCGTGTGCAAGCCACATATAAATGGACACTTGCTGGCCAAAAAGATAATGAGAATCGGATATTTTTGGCTCACCATGGAGCACGACTATGTTGAGTTCGTCAGAAAGTGTGTTAAATGTCAAATGCATGGTGATGTGATACATGCTCCTCCCTCGAAACTCCACAGTATGATTGCTCCTTGGCCCTGCTCAATGTGGGGAATGGATGTCATTGGAGTAATTGATCCTCCTACTTCAAATGGGCATAAATTCATCCTGATGGCGATTGAATATTTCACCAAATGGGTAGAAGTAGAATCTTACAAGCAAGTGACCAAAAAGGTGGTAGCAGATTTTCTCAAGAACCATATCATTTGTCGTTTTGGTGTGCCTGAAACTTTGATCACTGACAATGCAAGAAATCTCAATAACGACATGGTAGATGGATTGTGTGGTCTATCAAGATCAAGCACAGAAACTCTACTATCTACAGGTCTAAGGCTAATGGTGTTAGGTAATCGCATAGGTAACGCAGCGGAAAAATAAAAATTTATTACCTTAACCATGGATCTCTTTGACATATCTATATGATTTACAAGGGGGTTTGCATGAAGATTACCTTAAGCACAGAAGATTTCTATGCTACTAGGCAAAGATCCTTCGAAGAAGATGTTTGATCTACCACGAAAAGCCCTCCAAGCGTAGAGCCTCTAACGATATCCACACGAACAACTTCTTTGGGAACCTTATAGGCTTGCTTGCTTTGACTTTTGAGTGCTAGCTCCTTGAATTATTTAAGAACACAAGAAGAAGAAAAACCCTAACCCTTAGGAGAGAGAGAGAGAGACGCCAAGAGAGAGAGGAAGAGGCGTGTCTTTTTTTTCTATTTTTCTCTCACTAGTTTTCCTTTTTTTTTGTGTTGCAATAATAATTCAAGAGTCAAAGCATAAACCTATTTATAGAGGTAGTATTCTAGTCTTTTAGGAAATAAGGCTAATTAGAAACCAAGAAGGTTTAGGTAACTTACTTTAAGCTAATCCTTCTCCTTTAGGAAATCTATTCCATAAGGAAACTAATTAGTTACTTTATTTCTTTTAGGAAACAAATTTCCTGCAAGACTTAGAATATTTATAAATAAGTCCTTTAAGTTAATTTATCTCATAAATTAACCCCATAAGTATCTCATACTTATCTTTATTACATTTTAACCCAAAGATTTTGTTCTTTATGTGTGTGACCCATTAGGTTCCATTCACGTTGGCAATAAGTATAAATTATAACTCATTAATTGAGCTAGATAAATTAAACACTTTTAATTTATCATTAATTCACTAATTAATCAATTCATACTTATAGATCATGAGTGGCGTCTAGCAATGCATCATGACCACCCAAGTGAATAGGAAAGTCATATGGTAGACCATACCCTTCAATGACAATGTTATCGTGTAATTAATATCCTTTCACCACACTATATCCCAATTAGTCTAAAAGTATAGTGCATACTTTAATAATGACTAATATATATTTTCTTGTTCCGAAAATATAACTCTCCATGATGTATAACCTTGAAACTACTTCCAAGTTATACTATCACTTCTGCAGAAGATTTATGAGTTAACATTTCCAACAAGTGGCCATATAGGGATATACTCTCCTATTAAGGAGTGGTGAATCCTATATTGATTACTCACTATCTTTCCATGCTTCAAACTATACCCAATCTCTAACCTATGAGCTACCCTTTTACAGGCACCGAGGAATAGAGTCAAAGTATAGCAATCCACACTCAAGATACTATGGTAATCTCAAGTCAAAGGATCACTTACACCATTGCCATTAAGAGTTTAACCATTGGCACTATAGTTAAAACTCTTGGTGGATCAACCCAATGAACTTGTTCTCAAACAAGCATCCACATACCAGCTTAAGTGTCACGCACACCATAGTCAATGAGATCAACTACTACTTACCATAAGTAGTGGCAAAGTATGTGCTAGTCTATCCGTATTAATGATGTCCAATCTCATTAATACTATGACTAGGGATATTTAAGAATATGACTTTATGTATTAGAGTCTCATAATTGTAACCCCTTACAATCTCTAATACACAATCAATATTCTAAGGACTTTATCAATTAAACAAGTAACATGGAAATACAAGTATAGATGATAAAGAAAAATACCACATGAATAAATATAACATAAATAAGTGTAAATATAAAACACCTTAAACCATCTTGGTTTTAGGGCATACACTAACAAATGGTGCCGTTGAAGCTACCAATAAGAATTTGAAGAAAATCATTCGAAAGATGATTGATACTTATCGAGATTGGTATGAGAAGTTGCCTTTTGCACTTTTGGCCTATAGAACAGCAATTAGAACTTCAACCGGGGCAACTCCTTATTCTCTTATGTATGGAATGGAGGCAGTTTTACCTGCAGAGGTAGAAATTCCTTCTCTACGCATTCTGATGGAAACCCAATTGGAAGAAGCCGAGTGACGAAGGGAACGCCCTGAATAGTTAGCACTCATTGATGAGAAGTGGTTAAATATTGTTTGTCATGGATAATGTTACCAACAATGAATGGCTCATGCTTATATTAAGAAAGTCAAATCGCGTCTATTTGAGCTGGGGAATAAAGTCTTGAAACAGATTTTTCCAAACCAAGAAGAAGCTAAGGGCAAATTTGCCCCAAATTGGTAAAGTCCATTTATTGTGAAAAAGGTACTATCAGGAGGAAGCCTTGTTCTGGCAAAAATGGATGGTCAAGTGTTTCCCGATATCATTAATTCATACATGGTCAGAAAGTTTTACATTTGATTAGTAAGTTTTCTTTCAAAATTATTGCAAATGAGGACGGGTCAAAGGCAGGCCTTCTTTCTTTTCACTTAAACATTTTTCCCTAATTTTTCCCTTTTAAGCCTTCAGAATCTATGAGTTTCGTTTCATAACCTACTTGATGGTCACACCCCATACTGGGGCAAATTTTATTTACTGACTATTGGTTAAAAAAAAAAAGAGAAGGGAGTAAAAATGATACAAAAAGAAAATCCTATGGGAAAGTGATAAATTGGGGCAAAAAAATAAAATAAAATAAAATAAAGAAGAGAAGAAAAGAAAAAAGAGAGAGAAAGAAAGAAGAAAGGAGAAAAGTGAAGCCCCTAAAGTTAGGATAAGTCTTTCTGAAAATGCGGCTTCAAGATAATCAATCTTTTTTTACGAGTTTTGCTTTCCGACCTTAACCTTTCAAGCACCTTACCTAACCCCGTTATAAAAGCCGAGAATGTTACCGACCTCTGTCTTTATTTTTGTAATAATTTGGAAATGAAAATTTGCAAATCAATAGGGCATATGATGTTAATACATCTATCCCTAATCCATCAAGGGAAGATTGTCTTACTGATGCCAAATATTTTAATGCCAGCCTGATTTCATGAAATGGGAAACGACCGATCAGGACTTGAATGTTGCTTGCTCTCTTTTCTCTCTACAAAGGTAAAAACCCGAAAGGGCGCTTCAAAAAAAATAAAAGAAAAATAAAAGAAGAAGAAAAAAAAAGAAAAGAAAAAAAAGAAGAAAAAAAAGAAAAGAAAAAAGAAAAAAAAGAGAAAAGAAGAAGAAGAAGAAAACGGGCGGGGGAAGCCTCGGTTAAAACCCGAAAGGGTGTTGAAGTCGGGAAACTACAAGTCGAGGGCTCACAAGTGAGGAAGTAGAATACACCTGTGGTAGATGTGGAGTTCTTTGCAGAATCTGGTGACCATGGTTACTTGAGAATTTTCTTCTGTATTGATCATCTTGGAGTAATCTCAGAATTCAAATGGAATGACATCCAAAGGATCAAAATGGTAGATTTCTTTAGAGCTGTCGCTTGAAATTGGTTTTTCATTTGAGTGTAACGATTAGTCGTTATTAAAAGTTTATATATATATATATATATATATGGCAAATGTTTCATGTACAAAATTTCTTTTTTTGCTGTATCTAATAGTTTTTTTTTTGATAAATTTATTTTTTTTCGAAAAACATGACATTCTTGTATTTAAGTGTGTAAAAAAAGTAAAAGCAATTCTAAATTTATCGAAACTTTGAGATATATATATATATATATGTGTGGAGGAGTATGCATGACATTTATCGTGAATTGTGGATCAGAGAATTTTGGAATCAGAAAATGCCAGAAAGTAAAAGCAAGAAGCCAATCTAGGATTCATAATTACGATACTCATGTTTATATGCAATAGTGCATCAAGGGACTGTTAAGTGGTGGCATAACTTTTTCAATTACCGTTGTTTTTTTCTGTTTTGCAGATACGGTCACACCATCTTCAATTGAGGCCTTCGACAAGAATAACAATTGGGGCATTTTTTTAAGTCAATGATAGCTTGATCAAGGGCACAATTCAGTTCAAAAAATTGTTTTCAAAATTAAGCATCCAACTAAGCATTGGCCTAAGCATTTCAAAGGCATGTATTTATAGAAATAACCCTAACTCAAGTCCTTGTCTAAGTTGGAGACATAATGATGAAATTTGATTCCTTTGGCCTCCAAAGTCTTCCTTGAGCTTTGTGTTATCTTCTAGGGCTTCCAAAAATGCAATTGGATATTGGAATTATCTGCAAAAGTTGTGTGAACAAGCTGCAAGTTAAAGAGAGCCGAAATCTACAAGTTGGTGTCGATACGCGACTGTGATACGCGAATGATTTGCCGCGTATCATAGCCCGCATATTACTCCCTTTTACCATTATCTGCATAAGTGGGCGGCTTGACTTTGGTGGCACTAAAACAGGGAGTTTTAATAGATAATCCTTAATCTTATCAAAAGTTCGCTGACAATCCTCATTCCAATCCATTGGGGCATTCTTCCTTAACAACTTAAACAGTGGCTCACAAGTGAGAGTTAACTGAGCGATAAATTTGCCGATAAAATTTATTTTTTCTAGAAAACTTTTCACGTCCTTCTATGTTTTTGGAATTGGCATTTCCTGTTTAACTTTTATCTTTGTGGGATCTATCTCAATACCTTTCTTGCCAACAATAAATCCCAATAACTTTTCAGCAGGAGATCCGAAAGCACATTTTACAGGATTCAATTTTAGACTATTTTTCCTCAACCTTTCAAACAGTTTTCTCAAATCTACCAAATGGTCTACGGACCTCTTAGACTTGACTATGATGTCATCCACATAAACTTCTATCTTTTTGTGGAACATATCATGAAACAACGTAGTCATAGTCTTTTGATAAGTGGCCTCAACGTTCTTTAGTCCAAAAGGCATGACTTTATAACAGAACATGCCCCATAGAGTGATGAATGATATTTTCTCCCTATCTTCTTCTGCTACCAAGAGTTGATGGTACCCTGCGAAACAATCAATGAACGAATCCATTTCATGTCCCGCTGTGTTGTCCAACAGAATGTGAATATTGAGCAAAGAAAAATCACCTTTTGGATTGGCTTTGTTTAAATATCGATAATCCACGCAAACTCGCACTTCTCTCGATTTTTTGAGAATCGAAACCATGTTCGATAGCCAAACGGAATAGTAGGACACAATAATAATATTGGCATTGAATTGCTTGACTATCTACTCTTTAATCTTAAGCCTCATTTTGGGTTTGAATTTACTAGGCTTTTTTTTATTGGAGGAAAGTTTGGGTCAGTGGGCAATTGGCGAACTACTATATCAGTAGAAACTCCAGACATATCATCATAAGACGATGCGAACACATCCTGAAACTGTGTAAGGAATTCAATTATTTCATTTCTCTACTTCTTGTTTAAATGCACACTGATTTGAACTTCTTTCACCTCAGTCTTAATGCCAATATTAATAGTTTCTGTTTCTTCCAAGTTTGGCTTGGGTTTTTCCTGATATTGTTCAAGATTCTTAAGTACGGAATCGAAATTGCAATCATTGGTTTCAAGCAAAGTGTCATCCAAAAGATCATAAGCAGTTATTTTTTGCCATCTAAAAAATAAAGTAAAGAAAACATAAATGAATAGACAAAAAAAGGCATAATCTTCATTTCATTAAAACTCAGAATGTATTGATTTAAAAAGTGGAATATATACGACCACAGAAGTATGGCACTATTCTTCAAGGAAAACATAAAGAGATAATTCAACTTTAAAGAAAGGTTTAAAAAATCATTTTCATTGAAAAGTAAAATGCAAAATATGATATGAGCCTGACTCTATCCACATAAAAGAAAAGTTCACTCTAGAGCTCTGTCTACAGATGAATATTGAGTAGAAGCAATCTCAAATTTACCGAAACTCTCTTCGCATAGGGAGATAATCAGCAGTCCAGTTGTTCAATGTTCCTTCCTCAATTTCATCGAAACTAGCAGTGTCAGATGCTTCCTTAATGTCAGTCATTTCAATGAACAGGCGACTCACTCTTTCTTCAACATCATCATCCTCATTATAGATTTAAGAGATAGTAACACCAGACGACCTTGGAAAGCTATGATAAAGTGGGGGGATATAAAGTGGGAGGTGCTGTCCTTCCTTCTCAGCCCTCTTCTTCTCTTTCATCTATTTTGCATCGTTACCAGTTGGGTGAAAACCAAGCCCAAAGGTATCCTTCTGCTCTATCAGCTGAATGGGTTCTACCACTCCTTGTAGCATCATTCCAATACCCTTACCTAGTTGATAATTAACCCTGATTAGTTCTTTGGTAATCATGATATTGGCATCAGATAACATCAGCTCCACAGGCAGCTTTTCCTCAGGAATCTAATTAACTGATACGATGTCGGAAGCGCGAAAACCCTAATCCAGTAACAACTTGTCTTTTGCTTTTCCAGAAGATTCGCGATTTATCACCATGGTGCAGTTGTTCTCAGCAAAAACAGTGATCTGTTTATCGTTCATAATGAATTTCACTAACTGATGCAGGGATAATGGTATTGATCTTGAAGAATGAATTCATGGTCATCCCAGTAGCACATTATAGATTCCCGAAAAATTCATGACTTGACAGGCAACTTGATATTGGGCTAGACCCATTTCAAGCACTAAATCAATCTCCCCTATGGTCTCTTTCTTTGATCCATCGAATCCTCTGACTATAGTTAGCGATTGGCGGACTTGTGATCGCAGGTATCCCAACTTCTGCAGAGCGCTCCAGGGATAGATATTAGAGCAGACCCATTATCAATCGAAACTCTAGGTAGTTGTTTCCCATTGCATCGCACGGATATGTATTTGTTGTGCCCTTTCCCTTCGGGAGTCAGCTCATTTTCAGAAAAAGTGATCTGGTTGAATGCCAAAATATTTCCTACTATTCTGGACAATTTTTCAGTAGGAATGTCCTTGGAAATAGGAGACTCATTAAGAACTTTCAAAAGGGCATCCCGATGCAACTCAGATGTTAATAGGAGATTGAGAATCGAAATCTGTGCCGGAATTCGGCTCAACTCTTCCACTATCTTGTATTCGCTTCTCTTTAAAATCTTCAGAATGTCTTCAGCCTTCTTCTCACTAACGGGTGGTTTGGGTGGCAGACTGCTCTCCTTCCTCTTAGCTGGAACCATAATCTCTAGTTCAGCAATCACTCTTCCAGACCTCAAAACTGCTGTTACATTATCAATAGATTCAGAGTCTTCATAATTCCAAGGCACTTGCTGTAAGTCCTCAATTGGCAATTCTTCTAGCAAATCAATGATCTCGGGTTCAAAAATTTTCAACTCAAAAGGTGAAACATCTAGGGCAAATGGCTGGCTTGATGAATTGGCGACGGACAGTACTTCTTCTAATATGATCAGATCTTTTGGTTGGATTATAGGTGATGCCAACTTTTTAGTAAAAATATTATCCATATATTGACTCATGAATTCCTTTCTCGATAGCATCATTCTTGCTCGCCTTTCATCCCCATCATAATGCCCACTATCTCTTCAATTGCAACTATCATCTCAAAAGGGTCAGCAAACTGTTCATCCAAGGCAATCATCCTAACAGTAGACCCATGCTGAGATAAAGGATTGTTATTTATATTTGGTGCCTGTTCTCTCCCTCTCCTTAATACTATTTCTCTATCGTCAATCATGTCCTAAATCTTGTGCCTCAAAGCCCAACAATTAGCTGTGGGGTGTCGCCGACTTTCGAAATGGTAAGTACAGACGGCTTGATGATTATAATCATGGGATAACCTGTTAAGAAAAGTGTTTTGCGGTATTGTGCTAATCTTGCCCGTTGCTCTCAATTGGTCATATATCTGATCTAAAGGATGACTAAGGGAACCCTAGACCGCCTCTGTGGAGGGTTCGTTGGACCTGTTGTATTTTGAGGCTGACTGGGTGGAGCATAATTGTTAGGATAAACAAGCCTCAGGCAGTTCTGCATGGGTGGGTGAAAGTTATTTTGTGTGGATCGAGGGTTTTGGAACATGGGTTGGGTGTTTGGGTAGAATGGTTGAGCATTTACTGGTTGAAATTGGGTGTTGAAAATGGATTGAGGATATTGGGGGTAAACAAGTGGTGGAGGTGCTGACTAGGGACATTGTGGGTGTTGAGGCAGGTAGTTTGACCAGTTATTGAATCTAGGTTTAGGATTGGGGCCTTAGTTTATGACAAAAGTTGTCTCCCCTTCTTTCTTCTTGGGTTTCTTCCCAGTGGCTTTTTTCACGTTGTTCATGTTTTGCAAAGACTCAACTTGTATCTTTATAGTTGCCATATCCACTACTTTTCCCTTCTTCACACCTCTTTCTATGGCATCTGCTTGTTCAATGACCTGAGCGAAAGATTTTCCAATGGAATTCACAATGGCCTGGTAGTACGGTGGGTCCTGGGTATCAATAAACAACTTCACAATTTCATTCTCATTGATCGGCAGGCTCATCTTGGCTGCGACACTTTGCCACCTCTAACCATAGGCTACATAGCTTTTGGAGGGTTTGTTCTTCAATTCTACCAAAGAGAATCTATCAGGTATTAGATCATAGTTAAACGCATACTACTTAATGAAAGCTCTAGAGAAGTCCGTCCAGTTTTGGATTTTCAAAAAGTCCAACTTCAAATACCATTCCAATGCATCTTTTTCCAAACTTTCACAAAAATATCTCATCGACAATCTATCATCTCCAGTTGGCTTCCCCAACTTGTTACAGAACATCTTGAGGTGAACCACAGGGTCCCCATTGCCATTGTACTTGAAAAACTCTAGGACTTTGAATTTCGGAATCTGGAAACATGCAGAAGTCCTCATAGTCCAATCCCCCATATCTGTCGAATCCCTGACTTTCTTTGATAAAGTCGTCAAACCTATCCAATCTCCTTAATATTGACTTTCTTTGATAAAGTTGTCAAACCTATCCACTCTCCTTAATAAAGTCTTCTCCATCATATTGGGATTTTCTTCTCTGACATAAGGCTCTGCCTTCACTCCTCTCTGAAATTCGGAATCTAGCACAAATTGGCTCGTAGTATGTACTGGCAGGGGTTGGTTGTTCAGAGTGAAATGGCTGGTTTGCTGAGGGTAATGGGGTTGGTCTAAGGTGTTTTGAGTATGTCTAGGGTTGGGAGGAATTGGAATGGGCATTAGGGGGTTCTGAATGATTAGAGGTGGAGGAGGCATTTGGGTATTTTTAGTATCCAGGGGCGGAGTCTGTTGGGCAATAGGGACAGTGTTGTTCACATCTGGTGTGTTTCCTCCTATATTGGGTCGGGTCTACAGAGTTCCCTGAGCAATTGGTGCACTAGAGGTAGAGCTACCATTATTCATGTTGCTAATAAAATGTGCGATAATTTGGTTGTGAGAATACACCTCCTGAGTCATGTTATTCATTTTGGACAACATTTCATTCATCTGGGCCCTTAGAGCCGTCATCTCCGATATCTGATTTTCCATAGGCGCTTTGGGAGATTCTGGGCGGTTACTCATGTTTATATGCAGTAGTTTGGCACGAGACCGTGTGTAAATAGGGCTTTGGTAGAATGAAGCTATGATTTAGAGTACCTGCAATGTACATCGGAAGTGGAAATGATTTAGTCGTCCTTTCCTCATTATCACTGTCAATTTTTATTATTCAAAAAAAGAAAAAAGAAAAAAGAAAAATACCGAATTTAGTAAGTGTATGAATAATTTCAATACATGTCCTAGGGGGAACCCTTATTATGCCAAAGGTAGGCCTAACATGAAATACAATCCTTTAGTGTAAGACCCCCCTTTCAATATCGGAACAGGATGAATTTTGGATCCAAAAGAACAGCCTTTGCATTACTTCGATCAACTTTATACAGCTTGAACATTAAAAATAAGCACTTTGCTATTTTCATTGCCAATCCAATACAAAAAACAAGTACATCATTCTATCAACTCATCTATACAGTCTAAAAGTTTCTTCAACTGGTCTTCTAGGCGTTGAGCCTTGCTGCGGTCTGGCTCCCAAGAGTACCTGTTCATCGTATGATTGATGTCGTCCTTCAGCTCCAAGCATTTCCTTTTCTTCTCTCGTAGTTCTTGCTTTGCTTCCATATAAAGTTACTTGACAGATTCATATGCTTCCTTGTTCTTTTCGGAGTTCTGCTTCGCTATTCGTGATCTTTCATTTCTAACACGGCTTTCAGCCGATTGATTTTCTCAATGGGGTCAATCATGATTTGTTCCTTTGGATGACTCTGATTTTCAAGCCAGTCGTCATATTGCGGAGTAGTCCCAAGAGTACCTTTGTTCTTCGCATCAAATAGGAGATTTCAATTTGTACATAGACTTTCCCATGCTGTTACAAGTTCTGATTTTCTAGGAATTACGGTGGGACAGCTTCCCTTGTCAAAGATAATAAGAAAATTTGATAAATCAAGTACTGGTGGTAACCCTTGGATACGTCCTAGTTGTCGAAGAAATCTTTTCGAAGTATAAGCCACAATGCCTTGAGTCCCTGGTAGCGGTATAAAATCGACCAACTTAGTACGGAGAGCTGCTTTGATACAGTCTATCCAATCCAAAACCCATCGGATCCTTTGATCAGGTATCATCATCAAAAGGTCTAGACATTCTGACGCCATTCTCATTGGGCTATTTCTATCAATCCTTTTATGATGAGTGACTATCCAATTATGTCAGACCAACGGCAAGTTATGGAGGACAGACGAGTGTCTGTTGAAATGTTCTGTTGCCCAAGTATGTAGAATTTTGTTAGACACATGAAAGAAATTCGTTCCTTTCTGGCAATTAGTGCAGGCAATGAATATATCTGCTAACACAAAAGGCACTATGAAATCTCTCTAACCCCCGATCTCAGAGAACAGATCGAACATAAGTTTGGTTATCTTGAAGCTGATCTTCTTGTCTTCTCTCGGAAACAAATAAAAACTTGCCATGACAAACCCGTATACCCAAACTCTTTTTTGTGCCCATGCCATCTTGGATGCTAGCGTAAAATCCCCCGGATACTTGTCGAACTCGTCTTTGTTTGTGAATATGTCAAACAGGAATTTTACGCTTATATTTTGATCAGAATTTTGCACGGCAAACTCCTTCAACCTTGCGAAACGACAAAACTCGACTTTTCCAGAAATATACCAAAAGATCAAGGTCGTCCGTTCCACTGGCAAATTCAGTAGGCCGGCTATCTCTTCAACTGTAATGGTCAATTCCTTGTCTCTAACCCTAAATGTTGAACAATTAGGGTCCCACACATGAATCAAAGCTTCTACCAAACATCCATTTGTCTCTATTTCCTTAAAGTCACCAATGGGTCCTAAAAATGCTGCTACTTGGTTGATCTCACTAGGAAGAAGAAGCCCTGGCCGTTTCAGAACCTCTGGCGGGATTGTCAACATCTGCTTGATGCGTCGTGGGGTACTCATGCTGATTCAAAAATATGATCTGATCAGATTACCTTACCTAAGGTCTCACCCACCAGGATTTACTGAAATTTAAACGTGCAACGTTTTTTTAGGGTAACGTACCCAAAACAAAAGAATGGCTTTCCTATCATGGGATTCCTGAAATGGCATTCCCTCTAGGGTTTATGCATGATGCCAGTTTATTAAAGGAAGTTAAAATATGTGACAATGCCAAATTTGAGAAATGTCTTAAAGATTTTTTTTTTATCTAATAATGATGCAAAACTTCTTTGAGAAAGATGAACCATAAACTGTACAAAAATGATCATTGAGTCTAAAAATATTTGATTGAAGAAAATCAAGTCTCCAGGAGGTTACGGGACACAACATCGAAAGAAATCAAAGGTCATGACTTTATATAGGAACATACAAGTCAAAAATGTCAGTTTATTAAAGTATGATAAAACATGTTTTAACATCACTTTTTGTGCAATGTGGGATGGGAGGATGGGGGATACGGCAAAAATAACACGTTAATTTCTTTGAAAAAGTATAAATACAAACTGTATAAAAATTCGACCGCTTGAGTGCATTTATTGATTCTAAGAAAATTTAGTTTGGATAAAATTGACAAGTACAACAAGAATGAGTAAACTTTGAAAAAGGTTTGAAATTTCACCTCTTATTTAAAAATGTACAAATTGAAAAATTAGATTTTCGAGACTTTTACAAAATTTACAACGATTTGACCATTGGGAATTTTGTTTACAACCAAACACAATTTGCAAAATTTTTATTTTTATTTTTTTTAATTATTTTTTTCAATCACATTTCCATCTTTCTCGAGGAAGTTAATTATGAAAATGAAATTTAAACGTGTCAAAAGACGGTTGGCTTCCTAGAGAGCACCATGCCAGGGCTCTTTATTCTATAGTTGTGAATGAAATCAAATAATAAGAGAGAGTGTGTTAGTTTATTCAACAAATATCACATAACATATTGATAAAGCAAATAGCAATAAACAATACAATAGAAAATGTAAAAGGGGATGGATTCCCTCCTCTCATGCCTAATGTACCTAGTAGGGTAAAGCTGACTTTATCATAGGTTATTTTACATGGATGCATGAGGTTAGGCTCACTAATGCATCTAGACTCAATTAAGGCTTCAGTTCTTGAACCTTCAGACTGAGGGATCCAAAAAGTAATAAGTCCGTCAATTCCAAGGATCCCAGGTCGGTGGTTCGAGTGATTCTGATACGAACCAAGTGATGAAAGCCCAAATAGATGGGGGCATTCGAATAACCCATAGTGCATCACCAATGCATAGGGGCTTAATCACTCAAAATGGAGGCTTAGAGGCGTCAAGGATGGTCAAAAGGAGCAAGAGGAAGAGGCCATCCAATGCTGGGACGAGTACACCTGCAAGGGTTCAGAAGAAGATGCGTAGAAAAGGCCATCAGAAAGTTTCTGATGAAGGTCGCGGGCAAGGCCGCACCGCGGCCTTCCCCGCGGACTCCATCAGAAACTTTGCCAAAGATGGGATGACGTTCTGATGAAGGCCGCACAGAAGGATGGCCCGCGGCCTAGCCCACGGCCTTAGTCCATAACTTTACGATTTTATTTGTTTTCTGCGTTTTTACTTAGTTTATAACGTGTAATAGACTAGTTACTTGCTATATTGGTTATTTAGGGTGTTTTTACCTATATAAGGCTAATTATTATTATTGTTAAGACAGATTATTGAAGTTGAATAAAATTTATGAGGGTTTTTCCTCTCTAATTCTCTTTGTGAGACTTGTGAGTTTCACGAGTCATTCGTGAACTTCCTTGATATCCTTGAGTTCTAACCAGCGTGTGAGGTTAGGGTTTGGGAACCTCTTCAAACTAGTTTCAGTTCTCGGGTAGAATTGGGGTTAGGTTGTTCATTGATACACAAGAATGATCCTTTGGGAGGGTTGTCCTGTGGATCGCGATCGTGGTGAAGGTTCTCGTTACGTGTTTAACGAGGGGTCTTGGGGTGGATCGCATCAGATTCCTTGGACACTGCTATGTGCATGTTGGGCCACGGCCACATGTCCAAACGAATTGATTTTTAAAGCCCAAATCTCTAGACTTGTGGACTCAAGTTGAGAGTTTGGGTGATCTCCTAGACAATGTTACATGCACGTTGTGCCACAGTCACAAGTCTAAGTAGATCGATCCTAATTCCTAAAGGGACGGGTGGGTGACAACCACCAAAAAGATAAAAAGAGTAAAAAGTATCGAATGCATGTATGGGGTGCTCCTTGTGAGAGGAGGGAATGTAATATTATCGCGCATGGACTCTAAGGGTGATCAACCCCTTCCCCAAATGCAAACGTGGTCGGTCAAAGCAAAAGTAAACAAAACATGTATCACATAAGCAACGGAGAGACGGGGAGTGTGCGAGATGCAAAAGAAAAACCTAAAAACCTAAAAAAGAAAAATGCAATCCTAACATCCAAACGCAATGGAATAAAGGGTTAAAAGAGGAAAAGATGATTAAGCCTTGTGCTCGGACTCACTACTGATCCCTAGTAGAGTCGCCAAAATCCTATTGTGCCCTGAAATGACACACGATGGGGTCATTGACTGTCTCGTCCCAAGAAGATGGTCTAGTCCGTTGATCCTTCTCGAAAAAGATATATTTTGAAAAAATTGTACGTGTGTGATAAAAATCGAGTTTTTTAGTAAAAAATATATTTTTAGAAAAAATGGTATTTTAAAAAGAAAGGCCGGGACTAAAAATGCGACAATTTTGGCCGACTGATTTTGAAAAAGGGTTTTATTTTAAAAGAAAATAGAGTTGCCACTTGGTACTGAGTTAGAGTGTACCAAGTCACCCGAAAAATCATTTAATAAAACAAAAATAATTTTTTTTTTAAAAATCATTTAAAACCCTTTTTTGACTCTGGTCTACAAAAAACGAGAAAAAAAAAGCCTGGGAGTCACATTTGAAGAAAGGGAAGGCAAAGGCTTGCACCTAAGGCACCCTTTCTACCTAGCCGAGGCTAGTTGCGAGGTTTAATCAAAATTTCCTAAATTAACCTTACGTTCTATCGCGTTTGGATGTGTCTAAATGAATGAAAATCCTAAGTTTATATGTGGGAATCGAAGGGTCGGAATGTCCCGCGAGCCTTGGTCTAGATTATCGCATTAATTGCGAAATCTGAGTCGAGACCTTAAGGGAGTAATGAGTGTGAATGCAAAATGAAATACAAAAGGAAAAGAAAAATAGTAATATAGATAATAAGTGGTCGAAGAAAGTGGGGATGCAACATAACGGGTACGGGGGACTAATATCTTGTGACTGAATGTTTCTACTCACGGAGGAGGGAACGGCATGTATGCCACCACTTCCCACGTGAGTAGGCGACTATTTTTAGTCGGATCACACAAAATGACTTCGATTCGAAGTGAGATGCAACCTAGATGTCATGCATTTGAAGATATGTCAAAAATGAATAAATAATAATAGTAATAGTATACATCATGCAAAATGGAAGAAAAACTAAAAATGTATGAAGTGAGATGTAAAATGCACATGAATGCACCTAACACTAAAATGCCCTAAGGGTCTAGCATTGGACTAGCCCTTTCTAGGGATTCCCACCAGCGTTGGACTAGCGGGAAAACGATAAAGCCACAACTAGCGTTGGACTAGTGTGGTGACGGAATAATAAAACTGATAAAGCATGTAAATAAATAAACATATGAAAGCAAAAAGACATATAAAAACATATTAGTGCACGTACGAGCACATAACATGTAAACATAATATCTAGATACAAAAATCCTAAGCAAAGCGATAAAATATATAAACATATAAACACGCAAAAGCACACAAGCCCTAACTATTACACCAGGGAATTTAATTACACTTTGAAGGGGAAAAATTGAAATGCCCTATCTATTACACTTGCTATCTAAATACAAAGTTTTTGCTAAAAATAAGAAATTTAGCCTAACTAATACATTGACTAGCTAAATACAAAAAAAATTACACTTTTGTCAAAATAATAAAATTCAAAATTGAATAACATAAAGCAAATAATTAAGCAAAAAGCATATAAAATACGAAAACATGTGAAGAAAATGTATAATAAATCACATAAAGGCACATTGGAGCACATAAGAGAAAAATCAATGAGGAATAGGGGTACCTCTTTGAAGACCCGGTACCAATACTTAAGAAAATGAACACATATGTCAATGTATCACAATATAAATAAATAAACCTAGAAATGTGTAAATATTGACAAATTGGAATAAAAGGATAAAGTCTAACAACAAAGGAGACTAAAATAAAACTCTATAAAATTTAAAAGGGGAAAATTAAAAATTCAACCTAATCGAGGGGCAAAAAATTATAATTTTACACAAGTCTAGAGGGAAGATGCAAATTAAAACAAAATGGGGTGTGAAACAATAAATTTTAACATATTGGGGGGGCCAAGTTGCAAATTATGTACTTAATTGAGAAGAACTCAAAATTTAGGGGGCGAATCTATAATTACATAAGACTTAATTGAATGAAAATAAAAAGCTAAGGGAAACTTATTGACAATACTAAAGAGAACCGGGGGAGCTCAAGCATAATTATGGGAAATGACTTAACGTAAACATACAAGGTAAAAATTAAAAGTTAACTAATTAGATTAGGTTAAGTAAAAACAAATTAAAATTAAACCAAATCAAACTCAATTAAAAAGAAATTTGACTAAACCTAAAAGAAAAACAAAACAAATAACTAATTCTACTCCCAGTTCCCCAAATGATCGTTTTTCAAAGTTCCAACTTTCTAATTTTCTTATAGAGATTCAATTCCCTCCCCTGTTTCCCCTCTTTCTTCTTCTTCCTATTCTTTTCCTCATTTCTCTTTACTTTCTCTCTTCTCCCTGTGTTTCTCTCTCGATTTTTTTTTTGGTTTTTCTTCTTCCTTTTTCTTTTTCAGATTTTTTTCTTTTCCTATTCTCTCTTTCTTCTCCATGCTCTCCAGCATTCTCTCTCATTCTCTCTCTTCTCTATCTCTGCATCTCTCTCTCTCTGATTTCTTCTCCCACTCTAATTCCCATTCTCCTCTCTTTCTCATTTTCTATTCTTTCTAGAAATTCTCTTTCCTTTTTGATTTCTCCCTCTAACTTTCTTCTTTGCCTCTCTACTCTCTCTCTCTCTCTCAGTCTCACTTTTTTGTTCTCTGTATCTCTTCTTCTCTCTCTACGATGGCGTACAGGGGTGAGCTTAGAGGTGGGTTTAGGGAAATTGGTGCTACAGTGAGTTGTGCGGTCAAAAGAATAGTGGTGATGGTAGTATAGTCTGGCAAGTGATTCGAGGATTGGGCTAGGATTTGCAACAACGGTGGCAATTAGGGGAGGTCAGACGAGATAGCTGAAATTGACTAAGAATGTTCGCTGCTGAAGAGAAAGTTATGGGGGATTGATTTGGCTGAGGGTTTTATTGAAAATTCGATTATGTTTATTGCTGTTTCTTTTGCATGTTTGGGTAGGGAGGAGAGGGAATTGATGATTGTTGGGCATTCGTATGATGGTTGAGCTAGCCTGTTTAATTGCAGGGATGCTTGGACGTGGCTTTGGGAGAACGGTGATAATGGGGTTACTAGGTTTTAGACGGAGGTTGTTGTGGTTATTGATTTACTATTGGAGGAGGGGACTGGCTTGGTGGATTGAGGTTGATTATGTTTGCGCAGGTGGTGTTTGGGTGATGGAGGTGGTAGTTGACAGGTGAAGAGAACTGTAACTTTGGTAGTGAAAGGTGGTGGCGTTGGGGTGTTGATGTTGGTATCTCACAGTGCTGCAATGGGTTGCTATTTTGTGTGAATTTGGGGTTGAAGACAGGGGAGAGCAAACTATGGTGGTGATGGTGGTTGCACAGGGGCAGTAGCAGGCAGTGGGAAATGTGGTTGAGTAGGTCGTAGTGGAATTGGTCTCTCTAGTTCTGTGATTGGGGGCGTAGTGATTGGACGATATCCATAGGATGGTGGTGAATCATTTTGGTGGGTAAGCCTGAAGCTGGTGATCTGGGGATTGGTGTGAAGTTGCCTGGCTAAATACAAGGGCAGAGACTTGTGGGAATTGGGGTGGTTCAATAATAGGGGCTAATGAAAGACTCAATGGTGGAGTTTGTGTTCCTAGGCATGGTTAGGGACTGTTTAGTTCTGTTTTCTTTTTGCAGGTTTTTGGTTGTCTGTTTTGGTGGGATTTATGGTTGATTGTGGTATGTTTCAGGTGATTTTCCAGTGGTTTATGATGGACTCCGGTGGTGTTATTTAGTGATTAGAGAAGGTGGAGCTTTGTCTGTGATGTGTGGTAACATGGTGGCGTGGTTTTGGTGAGCAAAGGGAGGGAATGAGTGGTGATGGTGGTCCGATTAAGGGGAGTCTGAGGTAGTTCTGGTTAAAGATGGAACTTTTTGTGGTTCAAGTGATGGAGTTGCTTGGTTGTTCTGGTGGTGGAAGAAGGAGGAGGGAGACGGAGAGAGCTGGTAAAAAATCAAACCAGAGAAGAAAACCAGAAAAAAAAGCAGGAAGATAAAAAAAAAAAAAAACAAGCAAATTCACATAATAGAAAAAATAACAAAAATTAGGAAAATAATTTCCAGAAAAAGAAAAGAAAAGGAAAACCCTAGAGTTCATAATAATAACAAGATTCGTGCAATTTTTGATGTCCAATAAGTGTAAAAAGAGTAGTAAGTGACTAAGGTAGTACCTTTGAATGAAAGATGTTGGATTGAACCTTACTCTTTTCGAAAAATGAAAGCTGAAAATTTTTTAATATTCTTGGTGTTCTTGATTTTTTGTTTTTTTGATCTTAGTGTGTGTGAATAGTGTGTTAGTATGTGTATTTGATCTTAGTAGGTGAAAAAAAAGTGTGTTAGTGTGTGTGCAGGATTTTAGTAGATGAAAAAAGTGTGTTAGTGTGTGTATAGGATTCTAGTGTGTGAAAAAGGTGTAAAGTGTGTGTGTAGTATTTTAGTGTGTGAAAAAAGTGTAAAGTGTGTGTAGTGGAAGAATGAACCTAGTATATTCTAATTAAGTCCCTTTTTTATTTTTTAGTGGAGGTATTTATTGTACTAATTGTCTTGGTCACTAAGAATACTACAAAAATAACGAAAACGCCACCGGTAATAAAAATTCTGATTTTATTAAAAAAAATATTTTTAAATTAAAAAAATAAAGAATTAATACAAAGAAATGACAGTAAATTTCAAAATTTGCCAAAAATTGAAAGTAGATTTCAAATGAAAAGTTAGAGTTTAAAACTAATAAAAAATGCGCTCAGGGTGTGAAATGACGATTTTGCCCCTAGACAATGAAAATTCACAGAAAAATAGCTATTGATTTAAAAAAATTACCAAAAATTAAAAATAAACTTAAAACCCTAGGAAATGCATTTACAAATGAAAAATTGATGAAAATGAATTTTAACTGTTCAATGACTATTTTGCTCCTAAACAATGAAAATTCACAGAAAAATAGCTTTGACTTCAAAAAATTATCAAAAATTAAAAATGAGCTTATAACCCTAGGAAATGCATTTATGACTGAAAAAAATTGAAAAATAAATTTTAACTATATAATGACGATTTTGCCCTTAGACGATGAAAATTCACAGAAAAATAGCTATTGACTTCGAAAAATTACCAAAAATTAAAAATAAGCTTAAAATCCTAGGAAATGCATTTACAACTCAAAAATTCTTGAAAAATGAATTTTAACTGTACAATGACGATTTTACCTCTAGACAATGAAAATTCACAGAAAAATAGCTATTGACTTCGAAAAATTACAAAAAATTAAAAATAAGCTTAAAATCCTAGGAAATGCATTTACAACTCAAAAATTCTTGAAAAATGAATTTTAACTGTACAATGACGATTTTACCTCTAGACAATGAAAATTCACAGAAAAATAGCTATTGTCTCCGAAAAAATCAAAAAAATTTAAAACATGCTTACAGAATTAGAAAAATAAATTTGGGACCTAAAATGAGCGAAAATGGCATTTGCAAGGAGAAATTACCATTTTGTCCTTGTGCTAGTAAAAATATAAAAAGAATACCAATTAAATTCGAAAAAATTCGTAAAAAATCAACAAATTTGTATGAAAGTAAAAATATAAATTTAAAACCCCTAAAGCTAATAAAAAATGTTTACAAATAAAAATTACTATTTTGCCCCCCTAGATTATTGAAAAATTAAAATTTGATCAAAAAATATAAACATGCCCCCCAATGTTTGAAAATACATGGTGTGCCAAAATTTGGTGTCTACAATCTCTCAATTCTAGACGGAGCAATGGGTTGTGTTTTGGGCCAGCATGATGATTCAGGGAAAAAGGAGCCGGCAATAAATTATTTGAGCAAGAAGTTCACGGCCTATGAGATGAATTATTCATTCTTGGAAAGGTTGTGTTGTGCACTAGCTTGGGCTACTCAAAAGCTCAGGCACTATTTTCTTGATCACACCACTTATCTCATTTCTCGTTCTGATCCTTTAAGATATTTGTTGAAAAAATCGATGTCCTCTGGACGCATGGCCAAATGGCAAATGTTCCTTTTGGAGTTCGACATTGTCTTCACCACGCAAAAGGCAGTAAAAGGCAGGCCATAGTAGATCACTTGGCAGAAAATCCCATAGATAATGATTATCAGCCACTCAACACTTACTTTCCAGATGAAAAGATCTTGTTCATTGGGGCAACTGAAGATATGAATGAGCAGTGCACAGAGTGGAGATTATTCTTTGATGGCGCTTAGAATTCTTTCTAGGTCGGGATTGGAGCCGTTTTGGTATCACCGGAAGGAAAGCATTATCCTGCAACTGCCAAATTACGTTTTTCCTATAACAATAACATGGCCAAGTATGAAGCTTGCATTCTAGGGTTGAAGATGGCTTTGGAGATGGAGGCTAAGGATTTGATACTGTTTAGTGATTCAGACTTGTTGGTGCATCAGACGCTTAAACATTGGGCGACTCGGGATTCTACAATCATTTTGTATCATAGCAGTCTACTCAATTTAGCTTCTAAATTCAAGAGCTTGGAATTTCGGCATATTCCATGAACTCGTAACGTCTTTGCAGATGCTTTAGCCATGGTATTTTCCATGATTAAACACCCCGATGAATTGACGATTGAGCCTATCCAAATTCATCTTCAAGAGGAACTGGCCCACTGTTTGAGCATCAAACTGGAACCTGATGGTCTTCCCTAGTTTTGTGACATGAAGGAATATTGAAGGAACGGATTTTATCCCCCAGGTGCCAATATAGTGTCTAAGAATTTTCTTCAAAAAATGTCTACAAGATTTTTTCTGAATGGAGAGATTTTATGCAAAAGGTCAAGTGATTTGGGACTCTTGAGATGCGTCGACGAGAAAAAAGCTGAGTATTTGATGAAGGAAGTACATAGTGGTGTATGCGGACCGCATATGAATGGACACTTGCTGGCCAAGAAGATCATGAGAACAGGATATTTTTGGCTCACCATGGAGCATGAATGTGTTGTATTCGTCAGAAAGTGATGTGCGCAAGGGTAGCGAGATTGCCAAGACCGCTTGATGAATCCAAGTTGTATGCTTCGAACCCTTCTCCAACGAAGAACTAAGTTCTAAAACTCTAATTTAGGACCAATGTGAGCGAGTTCAATATGCCTAAACTAAAGTTCTAAAGACTTGATCAAACGCGAAAGAATGACCTCTAAGCTAGGGTTTGTTGTCGCCACAATCTAAGGATTGATAAGACAAGAGTAGTTCTAATCTAAGAACCAAGAAAACACTCTTAAAAAGAGCACACACTATTCATGCGAATTTTTGAGGAATAATCTGATATTTTTATTGAATTATGAAGACCTATAAATAGGCTTACAAGAGAATTCTAGAATTTGAAGTTTAAGACAACTACTAAAAACTAAATACTCAACTATTTGGAAAATTAACTAAAAAAATTTGTAAACAATTTGGAAAACTAACAAAACAAAAAATAAGCTCTAGAAAATATTAAAAATTCATCCATAAAAGTCTCCTTGGGCTGGACGTCTCCATTGTGCACTATTGGGCCCCCATTTTGCAGTTTAAGAGCCCTCCAAGTGAGCCCAAGTAACCAGCCCCTTGTATGCTTATTATGGACAACTTAGAACCTTCAATTGGGCTATCTTTATAATTAGATTTGATCCAAAGCCAATACATTAAACCTTGGCCCAATCTACTAGCTTGATCATCACGTAACTCAAGCCCAACATTCATGCTCAACTCGTATGCAACACTTGGATAGGATTCATACACGCCTATATCATTGATGAATGACTCTCCTTTTAGCTTGAAACGTGCTAGGCAATGCTTCACATATGTAGGTGCTCCTTGGATCCTATCAGAAAGTGAGTTAAATGTCAAGTGCATGGTAATGTAATATATGCCCCTCATTCGGAACTTCACAGTATGACCACTCCTTGGCCGTGCTCAATATGGGGAATGGATGTGATTGGAGTCATCGATCCTCCAGCTTCAAATGGACATAAATTCATCCTGGTGGCGATTGAGTATTTCACCAAATGGGTAGAAGCAGAATCTTATAGGCAAGTGACCAAAAAAGGTGGTAGCAGATTTTCTTAAGAACCATATCATTTGTCATTTTGGTGTGCCCGAAACTTTGATCACTGACAATGCAAAGAATCTCAATAACGACATGGTAGATGGATTATGTGGTCTATTCAAGATCAAGCACAGAAACTCCGCTATCTACAAGCGTAAGGCTAATAGTGCCGTCGAAGCTACCAATAAGAATCTCAAGAAAATCATTCAAAAGATGATTGATACTTATCCAGATTGGCACGAG
Source organism: Mitragyna speciosa (assembly GCA_024721245.1). Classification (NCBI taxonomy): domain Eukaryota; kingdom Viridiplantae; phylum Streptophyta; class Magnoliopsida; order Gentianales; family Rubiaceae; genus Mitragyna; species Mitragyna speciosa. The sequence goes on from CM045561.1 coordinate 14,047,695, forward strand.
AAGCTACCCTTTGCACTTTTGGCCTATAGAACAGTGATTAGAACTTCAATTGGGGTAACCTCTTATTCTCTTATGTATGGAATGGAGGCAGTTTTACCTGCAGAGGTAGAAATTCCTTCTCTACACATTCTGGTGGAAGCCTAGTTGGAAGATGCCGAGTGGTTAAGGGAACGCCACAAACAGTTGGCACTCATTGATGAGAAGAGGTTAAACGCTGTTTGTCAAGGATAATGTTACCAACGATGAATGGCTCATGCTTGTAATAAGAAAGTCAGGTCACGTCTATTTGAGGTGGGGGATAAAGTCTTGAAACGGATCCTTCAAAATCAAGAAGAGGCTAAGGGCAAGTTTGCCCCAAATTGGCAAGGTCCATTTATTGTGAAAAAGGTACTATTAGGAGGAGGCCACATTCTGACGGAAATGAATGGACAAGTGTTTCCCCAAATCATCAATTCAGACATGGTGAAAAATTTTACATTTGATTAGCAAGTTTTCTTTTAAAAATTATTACAAAAGAGGACGGGTCAAAGGCGAGCCTTCTTTCTTTTCATTAAACATTTTCTTCCCCTAGTTTTTTCCTTTTGAGCCTTCAGAATCTATAATTTTCGTTTCATAACCCACTTGATGGTCGCACCACCATACTGGGGCAAATTTTATTTTTTATTGACTGTTGGTTAAAAAAAAGAGAAAAGAGTAAAAAAAATGATATAAAAAGAAAACCTCATGAGAAAGTGATAAACTGGGGCAAATTCAATTCAAAAAAAAAAAAAAAAAACAAGAAGAAAGGAAATCCCAAAAAAAAAGCAAGAAATGAAACTTGGGATAAGGCATTTTTAAAATGCGTCCTCAAGATGATCAACCCTTTCACAAATTCTGCTTTCTAGCCTTAACCTTTCAAACACCTTACCTGACCTTGTTACAAAAGCCAAGAATGTTATCGACCTTCATCTTTATTTTGTGAATAATTTTGAAATGAAAATTTGCAAATCAATAGGGCATATGATGTTAGTATATCCATCCCTAATCAATCAAAGGAGGATTGTCTTACTGATGCCAAATATTTTAATGCCGGTTTGATTTCATGAAAAGGGAGATGACTGATCAAGACCTGAATGTTGCTTGCTTTCTTTTTCCTCTACAAAGATGAAAACCCGAAAGGGCGCCTAACAAAAAAAAAAAGAAAAGTGAAAACCCGAAAGGACGCCTAAAAAAAAGGAGAAAAACCGAAAGGGCGCCTGAAAAAAAAAAGAAAAAAAAAGAGAGAAAAGAAAAAAAACAAAAGAAAAATAAAATGGGAGGGGGAAACCTCGGTGAAAACCTGAAAGGGCGCTAAGGTCAGATGACTACGGATAAAGGCTCACAAGTGAGGAAATAAGATATCTGTGCATGGAATGTGGAGTTCTTCGTGGAAGCTAGTGACCATGGATACTTGAGGTTTTTCTTCTATGTTGATCATCTTGTGGCAATCATGGAAGTTCAAGTGGAATGACATCCAAAAGATCAAAATAGCAGATGTTTTAGAGTTGTCACCAAAAAATTCATTTTTCAATAAAGCGTAACAATTTATTTTTTGTTTTGTCATTAAAATCGAAAGCTTCACGTATTTCATTTGAAATAATATTTACGGTTTAAAATTTTCTGTACCATATGTGACAGCCCCACCTTACCCTAAGGCGTACCAAAGGGCTTAGCAGACTGCGCCTAGCTCTCACTAGGACTCGGGTCAAGCACGCACTAGAATCCATGAAACAATTGACATTCTATAGAAGACTCATAAATACATTCATATGATTCAAACTTAAGAGTAAAGGTACCATTTAAGTAGTTTACATCATGAACGTCTAACTAATACAGTAAAATCTCAAACATCCTTTTCTAGCAAAATCCTACCAAGATCTACCCTTGAATCCTCACTACCAGCTTTAATAATGGGAGCCTGTTTAAGGAGAACAAATAAAAGAGGTGAGCTATAATAGCCCAATGAGGTTTCCACTCATGCAAACACATAGGCAGACAATTAGAAAAAAATAAATAAATAGATAACATGTGCCATAAAATAATATAAGAACAAGTTAAGTAAACAATTAATCAAATAAGGAAGGATACATCTCAACCACGGGAGCAAGCTCATTCGCGGGAATATCAGGCACATAATCATGTGGCAATAATGTTCGGACCAATAGAGAAAACTAGGTCCTTGCCAATGATCAGGTAGATATTAGATAACAGTACCCGTAACAACCCATGCACCTTTACCTCCTCAATACCTCCACTCCAGGGTGAGATCTCAACCCTGGAGGGCAAAACAGTTTGTTCAGTCCAGAGTTGGCCTCTTTGAGGAATCTCAACTCAGAGGAAAGAACACATGTCCCTAACGCCCAAACACCTTATTGTAAGGTAATAGCATAGGTAACGCAGCGGAAAAATGAAAATTTATTACCTTAACCATGGATCTCTTTGACATATCTATATGATTAACAAGGGGGTTTGCATGAAGATTACCTTAAGCACAGAAGATTTCTATGCTTCTAGGCAAAGATCCTTCGAAGAAGATGTTAGATCTACCACGAAAAGCCCTCCAAGCGTAGAGCCTCTAATGATATCCACACGAACAACTTCTTTGGGAACCTTGTAGGCTTGCTTGCTTTGACTTTTGAGTGCTAGCTCCCTTGAATTATTAAGAACACAAGAAGAAGAAAACCCTAACCCTTAGGAGAGAGAGAGAGAGACGCCTAGAGAGAGAGAGAGAGGCGTGCAGATTCTTTTTCTATTTTCTCTCACTAGTTTTCCTTTTTTGTGTAGTAATAATCATTCAAGAGTCAAAGCATAAACCTATTTATAGAGGTAGTATTCTAGTCTTTTAGGAAATAAGGCTAATTAGAAACCAAGAAGGTTTAGGTAACTTACTTTAAGCTAATCCTTCTCCTTTAGGAAATCTATTCCATAAGGAAACTAATTAGTTACTTTATTTCTTTTAGGAAACAAATTTCCTGCAAGACTTAGAATATTTATAAATAAGTCCTTTAAGTTAATTTATCTCATAAATTAACCCCATAAGTATCTCATACTTATCTTTATTACATTTTAACCCAAAGATTTTGTTCTTTATGTGTGTGACCCATTAGGTTCCATTCACGTTGGCAATAAGTATAAATTATAACTCATTAATTGAGCTAGATAAATTAAACACTTTTAATTTATCATTAATTCACTAATTAATCAATTCATACTTATAGATCATGAGTGGCGTCTAGCAATGCATCATGACCACCCAAGTGAATAGGAAAGTCATATGGTAGACCATACCCTTCAATGACAATGTTATCGTGTAATTAATATCCTTTCACCACACTATATCCCAATTAGTCTAAAAGTATAGTGCATACTTTAATAATGACTAATATATATTCTCTTGTTCCGGAAATATAACTCTCCATGATGTATAACCTTGAAACTACTTCCAAGTTATACTATCACTTCTGCAGAAGATTTATGAGTTAATATTTCCAACAAGTGGCCATATAAGGGATATACTCTCCTATTAAGGAGTGGTGAATCCTATATTGATTACTCACTATCTTTCCATGCTTCAAACTATACCCAATCTCTAACCTATGAGCTACCCTTTTACAGGCACCGAGGAATAGAGTCAAAGTATAGCAATCCACACTCAAGATACTATGGTAATCTCAAGTCAAAGGATCACTTACACCATTGCCATTAAGAGTTCAACCATTGGCACTATAGTTGAAACTCTTGGCGGATCAATCCAATGAACTTGTTCTCAAACAAGCATCCACATACCAGCTTAAGTGTCACGCACACCATAGTCAATGAGATCAACTACTACTTACCATAAGTAGAGGCAAAGTATGTGCTAGTCTATCCGTATTAATGATGTCCAATCTCATTAATACTATGACTAGGGATATTTAAGAATATGACTTTATGTATTAGAGTCTCATAATTGTAACCCCTTACAATCTCTAATACACAATCAATATTCTAAGGACTTTATCAATTAAACAAGTAACATGGAAATACAAGTATAGATGATAAAGAAAAATACCACATGAATAAATATAACATAAATAAGTGTAAATATAAAACACCTTAAACCATCTTGGTTTTAGGGCATACACTAACAAACTCCCACTTGCACTAAAACCAATCACTCATTTGTTTTAGGCCAAAAGCATTTACATGAGTATCATGCTTTTTCTGGGACAAGGCCTTAGTGAGATGATCAGCTATATTGTCATCAGTGGGAACCTTTTCTATCTTTACATCATTCCTACCAACTATTTCTCTAATAAGATGGTAGCGCCTAAGTACATGTTTGGATCGTTGATGAGACCTAGGTTCCTTTGCTTGGGCGATGGCACCATTGTTGTCACAATACAAAGGTATAGGATCAACAATGGAAGGAACCACTCCTAGCTCGGTGACGAACTTTTTGATCCAAACAGCCTCTTTTGCAGCTTCAGAAGCAGCAATGTACTCGGCTTCAGTTGTAGAATCAGCGGTAGTTTCTTGCTTCGAACTCTTCCAGCTCACAGCACCACCATTTAACGTGAATATAAATCCAGACTGCGACTTACTATCATCCTTGTCAGACTGAAAACTCGCATCAGTGAAACCACACACTTCCAAAGTGTGTCCTCCATAAACCAAGAATAATTCTTTAGTTCTTCTCAAGTACTTAAGAATACTCTTGACAGCTACCCAGTGACCCTCACCAGGGTTAGCTTAGGAATCTACTCGTAACACTTAGAGCATAGGAGACGTCGGGTCTCGTACATAGCATAGCATACATAATGGATTCCTATTGCCGAGGCATAAGGAATCTTTTGCATGCTATCAATCTCGACAGGTGTTTTAGGACACATGTCTCTTGAAAGAGTAATCCCATGTCTCATAGGTAAGTACCCCTTCTTCGATTGCTCCATGCTAAACCTCTTTAGCATCTTGTCTATGTATGTCGATTGACTGAGACCAAGCAACCTCTTGGATCTATCTCTATAGATCCTAATTCCCAGAATATAGGTTGCCTCTCCTAGATCTTTCATGGAGAAACTTTTGGACAGCCATACCTTTATAGTTTGTAATAAAGGTATGTCGTTTCCCATCAACAGTATGTCATCCACATAAAGTATTAAGAAAACGACAGCGCTCCCACTCACCTTCTTGTATACACAAGGCTCGTCTTCGTTCTTAAGAAAACCAAACTCTTTGATTGTCTCATCAAAACGAATGTTCCAACTCCTCGAAGCTTGCTTGAGTCCATAAATGGACTTTTGTAGCTTACATACCTTATGACTATCAATGGAGTCAAAACCCTCAGGTTGTGTCATGTACACATCCTCTTGCAAATTTCCGTTAAGGAATGCAGTCTTGACATCCATTTGCCAAATCTCATAGTCATAATAAGCAGCTATCGCAAGCAAAATCCTTATGGATTTAAGCATAGCTACCGGCGAAAAAGTTTCTTCAAAGTCAATTCCTTGCCTTTGTTTATAACCTTTTGCCACTAACCTTGCTTTATAGGTAACAATGTTACCATCCATGTCAGTCTTTCTTTTAAAGACCCACTTGCACCCTATAGGTTTTATCCCTTCAGGTGGCTCGACCAAGGTCCATACCTTGTTCTCGTACATGGAATCCATTTCGGATTTCATGGCTTCGCGCCACTTCAAAGAGTCTACATTAGACATAGCTTCTTCGTAACTAGTAGGATCGTCATCATCTATGACTAACACATCATTGCTCTCACTTATGAGAAATCCATATCTCTCAGGAGCATAACGTGTTCTACTAGATCTACGAAGTTCTTGTGTAACTTGAGCTTCCGACTGCGCCTCATCAACATGTGGCGTAAGCTCTTGTTCCAACTGTTGACTACTTTGTGGTTCTTGAATTTCTTCAAGTTCTACTTTACCCCCACTACTTCTTTCAAGAATAAACAATTTTTCTAGAAAAGTAGCATGTCTTGAAACAAACACCTTTTGTTCAAGGGGATTGTAGAAGTAATATCCACGACTCTCTCTAGGATATCCCACAAACAAGCATTTGTCAGACTTAGCCTCTAGCTTGTCTGACATGTTCCGCTTCACATAAGCAGAACAACCCCAAACCTTTAAATGATTAAGATTTGGTTTCTTACCATACCAAATCTCATAAGGTGTGGTATCAACAGATTTTGATAGGAACACGGTTGAGTATATAGGAGGCGGAATCTAAGGCATATCCCCAAAACGAACTAGGAAGTGATGCATGGCTCATCATAGAACGTACCATATCTAATAGAGTACGATTTCTCCTTTCAGACACACCATTTAGTTGTGGCGTGTATGGAGGAGTCCATTGAGGAATAATCCCATTTTCCTCTAGATATTGTTGGAAACTCTTGACTTAAGTATTCTCCACCTCGATCAGATCTAAGTGTTTTGATACTCTTGCCAAGTTGTTTCTCAACTTCAGCTTTAAAGACTTTGAACTTTTCAAAAGCCTCGGATTTGTGCTTCATTAGAAACACATAACCATATCTAGAATGGTCATCCGTGAAAGTGATGAAGTAGGAGAAACCACCTCTAGCATGGATCGACATTGGGCCACAAACATCAGTATGTATAAGCCCAAGAAGATCACTGGCACGTTCACCCTTTCCAGTAAAAGGTGTCTTGGTCATCTTGCCAAGTAAACAAGATTCACATGTCCCAAATGATTCATAATCAAATGAGTCCAAGTATCCATTTTTATGTAACTTGGATATGCGTTTCTCATTTACATGACCAAGTCTACAATGCCAAAGGTATGTTTGGTTAACAATATCTAATTTTTGTTTCTTGGTGTTTATGTTGAGAATGGACTTTTCTTCATCTAGAATATATAAACCATTAAATAATGTACCAGTACCATAAGTAATACCATCACGTGAAAAAGAACAACTTTTATTCCTTTGAATGATGGTAAATCCATCCAAATCTAACAATGAGATAGAAATGATGTTCTTTGTAAGTACGGGAACAAAATAACAGTTTCTTAATTCTAAAATAAGCCCAGTAGGCAAAGAGAGTACATAGGTTCCTACGGCTAATGCAGCAACTCTTGCTCCATTCCCCACGCGCAGCTTGACCTCTCCCTTTGCTAGAGTTCTACTATCTTTAAGACCCTGCATATTATTACAAATATGAGATCCAGATCCGGTATCTAATACCCATGAGTCTTGGTTAGTAGATAAATTAATCTCAATCATAAACATACCAGAGGTTGAAGCTTCACCAAGCTTCTTTGACTTCAGAGAGTCAAGGTAGGCCTTGCAATTCCTCTTCCAATGCCCATCTTGTCCGCAATGGAAGCATGTGCCCTTGGGTTTGTCCTTCTTGACCCCACCCTTAGGCTTAGTTCTCTTCTTCTTGGACTTCTTAAGCCCAGAATTGGGCTTCTTTTTCTTGGAGCCCGAGACAAGCATAACGGTGCCCTTCTCCTTCTTAAGATTAGGCTCAGCAGTCTTGAGCATGTTCATCAATTCAGTCAACGTGCACTCAACTTTTCGCATGTTGAAGTGCAGAATGAATTGTGAATAGCTCTCAGGGAGGGACTGAAGAATTAAGTCAATACTTAACTCATTGTCAGAGACGTGTCCCAGATCAGCTAACTTTTCAATCAGCCCGATCATCTTCAGTACATGGGTAGTCACTGAAGTTCCCTCTGCCATCTTGCATTGATAAAGCTCCCTTGAGGTCTCATACCTCTCGGTCCTAGCTTGTGCGTCGAACATTTCTTTTAAGTGCACAATCATGGACGGAGCATCCATCTTAAGATGTTGCTTTTGCAATGCCGGGGTCATAGAAGCTAACATGATACATGTTGCAGCATCATTGTCGGCTTTGTGCATCTCATATGCATCTATGTCCTCAGGTGATGCAGTAGCGGGTGGAGGAGGTGGCATGGGTTTATCGAGGACATACTCAATTTTTTCATGTTTGAGAACAATTCTCAAATTAATATTCCAATCCTCAAAGTTGGTTTCATTGAGTTTGTTGTCAAGAATCGGTCGCAAATTCACGTTAGACATTCTACAAAAAGTAAAGACAGAAAATAAGTATTTGTTTTATGTTATATATGCAAACCAAAAATGTGGATTCGTAAATTTATTTGGTTTGCTCCCACTATTTTACTTCAAATCAATAACCCTCGATATTGATTCGGAAATCCGTTGGAGATTTCTAGTGGGCTAGGATCCCATCTAATTAGCTTTGGGTTTGACGGAGGCCAATGCCCCAAAGATAAATTCGATTAGGTAGATAACTTTTTATCAATCACAACTCTTGTGACTCCTAGATAGTTGGGTATCAACTCTTTGAAAATTACATCTTATGTATTACCCAACTTTGCCTCAAAAATATCATAACATTGACGGAGGCCAAACTCGTTATGTAATTTTTGTTAAGTCAAACCCATTATTCAGAGATCATATCTCATAACAAAAACATATTCCGAGTAAGGTGACCTTGACGGAGGCCAACGTGTCAACCTTAATAGGAACTCATCGTTTTTGTTATAATAATGGAAGGCAACTTAAATAGATGACTTAATATTTGATATTGAGGGATTTTAGTTTAAATATTAATGTCTCAACATATTATGCAATTAAAATATATCAATCATATAAAATAAAAGCATAATAAACGTGGATGATTATGGACTTTAACTAATAATATTTTCTTCGAGCCTTGAAGAAAATATTTGGTTAAAAATTCCTAGGGGACGTCTCAACTCCTTGATGCGCCTCCTTGGTTGCTCCTTGGTGCCACCTCCATCTTCTTGTACATTACATATGTAATTCTAGTCTAAACAATTTAAAATAAACCTATTCCTAACCTATACTTTGTACATTACAAGTATTGATCAAGAAACCTCGAGTTACATTCGAGGGGAGTTTAGGTGAGAAGAGAATTACATCAGAAAATAGAGAGGGAAGGACTCGCAGGCCCTATTTATAAAACCAATACAAGCCAACCATAAAAGAAGTAATAACCATTCAATCACATTGGTCTAGTCCATAATCATCCACCATGCCATCATACTATTTAACAATTAAATAAATTGATTTATTTAATTCTAGTCATAAATCATATGGTCTAAATAAATTAGATTAATGCTCTTGAAATTTATTTGTCTCAAAAATATAGTTATAGAAGGTATAGGTTTCCAAATTTTAACTCTCCAAATCTTAACAATTAAAATTGTAAAGTGTTTTAACAGAGAAATTATCAAAATTCGCGTTTTTCCAAAAATTTAGGAAAAATCCCGCTAGGATTCTGCCTACAACCCGCGCGACAAAACGTGCGCGGGTTCATCCGCGGTTTGTAACCCGCGCGACAAACCGTGCGCGGTTTCATCCGCGGTTTGTGGACAGAAGTTACGGGATTTTGACCGCGAGTCAAAACGCGCGCGAGTTTTCGCGCGGTTTGTGTCCAGAAAATACGATCTTTGAAATTCTTTAGCGTTTTTCAAAACTCTTTTGAATCATAACATGTTAAAACCCTTTTAGCACATCAAAAACAATTTAGAAACCATAAAAACAACCTTAAGAACTTATCTTAATTATTTAAAACACTTTTAAACAATCAAGAACTTTTCTTAAAAATCAAACTCTTGATTTTTCTAAAACAATTTTGAGACAAATATCGTCAAGAACAAACCATCCATATTTATGACAATTAAATAAACACAAAACATATAGATATAATCAAAGAAGGCTCTGATACCACTGTAAGGTAATAGCATAGGTAACGCAGCGGAAAAATAAAAATTTATTACCTTAACCATGGATCTCTTTGACATATCTATATGATTAACAAGGGGGTTTGCATGAAGATTACCTTAAGCACAGAAGATTTCTATGCTTCTAGGCAAAGATCCTTCGAAGAAGATGTTAGATCTACCACGAAAAGCCCTCCAAGCGTAGAGCCTCTAACGATATCCACACGAACAACTTCTTTGGGAACCTTGTAGGCTTGCTTGCTTTGACTTTTGAGTGCTAGCTCCCTTGAATTATTAAGAACACAAGAAGAAGAAAAACCCTAACCCTTAGGAGAGAGAGAGAGAGACGCCTAGAGAGAGAGAGAGAGGCGTGCATATTCTTTTTCATATTTTCTCTCACTAGTTTTCTTTTTTGTGTAGTAATCAATCATTCAAGAGTCAAAGCATAAACCTATTTATAGAGGTAGTATTCTAGTCTTTTAGGAAATAAGGCTAATTAGAAACCAAGAAGGTTTAGGTAACTTACTTTAAGCTAATCCTTCTCCTTTAGGAAATCTATTCCATAAGGAAACTAATTAGTTACTTTATTTCTTTTAGGAAACAAATTTCCTGCAAGACTTAGAATATTTATAAATAAGTCCTTTAAGTTAATTTATCTCATAAATTAACCCCATAAGTATCTCATACTTATCTTTATTACATTTTAACCCAAAGATTTTGTTCTTTATGTGTGTGACCCATTAGGTTCCATTCACGTTGGCAATAAGTATAAATTATAACTCATTAATTGAGCTAGATAAATTAAACACTTTTAATTTATCATTAATTCACTAATTAATCAATTCATACTTATAGATCATGAGTGGCGTCTAGCAATGCATCATGACCACCCAAGTGAATAGGAAAGTCATATGGTAGACCATACCCTTCAATGACAATGTTATCGTGTAATTAATATCCTTTCACCACACTATATCCCAATTAGTCTAAAAGTATAGTGCATACTTTAATAATGACTAATATATATTCTCTTGTTCCGGAAATATAACTCTCCATGATGTATAAACCTTGAAACTACTTCCAAGTTATACTATCACTTCTGCAGAAGATTTATGAGTTAATATTTCCAACAAGTGGCCATATAGGGATATACTCTCCTATTAAGGAGTGGTGAATCCTATATTGATTACTCACTATCTTTCCATGCTTCAAACTATACCCAATCTCTAACCTATGAGCTACCCTTTTACAGGCACCGAGGAATAGAGTCAAAGTATAGCAATCCACACTCAAGATACTATGGTAATCTCAAGTCAAAGGATCACTTACACCATTGCCATTAAGAGTTTCAACTATTGGCACTATAGTTGAAACTCTTGGCGGATCAATCCAATGAACTTGTTCTCAAACAAGCATCCACATACCAGCTTAAGTGTCACGCACACCATAGTCAATGAGATCAACTACTACTTACCATAAGTAGAGGCAAAGTATGTGCTAGTCTATCCGTATTAATGATGTCCAATCTCATTAATACTATGACTAGGGATATTTAAGAATATGACTTTATGTATTAGACTCTCATAATTGTAACCCCTTACAATCTCTAATACACAATCAATATTCTAAGGACTTTATCAATTAAACAAGTAACATGGAAATACAAGTATAGATGATAAAGAAAAATACCACATGAATAAATATAACATAAATAAGTGTAAATATAAAACACCTTAAACCATCTTGGTTTTAGGGCATACACTAACAACAAATTGCGAGATAGATGTGATAAAGTACACATCTTACCCTCATGTAGCACATTGTAGTAGTTAATAAGTATCAGGCATAAAATGGAATTAGCACTTAAACATGCATCAGGTGCACACAAGGAAACACTCACCTGTAAATCTCAAGAAAGTGCCTCGTAAAACATGTGAGGTTCAGACTCGGATCCTGAAATTCATAAGTAGTCTAATTAACCTACTGGATTTTCTTTCAAAAGAATTTATAAAATGTACCCAAGTTTAACTAGGGTTTTAAAATAAATGTAAATTGGTTGTAAGGAAAATCCAAGAAATTGTAATTAAGGAATCCAAGTAATACCCTAAATCATCCAATTAAAGAAATTTAAGAATTTTCCTTTTTGAAAGTACTTTGGTTCTAAGGGCAAATAATTCATTAAGTGTCAAAATTAAGGTTAAATTTCAAAAGAAATCATTTATACTAGAAATTCGTTACTAATTTCTGCTTTATGTACCATATTAGTTGCAAAACTTTAGTGATTCACCATAAATTTTGGACCGAAAGGAAATATTGCTATATAATATGGACTAAAGAGGAATATTAATTAGGGTTCAAAGTTTTTGGTGTAAGAAGAAATTTTGTCCAAAATAATTAATTTATAGGTAAACTAGCTTTTAAAGTCCAAGAAATATTTATTGGTAATAGTCAAGTATAATTTAATAACTTAGCAAAACTAATATAGGTTAAATTGAGAAAAATCCAAACTATCCTATACTTAGGTAAATTAATGGTTTTAAACTAATTAATATCAAACTAATGATATTTAATTAAATTAAGACTAGTTCAATAATAAATTAGGGTTATTTGGTGAAAATACACTAAATCAAGTATAAGTGAAACTAGTCAAATTTCACTTACACATTCAAAAGTCAAGTTTGTAACCAGTTTAAATCTTCAAAATTTATAAGAGTTTCTTCCTAAAATTGATTAACAAGGCTCCAAATTCATTGCATAACATTTTCCTAAAAACCGGTTTAGTAAGTTAAGCTTAAGGTGCTCATTTTTGGTGTCGCTTCAACCCAATTCACAAGTTGAAATTTCCAGCAGTTTATGTCATTAAAACTTGGCCAAAACAAGGTTTATATAGTTGGAAATATTAGGTTATTAAAGTTGAATTTTTTGTAAACTAGTAAAGCTGAAATTTGTTCAATGTTTGGAACAAGATAGTGCCGGTTTTCAAGCTGAAATTCCAGCAACTTCAGCCAACTAAACAGGCCTTAAGTACTGAAATTCTTCCAGAAATTTTCCTCTAATAAGGACTAGCCAACATGCCTTCTAACTCTAGTCAAAATTTCAGCCATAAGATTCAAGGATTTGCCACTCAAATAAAGCATCAATTCTTATACAAGTCCATACTAATCAAGTAGGTCATAACTATAGTTAATCCTACTATCAAAGAAAGGATTAAAACAAGGGGAAACCTCATAATCATGAGTATAAATATTCATATATATAACAAGAGCACAAAATATAAGCATGAATCTTAAGTACTTAATAAAATCATAAGAAAAGCATAAGAAATCTTCTATAAAACGTGAAAGAACTTGAAGTTTCTTGATGAATATACCTCAAAATAGGTAGGGTTTTAGTTGAAGAAGAGTGAATGATTAATCCCTTAAGAACCTTCAACTTTGAGCAAGACTTGAGCTTGAAACTTGGAGAGAATTTGTTGAAATTTGAGAGGATTTCTTTTCTAGTTAGGTCTAGCTTTTGGGAAAACAGTAAGTTAGTCTTTTAAGTGTTTAAAATGGTTGAAATTGAAGAGTGTTTTGGGCAATGTGGTGGCCGGCCAAGAGGAGCAAAACGCAAGGAAATTTGTGCCAAAAAAATTGAAAAGAATTGGTAAAATAATGTAAAACCCTAGAACCTTAAAACCACTTAGTTTCTATGTTATGAACGTTAATTGTAAAAATTTTCTTATTAGTTGTTATTGTATGATTTTCTTTTTCAATTTGATTTCTTGAATTATTATTATTACATGTTTAATGATAATCATAGAAAAATTACACCAATTAAATTTTACCAACCAAGCTTAGATATTTAGAAAAGTAAGGCTACCTATTACTTAGAAATTTGGAAGATTATGCCACCTAGCACCATGAATGGCCACCTATTATTGGCTTTCACTTTTACCAATTCTTTTTAATTTTTTTTTTGGGACAAATTTCCTTGCATTTTGCTCCTCTTGGCCGGCCACCATATTGCCCAAAATAATCTTCAATTTCAACCATTTTAAACACTTAAAAGACTAACTTAATCTTTCCTCAAAAGCTAGACTTAACTAGAAAAGAAATCCCCTCAAATTTCAACAAATTCTCTCCAAGTTTCAAGCTCAAGTCTTGCTCAAAGTTGAAGGTTCTTAAGGGACCAATCATCCACTCTTCTTCAACTAAAACCCTACCTATTTTGTGGTAAATTCAGCAAGAAACTTCAAGTTCTTTCTATGACAGCCCCACCTTACCCAAAGGCGCACCAAAGGGCTTAGCGGACTGACTACCTAGCTCTCGCCAGGACTCAAACCAAGCACTCACTCAATAGATCCAAACATACATAACCCATAAATACTTTCATATAATTCAACTTAAAAGTACAAGTACCACTAAGAGGTTTTACATCCCAAAATATACATAGTATTTACATTAATAACCTAAACAATTTGGCTATCAAAATATATATAAAAAAAACATCTAACATATCTAAAAATCTGCTTTTCCAGCTTTAGCAGTACGAGAAGCCTGGTTAAAGAAAACAAATAAAAGGGATGAGCTATAATAGCCCAGTGAGTGCTCAAGTCATGCAAACATACCAGTAATCCATTATATTATTTAATGAAAGTAATTAACGAGTTCAATAAACAGTGTATAAACAAGTTAAATAACAAGTAATCAAGGGCGGATACAGGCACGACCACAGGAGCGAGCTCAACCGCAGAAGTCGCAAGTACCGAAGCATGTAACAATGGCGTTGGGACTGAGATAATAGCTCAGGTCCTCGTCAATGATCATATCAGTATTAACAAGCAAGTACCCTAACCACCATACACCTTATAACCTCCATACAGGCTACCACATCCAGGGAGTAATCTCAACCTTGGAGGGCCAACAAGCAAGAAAGTTCAATCTAAAGTTGGCCTCTTAGAGGAATTCAACCCAAATAGGAAAGAACAACACGCCCTAAAACACCCAGCACCTTGTACCCTCCTAATCACGACCGGATTGACTAACCGTGAAGTAACGGTGAAGTTAGTCACGGAAGTCTCAAGCACAAATAACACATTGGATAATGAAAGCATGTAACACATTGCGGAATAGATGCGATAAAGTACACATCTTTTCTCAAGTAACACATTTCATTAAATAATATTTACAAGTATAACATAGCATTTCATGCATCATGCACACATAGAAACACTCACTTGAAGTAACTAGGAGAAATCTCGTAATAAGAACATGAATCACTCTCGGGTCCTGGAATTCAAAAGAAATAACCTAATGAAAACTTGATTAAAGCTCTAAGCAAATAAATAAGAAAATTCAAGAAACAACCCCATTATTTCTAGGGTTTAGGTTTTAGGGTTTAGGGTTTAGAATTAGGGTTTTGGATTTAGGGTTTTCTTGTTCTAGGAAAATTAATTCACTAATAGAACATGCTCTTGAAATTTTCTGCACATCAAATTCCCTAAATTTTCTGCATATCCTAGGTTGAATCTCACCTATCAAATTTTTGCTCTTTAAATTCTACCGAAATTTCGACAGCATTTCTCCTAAAATCGGATTAACCCAAAATTTTAACCTGCAAGGAAAATCAACCAACCAACCAAATTCCAACTAGTTCTATAACTTCTATGTCTTAATCAACCCAATTTCACTAAAAATCTCAATCAATCACTTGAACCATACCAAGGTTCTTCAACCAATCAATAACCAATACTTGTTATTTCAAGATTTAAACACTAACTACAAGTCATACAAGCCAATAAACATCATAACATGGAATAAAACTTCATAATCACAGCCTAATTACTCATGCTTAACAACAAGAACTTGATTATAAACTTACATAACTACCACTTATAAACTTGGAAAAATAACCAAAGTTCATGGTAAATACCTCAAGTAAGTCTAGAACTTTGCTTAGTAAGAAGATAAGCTCACTTTCAATGGAAGGAGATAACCAAAATGAAGAGAAAAGCTTCAAGAAAATGAAAGCAAAAGAGAGAAGAAAGAAGAGAAAGAGTGGCCGGCCAAGTAGAAGAAAAAGAAAGAAAATAGGCCAAGAAAAATGGGAAAAGAAATAAAGAGAGAAATGGGAAAAAAAAAACAACCAATCCTAGCAAGACAAAAGTAACATAGAGGTCTTGACTTTTTGGCACATAGCTACCAACTTGGCTAACTTTGATTAGAGGAGATTTTCTACACTTATCCTTTCATTAATTTTCAAGAGCTCTATGGTACAACCCTTAAAGGAAAATGTACAACATGCTGTAACATAAAAGAAATCATACTATTGTTTATTCATTATAGCTATTTTTGGTTTTTTTTCCTAACATGTCTAACATAAATCTAAATAAATTTTATGTGCTTCTAGGGTTGTTACACTTTCAAGTTTTATTAGAAGAGTTCTTATGTTTTTCTTATGATTTCATTAAGTACTTAAGATTTATACTTATATTTTGTTCTCTTGATTATACATATGAATATTTATGCTCATGATTATGAGGTTTCCCCTTGTTTTTATCCTTTCTTTGAGAGTAGATTAACTATATTATGGCCTACTTACTTAGTATGCACTTGTATAGGAATTTGATGCTTTATTTGAGTGGAAAACCTTAGAATCTATGGCTAAAATTTTGACTAGAGTTAGAAGGCATGTTGGATAGTCTTGTTAGAGGAAAAATTATGGAAGAATTTTAGTATTTAGGGCCTGTTTAGTGGGCTGAAGTTGCTGAAATTTCTGCTTGCAAACCGGCACTTTCTTGTTCCAAACCTTGAACAAATTTCAGCTTTACTGGTTTACAAAAATTCAGCTTTTATCACCTAATATTTCCAGCTATATTAACCTTGTTTTGGCCAAGTTTTGGTGATAAAAACTGCTGGAAATTACAGCTTGTGAATTGGGTTGAAGTGACACAAAAAATGAGCACCTTAAGCTTAACTTACTAAACCGGTTTTTAGGAAAATGTTATGCAATGAATTGGAACCTTGTTAATCAATTTTAGGAAGAAACTCTTATAAATTTTGAAGATTTAAACTGGTTAGAAACTTGACTTTTGAATGTGTAAGTGAAATTTGACTAGTTTCACTTATACTTGATTTAGTGTGTTTTCACCAAATAACCCTAATTTGTTATTTAACTAGTCTTAATTTCATTAAATATCATTAGTTTGATATTATTTAGTTTAAAACCATTAATTTACTTAAGTATAATATATTTTGGAGTTTTCTCATTTTAACCTATATTAATTTTGCTAAGTTATTAGATTATACTTGTCTATTACTAATAAATCTTTCTTGGACTTTAAAAAAGAAAAACTAGTTTACTTATAAACTAATTATTTTGGACAAAATTTCTTTTATACCAAAACCTTGAACCCTAATCAATATTTTATTAAACTACTTCTTTAGTTCATGGTATTTAGCAATATTTTCTTTTGGTCCAAAATGTATAGCGAATTATTAGAGTTTTGCAACTAATATAGTAAATAAAGCAGAAATTAATAACGAATTTCTAGTATTAATTATTCCTTTTAAATTTAACCTTAATTTTGACACTTAATGAATTATTTGTCCTTAGAACTAAATTACTTTCAAAAAGGGAATTTCTTAAATTTCTTTATCAGTTGATTTAGGATTTTACACGGATTCCTTTATTATAACTTTTGGATTTTTCCTATAACCAATTTACCTTTATTTTAAAACCCTAGTTAAACTTGGGTACATTTTACAAATATTCTTTTGAAAGAACATCTAGTAGGTTAATTAGACTACTTATGAATTTCAGGATCCGAGTATGAACCTCGCACATTTTACGAGGAACTTTCTTGAAATTTTCAGGTGAGTGTTTCCTTGTGTGCACCTGATGCATGTTTAATTGTTAATCCAATTTTATGCTTGATACTTGTTAACTACTACAATGTGCTATATGAGGGTAAGATGTGTACCTTATCACATCTACTCCGCAATTTGTTACATGCATAACTTCTCTCAGATCTGAATATATTTGTTTGTGTAATTTCAACTGAACTGAGCCTTCGGGCTAGACTTCCGTGGTCATACTTCACCAGTTACACCACGATTAGTCATACCGGTATTGAGGAGGATATAAGGTGTTTGGGCGTTAGGGACTTGTGTTCTTTTCTCTGAGTTGAGATTCCTCAAAGAGGCCAACTCTAGACTGAACAAACTGTTTTACTCTCCAGGGTTGAGATCTCACCTTGGAGTGGAGGTATTAAGGAGGTAAAGGTGCAAGGGTGGTTACGGGTACTGCTATCTGATATCAACCTAATCATTGGCAAGGACCTGGTTTTCTCTATTGGTCCGAACATTATTGCCACATGATTATGTACCCGATATTCCCGCGGTTGAGCTTGCTCCCGTGGTTGAAATCTATCCTTTTTTATTTGATTAATTGTTTACTTAACTTGTTCTTATATTATTTTATGGCACATGTTATCTATTTATTTATGTTTTTCTAATTGTCTGCCTATGTGTTTGCATGTGTGGAAACCTCACTAGGCTATTATAGCTCACCTCTTTTATTTGTTCTCCTTAAACAGGCTCCTATTATTAAAGCTGGTGGTGAGGATTCAAGGGTAGATCTTGGTAGAATTTTGCGAGAAAAGGATGTTTGAGATTTTACTATATTAGTTAGACGTTTATGATGTAAGCTACTTAAATGGTACCTTTACTTTTAAGTTTGAATCATAAGAATGTATTTACGAGTTTTCTATAGAATGTCAATTGTTTCATGGATTCTTGTGCGTGCTTGACCTGAGTTCTGGCGAGAGCTAGGCAGGTAGTCCGCTAAGCCCTTTGGTACGCCATGGATAAGCAAGATGCTAAGGGATCTTCAGAAGTAATTGAAGGTACGGTTCATGTCTTCCATCGTCTAGCTAGACTATTGGTAGACCCTGGTTCTACCCGTTCGTTTGTAAATCCTCAATTTATATCTACTATTGAAGTACAACCTGTTTAGTTGCCTTATGAATTAGAGGTTAGGACTCCCACTGGGGACCATTGCTTGACGACTGATCTTGTTTATAAAGATTGTGAGATCTGGATAGGAGAACGAAAGCTCTTAATCGATCTCATAGCATTGCCTATTCGAGGTTATGACATGATTCTAGATATAGTTTGCTTAACCCGATACCATGCCTAACTAAATTGTGGGACAAAAGTAGTGCACTTTAGTATACCGGGAGAGCCTACCTTAAGACTGGATGTAAAGAAAACCTTCGCTTCTTTAGCACTTATTTCCGGAATGCGAGCTAGGAAGTTAATGTCTAGAGGGGCCGTGGGCTACCTTGCTTACCTGATTAATACCCCTAAAGATAAGGTTAGAATTGAGGATGTGCCAATAGTAAGAGAATTTCCTGATGTCTTTCCTAAGGAATTAAGCTCCCTACCTCCTAAAAGAGAGGTAGAATTTGGGATAGAGTTGGTGCCAAGAGTCACACCGATTTCTAAAACACCTTACCATATGTCTCCAGCTAAGCTTAGAGAGCTTAAGATCCAGCTTCAGGACTTGTTAAAATGGGGATTTGTAAAGCCAAGTGTGTCTCCATGGGGAGCTCCAGTGTTATTTGTAAAGAAGAAAGATGGCACTTTGAGGCTTTGTATTGATTATCGAGAGTTAAGTAGCGTTACAATAAAGAATAAGTATCCTTTGCCCACATTGATGAACTATTTGACCAATTAGAGGGAGCAGTAGTATTTTCCAAGATAGATCTTAGACAAGGATACTATCAGTTGAGAATTAAGAAGGAAGATGTATCCAAAACTGCTTTTAACACTCGATATGGCCATTATGAATTTGTAGTAATGCCATTTGGTCTAACTAATGCCCTGGTTGCATTCATGGACTTGATAAAAAAAAAGAAGAAGAAAATGATTAGGAATGAATGGTTATTAAGTATTTTTAGGATTAGGCCTCTAATCGGTTTGTCATTGACAAATGTAGGTGTGGCAGAGAGTGAACATAGGGAGGCATCTCAGCCATTTGAGATATCCCAGGGATATCAGGGGCCTCGCACCAGACCTGCAGTTCGATATCGATAGGGACCTAGACATCCTTATAGGACCTTTTCTCTTGCTCGTCGAGTGCGTCCCTGATAATGGCCGAAGTGACTAGGTTTTTAGGTGTGTTTAGGATAGGGTTTACGTGTTTTTCGTTACAAGTTTTGCTTAATAATTGTGCTTTTTCTTTCTTTTGGATTCTTGAGTGAATTTGACAAGAGAGCTACTCATTTGGCTTGTTTTACATGTTTTTATAGGTTTTTCCACCTTCTTCTACTGAATACCAAAGGATGGTTGAGTGTACGCGAAATGGAGAAGAGATATTACAAGTACAAAACAATGGCTAAAGGGAATCAAAGATTCTGTTCCCATCCGCACCTTCATCCGCGCCGCAGATGAGGTCGCGGGTGGGGACAGTAACTTGGCCGGTGCACATTGAACCTTCTGTCGGCATCCGCGGTGTCACCTCCGCCACAGATGAGGGCGTGGGTGATACCAGACCCGGACAACTTTTTATCTGCGGCCTCGGCCGTACTGCGGATGAGGCCGTGGATGAATGGCGTAAACCTGCAATTCAGAATGTTTTCAAGGTGAAGTTTGGGGAAAAAGAATCGAAGTTTAGGGGGGAACAAACTAGAGAATAAAGAGGGCTCTTCTAGGGCAAAAAGAGGGAAAGAACAGACGAAGAACGCAAGGGAAGAAAACTCAAGAGTTGAAGAAAAAGGAAGAATTGCAGCAGCATAAGGGGAATTTCTGCAACAAAGAAGAGTGAAGAACAATACATGAGAATTAGTTTTTCATTGCTTTCTTTGATTCTTGTTGAACTTTCTCCCTTTATTATGGAGTAGATTTGTTTAAAGACTTAGAAGGGTTGAACCCTAACCTTTGTTTATGATGTTTTGATTTGCTGTTTCAATGGAAAAATCTCATCTTTAATTGGTTTACTTGTGGGTTTATTGATGAATTGGATTGGGTTTTTGCGCACGAATTCAATCTTAATAGTTGTATTGGTTGAGTAATTGAGAAATTAGTTAATTGATGTAGAACAACTCTCAAGTAAAAGAACTTGCTTGAATTGCTAGAAATAGAATTCCATAAGTTCTCCTATGTGGATGTGAATCCATTTGTATGATGAAATCCATTGATTCTACTGTATCTTCTAGGGGTTTTGAGTTGGGAAGAGATTCCGATCAATCAACCTAGGGATAGAAGTTGTAAGCTTGAGAGAGACAAAAACTTAATAACGGGATTTTAGGGTCAATTGAACTTGAGTAATCCATTGGGCATGAATTAAAGCTAATAATCGGGGTTAGGGGGATTCCACTTCTAAGTCTTGCATTTAAACTATTGCATTCCCTTCTTTTTCAACCACCTGCGTTTGATTCATTAGCATTCTCGATCATTTATTACTTAGACTAGGTTGTTATTGTTACAATCTATCATATCAATTAGACTAGATAATAAAGTGCGAGTAATTACTAGTACTTGCTAAGTCCCTCTGGGTACGACACTCGGTACTCCTTATACGCTATACTACGGAACGATAGGTACACTTGCCTAGTGTATCCATAGTGTTGCAAAGAGGATATCAGTCCCTCCTGTGGTTGTTGGAGGATGTATTCCTACCCTGACTATGTAGTGATTCCCCTTATTGAGGAGAGTAGGTGTTTGGGACGTGCGGGCGACACTTCACAGGATTGTATCCATGAGTTGAGGGAGACAGTGCGAGCCCAAACTCAGAGGATTAGGGAGCTCAAGGCTTAGGTTTGGGAGGAGCAGGAGCGGACCGATGCTTTCAGTGAGCTATTTCACAGTACCCGTGCTCGACTCACCCAAGTTGTACGAGACATACATGATCATACGGGGAGTGTGGTCGGCGAGTGTATTCAGATGTTAGAGAGGGTGGTAGGCGAGGCGAGAAACAAAGGAGTTAACCTAGAGCATGGCTAGCCAGCACACCCACCTCCTACGGCTGAGAAGGCGCTCGAGGAGGAGGTCGGGAGAGAGATCATGGAAGGAGTGAGCTCTAATAGTTCTGTAGGTAGTTAGGTTAGACTTTTAGACAGGAGCCTATATAAGGACTTGTACTTGTTTTGCTATGTTTTGTATTACAAACTTCTGAGATGTTGTTACTTTTGTTGTTTGTATATGACCCTACTTGTCATGACTTTTGTATCTTTTGCCTTATTAATGTATCTATACATTTTATGATACATGTCTTGTTAACTGTCGCGTAGATCCTGAAATAATTAGTTAATTTCACTCTAGAATATTTAGCTATAGCAAGTCGAGGCCAAGGACGTCCACGTAGGCAGAACCGAGACGAAGAAGCAACGTCAGGTATGAACCCTAACCCTGGGGTTGATAGAGGCGATCCAATGGTAGCTATTTTAAATCGTATGACTGATGTCCTTATTCAAATTGGAAACTGTCGAACCCTAGAGGGGGGACCGGTAATCCCCATCGAAATCCTGTGGCAGGGGAGGATGTTCTATTAGAAAGGTTTCAGAAGTTCGTCCCTCCTAAGTTTACTGGTGAGCCAGATCCCGACATAGCGAAAAAGTGGTTAGAAGACATAGAGAAAATTTTTGCCGCTTTAAAATATTCGGAAGAAAGGCAAGTGACCTTCGCAGTATTCCAGTTAGAAGGGGCCGTTACCCCTTGGTGGACTTTGGTAAATGCTAAATGGGAACGATACCAAATTCCAAGAACCTGGGCAAATTTCACCCGGGAGTTTAGGAAGAAATACATCCCTACATGGGTGCAAGAAAAGAGGGGGGATGAATTTCTAAAACTGAGACAAGGATTAATGAGCGTGGCCGAGTATGAGGCCCAATTCACCAAACTATCCCGATACGCTCCAGAGTTAGTGGCTACAGAGCGAAGGAGGAAATTCAAGAGGC
The DNA here is from genome assembly GCA_024721245.1 of Mitragyna speciosa. NCBI lineage: Eukaryota > Viridiplantae > Streptophyta > Magnoliopsida > Gentianales > Rubiaceae > Mitragyna > Mitragyna speciosa. The sequence goes on from CM045561.1 coordinate 14,070,403, forward strand.
CCTTAATGCTGCTACTATTGAGACTTATGGAGTCGCGGTGGAAAAAGCACAACAAGTAGAGGACACAAAGTCCTTAGTTAAGACTGCTCAAGCGCGGAAACGGGGAAATGTTAGTGCTTCCCTGCTGCCAACTGGAAATGTCCTAGCCCCAAAAGTTGGAAGGGGAACTGGGGGTGTGAGAATTGGGCAAGGCGTACACCCCGGAAGGATGAGAGGGGCTCCGACGGGAAGGACCTCACAAGGGGGTGGACGAAGAGAAAGAGATCTAAAAGGGAACCCAACCTCCAGCTGCTTAGGTTGTTTGTGGATATTGTGGGAAAAGCAATCATTGTAACGCCCTAGAAATTCACATCAAAACCCATTTAATTCATGTTATGTCCGTTAGTAGAAAAAAAGAAAGAGAGAAAAGAAAAGAAAAGGAAAACCGAAATGCATTTTATAAGGAGATTTCTTTTATTTAGGGATTTAGTGTTAATCTTTGATTTATTAGTTGGAAGATTTCTTAAGTAAATTAGGTTAAGTAAATGAGATTCTTTCATGATTAAGGGGGACACCTAAGTACCCAATTTGGATTAATTTCATTGGATCATTAGTTTATTATAGTGTTTAATTTTGACTACTTCATCCTACCATTTTCTAGTCTTTTGACCAATTGAACTTTAGCTCAATTTTATTCAAAAATTTCACTTATTCTTTTGCTTTCTTTCTTTCTTCTTGGCCGAATTTTTTCTTCTTTTCTCTCCTCTTGGCCGAAATTATTCTCCCTATTTTTCTCTCTTTTTGCTTTAATTTTGTGCCATAAAGTTTGTTAATTACTAGGAGATAAATGATTAAAATCATCACCAATCAAAATTAACCAAGTTAGCCATTATTTCATTAAAAGCATACAACCTAACATGACTCTTGTCTTGCTATAATTGGTCATTCTTTTCCCCATTATTTTCTTTATTTCTTTTCTATTTTCTTGGCCTATTTCTTTTCTCTTTTGCTTCATCATGGCCGGCCCTCCCTACTCTCTTTTCCTCTCTTTTGCTTTAAAAATTTATGTCATAAAGCTTGTTAATTATTAAGTGATAAGTGATTAAAAATTTGCACCAATCATATTTAACCAACTAGCAACTATTATGTCAAAATATCTAAACCCTAGGATGACTTTTGGCTAGCTTTAATTGGTTGCACTTTCTTCCATTATTCTTTTCATTTCTTATCTACTTTCTTGACCAATTTCTCTTCCATTTCTTTAGCTCCTTGGCCGGCCCCTCTTGTGCTCTCTTTCTACTCTCTTTTGTTTTCATTTTCTTGAACTTTCTCTCCAAATTTTGGTCATCTCCACCATAGAAAGTGAGCTCAACTTCTTCCTAAGCAAAGTTCTAAGCTTGTTTGAGGTATTTACTATGAACTTTTCCTATTAATTTCAAGTTTTATTTAACTTTTGTACAAGTTTGACACTAGGTTCTTGTTACTACAACTTGATGATCTAAGATTGAAATGAAGTTTTACTTGTTGGATAAAGTGTTAGCTTGATTAGATAGACTAGTAGATAGCATTTAAACCTTGAATTTCATGTATTATATGTGATTTGGTTGAAGAACCTTGGAGAGGTTCATGTGTTTTTATGGCCAAGTTGAGTGAAATTGGATTGAATTTTGATATGAAAGTGGTAGAACTACTTGAATTGGGTTGGTTGGTTGTTTTCTTTGCAGGTTAAAAATTTTGGGTTAGTCCGATTATAGGGGAGATGCTGTCGAAATTTCGGTAAAACCCAAGAAATAAAGTGATTAGGCTATGATTTAAAGCTTTATAAGCTGTAATTTAGTGATTAGAACGTGCTAGAAATTTTCGTAGATTAGCTATTAGTGAATTGAACCTTTCCGATCAAAACCCTAAAAGTTAGAAAAACCCTAACTTCGAAAACCCTAAACCCTAGGGTAAAACCCTAAACTCCAAAACCCTAGAAATCAAACCCTAGAAATACTTGAGGTATTTCTCGAATTTTCTTATCGAATTACTTAGATTTTTATCCGGTTTTTATACGACTATTTTCTTTTGAATTTCAGGCTCCGGAAGTGAAACCCGACCGTATTACGAAATATTTTCTTAAGCACTTAAGGTGAGTGTTCTTATGTGTGCATGATGCATGAAATGCCATGTAATACTTGACGTTATTATTTCGATGCATGAAATGATATGTTATACTTGACATGATTATCTAATGAAATGTGTTACTTGAGGAAAGATGTGTACTTTATCGCATCTATTCCGCAATGTGTTACATGCTTTCACTATCCAATGTGTTACTTGTGCGTGAGACTTCCGTGACTAACTTTACCGTTACTTCACGGATAGTCAACCCAGACAGGCTTGGGAGGATATAAGGTGCTGGGTGTTTTAGGGCGTGTTGTTCTTTCCCTTTTGAGTTGTGAATCCTCAAAGAGGCCAACTCCGGATTGAACTTTCTCGCGTGTTGGCCCTCCAAGGTCGAGATTACTCCCTGGATGTGGTAGCCTGTACGGAGGTTATAAGGTGAACGGTGGTTAGGGCTTGCGTGATAATACTGGCATGTCCTTTGATAAAGACCTGAGCTATTATCTCGGTCCTAACATCATGGTTACATGAACAGTACTTGCTTCTCCTGCGGTTGAGCTTGCTCCTGTAGTTGAGCCCTGTATCCGCCATTGACTACTTGTTAATTAAATTGTTCATAACCTGTCTATTTACCTTGTCAATTATCTTGTTCCATAAAATAATGAATTCCTGGTATGATTGCATGACTTGGGCACTCACTGGGCTATTATAGCTCATCCCGTTCATTTGTTTTCTTTAACCAGGTTTTCCCAAAATACTAAAGCTGGAAAAGCTGATTTTGGACGTTGTACATGTTCTGTTTCATGTATTTTGATAGCCTACTTGTTTAGGCTATTCTTGTAAATACTATGTGAATTTTAGTGTGTAAAATATATTATTGATATTTGTACTTTCAAGTAAATTTTATAAATGTGTTTTATTTTGTATTAAGTATGTTTGTACGTATTGAGTGAGTGCGTGTTTGAGTCCTAGGCGAGAGCCAGGCAGGCAGTCCGCTAAGCCCTTTGGTATGCCTCTGGGTAAAGTGGGGCTGTCACAATCATGCCATAGACGAATATTGGAGAAAAGATAAAAAATGCTTATACTACGGTAGTGCAGATCATTAGATCAGCCAATGCCCAGCCAAGTTTGCCAGTAGGCTGAGTACAGTGTAGCTCGGACGCAAGGGACCCAATCAAGCCAAGGAGAGTGAAAATAAGCAGAAGGTACTGGCTCGAGTGTACGCCATGGTTAAGCAAGATGCTAAGGGATCTTCAGAAGTAATTGAAGGTACGGTTCCTGTCTTCCATTGTCTAGCTAGACTATTGATAGACCCTGGTTCTACTAATTCGTTTGTGAATCCTCAATTTATGTCTACTATTGAAGTACAACTTGTTAAGTTGCCTTATGAATTAGAGGTTAGGACTCCCACTGGGGACCATTGCTTGACGGCTGATCTTGTTTATAAAGATTGTGAGATCTGGATAGGAGAACGAAAGCTCTTAATCGATCTTATAGCATTACCTATTTTTGTTTATGACGTGATTCTTGGTATGGATTGCTTAACCCGATACCATGCCTAGCTAAATTGTGGGACGAAAGTAGTGCACTTTTGCATACCGAGAAAGCCTACCTTAAGACTGGATGTAAAGAAAACTTTAGCTTCTTCAGCACTTATTTCTGGAATGCGAGCTAGGAAGTTAATGTCTAGAGGGGCCGTGGGCTACCTTGCTTACCTGATTAATACCCCTGAAGATAAGGTTAGAATTAAAGATGTGCTAGTAGTAAGAGAATTTCCTGATGTCTTTCCTGAGGAATTAAGCTCCCTACCTCCTAAAAGAGAGGTAGAATTTGGGATAGAGTTGGTGCCAGGAGTCACACCATGTAACACCCTAGAAATTCATACCAAAACCATTTAATTCATGTTATGTCCATTAGCAGAAAAAAAAGAAAGAGAGAAAAGAAAAGAAAAGGGAAACCGAAATGCATTTTATAAGGAGACTTCTCTTATTTAGGGTTTAGTGTTAATCTTTGATTTATTAGTTGGAAGATTTCTTAAGTTAATTAGGTCAATTAACTAAGATTCTTTCATTATTAAGTAGGACACCTAAGTACCATATTTGGATTAATTTCATTGGACCATTAGTTTATAATAGTGTTTAATTTTGACTAACTAACTTACCATTTTCAAGCCTTTTGACTAATTGAGCTTTAATTCAAAAATTTACCCAAAAATTTCACTCATTCTCTCGCATTTTCTCTCTCTATGGCCGGCCCTCTCTCACCTCTTTTTATCCTTCTTTTTCCTTTAAAATTTGTGCCCTAAAGTCTTGCTAAATTACTAGGAGATAAATGATTAAAATCATCACTAATCAAAATTAGCCAAGTTGGTCACTATTTCATTAAAAGCATAAACCCTAGCTTGACTCTTGTCTATGCTATGATTGGTCACTTCTTTTCCCATTATTCTCTTTATTTCTCTTTCTATTTCTTGGCCTATTTCACTTCTCTTTTCTCCCTCAGTTGGCTGGCTCTCTCATGGCTCCTCTATTTACTCTCTCTTGCTTTCATTTTCTTAAAGCTTTCTCTCTAATTTTGGGACAATCTTCACCATAGGAAAGTGAGCTCCTCTTCTTCCTAAGCAAAGATCTAAGCTTGTTTGAGGTACCTACTATGAACTTTTGCTATTAATTTCAAGTTTTATTTAGCCTTTTGTACAAGTTTAATACTAGGTTCTTATTATTACAACTTGAAGATTTAAGTTTGAAATGAAGTTTTACTTGTTAGATAAAGTGTTCTCTTGGTTAGATAGACTAGTAGATAGCATTTAAACCTTGAAATAATATGTATTATGTGATGAATGGTTGAAGAAACTTGGGCTTGAAATCCTTGAATTTGAGTGGAATTTTGAATGAAATTGAGTTTGATTTAAACATGGAAGCTTATAGAACTTGTTGGAAATTGGATTGGTTGGTTGATTTCTTGCAGGAAAAATTTTGGGTTGGTCTGATTTTAAGGGGAGATGCTGCCGAAATTTCGATAGAAATAAAGAAGGAAAAATGGTAGATGAAATTTCTAACCTAGAATAAGTTAAATTTAGAGAGTTTGGTGTGCAGAAATTTTTAGAAAATAATCTATTAATGAATTGAATTTTCCTAGGACAAGAAACCCTAAAGCCAAAACCCTAAATCTAAAACCCTAAACCTTAGGGTAAAACCCTAAACTCTAAAACCCTAGAAATGAAACCCTAGAATATTGGGTTATTTCTTGAATTCTCTTACTACTCTATTTAGGGTTTTAATCGGGTTTTCATTAGATTATTTCTTTTGAATTTCAGGATCTGAAAACGAATCTCAATCTTTTACGAAATATTTTCCTAAGCATATCAGGTGAGTGTCTCTATGTGTGCATGATGCATGAAATGCTATGGCTTACTTGAAAATATTATGTAATGAAATGTGTTACTTGAGGAAAGATGTGTACTTTATCGCATCTATTCCGCAATGTGTTACATGCTTTCATTATCCAATGTGTTACTTGTGCGTGAGACTTCCGTGACTAACTTCACCGTTACTTCACGGATAGTCAACCCAGACATGCGTGGGAGGATATAAGGTGCTGGGTGTTTTAGGGCGTGTTGTTCTTTCCCCTTGAGTTGTGAATCCTCAAAGAGGCCAACTCCGGATTGAACTTTCTTGCGTGTTGGCCCTCCAAGGTCGAGATTACTCCCTGGATGTGGTAGCCTGTACGGAGGTTATAAGGTGAATGGTGGTTAGGGTTCTTGCTTGTTAATACTGGCATGACCTTTGGCAAAGACCTGAGCTATTATCTCGGTCCTAACGTCATGGTTACATGATCAGTACTTGCTTCTCCTAGCGGTTGAGCTTGCTCCCGTAGTTGAGCCTTGTATCCGCCATTGACTACTTGTTAATTAAATTGTTCATAACCTGTTTATTCATTCTTGTCAATTACTTTATTCCGTAAAATATTGAATTCCTGGTATGGTTGCATGACTTGGGCACTCACTGGGCTATTATAGCTCATCCTGTTCATTTGTTTTCTTTAACCAGGTTTCCCAAAATACTAAAGTTGGAAAAGCTGATTTTGGACATAGTAAATGTTTTGTTTCATGTATCTTGATAGCCTAATTGTGTAGGCTTTTATTGTAAGTACTATATATATTCTGGGATGTAAACTTCTTGTGATACTTGTACTTTCGAATGAATTAAATGAATTTATTTCATTATGAATGTATTTCATTTTGGGTTAATACGCTTGGATGTTCCGAGTGAGTGCGTGATTTGAGTCCTGGCGAGAGCCAGACAGGCAGTCCGCTAAGCCCTTTGGTGCGCCTCTGGGTAAGGTGGGGCTGTCACACACCAATTTCTAAAACATCTTACCGTATGTCTCCAATTGAGTTTAGAGAGCTTAAGATCCAGCTTCAGGACTTGTTAGAACGGGGATTTGTAAAGCCAAGTGTGTCTCCATGGGGAGTTCCGGTGTTATTTGTAAAGAAGAAAGATGGCACTTTGAGGCTTTGTATTCATTATCGAGGGTTAAACAACGTTACAATAAAGAATAAGTATCCTTTGCCCCACATTGATGAACAATTTGACCAATTGGAGGGAGCAGTAGTATTTTTCAAGATAGATCTTAGACAAGGATACTATCAGTTGAGAATTAAGAAGGAAGATGTATCCAAGACTACTTTTAACACTCGATACGGTTGTTATGAATTTGTAGTAATGGCATTTGGTCTAACTAATGCCCCGGCTACATTCAGGGACTTGATGCATAGGGTCTTTAAGCCGTATTTGGATCAGTTTGTGGTGGTGTTCATCGATGATATTCTGGTGTTTTCCAAGTCTCACAATGAACATGAGTGACACCTAAGAATAGTGTTAGAAACTTTAAGGGAAAATAAGCTGTATGCCAAGTTTAGTAAGTGTGAGTTTTGGAAGGATCAGGTGTCATTTTTGGGTCATGTAATATCCAGAAAGGGATAGCAGTCGATCCCTCCAAGGTGGAAGCAGTGGTCAATTGGAAACGACCTGAGAATCCAACTGAGATCCATAGTTTCTTGGGGTTAGCTGGATACTATCGGTGATTTATCAAGGATTTCTCAAAAATAGCAGCACCTCTTACTGCTTTGACCAAGAAGAATGTTGAGTTTATTTGGGATAATCGATATGAGCAAAGTTTCAATGAACTTAAGGAATGACTAACATCAGCTCCAATGTTAGCTCCACCAAATGGGAAGGAGACTTTTAGTGTATATACGGATGCGTCATGGGAGGGTTTAGGATGTGTGCTAATGCAAGGAAAACAAGTAATTGCCTATGCCTCTCATAAGCTAAACATGAGAGAAATTACCCAACCCATGATTTGGAACTGGTAGCTGTAGTGTTTGCACTTAAGAAGTGGAGACATTATTTATATGGCGTTGCTTTTGAGGTATATACAGATCATAAGAGCTTGAAGTATCTGTTTTTTAAAAAGATTTGAACTTGCGGCAACATTGACGGGTAGAACTGCTAGAAGATTACAATTGCACTATTAATTACCATCCGGGTAAGGCTAACGTTGTCGCAAATGCCCTAAGTAGAAAAGTTCAAATGGCTAGCTTGGCCATACATGAGTGGGGCTTGTTGGAGCAGTTTAGTGAGAGTAATCTTGTGACGACCCGGAAATTCATACAAAAATCATTTGATTCATGTTATGTCTATTAGTAGTAGAAAAAAAAAAGAGAGAAGAGAAAAGAAAAGGAAAAACCGAAAATACATTTTATAAGGAGATTTCTTTTATTTAAGGTTTAGTGTTAATCTTGATTTATTAGTTGGAAGATTACTTAAGTTAATTAGGTTAAGAAAATGAGATTCTTCCATGATTAAGTGGGACATCTAAGTACTATATTTTTGGATTAATTTTATTGGACCATTAGTTTATAATAGTGTTTAATTTTGATTAACTAACTTTATCATTTTCAAGACTTTTGACTAAGTGAGCTTTAGTTCACAATTTTGACCTAAAATTTCACTAATTTCCCTTGCTTTTTCTCTCTCCAAAATCCGGCCCTCTCTCCCTATTTTTCTTTCATTTTTGCTTTAAAATTTGTGCCAAGAATGTTTACTAATTACTAGGAGATAGGTGACCAATATTTTCACTAATCAAATTTAACCAAGTAGCCAACATTTCATTAAAAGCATACCAACTCACATGACTCTTGTCTTGCTATAATTGGTCAATCTCTTCTCCATTATTTTCTTTATTTCTTTTCTCTTTTCCTAACCTATTTCCCTTCCATTTTCTTTCTCCCTTGGCCGGATCTTTCCCCTCTCTATTCTTTTATTTGTGCTTTAAAATTTATGCAAATAGCTCACTAATTTCTAGATGATAAAGAGATCAAAAGGTTCCACCAATTAAATTAATCCAAGTTTACCACTAATGTCTTAAAAGTCTAAACCCTAGCTTACTTCTTGTTAAGTTATTATTGGTTATTCTTTTCCTTATCTTTTCTTTATTTCTTTTCTATTTCCCTAGCTTACTTCTTTCTCTTTTCATTTTCTTTGGCCGGCCCTCTTATTCTCTCCTTTCCTCTCATTTTTTCTCTCAACTTCTTGAAGCTTTCTCTCCAAGATTAGAGAAATTTCACCATAGAAATTTAGTTTTTCTTCTTCCTAGACAACCTTCTAAGCTTGATCAAGGTATGTACTATGAACTTTTGCTATTAATTTCAAGTTTTATTTAGTTTTGTTCAAGTTTTATACTAAGTATTTGTTAGTAGTACTTGAAGATTTAAGCTTGAACTTAAGAACACTTGAACAGTCATGCTGGACCAGTTTTAGTAAAACTTTCATAACTTGGTATAGATAACTTGGATTCGAATGATTCTTGTTGTTTTATAAACTAGATTCATAGGGCTTTCAAACGGTGTAAAGCTTGCACTGTGGTTCATTGTGTATTAATCGCAGAAAGTTTGCAAACTGGGCTGAAAATTAGATTCTGCGTAAACAGTATTGATGATGAGCCAAATTGAGGGCTGATTTTGAACTTGTTCTAGTTGGAATTTGAATTGATGATCTTCACGAAAGTTGTAGTCTTAGAAACGTACTTTCAAACCATGTAATCACAATTTCCTGGTTCTTGGTGAAATGACCCCAGCAATGGCATGAACTTGGGCGAAAACCAACCCTGTGCAGATTGGGTTAATGAAGCACTAGGTTGTGGACCGATTTTGGAATGGTTTTTGTTAGAATTTGACATGGTGCTCTTCCTAAAAGTTTTACCCCTTAAAATATAGTTTCTATCCATATAATCACTTTTCTCATACGACGTATCAATTAGAAGTTATGTTCTGTTGAATACCCCTATTTGGTAAACTTGAAAGCATGAGTTACCCAAGAAAAAATGGGTTTAAGGTGGTAATTTGATCAGGTTGCAATTAGAACCCAAATTCGGTGTCAGAGTGGAAAATGTTCCGAATTAAGTCTAGTTTATAGTGGTTTTGAGCTTGTGACATGTGGTTGAGTGAATTTTCTAGAATAAGAAAACCCAAAAATTAACCCTAAACACTAAAACCCTAGAATGAAGCCCTAGAAATAATTGGGTTATTTCTTGAATTTTCTTGCTAATTTACTTAGGGTTTTCACTAGATTATTTCTTGTAAATTCCAGGATCCGAAAGTGAACCTCCACCATTATACGAAATATTTTCTTAAGCGATCCAGGTGAGTGTCCTTTTACTTGTGCATGTGAGTGTCTCTATGTGTGCATGATGCATGAAATGCTTGTTCTACTTGAGAATGTTAAATTATGGAATATTATGTTATACTTGAAATTGTTATTTTATGACATGTGTTACTTGAGGAAAGAGGTGTACTTTATCACTTCTATTCCGCAATGTGTTACACGCTTTCATTATCCAATGTGTTACTTGTGCATGAGACTTCCGTGACTAACTTCACCGTTACTTCACGGATAGTCAACCCGACAGGCTTGGGAGGATATAAGGTGCTGGGTGTTTTAGGGCGTGATGTTCTTTCCCTTATGAAGTTGTGAATCCTCAAAGAGGCCAACTCCGGATTGAACTTTCTTGCGTGTTGGCCCTCCAGGGTTGAGATTTCTCCCTGGATGTGGTAGCCTGTACGGAGGTTATAAGGTGAATGGTGGTTAGGGTTCTTGCTTGATAATACTGGCATGATCTTTGATAAAGACCCGAGCTATTATCTCAGTTCTAACATCATGGTTACATGATCAGTACTTGCTCTTTCTACGGTTAAGCTTGCTTCTGTAGTTGAGCCCTGTATCCACCATTAACTACTTGTTAATGAAAGTGTTCATGCCCTACTTATTTACTCTTGTCAGTTATTTTGTTCAATAAAATAATAGATTCCTGGTATGACTTCATGACTTGGACACTCACTGGACTATTATAGCTCATCCCGTTCATTTGTTTTCTTTAACCAGGTTTCCCAAAATACTAAAGCTGGAAAAGCTGATTTTGGACATTGTACATGTTTTGTTTTGTGTATTTTGATAGCCACTTGTTTAGGCTATTCTTGTACATGCTATGTAAATTTTAGTGCGTAAAACCTTTTGTAATACCTGTACTTCAAATGAATTTTATGAATATATCCCTTTATGAATGTGTTTTATTTTGCATTAATTACGTGTACGTAATGAGCGAGTGCATGATTCGAGTCCTGGTGAGAGCTAGGCAGGCAGTCCGCTAAACCCTTTGGTGCACCTTTGGGTAAGGTGGGACTGTTACAAATCCACGTATAGTTGGCTCTAAGGCGATTTGTGGAAATATTGACATAAAATATGAATTATTGGAACGAATTAGGGAAGTTCAAGGTAAGGATCCTACCTTACAAAAATAATAGCAAAGGCTAAAGAAGGGATCCTACCTGAGTATAATATTGGGCCTAGAAGGATTATTGAGATTTCGGAACCGAATATTACATACCGAGGGATGAAGAATTAAAGAAAATGATTTTGGATGAAGCTCATCGTTCCCGATATACTGTACACCCAGGCAGTACCAAGATGTATCAAGACTTGAAGAAACTATATTGTTGGGACAACATGAAGAGAGATATAGCCCAATATGTCCAAACCTGCCTCACGTGCCAACAAGTGAAGGCCGAGCATCAGAAACCGTCAGGGTTGCTGCAATCTTTAGAAATCCCAGAGTGGAAATGGGAAAATATCACTATGGATTTTGTTTCGAGATTACTAGAACTCAGAAAGAGCATGACGCCATTTGGGTGATAGTTGATCGGTTGACTAAATCTTCTCATTTTCTATCGATAAACATGACCTATTCTTTAGAAAAGCTTGCCCGAATGTATATAGATGAAATCGTTAGACTCCATGGGATTCCTGTAAGTATAGTCTCGGATCGAGATCCTCGATTTGCATCCCAGCTTTGGAGACAAATGCATGAAGCTTTAGGAATGAAATTTAACTTTAGCACATCCTATCATCCCCAAACCGATGGACAGTCAAATAAGGTAATCCAGATCTTAGAAGATATGCTACGAGCATGTGTGATGGACATTGGGAGTAGGTGGGATTGACATGTAACCCTGATAGAGTTTGCTTATAACAATAGCTACCAGTCCTCTATCTAGATGGCTCCATTTGAGGCGTTATATGAAAGGAAAGTGTAGAATGCCCAGTTATTGGGATGAAATAGGAGAACGAAAGAGACTGGGTCCAGAAATGGTACCACGGATAGAAGAAGCATATGATAAGGTCAAGCGAAGTACAACAACGAATTCAAACTGCACAGAGTCGACAGAAAAGCTACGCCGACAACTAGAAGGAAGGAGTTAGAGTTTGAAGTTGGAGATGAAGTGTTTCTCAAGATTTCTCTATTTAAAGGAGGTATCAAGTTTGCAAAAAGAAGAAGCTGCAACCGAGATACGTGGGACCATTTAGAATCACTAAACGTGTAGGCAATGTTGCTTATCAATTGGATTTACCTTCAAAGTTGTCTAGACTGCACAATGTCTTTCATGTGTCTGTATTGAAGAAATACCACCCGGACCCTAGTCACGTACTTCAGCTCGATGAAATCAAACTTGACGAGACTTTATCATACGAAGAACGGCCAGTACAGATCTTGGATCGAAAGGTGAAGGAACTGAGAAATAAGCAAATCCCCTTGGTTAAAGTTCTTTGGAAACATCATGGTTTGGAAGAGGCCACATGGGAAACGGAGGAAAGAGATGCGAAGAAAATATTCCTGAGCTATTCGAGAACTAGAATAGAATTTCGAGGACGAAATTCCTTTAAGGGGGGGAGAATGTAAAACCTAGAAGCTTAAAACCACTTAGTTTCTATGTTATGAATGTTAATTGTAAAAATTTTCTTATTAGTTGTTATTGTATGATTTTCTTTTACAATTTGATTTCTTGAATTATTATTATTACATGTTTAATGATAATCATAGGAAAATTACACCAATTAAATTTTACCAACCAAGCTTAGATATTTAGAAAAGTAAGGCCACCTATTACTTAGATATTTGGAAGATTATGCCACCTAGCACCATGAATGGCCACCTATTATTGGCTTTCACTTTTACCAATTCTTTTCAATTTTTTTGGCTCAAATTTCCTTGCATTTTTCTCCTCTTGGCCGGCCACCATATTGCCCAAAATACTCTTCAATTTCAACCATTTTAAACACTTAAAAGACTAACTTAATCTTTCCCAAAAGCTAACCTAACTAGAAAAGAAATCCCCTCAAATTTCAACAAATTCTCTCCAAGTTTCAAGCTCAAGTCTTGCTCAAAGTTGAAGGTTCTTAAGGGACTAATCATTCCACTCTTCTTCAACTAAAACCCTACCTATTTTGAGGTAAATTCATCAAGAAACTTCAAGTTCTTTCAAGTTTTATTAGAAGATTTCTTATGTTTTTCTTATGATTTCATTAAGTACTTAAGATTTATGGTTATATTTTGTTCTCTTGATTATATATATGAATATTTATGCTCATGATTATGAGGTTTCCCCTTGTTTTGATTCTTTCCTTGATAGTAGATTAACTATGTTATGACCTACTTGCTTAGTATGGACTTGTATAGGAATTGATGCTTTATTTGAGTGGAAAATCTTGGAATTTATGGCTGAAATTTTGACTAGAGTTAGAAGGCATGTTGGTTAGTCTTGTTAGAGGAAAAATTCTGGAAGAATTTCAGTATTTAAGGCCTGTTTAGTGGGCTGAAGTTGCTGGAATTTCAGCTTGCAAACCGGCACTTCCTTGTTCCAAACCTTGAACAAATTTCAGCTTTACTAGTTTACAAAAATTCAGCTTTGATAACCTAATATTTCCAGCTATATTAACCTTGTTTTGGCCAAGTTTTGATGACAAAAACTGCTGGAAATTTCAGCTTGTGAATTGGTTGAAGTGACACCAAATAATGAGCACCTTAAGTTTAATCTACTTAACCGAGTTTTTAGGAAAATGTTATGCAATGAATTTGGAACCTTGTTAATCAATTTTAGGAAGAAACTCTTATAAATTTTGAAGATTTAAACTGGTTAGAAACTTGACTTTTGAATGTGTAAGTGAAAATTGACTAGTTTCACTTTATACTTGATTTAGTATGTTTTCACCTAAATAACCCTAATTTGTTATTTAACTAGTCTTAATTTAATTAAATATCATTAGTTTGATATTAATTAGTTTAAAACCATTAATTTACTGAAGTATAGGATATTTTGGAGTTTTCTCATTTTAACCTATATTAATTTTGCTAAGTTATTAAATTATACTTGACTATTACTAATAAATCTTTCTTGGACATTAAAAAACAAAACTAGTTTACTTATAAACTAATTATTTTGGACAAAATTTCTTTTATACCAAAACCTTGAACCCTAATCAATATTTAATTAAACTACTTCTTTAGTTCATAGTATTTAGAAATATTTTCTTTTGGTCCAAAATGTATAGCGAATTATTAGAGTTTTGCAACTAATATAGTAAATAAAGCGGAAATTAATAACGAATTTCTAGTATTAATTATTCCTTTTAAATTTAACCTTAATTTTGACACTTAATGAATTATTTGCCCTTAGAACTAAATTACTTTCAAAAAGGGAATTTCTTAAATTTCTTTATCAGTTGATTTAGGGTTTTACCCGATTCCTTTATTATAACTTCTTGGATTTTTCCTATAACCAATTTACATTTATTTTAAAACCCTAGTTAAACTTGGGTACATTTTATAAAAATTCTTTTGAAAGAAAATCCAGTAGGTTAATTAGACTACTTATGAATTTCAGGATCCGAGTCTGAAGCCTCGCACGTTTTACGAGGAACTTTCTTGAAATTTTCAGGTGAGTGTTTCCTTATGTGCGCCTGATGCATGTTTAAGTGTTAATCCCATTTTATGCTTGATACTTGTTAGCTACTACAATGTGCTATATGAGGGTAAGATGTGTACTTTATCACATCTATCCCGCAATTTGTTACATGCATAACTTCTCTCAGATGTGAATATATTTGTTTGTGCACTTTCAACTGAATTGAGCCTTCGTGTGAGACCCCTCAAAAAGTCCCACATTGGTGGGAAGAAAAGAAAAATAATTTGTATATAACATCCTACGTTTGGGCTACTAAATAACTTGGTTTAAGCATTTCAAGCCCGTGGTTTAAAGCTCAAAAGTTATTGGGCCAGCCCAGACGCGGGATGTTACAAATGGTATTAGAGCAAACCTTGTGTGGTCTCTACACGGGGTGAGACTGGGCCTATGGTATTTGGGCCGGACTACACATGGAAGTGGAGGAACTAAGTGATGTGCGGGGCTAAGTGCTACATCGACCTAAGGGCAGGAGCCACCTCTAGAACCCGTACGAGCCACCTCTAGAATCCGATACAACCGAGTGGATAGTCCAGATTATGATATGGATTGGGTTTTGCGAGGACGCAAAGCCTGATAAGGAGGGGTGAATGTGAGACCCCTCAAAAAGTCCCACATTGGTGGGAAGAAAAGAAAAATGATTTGTTTATAACATCCTACGTTTGGGCTACTAAATAACTTGGCTTAAGCATTTTGAGCCAGTGGTTTAAAGCTCAAAAGTTATTGGTCCAACCCAGACGCGGGATGTTACACTTTGGGCTAGACTTCCGTGGTCATACTTCACCAGTTACACCACGGTTAGTCATACCGGTATTGAGGAGGATATAAAGTGTTTGGGCGTGAGGGACTTGTGTTCTTTCCTCTGAGTTGAGATTCCTCAAAGAGGCCAACTCTAGACTGAACAAACTGTTTTACCCTCTAGGGTTGTGATCTAACCTTGAAGTGGAGGTATTGAGGAGGTAAAGGTGCATGGGTGGTTACGGGTATTGTTATCAGATATCTACCTGATCATTGGCAAGGACCTGGTTTTCTCTATTGGTCCAAACATTATTGCCACATGATTATGTACCTGATATTCCCGCGGTTGAGCTTGCTTCTGTGGTTGAGATGTATCCTTCTTATTTGATTAATTGTTTACTTAATTTGTTCTTATATTATTTTATGGCACATGTTATCTATTTATTTATTTATTTCTAATTGTTCGCCTATGTGTTTGCATGTGTGGAAACCTCACTGGGCTATTATAGCTCACCTCTTTTATTTGTTCTCCTTAAATAGGCTCCTATTATTAAATCTAGTGGTGAGGATTCAAGGGTAGATCTTGGTAGGATTTTGCTAGAAAAGGATGTTTGAGATTTTACTGTATTAGTTAACGTTTATAATGTAAACTACTTAAATGGTACCTTTACTCTTAAGTTTGAATCATATGAATGTATTTACGAGTTTTCTATAGAATGTCAATTGTTTCATGGATTCTAGTGCGTGCTTGACCCAAGTCCTGGCGAGAGCTAGGCAGGCAGTCCGCTAAACCCTTTGGTACGCCTTAGGGTAAGGTGGGGCTATCATAGGCAAAATAGTAATTTTATCTGTAAATATTTTTCTATCAGCTTTTGGGGGTTTTAAATTCATATTTTTACTTTCATATGAATTTATTAATTTTTTATGATTTTTCTGGATTTAATTGGTATTCTTTTATATTTTTACCAGCACAAGGGCAAAATGGTAATTTCGCCTCACGAACACCATTTTAGCTCATTTTCGGAGATGATTGCTATTTTTTCTGTAAATACTGCAATCAAGGGCAAAATCGTCATTTTATAATTTAAATTCATTTTATTGCCATTTTTTGAGTCATAAATGCATTTCCTAGGGTTTTAAGCTTATTTTTAATTTTTGATAAATTTTCAATGTCAATAGCTATTTTTTTGTGAATTTTTATTGTCCAAGGGCAAAATCGTCATTTTACAGTTTAAATTCATTTTTTGTCAATTTTTTAGTGATAAATGCATTTCCTAGGGTTTTAAACTTATTTTTAATTTTTGATAATTTTTCGAGGTCAATAGTTATTTTTCTGTGAATTTTCATTGTCCAGGGGCAAAATCGTTATTTTCCTAGGGTTTTAAGCTTATTTTTAATTTTTCAAGGTTAATAGCTATTTTTCTGTGAATTTTCATTGTCCAGCGGCAAAATTGTCATTTGATAGTTTAAATTCATTTTTTGTCAATTTTTGAGTCATAAATGCATTTCCTAGGGTTTTAAGCTTATTTTTAATTTTTGGTAATTTTTTGAGGCCAATAGTTATTTTTTGTGTATTTTTGTTAGCCAGGGATAAAATCCTCATTTCACACCCCGAGCGCGTTTTTGTCAGCTTTAATCTCTAACTTTTATTTTTGAAATCTTTTGTTAGCCAAGGGGTGAAATCGTCATTTCACACCCCGAGCTGCGTTTTTGTCAGTTTTAAGCTCTAACTTTTATTTTTGAAATCTACTTTGAATTTTTTTTTAAGATTTTAGAGATTGCTGTCATTTCTTTGTATTAATTTTTAATTTTTGGGGTTAAAAAATAGTTTTTAAATAAAATTAGTATTTTGATTACCGGTGGTGTTTTTGTTATTTTGTAGTATTCTTGGTGACCAAAACAACTGGCCCTATAAATACCTCCTTTATTCAAAAAAAAAATAAAGGAAAAAGCAAACCCTAAAAACACATACATGTTCCTCCATTTCTAGATAAAAAATACACACTATTCACCTAAAATCACACACCAAAGTTGTTTCTTCAAGAACATCCACTATTCATCTGGTCTTCAAGCAAGCTTTAAAATCACTATTCATTACCAGTTCATCTTGCAAAATCAAAAGTCCCTAGGTTTGCTAGAAGTTTTGTTTTTAGTGCCCTTAGTTGTTAGACTCTACATTTTATCCCAATTTGGTCAATACTTATATTTTGGTTTTTATTTGTTTATATCAAGGTTCCTTGACTTGTTTGTTCATTTTGATTAGTATTTTTTAGTACCGGGTCTTTGAAAATAGGTTTTTTCATCACCTTTTTACATACTTTTCGCGTATTTACGTATTTAACTTATTTAATTTGAGTTTTATTATTTTGGCCAAAAGTGTAATATTTTTTGTATTTAGCTAGTCAATGTAATAATTAGGTTACGTTTCTCATATTTGAGCAAAATTTTGTATTTAGATAGCAAATGTAAATTTTTTTACTTTTTCCCCTTAAATTGTAAGCTAAATTCCCCGGTGTAATAGTTAGGGTTATTTGCTTTTGCATGCTTATTTGTTTACTTGTTTTACCGCTTTTAATTAGTATTTTTGCATCTACAATAGCATGATTACGTGTTATGTGCTCCTATGTGATCTTGTCTGTCTTTATATGTTTATTTGCTTTGATTAATGTTTTTCTATTTTAATGCAAGCTTTTGTCAGCTTTATTGTTCCGTCACCATACTAGTCCAACGCTAGTTGTGGTTTTCTTGCTTCCCCGCTAGTCCAACGCTAGTGGGACATTCTTAGAACGGGCTAGTCCAATATTAGACCCTTAGGGAATGTTAGTGTTAGGTGCACTCATGTGCATTTTTACATCCCACTTCACACATTTTTAGTTTTCTTTCCATTTTGCATGATTTTTATTATTATTATTCCTATTATTTATTTATTTTTGACACATCTTCAAATGCATGACATCTAGGTTGCATCTCACTTAGAATTTAGGACATTTGTGTGATCTGACTAGAAATAGTCACCTACTCACATGGAAAGTGATGGCATACATGCCGTTCCTCCCTCCGTGAGTAAGAACATTCAGTCACGAATTATTAGTCCCCCGTACCTGTCATGTTGCATACCCACTTTCTTTTTTCACTTAATATATATTATTACTATTTTCTTTTCCTTTTGCATCACATTTTGCACAAAGACTCGTGACTCCCTCAAGATCTCGACTCGAGTTTCGCAATTAATGCGATAATTTCGGCCCAGCCTCGACGGGACATTTTGACCCTCTCGGTATTCACATTTAGACTTAGGATTTGCATTCATATAGATACATCTAAACGCGATAGAATCTAGGGTTAATTTAGGAAATTTTGATTAAAACTCGCAACTAGCCTCGGCTAGGTTGAAAGGATGCTTTAGGCACAAGCCTTTGCCTTCCCTTTCTTCAAATGTGAATCCCGGGCCTTTTTCTCTCATTTTTCGTAGACCGGAGTTAGAAAAGGGTTTTAAATAAATTTTTTAAAATTTTACTTTTTGTTTTGTTTAAACTATTTTTTCGGGTGACTTGGTACACCCTAACTCAGTACCAAGTGGTGACTCCATTTTTCAAAATAAAACCCTTTTTCAAAATTAGTTGGCTAAAATTGTCGCATTTTTTAGGCCTGCCCATATTTTCTTTTAAAATACCATTTTTTACTAAAAAAAAACACAGTTTTACTAAAAACTTGATTTTTATCACAGATGCACGATTTTTCTTAAAAAAAAACCAACCTTTTCGAAATGGGTCACCAGACCGGACTGTCTCTTCGAGACGCGACAGTCAACGACCCCACCATGTGTCATTTTGGAGCACGACACACGCACTTCTTTTCCAAAACTCTATCCTTTGAAATAGGTCATCGAATCGAATCACCTTTGTCGAGTGCGACAGTCAAAGACCCCACTAGTACCTCATAGTACCTTTTACGATTTTTAGGACGTGACAGAGATCATAGCAGCCTTTGGTCTTATGACCTATATTCTTGTGGTAGACACAATACAAGTTAGAATGTCTCCTTCCATTCCTGCCTACCATCTTGGGTGGCTGCTTGCCCAAATTCTGCTGTTTTATTACAGCTAGAACTTCAGTCCTGCTTGCATTAAGAGGAGTCAACAATGCCTTCGTAGTAGATCTTCCTTTACTGATTCTATCAAACACACTGCGTTTGTCTGTGCCTCCTTGGCCCGAGGAGGTATTGGCATTGTCATCTCGGGTCTTGCCTCCTCCTTGGCCTTTTTTGTCAGACTTTGGGGATTGTCATTCTCGCTTCATTCTATTAGCTTTCTTTCCCTATATTGCCCAACCTTCCCTTTCCCAGAGTTCATCTAGGGTCCCAGGGTATTTCTCATGCAATTGTGTGGTGAACCTACCCGGCAGTAGCCTGTAAATAAAGGCAGCGATAGTAACCTGCTCGTTAGGGTCAAGGACTTGAAGTGATTCATTAGTGAAGTGAGTCAGGTAACCCTGGAGAGGCTCACTTGCAGCTTGAGGGAGGTGTATTAGCGAAGCTGACTTTTTACTTAACAGCTTGGAAGAAACAAAGTGAGCTATGAATTTAGTAGTGAGTTTGTCTAAGGTTCGAATACTATTCAAGATGAGTTGCCAAAATCATTTTCTAGCATTCCCTATAAGGCAGCAAGGGAAAGCTCTGCACATCACTACATCAGAGGCTCGATATAGGGTGAATGCCGAAGTAAATGCGTGGACATAGTCCTGGGATTACTGCTCCCATTACAATATGGGTATCTGTCAATTTAAAATTGTCCGGAAGAGGGTCATCATTGACTTCAGCCATGAAGGGAGAAGCCTGGCTGCTACCAGAAGAAGGGATGGTTTAACAGTTGGGTTGGCGTGTTCATCACAGGTCTCTACTGGATTTCTATTTAGCAAACACTCATCCGTTCGCTCAGTGTAAGACCTTTTAGACTATCTTGAATAAGATTCCTCACCCATATCATGGGAAGACGCTAATCATCAAGATGAAGATTCAATAGGTCTCTTACATTTTTGCTTGAAAAACCTACCCAACTGATAAAAAATATTATGATTCTCCTTCACAAACTCAGCCATTTTAGCTATGGCGTCTTCATCTAGAGGATATTTTTCCTGTTGCTGCTCCACAAGTTCACGAGGATTCTGTTGGATCTCAGATTGTATAGCCAAAGGATTTTGTGGCTGCTCCTTATAAGAGGAAGTAGGTGCCTGCTCACATATAGTGAGAGTACTCTTCTTAGCAGGAGGCTTAGGAGGCATGGATATAATAGAATAACCTCAAAACTTCACGAGTAGAATTCCAGTGACAAAAATGAAAATAGAGAAGAAGAACTTCGTTCCCACAGAAGGCGCCAATTGTAGAATCTTCAATTCCATAACTCCATGTAAGTGTCCACGATCTTAACCTGTCAAGCAAGGAAACTCACATGCAAGGGGATTTAATCCCCATAAATACTTCGATGCTTAAGTCAATTAATGTTCTGCCTTAAAAAAAAGAGAAGAAGGAGTGTTTTTTCTTGTGTTTATTTTCTTAGTGATTATCCTGAGAGAAGTGAAAGAGATAAGAGATAAGACAAACCATATTCTGGTAATAGCAACGAGTGTCAGAGCATTAATGAGGATGTAACAGCAGTCGAAAGTAGATTTAGTCTCCCAATGCGATTAGCCGAGCAGCAGTACTTCTAGAGAGGCAACATGCTGAGCTGAAGATAAATAACGGAGGTTTATTACATGGCCGAGCTGATATGGAGCTCAGCCACTCAGGATCCTACACTAAGAGTGGAAGATTTGTGGGCTAGCTGTTGGCTTGGAGTTTTGGTAAAGGAAAGTGGTGGTAGCTATTGTGAAGTTTTACGAGGGCTTGAGTAGTTTGAGCTAGATTGATTTTGTGATTTTCTGTATTGTTGTGACTAATAGTGGGATTAGGGTTGACTTGGTAGCCTTGATTGGTTGAGGAGTTGATGATGGTGTGTTGCTATGGGAAGTGGTGGCGCGTGGTGAATTAGATGAGGGAAGTGACTGTGTGGTGGTGAAATGGGCATTGTAGTGACTGAGGAAATGGTGGTTATTATGCTTGGTGAATGGCCAGATTTGTTGGAGGTGGCTACTGAGTGTCTGCCTAATTGTTTTTGGCTGTTGTAAGGCCGTGTGATGGTACTAGTAATTTGGTTACTGTGTCTGTTTATGTATTGTTTTTTGCAAGTTATGGGCTATAGTGGTGATTGAAGGTTGCTGTAAGATGGAGGTTGTTGATTGGTTTTTCTTATATCTGTATTGTTTTTGGCTTCTTTTGGAGGTTATGGTGATTACTGTATTTGCAGGGGACAATGGTGTTTAAGATGGAGAACGGGGCTGGCATGATTGGCTTTTAGGGGCTGATATTGAGTGGAAATGGTGGTTGTGGAGCTAACTTCTTGGTGTAGGTAGTTTCATTGTTTCAGGCAGAGAAGGGGTAGATGATTTAAGGAGGGAAGGGTTGGTGAAGGTGAAGTTTTTTGGTGGTTGATTGGGACCTATTTACAGTGGATTGTAAAGGCTGATTTGAAGCTAATTTAAGGGCTATTGTAGTGGTTATATATGGGTGGCTGATTAGGACAGCGAGATTGATTTTGGGTTGGGTTGAGTGAGTCTGTGATTTGAGTGGTGAGATTGTGTATCTGAGTGTGTATCTGTGCACATTTGTGTGCTTGCGTCTCTGACTGTGCATGATAACTGTGTGTGTTTGAGTGGGTGATGGTGTGTGAATCTAATTTGTGAGTGTGTGTTTGTGCATGTTTTGCTTGTGACTTTGCGTGTGATGTGTGTGAAGTGTGTGAAATGAGTGTGAGTGTGACTGAATCTATGATTGTGTGTGCAATAAAAGTGTGTTACTGTATGTGTATGATAGTTGTTTGTGTGTGTAAATTTGGTGTATGTGACTGTGTAAAGAGTGTGTGTGTGAAAATAGTGTGTAGTGTGTGAAGTGTTTGAGATGTCTTAGGATTTAGTGTGTGTTCTAGGGGGAGTATGTGTAGGGTAAGACTTAGTTTGTGTTCTTGGGTAGTGTGTGAAGGGTACGAAGATAGGTTAAGACTTAGTTTGTGTTCTTGGGGGAGTGTGTGTGAGGTTATGAAGATGAACTAAAAATGTAGTAGGTCTTCTTGGGGTTCTTGGTGAAAAGTTCGAAGATGTATTAAAAATGTAGTGTATGTTCTTGGAGTTCTTGGTGCTTTTGGTGTAGTAGAAAAAAATTAAAAAATCTCTCTAGGCTTTTCTTCCTTCTTTTTTTCCTCCCCTTTATTCAATCCAAAAATAGGCTATTTATAGTGCAAAACAGTATTATTTTCCGAGAAATGAGTAAAATGACTAAAATACCCTTAACCACTAAATTACAAATTTACCTTTAAAAAAAGATTTTTTGACACAAAAAATTAAAATTAAAATTAAAAAATGTCATGCCTTTTCTAAAAACACTAAAAAATGAAAAAATGTAAATAACAAATTTTGTTAAATAAAAAAGGTCAAAAAACATATTTGCGTGCACAAATGACTGTTTTGCCCCCAAATATAGTATTTATTAAAAAAAAAAGCAAGGGACCCCGAAAAAGTCAAAAAAATTTAGAAATATACTTAAAAGCCTAAAAAAAGAATTTGGAACCCAAAGTGGCAAAAGTGGTGCTTGGGAAGCGAAATGACCATTTTGCCCTTGCACTGACTAAATGTACAAAAATATCATTAAACTCGAAAAATTGCAAAAATTTAGAAACATGTCTTAAAGTAAAAAATATGAATTTAAAACTCCAAAACCAATAAAAAAAATTTACAACTAAAAATTACTGTTTTGCCCCCCAAAATTGTTGATTTTACCCCCTTTTATCGAAAAATTGAATTTGACCCCAAAAGTATAAAAAAAATGTCCCCTAATGTGAGAAAAATAAATGGTGTGTCTAAATTTGGTGTCTACAAAATTGTGACAAAAAGGACAAATCAAAGGCGGGCTTTCTTTTCTTTTCCCTTAAACATTTATTGCTCTATTTTTCCCCATTGAGCCTTTAGAATGTGTGATTTTCATTTGACAACATACTTGAAGGTCGCATCCCTACACTACAGCAATTTTGTGGTGATTTTATCCCACACTGGGCCAAAATTTATTTTTGTTTGTTTTTCTAAAAAAAAAGATAGAGAAAAGAAAAAGGAAAAAGAAAGGAAAAAAAAAAGACAAGGTATAATGGAAAAGAAAACCCAAAAGAAAGTAATAAAACTGAAAAAATGTTTTGAAAGAAAAAAAGAAAAAAAAGAAGAAGAACCCCAAGAGCAAGTAATAAAGTTGGGATAAGTTCTTTGGAAAGGCAATCTCAAGTTAATTACAGCTTTTTATGAATTATGTTTTTTGGCCTTAACATTTCCAGCATAGTACATGACCCTATTTTAAAAATCGAGAATGTTACCGACCTCCGTTTGTATTTTGTGATGAAGCATTTAGTGTCAAATAAATTAATATTTAGCATGTATCAAAAGCAAGAAATATAACCAAGTCCGTGGCACATTCATAACAAAATTATGCATACATAGGTTAGTCTTGTGTATTTTTTTTTTATCAAAAAGGGCCAAAAAAAAAAAAAAAAACCAAGTACCCCAACTAGGTCAAATAGTCTGAGCTAAGGTAGTCGTAACAGAAGTGGTCTCCGCAACCTATGAACACATCAAATCAAAATCCTAACTACCTAGTACAGCTCTAACAAAGTCAAATAAACATCTAAATCATGATTCTAGACTCAAAAAGATTTGAAGTGATGCAAATCGCTGAAGACGACCCAAATTGGAAATGTTAATCGGCAACAACAATGTAACTCGAAGAACTGGGACTTAAATCACACAAAAGATGGGGAACTAGTCGAGATTCGTTCAAACAAACCGGTCCCAAAACTCTAAGGGAGCTTTCTGGACACGTTTGGACAAATAAACGCAGACTTCATTCGTTTGAATGACTTTTGCTATAGAAATGCAACAGTATAGTCCGAACCTTTCTCTTTCAAGATGTAACCCAAGTCCTATGAATCTTAACTCATTTGCACACCAACTCAACCACATTTCATCCACAAACAACTTCACTTTTATTTAAGAATATTTCATCAACTTATGTTCCAATAATTCCTAGAATTTTCCTTCAAAAGCTCACCAAGACATGCACGCACTACATACATCTTTCGTAGCTATAGCACCCAATGATTCTGACATATATCAATACATTTTCAATATGCATGCATGTATAAACACCAAAAAGGACTAAAATGTCGAGTTTCCAAGTCCAATTTTCACCCAAGTTTTAGGTTTAGCATTTTTACTGAATTTACCCAATGGTGAACTTCCCTTGCTTTCCTCGAAGCCTAATTCCAAATTTTCTCCTTCAATTACACCTAGGTAGAGTTTCGGTGGTATATTGTGGCTAGATTTTGGTAGGGAGATCAAAAGAGATTATAGGAAGGATGTAAGGAGAGAATGAGAGTGAATAATTTTGCAAGAATATAGGAAATAATGAAATTTGGGAATTCATGAGATATTTATAAGATCTGTTTTGAAAAATTATAAATTGACCCCCAAAGTTTCTAAGTTAATGAATTGAACTCCATATGCTTCAACAAATTTCAAAATTAACCAGTTAAGGACTAATTAGTCAAATTAGGTTCGAAAGGGACATCAAATTTGGTCAGGATTTTACATTAGGACTGGCTACAAAATACCTAACCTTTTTACACCCGAATAATTTGGTTGCATGATTTAATGCACGTTTCCTTAAAACAACGTCAACTTATATTATATTTCGATATTAATTAAATGAAATGCAATGCACAAAAATAATAATCCAAGAAATAATTACAGACTCTAAAATGGATTTTTGAGGGTCAAAATGTAATTTTGATTTCCAAACCGTACGATTGCTTTAATTATGACATCCGGAATACATGAACTCGTAGTGTACTCCGAAATGCAATAAAGGAAGAAAGGAAAAAATATCTAAGAATTGTAATTTCATAAGTGTAATTTCAACAACATATGAAAAAGAATTATTTATTTCATTGATACTCAATTTGAACATGCCATTCCAAATATACCATTTGCCAACAAATGCACCATTCTTCGGTATTATTATTTTATTAGGCTCTAGAACTTTTTTGAAGCCCTTTTTACACAGAAGAGAAGACTAACAAACACAATTATTCTTAGGATCAAGAATATACAACACATTGAGAATAGTTTCTCTCTAGGTTTAGTTCCATTGATCCTTTTCCAGCAACTTTGGTCGCATTATTATTTTCCCTAAGTACTTCTTCGAATTCTCTCAAGTCTTCATACGAGTGCCTTATTGTAGCATACATGAATGGTTGCAGCTGAATCAAGCC
Organism: Mitragyna speciosa; assembly: GCA_024721245.1. Taxonomy (NCBI): domain Eukaryota; kingdom Viridiplantae; phylum Streptophyta; class Magnoliopsida; order Gentianales; family Rubiaceae; genus Mitragyna; species Mitragyna speciosa. The sequence goes on from CM045561.1 coordinate 14,095,980, forward strand.
ACCATCCTTCAGATTTTGTTGATGTAGTCCTATTCAATTCCATGACCATATCAATTTCCATCTCGGTCACCATGAAAAGATGTTCTTTTACAACATTTCCAATTATGTTGTTCGTGTTTTATTTTCTACATCAAAAGTGCCCATTTTTATTGCATTCTTGAACCTCCCCTCTTTTATATAATGGCTCTTTTTTCCACACTGCAAGCACATTCTAGAGGCCTTTTTGCTCACAAAGTGTAAATTATTTTGGAAACTAGAGATCGAAATATAAATTTTATTTCTATAATCATGTCAAGGAGGTTACTTAGACAAAATTGCTCACAATTGTAGTGTACTAAGTAATTTGCAACTCACTCAATTGAGAAACAAAAACATCCAATACGGGTACTTGATCCATAACTAGCATATCATCCAAGATTTTAAATTCAAAGAAGTTTAGTGTAAGGAATTTATGCATGCTTTTTTTTCAAGTTTGTATCTCACTTCCAAAGCAGCCAAAATTTCTTTTGGAGTCTTTAAATTTCTGTAAAGATCATATAACTAATTAGAAAGAAAATTAAAAACATATCCCCAATAATTAAATGCATCAACATCTTGTTTTGCTTTATCCACTACTGCCAACTTTGCCATGCTGTTTTGGAGAGTCTCCTCTTTGGGATTTGGTACGTGTTGTAAGTCAGAATCCAAGACATAGAGACATTCAGATTCTTTAGGAGAAATACTATATTGTGTACCCATCTAGGGTAGTTGGTTCCATTAAACTTGTTCAATTTGATAATATCTTGGTCTTTAATGTGGACTTTCACGCTAGGATATGTCCAGTAGCCACATTAATACATTTTGAATGTCAAGACAAAATAAAATAATTAAGTAATATTCTATATTAACTCTGTGGGGTGTTTTCACTTTTCTAAAGGTATTTTAGTACACTTTTTTTAATTAACTAACCCCAATTGTGGGGGAGGGCGCCACTCCTAAGTTTTATTTATTTGTCAAAATAAAGAATGAAGGGGGGACATAAACCGAACCTTCATGTTTACATCAAATTAAAGCAATAAAGAAGGAGTACTACTCCCTTTACATTGCATGAAAGAAAAAAAATTAAAAACTAGGTTTTTCTTTTAAATCTAAAATTAGGAAAACCAATTTTATTTAAATGTAACTCGCCTCTGATGCATTTAGGTAGATCTGATTCTTGATCATATAATATATGCTTCCTGTTTGGATGATCAACTCCCACATTTTCTAACCCATCTGCTACTCCATTACCTTGGCGTAGGCAATGACATATCTGCATATTCCCATTTAATAAAGAACGAATTTGATTGATATCCTTGTAAATAGTCCAAGGACAACTAAACTTTCCTGTCAAAACATTAACCAACATCAAAGAGTTTGATTCAATATAAACTGAAAATAGCCATTGGAAAAGCATAATTGAATCCCTAACAAAAGTGCTTTTACTTCTGCTTGCAATGAAGTTTGTACTCCAAAAAAACCTGAAAAAGCCAAAGACATTTTTCCATTGGAATCCCGAAGTACTCCTCCTCCTCCACTAATACCTGGATTACCTTTAGCACACCCATCAATATTCAACTTTAAACTTCCTGATAATGGGGGAGTCCATCTGACTACCGTCCAATCCATGAAACTTGATTGGTGAGAAAGCAAGTCCACAAATTGATTCCATGAATTAGCTAGAATTTTAATTTTAAATTGAGCATGAAAAGCATCTGCAATATCTCAAAACACAGCATTACAATCTTTCCAATCCATCAGAAACTCCCTTTTAAAAAAACCCCTATTACGAAATTTCCATAAATTCCAACAGATAAAAGTCAGAGTAATTTGAAAGATAAATTTTAATCCTTTGTTAGGAGGACTAGCCAACCACCATTTCATTATTTTGGCCCTGAGATTAATTTTTCCCAACATCAATCCACAACCAGAAGCAAAAAAATTCCATATTGATTCCGCCAGCTCCCCAGAAGAAAAAACATGTTCAATATTTTCCCCTTGTGGATTATTACAGCATCTACACTTAGACGGTAAGTGAATATTGAACTTAGATAGCACATCATCCAGAGGTAATCTCTCCTTTGATAATCTCATCATAAAAGAGACACTTTAGAAGGAATGAAAGGATGCCACAATTGAAATTGCACAAAGGAACCATTTCTACAGCTTCTAATTTCTTGAAAAGCAAAAGATGTAGAAAATTTACCTGACTGCGAAGGCCTCCACACCATAAGATCCGAATCCACACCATTGGGGATCTCAATTTTCAAAATAACATTAACAACATCTGGAGGGATCCATTTATATAAGAGATCCATCTTCTAGTTCCTATTTTCCACAAAATTCGAAAAAGAAAGATTAGGAATTACCTGAACTCTGAAGCATAGAGCACCAACTCTAGCCCAATTATCATACCAGAAGTGGCAATCTCCTTTGTTCAAAATCCACTGAATATTCAATTTAGCCAAAGTTTTCACATTGATCATACGACGCCAAGTTGGAGTGCTCTTCAGACTATTCTCCCCCTAGCAAGGATGGATATTACGACAATATTTTAGTCTCATAAAGGATGCCCACAATGACTTGCCTTCCCTGAAATTCCACCATAATTTACATGAAAATGCATTATAAAAATCTAGTAAAGATCTAAAACTAGCACCCTCTTCCTTTGTAGGAAAGCATAAGTCCTCCCATCCAATCCAATGAAGTTTTCGCCCTTCTGATAGAGAATTCCGTAAAAATTCTGCACATGCCCTTTCAATCAATCTAAACACCCCTTTTGGCAAAGTTGAGGCAGCTAATAAATGAATAGGCATAGAGGCTAAGACATGCTTTATCAAAATTAACTTACCTCCCATAGAGAGAAATCGTGTATTCCACGCCAAAATCCTATTCAATACATTTTGACATATACTCGCAAAGTGAGATGTTTTATTTCTACCAACAATTAACGGACATCCTAAATATTTAATAGGAAATCCCTTCTTGGAAAACCCAGTAACCCTCTCAATCACCCTAACTCTCAGATGAGTCAAAAAATAACTTTTTTGGGAATTTATACTTTGCCCTGAGTCATTTTGATATTTCTCCAACACCCCCATAATTTTCCTGAGAGAAGCAAAAGAAGCATTAGAAAAAATCATAACGTCATCTGCAAATGCAAGATGGGAAACTAGAGGACACCCCATAGGAACTGAGAAACCTACAAATGATGGTTTTTCAATTAAAAAATTCAAACTGCTAGATAGAACCTCAGCACTGATAATGAACAGAGCTGGTGATAATGGATCTCCCTATCGAATCCCTCTTGTTGATTTAAGAAAAAACCAAAATTAGCCCCATTGATTATCACCGAGAACCACACATTGGAAATGAGTCTCCATATCATATCCACAAAGCATTCACTAAACCCAAATTTTCGTAACACCTGAATGAGAAACATCCATGATATTGTATCATAGGCTTTTATCATGTCAAGCTTCAATGCTACATTACCACCCCTCACCTTTTTGCCTATCTGATGCACCAATTCCTGATCTAGCAAAAAATTATCTGTTATACTTTGCCCCTTCACAAAGCCACTTTGTCGAGGAGAAATAATTCTTGGCAGTATTATCGACAACCTATTAGCAATAATCCTAGATAACAGCTTATTAAAAAATTACACAAACTAATAGGGAAAAAATTGGAAAAATCTTGAGGATTATTCACCTTGGGAACCAAAACAATGGAAGTTGCTGTAATAGCCTCAGGCAAGCAAGCTCCACAAAAGAAACTTTTTACTGCCTCATAAACATCCCTTCCGATAATCTCCCAAGAATGTGAAAAAAATAAGCACGTGAAGCCATCCGGACCCGCTGCACTTTCCCCATCCATCTCAAATATCACCTTTCGAACCTCGTCTTCAGATGGAGTTGCCTCCAGAGCTAAATTCTCTGCAGCTGTAATTAGCTTAGGAATAACTTCAAGGAGTTGAAACTGAGGGATTGGATCTGTAGTGAACAAAGATGAGAAAAAATTAACTGCTTCTTGCCCAATTTTTGTCTCATTCATTATCCATCCATTATTTGCATCCTGAATCCTATGAATGATTGATTGAACACGCCGTTGCCTCACCGCTGAATGAAAGAACTTTGAAATTTTGTCACCCTCAGTTAGCCATTTCAGTCTTGCCTTTTGCCTCCAGAAACCTTCTTGCACTGATAAAGCATGTCTCATCTTTGAATCGCTTCTTTGACCATCTTCAATTTTCTACTTAACACTGCAAGAGGACAACCCACTTCTCCTTTTTGCCAGGCATGTTTCACCACCTCTAAGAAGGCCCTCCTTTCTTGTCCAAACATTCAAGAACCGAAACGAATGAGGTTTATTGTCTAATCTTGTTGCGAAAGATAGTACAAGAGGTGCATGATCAGATGGTTCACGGGCAAGATGCATCACCTCTAATGAAGCCAAGTCAGAAGTCTGAGCATTGATGAGAACTCTATCTAACCGTTTCCAAATCCGAGCTCTTCCTTTACGATTATTACACCAAGTGTAACTCGATCCTGAACGCAGCTGACGATCGAATGTAAATTTAGCTCTAAGTCCCTTCTTCCTCATCAACTACAAGTCATTTCTATCATCAAACCCCTGATCAATATTTAATGCATCCAGATTCGAATGCATTTCACTGCCAACTACTAAAGATACACGCTTTCTAGGAGATAAATTTCTAGCTGCTACAACAAGTGACTCCACCTGGAATAATTCTTCCTCCTCATCGCCCAACTCATTTTTTTCCTGCACTGTAGATTTATTTAATGATGAACTCACACTTTTTTGACCATCAGTTGCTTCTGGAATCATTTGCAGCTTGTGTACGCCCTTTATCAGCAATTCTTGCTTTCTTTCTTAGTCTGGAGTAGCTACTACTTGTTCTTGGTTCCCATCTTTCATCACCTGGTCTGCCATATATCCCATGATAACCTCTTGCAATGGAGCATCCGTCTGAACTATAACTTCTACTTGTTCCCTGCTTGAAAGATTTAACTGACAACCTTCAGTTTGTTTAGTGTTGTGAACAATTGGTGGCATCATGACATTGTGTCCTTCAGGTTTCAGACTCTCCTGCTGCACATTTTTGACAACTTGTTCCAACTGCTTCTTTGGAGTCCAACATTGAAGCTTGTATGTCCCAGCACGACTAATTTGTTCACCTGTTTTCGTCTGATCAATTCCAACAGAACCTTTGCATTGCTCCTTCGAGTGACCCAATTTCATACAAATTGAATAATACGGTGGGACGTTCTCATGCCTTACTGGTTGCCAGAAGCCCGCGCTTTCTTGTCCAATCCAAATTCTGTGGGGATGATCATTCAATAGATCCAGTTCTACGCAAACCCTAGCTGCACTTGGACGAACCAAATCTACTGTTGAAGCATCAATTTTTAGAGGCACTCCTATCGCCTTAGCAATGGAGAACAAGGTAGGCAAACACAATTTGAAAAGAAAAAGACAGCACGAAACAAACAAAATATTAGGGCTAGGCACGAAGATCTTGCCTTAATATCACGAAACAACGAACAAAGGGATATATCCGCAATTTCAAAGGAACAAACTGGATTGATAGAACCTGGAAATCCAAAGAAGTTGGCTCTGATACCAATTGATGAGATCGCGCGTACGGAAGACTACCAAGACCCTTGGATTTTAGGCTTACTACTCGTTGAACTCAAGACCCCTTGGATGGATCTTCCAAGAACCCTTGACGTGGAGTAGGTTGCTCGAACTTTTCCCCTTGAAGATGCCCTCGATCCTAGAAAAACCAAGATGAACCGAATTGAGCGCGTTCAATCGTTCAAACCTAATTCTCTAAAGATCTTGAACAAAACCGAAAGGAAACTCTAAGCGAGATTGGATGGTCGCCACAAGCAAAGCTTGATAAGACCTATGGCGGTTCTCAATCACCAAAGAACCAAGAAAATTCTGGAGAGAATTTCACTCAAAATATCATAAACGTTCTGTCTCATGTTGTTCCCAAGAAACCCTTATATAGGGCGGCACAAAAAACATAACCAAGAAAGTACTTTACCCTAGTTGTAACCTAATATTCGACTATTAAAGATTACAACTCTAAAAATTGCATAAAACAACTAAAACAAACTTTCTGATGGTACCCGCGGCACCTATCCGCGGCGCGGGTACAGGGCGCGGGTTCGGTCAGAAAGTTTGGCATTCCAAGCACTTCACGAACGAGCCTTCTGATGGTACCCGCGGCACCTATACGCGGCGCGGGTTCATGGCGCGGGTTCGGTCAGAAGGTTTGGCACTTCATTCCCATGCTTGAATCATCCTTCCTTCCTTGGTCAGCCCATAAGCAAAGTACACTACGTGACAAAGGATCCATGTTGGTCGCCTTGCACACATTATCCAGCGTGTCCACAATGAGACCATGCAAAGCATCCTTCATTTTCCTAGCTCTTGACCTAGTCATAGGACCATCCAAGTCTTGAAGTACATCCTCAGTCACCTTGGAAGCTTGCTGACCTTGGGACCTATCATTCCCTCCTTCCTCGAAAGGATTCGTCCTCGAATCACCTACATCAAACAAAGACAAGTCAGAAACATTAAAAGTTGCACTAATGTTTCCATACTCACTAGGTAAATCCACTTTGTAGGCATTGTCCCCAATTCTTTCAAGGATCTGGAAGGGTCCGTCCCCCCTAGGATGCAACTTAGACTTCCTCTGTTGAGGAAATCTTTCCTTCCTCATGTGCACCCAAACCCAATCTCGGGCTCAAATACGACTTTCACGCGACCCTTGTTTGCTACCTTTGCAAAATGCTCATTCTTTTTCTGCACATTCTCACGCACCTTAGCATGAAGATCCCTAACAAATTGAGCTTTCTTTTTACCTTCAAGATCAGCAACTTCATTAGTAGGCAAAGGTAAAATATCTAAAGGAGTTAGGGGATTAAAACCATAAACAACCTCAAAAGGTGAGTAAGATGTAGTGGAATGAACAGTCCTATTATAAGCAAACTCAATGTGTGGTAAACATTTTTTCCCAATTCTTTAAGTTCTTTTGAATGATTGCACGCAATAGTGTAGAAAGGGTTCTATTAACTACTTCAGTTTGACCATCAGTTTGTGGATGTGCAACAGTAGAAAACAATAGTTTAGTACCAAGTTTACTCCACAAAGTGCGCCAAAAATGACTCAAAAATTTAACATCTCTATCACTAACAATGCTACGTGGCAAACCATGCAATCTAACAATTTCCTTAAAGAACAAATCAGATATGTAAGTGGCATCATTAGTTTTTGAACATGCAATGAAGTGTGCCATCTTACTAAATCTGTCTACCACAACAAACACACTATCTTTACCACTAGAAGATCTCGGTAATCCCAAAACAAAATCCATAGAAATGTCCACCCAAGGTTGTGAAGGAACAGGGTAAAGGTGTATACAAACCATGGGGTTGAACTCGAGACTTTGCTTGCTTGCAAGTAATACATTTAGCACAAATAGATTCAACATCAACTCGCATGTTAGGCCAAAAGAAATGCTCATGCAACACGTGCAAAGTTTTCTTGACACCAAAGTGTCCCATAAGACCACCCCCATGAGTTTCCCTAACCAACAACTCACGCATAGAACACCTAGGCATGCATAATCTATGACCTTTGAATAAAAATCCATCATGCCTAAAGTAATCAAGATGAGCACATTTAGAACATAAAGACCAGATTTTCGAAAAATCTAAATCATGCTCATATAATTCCTTAATACAATCAAAACCAAGCAATTTAGTTTGAAGAGTGGTAATAAGAGTATACCTTCTCGACAATGCATCAGCTACCACATTTTCTTTACCTTGCTTGTACTTGATCGTATATGGAAAGGACTCGATAAACTCCAACCACTTCGCATGTCTTTTGTTGAGCTTGCCTTGAGTCTTCAAAAACTTCAAGCTCTCATGGTCAGAGTGAATCACAAACTCTTTGGGAAGGAGATAGTGCTGCCAGGTTTGAAGAGTTCGTACAAGGGCATAGAGCTCCTTGTCATATGTGGGATAATTCAAGGTTGCACCGCTTAGTTTCTCACTAAAGTACGCAATGGGCTTGGAATCCTGCATAAGAACGGCCCCAATACCTACTCCAGAAGCATCACATTCAACCTCGAAAAGCTTGTCAAAATTAGGTAAACACAACAAAGGTGCATTAGTTAACATGTCCTTTAATAAATCAAATGCCTCTTGGTGTTTACTTTCCCACTTAAAAACAGAATTTTTCTTAACAAGTTCATTAAGAGGTGCAGCAATAGTAGAAAAATTTCGCACAAATCTCCTATAAAAACTTGCTAGACCATGGAAAGACCTAACATCATTAGCACTTTTTGGTGTAGGCCAATCACGTATGGCTTGTACCTTAGACTCATCAACATGTACACCCCTAGAGCTAACAATGAATCCAAGGAACACAATGCTTTCCGTGCAAAATGAACATTTAGCCAAGTTAGCATAAAGATGATGCTCTCGTAATACACATAAAACTTGGTGCAAGTGCTCAACATGATCCTCAAGTGACCTACTATAGACTAGAATGTCATCAAAATAAACCACAACAAATTTACCAATGAAAGCCCTAAACACATAGTTCATAAGCCTCATGAATGTACTAGGTGCATTAGTTAAACCAAAAGGCATAACTAACCATTCATACAATCCATACTTGGTCTTAAATGCAGTTTTCCATTCATCACCTACTTTCATTCTAATATGATAATATCCACTTTTAAGATCAATTTTTGAGAAAATAGTAGAACCATGCAATTCATCAAGCATATCATCTAACCTAGGAATAGGATGACGATACTTTACCGTTATCTTGTTGATGGCTCTACAATCAACACACATGCGCCATGTTCCATCCTTCTTCGGCACCAAAATGACTGGTACGGCACATGGTGACATACTCTCACGAACAAATCCTTTCTCCACAAGTTCATCCACTTGTCTTTGAATCTCTTTTGTCTCCTCAGGATTTGCTCTATAAGCAGGGCGATTGGGTATGCTAGCACCAGGTACAAAATCGATTTGGTGCTCAATCCCCCTCAATGGTGGCAATCCATGTGGTATATCTTCAGGGAATACGTCTTCAAAATCCTGCAAAAGAGACACCACAATACTAGGTAAGTTAGGGTTAAGAACATTAAGTTCGCCAAAAGAGAGAAGAACATCTTTATATAGAACAAGTAGAAGTTGTTGCTTAGCCTCCAAAGCTGAAGCAATTTCACTCTTGGTAGCAAAAGCATTCACTTGCTTCTGTTCTCTCTTTCTTCTCACTTATAACCCTATTTTGTTCACCATTTACTATGCCATTTTGGTCAACCTCATGACCAAACTGAAGCCCCTTCTTAACTTCTCCACGGGCTTGTGACTTTTGTTCCTCCCTTACCTTGAATTCCTTTGCAATTCTTACTTGGTCCGCGTGTGCCTCAGACGGTTTGATGGAATCCAAGGTGATTCTTCGGTTGTCCCACATGAAGGAATACCTATTCTTGTAGCCATCATAAGTGACCCTCCTATCAAATTGCCAAGGACGTCCAAGAAGTATGTGACACGCTTGCATGGGAATCACATCACACCACACCTCATCCTTGTACTTGTTGATGGAGAATGGTACCCTAACTTGCTTGGTAACCCTCATGTCCCCAACCTCAGCTAGCCAATGCAATTTGTATGGCTTGGGATGGCGTTTAGTCTCAAGGCCCAACTTATCTACAAACAAAGTAGAAGCAACATTAGTACAAGATCCACTGTCAATAATCATGCTACATACCTTGTTTTGCACGGTACACCTAGTGTGGAAAATATGATCTCTTTGTAGATCCACTTCATCCTCCTTAGGTGCAATGCTAAGAGCACGCCTAGTGACAAGGACTTCACCTTGATCCCCACCATACAGATTATCTTCATCTTCAAATCCTCCCTCCAATGGAGGCATCTCCTCGTTATCTTCACTTGAAGCTACACTAGCTACTTCACCATCTTCAAAAATAACCATAGTGCGCTTGTTTGGACAAGAAGCAGCTATGTGCCCGAACCCTTGGCACTTAAAACATTTAATCTCTCTTTGCCTAGGCTTCACAATTTGCTTACCCTTAGGATCTTGCTTTGTAGTTGGTTCAGCCCTAGGCAATGGTGCACGAGTTGGAGGACCATGTGATTGTTCAGCATCTCTAAAGCCCTTCTTTGGTTGTTCAACTCTCCAACTAGTACGATTTTGTGTAGTGGAAAACCCTCTAGCACGCCTGCTTTTCAGTTGTCTCTCAACCTTGATTGCTTTTTCCACCAAGTCGTCCATCTCTAGATAATGTTGTAGCTCTACAATTTCAGCAATTTCTGAGTTCAAACCAGCTAGAAAACGTGACATAAGAGCCTCTCCATCCTCCCTAATGTCCGCTTTGATCATGAGCATTTCCATCTCCTTGTAGTACTCGTCAACGCCCATAGATCCTTGCTTCAAGAATTGTAGACGCCTATGTAAGTCACGTGAGTAATAACTTGGGACAAACCTCTTCTTCATAATGGCTTTCATCTCCCCCCAAGTCCTCACGGGTTCAGCTCCACACCTCCTCCTATCTTTGACAAGTTGATCCCACCAAACACTTGCGTAGTCGGTGAATTCAACTGCAGCTAGTTGCACTTTCTTTACCTCGGAGTAGTTGTGACACTCAAATACATGTTCCACCTTTCTCTCCCATTCAAGATATGCCTCGGGGTCTAATTTGCCTTGGAATGAAGGTATTTTCATCTTAATGCTTCCCAAATTTCCATCGGGCTCACGTGGTACCCTCCTTCCTCTCCGTTGAATAACTTCATCAAACTCCGACCCCTCTTCAATATCATCATCATAAGCTGGATTTCGAGTCATTCTAGTGTTGGAACCAACTTCTCTACCATCATATTGATCTCCTCGAGCTCTAGATGCTTGCTCCACATTGTCCATTCTCATGGACATGCTTTGCATTTGCTCCATGAGGCGTTGGAAGTTATCTTGCATGCCTCTCATCATGGCTTTAAGATCATCATGTTCCGCCATAGTACCTTAAACCTGCAAAATAAAAGGTTAAAACAATATAAACAAGAATTTGTAGATCACTCCCTTAGTGTTTGCACTCGCTTCCCTCAAATTTAGTTGGCTTTTACCCTCCTTGTGCTCACCACTAAGCCTTTTTTCACTCAATGAATTTTCTTGTTGGCCCTTTAGAGAAGAACCAGCTCACTCAATCTTACCAAGGCTTATAGCAACACCAATCTGTGAGAGTAAATGTAGAGGTCAAAAATAAGTATGCTTAGAGTGTTTTGTTCAAGAGAGTAACAAAGAATAACCAAGAATCAAGAACAGACACGATATAGACACCCTAATGTGTGATATAATTGTGTGATGTTTCTTGATTTTTAATGTTCTTTGGAAGAAAAATAACCAAACTTATGCAAAAATAATATTCCAACAAAACACTAAGAATAAGAAGAATAGAACCTAGTCAATTAAACTTTCGTACGTGGCGTTGTTCTCTGTCCAACGATCTGTTTGTTTCAACAGGTCTACTCGGTTGCACAAGGACAGTATTCCAGCCAAATATACTTCAGTTTAATTGGTTTAGTTCGTGTGCTTGGCTTTTATCACCTTGCACGCCTCTTTCACTTTCTTTTGTGTTGCACGACTTTTCTTTGTGCAAGACTTTTTTTTTTTTAATTCAAAACCCAAATAACCCACAAAAATCAAACAAAAAAAAAGTAAAATTCACCGAATGAACAGTGAATTCCGATGAACAGTACCACCGTGAACAGTAAACCCTAGTGTGAACAGTAGCCGCCGTGAACAGTGATGCTACAGTACGTGAACAGTACCGATTTTTTTTTTCTCAAGAATCTTCAACCCTAGGATGGCAAATCCAAGAAACCAATTCTTTTGAAAGATTTTTGCACAAGAATTCCAAGAAAACAATAAAAACAGTCAAGAAAATACAAAATACCACACAACTCTAGAATTCTTGATTGAGAAGCAACCAAGAACGACTCTAAACAAACCCTAAAGCACGAATTTAATAAGGAAACAACGAAAACTAAAGGTTGAAATTTTAAGAATGTCAAAGACGGACAGAAACAAAATTCAACGTAGGCAAACACAATTTGAAAAGAAAAAGACAGCACGAAACAAACAAAATATTAGGGCTAGGCACGAAGCTCTTGCCTTAATATCACGAAACAACGAACAAAGGGATATATCCGCAATTCCAAAGGAACAAACGGATTGATAGAACCTGGAAATCCAAAGAAGTTGGCTCTGATACCAATTGATGAGATCGCGCGTACGGAAGACTACCAAGACCCTTGGATTTTAGGCTTACTACTCGTTGAACTCAAGACCCCTTGGATGGATCTTCCAAGAACCCTTGACGTGGAGTAGGTTGCTCGAACTTTTCCCCTTGAAGATGCCCTCGATCCTAGAAAAACCAAGATGAACCGAATTGAGCGCGTTCAATCGTTCAAACCTAATTCTCTAAAGATCTTGAACAAAACCGAAAGGAAACTCTAAGCGAGATTGGATGGTCGCCACAAGCAAAGCTTGATAAGACCTATGGCGGTTCTCAATCACCAAAGAACCAAGAAAATTCTGGAGAGAATTTCACTCAAAATATCATAAACGTTCTGTCTCATGTTGTTCCCAAGAAACCCTTATATAGGGCGGCACAAAAAACATAACCAAGAAAGTACTTTACCCTAGTTGTAACCTAATATTCGACTATTAAAGATTACAACTCTAAAAATTGCATAAAACAACTAAAACAAACTTTCTGATGGTACCCGCGGCACCTATCCGCGGCGCGGGTATAGGGCGCGGGTTCGGTCAGAAAGTTTGGCATTCCAAGCACTTCACGAACGAGCCTTCTGATGGTACCCGCGGCACCTATACGCGGCGCGGGTTCATGGCGCGGGTTCGGTCAGAAGGTTTGGCACTTCATTCCCATGCTTGAATCATCCTTCCTTCCTTGGTCAGCCCATAAGCAAAGTGCACTATGTGACAAAGGATCCATGTTGGTCGCCTTACACACATTATCCAGCATGTCCACAATGAGACCATGCAAAACATCCTTCATTTTCCTAGCTCTTGACCTAGTCATAGGACCATCCAAGTCTTGAAGAACATCCTCAGTCACCTTGGAAGCTTGCTAACCTTGGGACCTATCAGCAAAGCAAGAAGATTTTATCAAGATGCAAGGGGGGATTCAAGAGAGCTGCATGAGAATGAGCTTTCTCTTTCTTTCTTGTCTTTTGTTATTTGTATTCTTGTACTTATGAATTGAGTTGTTTATAATTTAGATGGGATGAACCCTAGATTCTTATATTTATGATTTTATTCTTTGATGAATGAAAATCCCAACTTTGTTCTTAGATTTATTCACGAGTTTTAATATTATTGAATTGGGAATTGCTAGCGCCTTTGATTCAATTATTGATTTCATATGAGTAGATTGAGAAATCACTTTTATGATTAGATCATCTCTTGAATAAAGAGGCTTTCATGGGTTGCTAGAGATAGAATCACATAAGTCTCCCTAGTTAGATTCAAACCTAACCAAAACCATAGAATCCAAAGAAACTTAATGCTTCTTTTTGGGGTTTTGATTGAGAAGAGATTCCAATCAATCAACCAAGGGGATAGGAGGTTAATACTTGAGAAAGATAAAACCTAATTAAGGGATTCTAGGGTCTAAATGATTGGGCTATTCATTAATCAATGTCTAGTCTTAGCATGCTTGGTTTGGGGTATTCTTCATCTTGATTCGCCTCTACTTTTGTCCATTCTCTCTACTGACTTCTAGATTGTGGTTTGATTAGATAATTCATTTAGTTAATTTGCATTTCCAATTAATTTTCCATTCACTTTGCGAGGTTAGACAATAGAAAGAAGGTTAGTACTAGTACTCACATAGTCCCTGTGGGATCGACACTCAGTACTCTTGTACACTATACTACTAGGAACGATAGGTGCACTTGCCTAAAGTATCCATAGTATAGCCAAATAGATACCAATAAGATGCAATCTATAAAGCATAATGGCGTTTGGGAGATTGTTGAGTTACCTGAAGGTTGCAAACATGTTGGATGTAAATGGGTTTATAAAATCAAAAAGGACTCCAAAGGGAATATTGAGAGGTTCAAAGCCAAAGTAGTTGCCAAAGGTTATACTCAGAGAGAAGGGCTTGATTTTAATAAGACTTTCTCTCCTGTGTCCTCTAAAGATACATTTAGAGTACTTATGACACTTGTAGCTCATTATGATTTAGAGTTACATCAAATGGATGTTAAAATCGCCTTTCTCAATGGATACCTTATTGAGGAGGTTTATATGGTGCAACCTAAAGGATTTATAGATGATGGAAATGATCATCTGGTTTGTAGACTTAAAAAGTTCTATTTATAAGCTCAAACAAGCATCTGGACAATGGTACTTGAAATTTGATGAGATAATTACATCAATTGGATTTGTTGAAAATAAAGTGGACATGTGGATATGTCTCAAATTAAGTGGGAGAAAATATATCTTCCTCATTCTTTATGTGGATGATATTTTGCTTGCAAGTAATGATCTAGTCATGCTGCATGAGATTAAGCGGCTATTGTCTAGACAATTTGATATGAAAGACCTTGGAGATGCATCTTTTGTGCTGGGCATTGAAATCCAAAGAGATAGGTCTCGAAACTTGTTAGGTCTCCCTCAAAAGGCATACATTGATCTCATATTAAAAATATTTAATATGCATAATAGTAATCCTAGCACTGTACCAATTCATAAGGGTGACAAATTGAGTTTAGTACAGTGCCCTAAAAATGATGTTGAGAGAGAGTCAATGAAGAATATTCCTTATTCTAGTGTAGTAGGGAGCCTGATGTATGCTCAAATTCGTACTAGACCGGATATTGCCTTTGTAGTATGTCTCTTGGGTAGATATTTATCTAATCTTGGGTGGGACGATTGGGTTGCTGTAAAGAAAGTTTTGAGATATTTGAAAGGGACCCAAAACTATATGTTAACATATAGGAAGGTTGAAAACCTTAAACTTGTGGGATACACAGATTCCAACTTTGCTGGCTGTAAAGATGATAAAAGATCCACATCTAGTTATGTTTTCACATTGGCTGGTGGTGCAGTATCTTGGAAAAGTGTCAAGTAGACACTATTAGCTTCATCCACTATGCAGGCTGAGTTTGTAGCATGTTATGGAGTAGCTACACATGGTGTATGTTTACACAATCTCATTACTGAGATGACCATTGTCAGTTTTGTGTCAAGACCAATTCGAATATATTGTGATAATATTGATGCAGTATTATTGACTAAGAATAATAAAAGTATCACAGGGTCAAAGCATATGGAAATCAAATACTTGACCTTAAAAGAATTGATAAAGAAAGGTGACATAGAAGTAGAGCATATTATGACTAAATGTATGGTTGTTGATCCTTTGACTAAGGGACTCCACCTTGTTGCCTTTAAAGGGCATGTTGCTAGCATGGGATTGGTTGAGTCATTTGATGTCCTTGGATTAGTGGGATGGTTAGTGGGAGTCAGTATATATGTTTGCTCTATTTATTTTGTTTTATTTGAGATATCATTTTGATGTATTTGGATTATTATGAATTTTGATAATAATAATCATAGATTATTCAGTCATATGGTATTTTATATTTTTGTGAAGTCTTAAGACATGTGTCAGTCTTAAGCAAGAGCCTAGGGCATTTATTGTTAGGCTCATGTGTATGTCTTGTGATACATAAAGATATCCTGGATATAAAGTTAATTATAAGACATGCAAGTTTAAATTGTTTAAACCATAAGGAATTTCTCTAGCATACTTGTGATGCATAAAGTAGAGAAATTGGTGACTAACAAGTAAATAGCACATTATATAAACCATAAAGCTAGTGCTATCGTTACTTGCTACATGCCACATCTAGTTCATGTGAGCAAGATTCATTAGTATTTGTAACCATAAAAAGAATTGTGTCGCATTATTGATACAAATTCTGCTATGATTCAATATTGAGGATCTTGTTTGACAGAATGATACTTTAGAATAGTCTCTTGACCAATATATATTGAGCTCATAAAGATTTTAAAATATTATCTTGGCATAAAGAATTAGTCACAATTTATATCGCCCAAGTGGGAGAATGTTCGATTTTTAATCTAATTATGGGCTTATATTAATTGCGATTAATAGTTAAGATAATATGGTCAAATATGAGACATAAAGTGGGCCATTATTTTGGTTTAATTATTGGGCCTATTATTCTAATATAATAAGATGTGGATTAATTGTGTAGGCCTCTTAGACCTGTTAGGGATTGTTAGATGGAGACCCTAATGTGTCTAATATCTAAAAAGTGCTAGGTCCCCTCTCTAAAGATCTGAACGACAACTAAATTCAGTTTTATCACTCTACCATCTAAGAGAGTTAGTGACAAGTTTCGAAGAGAAGAACCTGGTGCACTTGATCAGTGATCGTGCTCTTGTTTTCGTTCAACATGGCGTTGGATCAAAAATTGGGTTCTATCTAACTTTTCTCTAAATTTGTATTCTAAGAATTCATGTATAGATCTTGGGTGTAGAATAATTTTTATTCTAACATATTTTTAATGCCCAGGCCCCTAGGAAACTAGTTTTATATTATTTTTCTTTCAACTAATACTTGGAATATCTTGGCTATAATCAATATGTACTTTAGTCTTCTGTTAGGTAGGCTACCATGTACATTAGTAGCTAAGATGGTAAAAACATCGAAGTATATTAATTCTATGGTTACATGTCTTTCACTCGCAGTGCAAACACTACCATTCACCGATTATCGTGTTTAATATATAATTTTGGGTACTTGAGATATTGCACAACTACTTCTGGATACATAAATCTGTGTAACAAAGGTTGCAAGAACTGCAGGAGCTGGTGCGTTTGTTATGTGGGCTTCATCTTTTCCCATGGGAGTCCTTCCACCTGGGGACGATGTTTATTGGATTGCGAAAATTCTACAATTGTACGAGTGGTCAGGTTCTGGCGGTTAGCAAAAACTCAAAATGCATGTAACTTATAAGGTTTGGTTAGATTACAAGAATTCATTTCCTGCGCCAAACTAGACAGCATTTAAAAATTTAAGGCCAAAATCCACCTTACACCCCATAACTTATACCAGATTCTCACTTTGCATCCTAAACTTCAATTTTGGATAGACTGCACCTTCAACTGTTCAAAACATTTTATTTTGGTCTAATCATTGACAGTGTTAAAAAAAAAAAAACTAACTGAATTTAGGCGCTTGCATGCAACGACTAGACTTAAGTGAAATGTTTTGGACAATTTAGGGTGCAATTGTCCAAAATTGACGCTGTCAACAATTAGACTTAAATGAACGCTGCATGCACGTGCCTAAGTTCTATTAGTTTGGTTGATGCCGTCAACAATTGGATTTAAATGAAATGTTTTGGATAGTTAAGGGTGCAGTCTGTCTAAAATTAAAATTTATTAGGGTGCAAAGTGAGAATGCCTTATAAGTTTGGGAGTGCAAAGTTAATTTAGGCCAAAATTCAAATTTTTTGAATTTCTTGCATGAATATTTGTGCTTTGGTGTTTTGTGTTTGGCCCACATTTTTGCCTTTATTTATTTTTTCAATAGATTGTACTACTATTTGTTATCCTTTCTTCCTTTTTCTTTTATTTGTTAGTCTTCAATATTTTTTATTTAGATTTTTTTTTATTTTTTCCCCTTTGTTTGTTGTCTGGAATTTTGTGCATTGTTAAACCAAATGAAGAGTTCATTGCCAATTTTTTGGGGGGAGAGAGAGAGAGAGAGAGAGATACTACTATTCGTTATCCTTTCTTCCTTTTTCTTTTATTTGTTAGTCTTCAATATTTTTTATTTAGATTTGTTTTTATTTTTTCCCTTTTGTTTGTTGTCTGGAATTTTGTGCATTGTTAAACCAAATGAAGAGTTCATTGCCAATTTTTTGGGGGGAGAGAGAGAGAGAGAGAGAGATACTACTATTCGTTATCCTTTCTTCTTTTTTCTTTTATTTGTTAGTCTTCAATATTTTTTATTTGGATTTGGTTTTATTTTTTCCCTTTTGTTTGTTGGCTGGAATTTTGTGCATTGTTAAACCAAATGAAGAATCCATTGCCAATTTTTAGGGGGAGAGAGAGAGAGAGAGAGAGAGAGAGAGAGAGAGAGTTTGGAGGGTTTAGAGGAATAATGAAGTCATGGACCAACATGCTATACTCCGAAAAATGCAATCCATGTTGGTTTGCTATTTTGAATTGTTTGCATTGTCCTAATTGTTAACAAAAAAATTAGATGATGCTCTTCTTGTTGCCCTAGTCAAGTTTCATTTTTGACTTTTAGTTTTTCAAAATTTACTTGATTCTTAGAAATCATCGAATGTATTTCTCAAATTTTGATTTTTTTAAAATTTAAGTCATGTAAAGAAAAAAATATATATATTAGCATAAACTCCAGAAAATCAGTCTCTTTCTTGTTCCAAGAAAGCGGCACAACTTAAGTACAATTTTTTTTTTAAACTCCAAATATTGCAAAAGTATATTCATAACCAAATTTGAAAGCAATTGGATGACCTCTCCCAAAAAGGCAATAAAAGAGAACTATAGCTAATATTAAATCTTTAAATTAGTCCACTTACAGGGATAAAATGCAGCAATTACAATTATAGACACCAAATTTTGACAAACTACTCGTTTTCTAACATTGGGGGATCTTTTCTTACTATTTGGAGTCAAATCTTGATTTTGGATAAAAATGAGAAAGTTAGCAATTTTGGAGGGTAGAATAGTAATTTTTTAATTGTAAATATTTTTCATTAGTTTTGGGGGGTTAAATTCATTTTTTGTACTTTTATAAACATTTTTAAATTTTTATGATTTTTTCAGATTTAACTGATATTCTGTATATTTTGACAGTACAGGAGCAAAACAGTAATTTCGCCTCCTGAATATTTTTTTCACCATCTTTGGGTCCCAAATTCATTTTTATATTTTTAAGCATGTTTTTAAGTTTTTCTAACTTTTTTCCGGGGTGAATTGCTATTAATGAATTTATTATTTATGTTTTTCTTGATTTTTTCATTTTTTTGTGTTTTTAGGAAAGAACATAGATTTTAATTTTTTGGTAGGGGTTGTAGCACCCTAGAAATTCATGCAAAACCATTTATTTTGTATTATGTCTATTAGTAGAGAAAAAAAAAAAGAGGACCGAAAATTAGTTGAAAATAAATAAGGAAATGATTTCTATTTTTAGGTAGCATGTTGTACCATTTCCTTTAGAAGTTGTACCTTATAACTCTAGCAAGATAAAATAGGAAGATAAATATTAAATCTTATTTCTAATTACACTTAGCCAAGTGGAGTCTATGATGCAAGAAGTCAAAACCCTATGTTTAAAGTTTGTCTTGCTTTGATTGGTCAAAGTTTTTTTCGAATTCTTTTCCATTTCTTTTCTTCTCTACTTAGCCTTTTTTTTTCTCTCTCTTTTCTCTTACCTTGGCCGGTTTCTTCTTCTCTCTTTTCTTCTCAATTGCTTTCATTTTCTTAGAGCTTTTCTCACCAATTTGATCCTATTTCTTCCATTGAAAGTGAATCAAACTCATTTCTAAGAAAAGATCTTGCCTTGTTAAAGGTATTTACCATAAACTTTTATTATTATTTCAAGTATAAGTTTAGTTTATAGCTTTATACCCATGTCTTTAATGCTAAGCAAAATTTATTTAAGCCATGAAAATGAAGTTTTATTCCATGAATATGAGGTTTATGGGCTTGTATGACTTGTAGATAGTGATTGAATCTTGAAATGACATGATTTAAGTATGATTTGTGACAACACCACCTTACCCAGAGGCGCACCAAAGGGATTAGCGGACTGCCTGCCTGGCTCTCGCCAGGACTCAAATCACGCACTCACTCGGAACATCCAAGCGTACTTAATCCCAAAATGAAATACATTCATGTACTTCATTCAAAAGTACAAGAATCACAAGAAGTTTACATCTCAAAATATACATAGCATTTACAATAAAAGCCTACACAATTAGGCTATCAAAATCCATGAAGCAAAACATTTACTATATCCCAAAAGCAGCTTTTCCAGCTTTAGTATTTTGGAAAACCTAGTTAAAGAAAACAAATGAACGGGATGAGCTACAATAGCCCAGTGAGTGCCCAAGTTATGCAATCATACCAGGAATTCATTATTTTATGGAACAAGATAATTGACAAGGTAAATAGACAGGTTATGAACAATTTAATTAACAAGTAGTCAATGGCGGATACAGGGCCCAACTACGGGAGCAAGCTCAACCGCAGGAGGAGCAAGTACTGTTCATGTAACCATGATGTTAGGACCAAGATAATAACTCAGGTCTTTATCAAAGGACATGCCAGTATTATCACACACACCCTAGCCACTGTTCACCTTATAACCTCCGTACAAGCTACCACATCCAGGGAGTAATCTCGACCTTGGAGGGCCAACACGCGAGAAAGTTCAATCCGGAGTTGGCCTCTTTGAGGATTCACAACTCAAAAGGGAAAGAACAACACGCCCTAAAACACTCAGCACCTTATATCCTCCCAAGCCTGTCTGGGTTGACTATCCGTGAAGTAACGGTGAAGTTAGTCACGGAAGTCTCATGCACAAGTAACACATTGGATAATGAAAGCGTGTAACACATTGCGGAATAGATGCGATAAAGTACACATTCTTCCTCAAGTAGCACATGTCATCAAATAACAATTACAAGTATAACATAATTTTTCATAATATAACATTCTCAAGTATGACAAAATATTTCATGCATCATGCACACATAAAGACACTCACCTTAAGTGCTTAAGAAAATATTTCGTAATACGGTCGGGTTTCACTTCCGGAGCCTGAAATTTAAAAGAAAATAGTCATATAAAAACTAGATAAAAATCTAAGTAATTCGATAAGAAAATTCGAGAAATACCTCAAGTATCTCTAGGGTTTAATTTCTAGGGTTTTGGAGTATAGGGTTTTATCCTAGGGTTTAGGGTTTTCAAAATTAGGGTTTTCTAACTTTTTAGGGTTTCGCTCGGAAAGGTTTAATTCACTAATAGCTAATCTACGAAAATTTCTACACGTTCAAATCACTAAATTACAGCTTATAAAGCTTTAAATTATAGCCTAATTACTTTTATTTCCTAGGTTTTACCGAAATTTCGGCAACACTTCCCCTATAATCGGACTAACCCAAATTTTTTTAACCTGCAAGAAAACCATCCAAACAACCCAATCTCAAGTAGTTCTACCAATTTAACATCAAACTCACTTCAATTTCACCCAAATTTACTATAAAAACACTTGAACCTCTCCACGGTTCTTCAACCAAATCACACTCAAATCATGACATTTCAAGTTTAAATCACTATCTACAAGTCATGCAAGTCCATAAGCCTCACATTCATGGAATAAAACTTCATATTTCATGGCTAAAATAAATCACACTTAACCATAAAGACATGACTTAAAAGCTAGAAAACTATGATCTTTATACTTGAAATAAGATGAAAAGTTCTTGGGAAATACCTTTAGTAAGACAAGATTGTTGCTTAGGAGGAAGATCAACTTAATTTCTATGGATGAAAAGTGATTAAATGGAAGTAAAAGGTCCAAGAAAATGAAAGAAAATGGAGAGAAAAGAGGGAAGAGAAGAACCGGCCAAAGAAGAAAGAAAGAAAGAAAAATTAACTAAGTAAAGAAGAAAAGAATTAGAGAAAGTTTGGGTAATACTTGGACCAATCAAAGCAAGACAAAGGCAAAGTAAATCTTGACTTTCTTACCATGGAAGACTACAGTTGGCTAAGGGTCATTAGAAGAGATTTTGCCATTTATCCTATAATTAAATCTTGCAAGACATGCTAAGTACAAATCTTAAAGGTAATGGTACAACATGCTAATAAAATAGAAAATCATTCCTTATAATTTTTCCACTAATTCGGCCCTTCTTTTTTTTTCTAATGAACATAATACAAAATAAATGGTTTTGGCATGAATTTCTAGGGTGTTACATGATTTGATTGAAGAACCTTAGAGAGGTTCATGTGTTTTTATGGCCAAGTTGAGTGAAATTGGATTGAATTTTGATATGAAAGTGGTAGAACTACTTGAATTGGGTTGGTTGGTTGTTTTCTTTGCAGGTTAAAAATTTTGGGTTAGTTCGATTATAGGGGAAATGCTGCTGAAATTTCGGTAAAACCTAAGAAGTAAAAGTGATTAGGCTATGATTTAAAGTTATATAAGCTGTAATTTAGTGATTAGAACGTGCAAAAATTTCCGTAGATGAGATATTAGTGAATTGAACCTTTCTAAGCAAAACCCTAAAAATTTAGAAAACCCTAATTTTGAAAACCCTAAACCCTAGGGTAAAACCCTAAACTCCAAAACCCTAGAAATTAAACCCTAGAAAAACTTAGGGTATTTCTCGAATTTTCTTATTAAATTACTTAGATTTTAGTCAAGTTTTTATACGACTATTTTCTTTTGAATTTCAGGATCCGAAAGTGAAACTCGACCATACTACGAGATATTTTCTTAGACACTTCAGGTGAGTGTTTTATGTGTGCATGATGCATGAAATGCCATGTTATACTTGACATTAATATTTAATGAAATGTGTTACTTGAGGAAAGATGTGTACTTTATTGCATCTATTTCGCAATGTGTTACATGCTTTCACTATTAAATGTGTTAATTGTGCTTGAGACTTCCGTGACTAACTTCACTGTTACTTCACGGATAGTCAACCCGGTTGTGATTGGGAGGTCATAAGGTGCTGGGTACTTTAGGGCGTGTTGTTCTTTCCCAATTGAGTTGAATTCCTCAAAGAGGCCAACTCCGGATTGAACTTTCTTGCTTGTTGGCCCTTCCAAGGTTGAGATTACTCCTTGGATGTGGTAGCCTATACGGAGGTTACAAGGTGAATGGTGGTTAGGCTACTTGCTTGTTTATACTAGTATGATCCTTGGCGAGGACCTGAGCTATTATCTCGGTCCCAACGTCATGGTTACATGTTCAGTGCTTGCTACTTCTGCAGTTGAGCTTGCTCCCGTAGTTGAGCCCCGTATCTGCCATTGACTACTTGTTAATTAAATTGTTCGTACATTGTTTAATTAACTCGTTAAATATTTTTATTGAATAAAATCATGAGTTTTTGGTATGGTTGCATGACTTGAGCACTCACTGGCTATTATAGCTCATCCCATTTATTTGTTTTCTTTAACCAGGTTTCCCAACATACTAAGCTGGAAAAGCTTATTTGGACATAGTAAATGCTTTATTTCGTGTATTTTTTATAAACCCACTAGTGTAGGCTTTTATTGTAAATACTATGTAGTTTGGATGCAAACCTCTTATAATATTTGTACCTTTAAGTGAATTTTATGAATGTATTTTATTATGAATGTAATTTATTTTGGGATAAGTACGCTTGGATGTTTGAGTGAGTGCATGATTTGAGCCCTGGCGAGAGTTAGGCAGGCAGTCCGCTAAGCCCTTTGGTGCGCTTTTGGGTAAGGTGGGGCTGTCACAGGGGTGAAGTTGTAATTTTGATTGTCAGGGGCATTTTGGTCCTTTATTCATTTCTTGGAAGATAAGTCTTTTGTTACACTATAAATACTTCCACTTGGGGGTTAAAAAGGAGGGGATATAAAAAGAGAAAAAAAAAGAAAAAAAAGCCTAGAGAGAGTTTTTAGTTTTAGTTTTTAGTTTTATCTATTACACCAAGAACACTTACTAGGTGTCGCGTCCCGAAATGACTAGCACGGTGGGGTTGTTAACTGTCGTGTCCCAAAAAGATGGTCTAGTTTGGTGACCCTTTTCGAAAAGAAAAAGCTTTGGAAAAACCATGCATGTGTGATAAAGATCGAGTTTTTTTTTTTTGTAAAAAATGTGTTTTTTAGGAAAAATGGTATTTTAAAAGAAAGTAAGGCCAAAACTAAGAGTGCGACAGTTTTGGCCAATTGATTTTTGAAAAAGGGTTTTATTTTAAAAAATGGAGTCGCCACTTGGTATTGAGTTAGGGTGTACCAAGTCATCCGAAAAATCGTTTAACAAAACAAAATAAAAATAAAAACTTTTAAAAAAATGTTTGAAAACCCTTTTCCAACTGCGGTCTACAAAAAATGAAAAAGAAAGGTCTAGGAGTCACATTTAAAGAAAGGGAAGGCAAAGGCTCACGCCTAAGGCACCCTTTCTACCTAGCCGAGGCTAGTTGCGAGGTTTAATCAAAATTTCCTAAATTAACCCCTAAATTCTATCACGTTCGGATGTATCTAAATGAGTACAAATCCTAAGTCTAAACGTAAGTATCAAGAGGGTCAGCATGTTCCGTCGAGGTTTTGGTCAGAATTATCGCATTAATTGCGAAACCCGAATCAAGACCTCGAGGGAGTCATCATAAGTGTCTATGCAAAATGCAATGCAAAAAAGAAAAGAAAAGAAATAATAATATATGGCCAGCGAAGAAAGAAAGTGGTTATGCAACATGACGGGTACGGGAGATTAATATCTCATGACTGAATGTTTCTACTCACGGAGGGGGGAATGGCATGTACGCCACCGCTTCCAACGTGAGGAGGCAACTATTTCTGATCGGATCACACAAATGTCCTAAAAGTCTAAGTGAAATGCAACCTAGATGTCATGCATTTAAAGATGTGTCAAAATAATAATAATAATAATAATAATAATAATAATAATAATAATCATGCCAAATGGAAAGAAAACTAAAAGTGTGTGAAATGAGATGTGAAATGCATGCGAGTGCACCTAGCACTAAAATGCCCTAAGGGTCTAGCATTGGACTAGCCCTTTTTAGGGATTCCCACTAGCGTTGGACTAGCAAGGAAAATAAGAAAACCACAACTAGCATTGGACTAATGTGGTGACGGAATAACAAAATTAATAAAACATGAATTAAATATTAAAGCATGAATTAAAAAAGCAAATTAAACATATAAAGCCATATAAAGTCAAGTAGGAGCACATAACACATAGACATAATATCTAGATGCAAAATCCTAATCAAAGCAATGAAACAAATAAGTACGTAAGCATGCAAAAGCACACAAGCCTTAGCTATTACACCGCGGAATTTAGCTACAATTTTAAGGGGGAAAAAGTAAAATGACTTATCTATTACACTTGCTATCTAAAATACAAAATTTTGCAAGAACGTATGAGAAAAATAATCTAACTATTACATTGACTAGCTAAATACAAAATAATAGATTTTTACCAAATAATGAAAATTTGAATTTAAATAAAATAAATGAATAGGCAAAAAGCATGTAAACTAAGAATACGTGAAGAAACATGCATAAAAATCACATAAAGACACATTGGGGCACAAGATGAAATTAATGAAAAATAGATATATCTCTCTGAAGATCCTGTACAAATATTTAAAAAAGAATACACACGTCAAGGTACCTCGGTATAAATGGATAAAGACTAAAATATGAAATCCTAACAAAAATTAGGGTAAAATATAAATTCTATAAAACTAAGGAAGCTACAAGTAAATTTCTATAAAGATTTAACGGATAAAATTAGGATTTCACGAAGTCTAAAGGGGTAGAAATGCAAAAATTTAAAGTAAATTGGGGGGCAAAACAATAAATCAAGCAAACGTGGGACAATTTGCAAATTGTAGGGCTTAATTGAAATAAAAGTAAAACTTTGGAGGGTTCTATCTAGAATATTAAAAACTTAATTCCACAAAAATGAAAAATCTTTGAGGTTTATCAATAATACTAAAAAAACAAGGACTTAAACACAAATACAGTATTTTTGTGATAAAACAAAAAAGTTAAGAAAATGCCAAAATAAATTAAATCTAGCTTAAATAGTTCAATTACCTTAATCAACTATCTCAATCTATGACTCAACATCAAATTAGATCAAATTAGAAACTAATTCACTATTAACTAAACTAAAAACTAAAAGAAACCCCCCAATCTCCTGAACTTCTATCTGCTTCTTCTTTCTCCTCCCTGCCTCTCATTTCTCTTCTCTCTGTTCTCTCTAGCCTCTATTCCCCCTATCAATTTCTATTCTCTCTATCAATTTCTATTCTCTCCTGCTGATCCCCCTCACTTTTCTTTGTCTTTCTATTTTCTCCATCTCCTTCTCTCCAATTCCTCTACTGGGCTCTTCTCTCTCTTTCGCATCTCTCGCTTTCCAGTTCTCTCTCTCTACTTCCTCGTCTCCTCTTTCTCTAATTTCTTCGTGTTTTCTCTCAGCTTTCCTCTCATTTGCTCTCTCCAGTGTCTCTCCTTTCATTTCTCTATTTTTACTCGCCATTCCTCTCTCTGTTTTCTTCTTATTTCTTCAGTCCTCTCCGCCTCTGGTTTTCTATTTTTCTCGCCTGTTCTGTTGAGAAGAAGCCAAAGCTTCCTAAACAAAGTCTCAAACCCGAGATTAAATCCCAAAATCAACAAACCAAATTCCCATACCCACAATCAATTTCACGAATTAACTAATGAGCAAAGGAACTAATAGGGCAAGGGACTGAAATGTAGACATCGTGGCTGCAGATGTGGGAGGGGGCCATGAGATATTCTGAGTTTGAGTAGGCAGTGAAACGATGGTGTTTCTAGGATTATTTTGGCCATGCGTGTGACTGGGAATAGTGGCGATGGTTGTTTGTGAGTTGAGAGAGGTAGCGATGGTGGTGATGGTGGGCTATCAATTGCCGGAGATGGTGACTGGCTGTGAAAATGGCGATTTGGGAAGGAGTTGTTTGGCTCTGACTATGCAGGAGAGGTATTGTAGTTGAGGGGATTTGAAGTCGTGAGGGTTTTTGCTATAGCAATGGAGGTAAAAATGGTAAAATTGGGTGGTATGATGGAGGTGAGATTGTGGAAGTGGGCTGCGATTGGTGGTTCTATTAGAATTGACTATGGACTGGGGCTACTGACAGTGGTGGTGAACTTGAGTATTGGATTTTTGTCTTATTTTTGCAGGTTATTCTTGTGAATTTGGGGACTATGGTTGGCAGCAATGGAGGTTTTGGTTAGTGGCACTGGTGGTAGTGGTTTGGCAGGGAGTTGAAGAGTGTGTGGGTTGTTTTGTTTTAGTGATTTTTTGGTTGTGCTTTATGACTGATGTGCTAATGAATTTGGATTAGGCTTTACTTACTAGATGGAGAAGATGGTGGACAGCGAGGAAGCAATGGTGGGCTTCGTGGCCATGATTTCTATTGATGGTTGTGGGCTGACTGGGAAACGTGGTTGGGGCTGATGAGAAATGATGGAGGAGGAGAATTGATGCGAGTGATATCTATCAATGATATACTACGGATCGTTAGGCAAGTATACCTATCGTGCTATAGTATAGTGTAGGTGAATATCAGATATCGTTTCCCACAAGGACTATGACTACTAGTACTAACTCTTGCTCTACTATTTAACCTTAAAAGATTAAATGAAGGCTAACTTAATCGTTGAAAAATTAACTAACTCTAAAGCTAATTTATCTAGAATAGGATGACACTGGTATACTAAGTAATTGGATTCAACAATTAGTCAAAAGAGAACCTAGATTAGGAATCCCCCTAGTTGTCCTCGAAGTAGTTCAATTCATGGTTAATTAAGTTACCAAATTCCCTAGACCCTAAAAATCCCTTTTTGTTGGCGTATAACCTTTTTCAAGAATTATATTCCCTATCCTTTTAGTTGATTAGTGAGAATCTCTTCTTCACTAAAACCCTAAAAGAATGATTCAGAAATTTGGATTTCACAAAACGAGTTAGTTTTGAATCTAACTTGGGAAGACCTAAGCCATCCTATCTCTAGCGATTCTTGCAGGCCTTTTTATTTGTGAAGTGATTCAATTCAACCAAGTAATTTCTCAATTAACTTATGTTGAAATCATGGATTAGGAAAGAGTGTGCACGACTCAATTCAATCAACAAATTAATTCACAAATAAATCCAGGTAAAAAGAGTAACTTAAATTAACCGACTGAATCAATCCATAACAAGTAAACTAGGGTTCAACCCATCAAGGTTCATAACAACTCAGTTCATTATCGAATAAGAGAATTCAACAATCAACAAAAGAAGAACAACAAAACCCATTCTCATAGTGAAATTTGAATCTTCAAGTGTTGTTGTAGAGATCCCCCTTCCTTTATTGCTGCAATCTTCTTACTTAGAATCCCTTGCAGGTGTCCTTCTCGATTTGTTGGAGAATGGAGCCTTGAAACCCTTGCTTCTTGCTTGATGTTTCTTGCACTCGTTCTCTCCTTTCAAGTTTGAAGACCTATTCTCCCCGTCTCCCCTTCTTTTTTAACTGATTCCCCTTCTTTTTATCCTTCAAAACCTCATCAAAATGCGTTAGTTACAGAAACCAGGAATTAGGCCGCGGGGAAGGCCGTGGCCCGGCCTTGCCCACGGCCTCCAATAGAAGCTTTGCCCCATGTTTTGCTTCTCCATCCAGACGTTCTGACCTAGTCCGCGGGGGAAGGCCGCGCCGCGGCCTTGGTCAGAAACTTTATTTTCTTTTGCTTCCTTGAGTTGTCATTCTGACCTTGGCCGTTAGGAAGGCCGTGGTGCGGCCTTACCCGCGGCCTAGGTCAGAAGCTACAATTTTGCCTTGACAGCTTCACTTGGCATGTTCACTATTCCACTCAAAGAATCAATTCGCATCCGGTGATGAATTAAGTGCAGTAATCCCAAGTTGACCTCAATTAGCATGGATATAAGTAGAAAATCCTGTCAAACATACCAAAAACAACCAAATGAATAAATATCACACTCAAGGACTCTAAGTAGAGAAAAATAAGCAAATAGGTGATAAAATAACTAAAAATCCTAAAAACCTACACCTAAACTATAAGAAAAGACTATGTCATTGTGGCACATATCAGCAGGTTCGTTCCTGGTTTAGATGATTATTCATGGGTTTGAGAGATCCTGTTGATGGTTAATTGTTGTTTTTTGCAGGTTTGGGGATGGAATGATGGAGAATGTGAGGTGGGTGACAAGGGAGGGACATTTGCTATTTTGCTTTAGTTTCTGCAGGTGGAGATTGGTGGAATCGGACAATGATGGTGGTGAGAGAGGCTTGTAAAATGGGAGGGAAGTAAACGATGGAAGATAGGAGGGTGATTCTGGCAAATTGGTGACAGAGGAGTTAACGATGGTAGTAGATAAACAGAGGAGAAAACCTAGAAATAAAGGAACAACAAAACCTAGAAAACAAAATAGCAAGAAGAATTCAAAATTTAATTCAAATCCCGGATACACAAATACAAATAATCAATATTCACATGAAGAGTACAAGTAAAAGTGAATCAATACAAAAAAAAAAACAAAACTAAAAACTTACCTTTCGAGCTTGGAGGATCATGATGAACAGTAGTCTGATGAACAGAGAATAGCGATTGAAGATGTCGGCCTTAGTTTGTGTTTTTTATGTGAAATAGTGTGTGTTTTGATCTTAAAGCACTAAAAGTAAATGTGTTTTTTAGGGTTTTCTTTTTCCTTGGTTTTTTCTGACTTAAGGGGGGCTATTTATAAGGCTAGTTGTCTTGGTCACCAAGAATACTTCAAAATAACAAAAATGCCACCGGTAATAAAAATTCTAATTTTATTTAAGAAAATATTTTTAACCCAAAAAATTAAAAAATTAACACAAAGAAATGACAGTAGATTCCAAAATTTTCCAAAACATTGAAAGTAACTTTCAAATTAAAGGTTAGAGCTTAAAACTGATCAAAAAACGCGCTCAGGTGTGAAATGACGATTTTGCCCCTGAACAACGAAAATTCACAAAAAATAGCTATTGGCCTAAAAAAAATTACCAAAAATTAAAAATAAACTTAAAACCCTAGAAAATGCATTTATGACTCAAAAAATTGACGAAAAATGAATTTAAACTGTGAAATGATGATTTTGCCTCTGGACAATGAAAATTCACAGAAAAATAGCTATTGACTTCGAAAAATTACCAAAAATTAAAAATAAGCTTAAGACCATAGGAAATGCATTGTGACTCAAAAATTGACAAAAAATGAATTTAAATTGTAAAATAACGATTTTGCCCTTGAATGCAGTATTTGCAAAAAAAATAACAATCGTCCCCGAAAAAAATAAAAAATTCAGAAGCATGCTTAAAGAATTAGAAAAAATAAATTTGGGACCTAAAATGAGCTAAAATGGTATTCGTGAGGCAAAATTACGATTTTGCTCTTGTGCTGGTAAAAATATAAAAAGAATACCAATTAAATTCGAAAAAATCATAAAAAATTAACAAATTCGTGGGAGAGTAAAAAATATGAATTTAAAACCCCAAAACTAATAGAAAAATAATCATAGATAAAAATTACTATTTTGCCCTCAAGATTATTGAAAAATTAAAATTTAGCCCAAAAGATGTAAACATGCCCCCCAATGTTTGAAAATAAATGGTGTGTCAAAATTTGGTGTCTATATTTGGTTTTAGTGTATCTTCAAGTCTACACCTAGAACACCTAGAACACACACTAGTACATCTTCAAGCCCACACCAAGAATACCTAGAACACACATTAGTACATCCTCAAGCTCACACCTAAAATACCTAGAACACTTAGAACACACACTAGTACATCTTCAAACCTACACCTAGAACACCAAAAACACACACTTTCCCAAATCACACACACTCACACTCTCTCACACACACTACACACGCTACAAACTCACACTCTCTCACACACACTACACACTCACACTTTCTCTCAAACATACAAACACATATCAGATTCACAAACACAAACTACTCCAATCTCACACACACAAACTCACATGCACTTCGCACATAAAAATTCTCTCCCTCACACACTACACACACATATCCACTCATAGATACATACACAAATTTCACATAGTAGATTCACATGCAGATTATACACATCCACACACATATTACATACAAAACACACACAGGCACGTAGTCAGATTCATGTAGAACAAACACACACAATCACGGATTCAGTCACACACACACACACTCATACACATACGCACAAATATACACACAGAGGATTCATCCACCAATTTGCCACAATAGTTGACAACATCAACAGCAACTTCCATCCAAGTCATTACACCCAATTCACTAACCATCAACAATCGAAAAACTAAACCACCACCTACAAAACTCACCGTTAAGTCAACCTGCCAACCTGCATCGTCGTAAACAAACACCACAACCACTAGTAATATCCCCACCTTCAGTGAAAATCACCTCCATCTCCTACAAAAACTAGGTCTCCTACAACAAGCAGATCACCAAATACACAAACCAATCGTTCCCCACTCGTACCACAACCACCAATTCAACCATTACAGTCCCAAAACCATTTTGAATAGATCCTAATCGGCCACAAAGACCTCACGAAACTAGCCCCTCTACTATCCAAATTCGCCACCGAAAACACTCATTCCATCTCCTTCCTCACCACCATGCCATGAATCAATCAGTAGCTCAAACCACCTCCACCCATATCAATCGAACCAGCAGCTTAGGCTTCCCATTAAATCCATCAGCAACCACAGCCATTAACCACACAAATACCACCACCAATGTCTATCCATCACCAGTAACCCCAACGCCCCAACACCTACCGTCACTGTGAATTTCTATCACCTATCCAATGCCTCCACAGAAGCACTTTCCTTCCCTTTTCACTCACAATCACAGTCAGTCCTACCACCACCTCATTATCACTTCCTCTACCCTTTAATCTACCACAACCCACCACTAATTTCTGTAAGGTAATAAGGGGAGTAACGCAGCGGAAAATTTAAAAATTATTACCTTAGCCATGGATCTCTTTGATGTAATCTATATGATTAAAGGGTGTTTAGCACAAATACCTCAAGCATAGAAGGTTTCTATGCTTCAAAGGGCAAGATTCCTATTCGATGAAGGTGTTGATCTACCATAAAAAGCCCTCCAAGTGTCGAGCCTCCAACAGTATCCACACGAACATGATCTTTAGGAACCTTTGGGCTTGCTTGCCTTGCCTTTTGAGTGCTAGCTCCCTTGAATGATTCATGAAGAACACAAGAAGAAGAAAGAAGTTGAAACCCTAACAATTAGGGAAGGAGGTGTGGCGTTTTTGCTTGGAGAGAAAAACGCCACTAAGCTCTCAATTTTTCTCTCTCTAAATTTTGTGTTATGTTTCATCAATCTTCCAAGAGTCAAGGCATTGGACTTATTTATAGATGTAGTATCCTAGTCTTTAAGGAAACAAGAGCAATTGGAAACCAAGAAGGTTTAGGAAGCTTACCTTAAGCTAATCCTATTCCTTTAGGAAACCAATTCCAAAAGGAAACCAAATAGCTTCTTAATTCCTTTTAGGAAACTAATTTCCATCAAGACTTAGAATATTTATAATTAAGTCCTTTAAGTTAATTTATCAGCATAAATTAACCCCATAAGTATCTTATACTTATCTTAATAACAATTTAACCCAAAGACCATGTTCTTATTGTGTGTGACCCATTAGGTTCCATTCACGTTGGCAATAAGTACAAATTATAACTCATTAATTAATTAATTAAGAGCCAGATAAATTAACACTTTAATTTATCATTAATTCACTAATTAATTAATTTGCACTTATAGATCATGAGTGGCGTCTAGCAATGCATCATGACCACCCAAGTGAATAGGAAAGTCATATGGTAGACTACACCTATCAATGACAATGTTACCGTGTAATTAATATCCTTTCACCACACTATATCCCAATTAGTCTAAGAGTGTAGTGCGCACTCTTTAAATGACTAATTAATGATTTCTTGTTCCCGAAATACAACTTTCATAAAAGTATAACCTTGAAACTCTTTCAAGTCATACTTTCACTTTTGCGCAAAAGATTCTTTAAGTCATATTTCAACAAGTGGCCATTCCGGGATATACTCTCCTATAATAAGGAGTGGTGAATCCTATATCGATTACTCACTATCCTTCCATGCTTCATACTATACCCAATCTCTACCGTATGGGCTACTCTTTTACGAGCACCGAGCAATAGAGTCAAAGCATAGCAATCCACACTCAAGATACCATGGTAATCTCAAGTCTAAGGATCACTTACACCATTGCCATTAAGAGTATAATTCATAAGCACTATGAATAGTAACTCTTGGCGGATCAATCCAATGAACTTGTTCTCTAACAAGCATCCACATACCAGCTTAGGTGACACACACCGTAGTTGACGAGATCAACTACTACTTACCATAAGTAGAGGACAAAGTATGTGCTAGTCTTCCCATATTAATGATGTCCAATCTCATTAATACTACGACTAGGGATATTTAAGAATATAACTTAATGTGTAATAAGAGTCTCATCATTGTAACTCTTACAATCTCTTATACACAGTTAATATTCTATGGACTTTATCAAATAAACAAGTAATATTAATAACAAGTATTAAATGACAAAGAAAATGCCACATATATAAGTATAACACGAAATAAGCGTAATAAAAATTTCAAAAACTAACTTGGTTTTAGGGCATACACTAACAATTTCCATCTAGTTGGCACCACAGTGTCACCCAAACAGCACGAGAACCCAACCACCACTGCAATCAACAACCTCACTAGATGCCCTCCTGCCTCGATGTCGTCGTCACTAAGCCAACTTCAAGCCACCTCTACTGGCAAGTCACGCACTGCCCCACAAACACCACCTGATATTCAATATGTAGCAGACAATCAATTTACAACACTCAATTTCCCAGCCATAAGCCGCTGCCCAAATCAACCATCTGCAGCAGCCCATTACACGCCGCATCCATCGCCACCGTCGCCTACAATTGAGCAACCGCAGAGCCCTTCCATCAACGACCAATCGTTCTCGCCACCATCCGACTATCGCAAGCAAAATCCCGTCTACCCAGCCCTAGAAAACAGCTAACCAAGCACCAAATTTGCCCCAAACTACTCATGGCCTCTGCGCACCATCGCATCTTTCTTCCTCTCGATAAAAATTAGGTGAAATTCTCAACTCCCATTTCATTTTTTCTTGGCATAATTTTTATAACGAATCTTATTCTTGGATTTTAACTGGTTGGCAATGGAGTTAAGTGAAGATTTTTTCAGACTCTAGCGATGAAATATTTGAAAATTAAGGGAATGAAATTCTTGAGGAAAATGTTCTTCAGTAAAGAAGATGGCCCTTTTGGCTTGTGGAATTGGGTTTAATTAGAATTAGAGATGCAAAAAGGGGGTTTCACAGTGTTGGAGAAATTAGAGAATCGAGAAAGAGAAGAAGAAGATGAACGAGAAAAGAAACAGAGAAAAAAAGGGTAGATTAGGTGAAGAAATAGAGAGAATATAGAGAGAAGGTGGAGCCGGAGAAAGGGAGAGAAGTGCAGTGAGATATAGAGAGAGAAGGACAGACTGAAGAAAGAATTGGGGTGAGAGATTCGGAGAGGGAATAAAAAGAACAAAAAGAGAGAAAAGAACCAGGAGAAGAGAAAATAGGAAGAAACAGGGGAGAAGAAAAACTGAGGAGGCGTTTGGTTCAAATTCCTCAATCACTATCACTATGGGTATCATTAACCCTACTATGAGTATGGGTTTTGATGATTCCCCCCAACATGTTTGGTTTAATAATGGAATGGGTATCATTATAAGAATATTTGTTTGGTATATTGAAGGGGTATCATTATAAGAATATTTGTTTGGTATACTGAAATGACTTTCAAGTAAATTTTAAAATTTTAAAATTTTTATTTATGATATACATATTTTTTAGATTTCTTATTTTGTATATTTGAAAAAAATTTAAAAAGATTTCTTCAATTTTAAATATAGTCATGCTCTAATTTGAGTTTTATGGAAATGATAATCTTAAAAAAAAGTCATTTTTATTATATTAACAGAGAGTATTATATATCTTTGATTTTCAATACAATTTTTTATAAAATTATTGAATGTAAAAAAAATTATTAAAAAGAATTTTTATAAAAAAATTATTAAAAAGAATTTTTGTAAAAAAATTTATAAAGTACTAATAAAAAATATTCAAAATCAAAAGACAAGAGAGAGAGAGAGAGAGAGTATTGAGAGTGGGTAACTCAAAAGATATATATTTTTTAATGGGTGTGTTTTTGCCCTTAATAATAAGGGTTAATGGGTTTGATAGACTAGTATTTTGGGGGGAATCATTAACACCCCAATTAATCACTATCATTCCCATTGAATGATAGTGATAGTTGTTTAACAAACATCAACAATGTGTATCATTACTTGTGATACCCATTCCCCTCCTTGATTCCCCTAAACCAAACACCCCCTGAGAGAGGGCGAAGGAGACTAAAAGTGAGAAAGAAAGCAGAGGGAGGAAGAATGAGAGAGACGAAGAAAGAGAGGGAGAGAGAAAGAGATGTCTGATTTTAAGATTGAAGAAGAACATTACTTGAAGAAATGAATTTGCCTGGGACTAACAACCGAATTTGATTAAGAATTAGGATTTCCTTTTTTTAATGTGTCTTAGTTTTTTAAAATCGGTTCATTTCTATTTGTACCTATTTTGTTTAATTTGATTGAGTTTAATTTGCTCAATTAGGTTAAATATAGCTCACTGATTTAGTTTTTTTTTGCATTTTTCATTTTTGGTTTTAGCTATATTAAAGTAAATATTCACATTATAGTCTTTGTTTTGTTAAGTGACATTAATATGCCCTTAATATTTTGTATTTCTGCATTTTGTTCCTGATATTTTAGATTAACCCCCTTTGGTTTAGTTTCTTTTCAATTGAACCCTTGTTAATTGCAAGTGTGTCTTGGCTTCCTAGAATGTATTTGTTTTGTGTCCCCCCAATTTGCTTTAGTTTGCATATTTGCCCCTCGACTTATGTAAATTCTTAATTTACCCCCCTGATTAGTTGAATTTTCCAATTTTATCCTTGAACCCTTTAGAGCTACAATTTGTTTTAGCCCCCTTAGTTACTAGAATTTATTTATTTTTATCTCAATTTGTCAATATTCACATATCTTAGCCTTTATTTGTTGATATCGAGGTACCTTGACTTGTTTGTTCGTTTTGATTAGTATTTGTACTGGGTCTTCAAAAGGTACCCTTATTGCTTATTAATTTCTCTTTATGTCCCCCAATGTGCCTTTTGTGATTCTGATGCATTTTTCTTCATATATTTCTTATTTTGCATGCCTTTTTGTGTATTTATTTCATTTATTGCTATTTAATTTTTTGTGAATTTTATTCGTTAGCAAAAATGTAAGACTTTGCTATTATTCTTTCGTATTTTTTGAATAAATCTTTTGTATTTAAATAGCAAGTGTAATAGATAGGTCATTTTTACTTTTTTCCCTCAAATTATAACTTAAACCCCCCCGATGTAATAGTTAGGGCTTATTTGCTTTTGCGTGTTCATGTGCTTATATGTTTTACTGCTTTTCTTAGGATTTTGCATCTAGATATCATGCTTACGTGTTATGTGCTCCTACTTGACCTTATATGTCTTTATATATTTAATTGGCTTTTAATTCATGTTTTATGTTACTCTGTCACTACACTAGTCCAACACTAGTGGTGGCTTTATCGTTTCCCCGTTAGTCCAACGCTAGTGGGAATCCCTAGAAAGGGCTAGTCCAACGCTAGGCCCTTGGGTCATTTTAGTACTAGGTGCACTCATGTGCATATTACATCATTTCACACATTATTCCCTTTTTTAGTTTTTCATCATTTGCATGATTTTTTTGTATGTATATAATCATCATTATTATCTATTTTTTAAGTATTTGACAATGCATGACATTTAGGTTGCATTTTCACTTAAACTTTTAGGACATTTGTGTGATCCAACTAGAAATAGTTGTTTGTTTACATGGGAAGCGGTTGATTGACAAGCCGTTTCCCCCTCCGTGAGTAGAAAGATATCAGTCATGAGTTATTAGTCACCCAAACCCATTATGCTGCATGTCAACTTTCTTCGACCACTTATTATCTATATTACTATTTTTCTTTTCTTTTTGCATTTCATTTTGCGTAGACACTCATGACTCCCTCGAGGCCTTGACTCAGGTTTCGCAGTTAATGCGATAATCCCGACCAAGCCTCAACGAGACATTTCGACTCTCTTGATACTCATATTTAGATTTAGGATTTGCATTCATATAGACACATCCAAATGCGATAGAACTCAGGGTTAATTTAGGAAAATTTGATTAAACCTCGCAACTAGCCTCGGCTAAGCAAAAAGGTGCCTTAGGCGCGAGCCTTTGCCTTCCCTGTCTTCAAATGTGATTCCTAGACCTTTTTTTCTTATTTTTTCATAGACCAGAGTCAAAAAAGGGTTTTCAACATTTTTTCTAAAATTTTTTTTTTTGTTTTGTTAAATGATTTTTTACGTGACTTGGTACACCCTAACTCCATACCAAGTGGCGACTCCAATTTTAAAATAAAATCCTTTTTCAAAATTAGTTTGCCAAAACTGTCGCACTTTTAGTCTCGACCTTATTTTCTTTTAAAATACCAGTCTTTCAAAATAACACTTTTTTCACTAAAAATCTGATTTTTTTTGGCACACACGCACAGTTTTTTTCAAAAACTTTATTTTTAAAAAATGGTCATCGGACCGGACTACCTTTTCGGGGTGTGACAGTCCCGAGCCTGCCGTGCTCAATCGATTTTCGAACGCGATAGGATTTTGGCGCCTCCACTAGAGATCACGAGTCCGAGCACTTGGATTAATCACTTTTTCCTTCTTTAACCCCTTTTATTCCATTGCATTTGGATATTTGGATTGCATTTTTGTTTTTTAGGTTTTTAGGGTTTGTTTTTGCATTTCACACACTGCGTCTCTCGTCTATCTATGCAATGTACACTTTATTTATCTTTGTTATTTGACCATGCTTGCATTTGGGGGAAGGGGTCAATCACCCTTAGAGCCCACGCGTACTAGCATTATATTCCCTCCTCTCATAAGGAGCACTCCATATGTGCATTTGATTTTACCCTTTTTTGTTATTTTTGGTGGTTATCACCCACCCATCCCGATTACGAATAGGATTGATCTACTTAGGCATATGCGTGTGGCACGATGTTCACGTAACCATGTTTAGGAGATCACCTGAACTCTCTGCTTAAGTCCATAAGTCTAGAGATTCGGAGACTTTAAGATTCACTGGGATATGTGGTCGGGGCACGATGTGCACGTAGAAGTGTCCGGGGGATCACTCGAGCCACCGACCAAGGGCTTTGGGATTGATGACCCTTACCCTTAGGTCTGAAGGCTTGGGAACTGACAACCTAATTGAGTCTAGATGTATTAGTTAGCCCAACCTCATGCATCCATGTAGAATTACCTAGGATAGAGCCAGCCTTACCTTATCAGGCACACCGGGCACGAGAGGAGGGGACCCACCTCCTTTATTTTCCTTGTTATGACATTTACAGCTATCTATGTGTATTATTTATTTTTTCCAATGTGTTATGTGTTAATTGTTATATAGACTAATGCACTCTCTTTTGTTTCTTTGATTGCATTCACAACCATAGAATAAAGAGCCCTAGCATGGTGCTCTTGTAAGAAGCCAACCCTCTGTCAGCACATTTAAATTTTCATCTCACAACTGATTTCTTTGAGAAAGATGGAAAGAGGATTTTCCTAAACTTTTGCAAATCGCTTTTGGTTGTAAACAAAATACCCAAGGGTTCAATCATTGTATATTTATAAAGTCTCAAAAATTTGATTTTTCAACTTTTATATTCTTGAGTAAGAGTTATAATTTTAAGGCATTTTTCAAAAATTTACCCATCCTTCTTGTACTTGTCAGTTATGTTTGAACTAAATTTTTTTAGAGTCAATAAATGTACCCAAGTGGTCAAACTTTTGCACAGTTCACATTTATCATTTTTTTAAAAGAAATTATGTGTCATTTTTGCCTTATCCCCCACCCTCCCTTCCCACATTACACAAAAAATGATTTTAACACATATTTCATTCTACTCTAATAAATTGACATTTTGACTTGTATATTTTGAGATAAAGTCATGATTTTTATTTTCTTTCAATGTTGTGTCATGTAGCCTTATGGAGGCTCAATTCTTCAATCAATAAATTGGAAGTAAATAATCCTTTGTACAATTCATTTGCCATCTTTCTCGGGAAAATTATGCCTCATTATTAGAATAAAAATTTTAGAACATTTTGCATATTTGTATATTTTAACTTTCTTTAATAAACTGGAATCATGCATAAACCCTAGAGGGAATGCCATTTTGGGAATCCCATGATAGGAAAGCCATCCTTTTGTCTTGGGTATTTAACCCTAAAAGACATGCATGTTTATATTTTTCGTAAATCCTGGCAGGTGAGACCCCAGGTAAGGTAATGCTAGCAGAATGGAGGCATTCCTTCCCGGTGGATCTGGCCATATATTCGTTAAAAGGGGGGTCTCACCCTAAAGGATTGCATTTCATACTAGGCCTACCCTTAGCATAATAAGGGTTCCCCTCTAGGACATGCATCCATTTCTGGTTTCACTTATACTAATCTTTATTTTTTCATTTTTTAGGTCCGCCTAACGAAGGTAGTAAAATAAGAAAGACATCTGATATATATTTGGTCTTACTGTTCGAATATTTTTAAATTATGGTCCAATTCCAAATAAACCGTCATATGCTCAAGATCCATAAGGCCATCAAAAACATGAGTGCTCTTTTGAATTATTCGAAGGATCATGGATGACCTATTTTTTAGAATTGATAGTGCCTAGGACCTAGATAGATGAGTTTGGTTAGGATAAGCAGTGTGATAAATGAAATTGTATTTCATAGCCAATAATGGTTCATTTAGATGTAATAAGAATAGAAATAATTTGGTAACGATTCTCTGTTTGTAAATTTAAGGATTGCCTTGTGTTCAAAATTTTTTCTCAGTTGAAGTGTTAAATAAGTTGCTTTCTCAAATTTGTTTATGACATTTGATTTTCCCTTCATGTCTTGCATTTAGCTTTTGAAAAGTTTTCTTCAAATCTTTTGTTATATTGAGCAAATGATCCTTTGATGAGACCTTGAAATAAATCACATTTCTTTCAAAGCCTAATGCTAAGTTTGTGTAATTGTAAGGTTTTCTCTTCTGATGAGCTAAGGTAAATTCAAATTGAATGAAAAGAAAAACATTTTCCTGTATATTTTGATGGTGAAAAATAAATGCCCATGATCTTCGGATGTCATTTTACTTGAAGCTAATGATTGCAACTTCGATAAATAGTGCAAATTGTTAATGAGAATTGGAGTGATATTGAAGAGGAATAAGGAATTTGTGTTAAGGATTTTGAACAAATACGTAAATGAAGCCAAGCCTAACCTGGAAGGGATAGAAGCTATCAACATCGATACTAAGGCAAGCGTCAAGGAAGTTTGAGTTAGTAGATCCTTCAGTTACAAATGGCCAAAAAGATGTGAATAGTTTCTTAAAAGCATAAATTCAATTGGCAAGAATTATTGCTCAGATTCTTGTTTGTGAGCATTCAAATCATTAAGAAAGATGACTAGTGAATTGACAAAGCAAGTCTGTATGTATGTTTGGAGCATTCAAGCACAATAAAAGAACAAAAATGTAGGGGATGCAACTTTAACCAATTCATAAGGGGATTTTTATTGTTTCATGTCTACAATTTCTTATTCACCTTTGGAATGTGTTGTATAAGTTGTTGTAAGATTAAGATAGAAGACATCACACGCTTGTGAATTATGGCTTGCAATCCAAATTTTTGTCTAATTCTCCTGCTGATTGAAATTACTTTATGTGCTTTGGCAAATACTTTCTTCCAATACTAAGAAATAATTATTATGTGCTTTGGAGTTTTGTTCTTATAGAAATATATGTTATAAAGTGGTTGAAATTATGTCTAAATTTTGTACGTTTGATGAAAATTTCTCTTATTTACTTAATTTCAAACGTTAAATTCTGATTATGGTCAACTAGTGCACTCATGTGATTTGTGATATAACATCTATTATGAGGGGTTTTTATGCTACAAAACAAAAAAAAAAAAAAACAAAGAAAAAGAAAAAAAAGGAGGAAAAGAAAGAAAAAAAGAATAATATAACTTTTTTCTACTCCAATGGTTTCGTGCTTAGTAACCAGTGGTCTTCATAAAAAAATGTCGACCTTTTCATCAAACGGTACTTGAATTATGAGTAATGCATTGCAAATTTAAATAAGTAAATTGTTGAGTAACCAGGGATCTTTATCCAACCAATGTCGATTCTTGCATAAAAAGGCAATTTTACATCTCAAATACAATTTTTGCTATTCACTTAAGGTTGAGGTGTTGAGTAACTGGCGACCTTCATAGCCAATGTCGGTTTTCGCGTCAAAAGGCCCTCTCATATCCTAAGTGACTAGTTCAACATTACAAAATTTCCTAAGAAAAATGAAATTGATCATAAACATGTGATGCTCTTTGATTGATCGTATGACTTCATTTACATGTGAAATCCGATATGGTGAAGAAATTAAGTTGAATTTGTTTAATTGTAATATAATTCCTTCTCCTTTACTTGATATTATGAGTATTAAAGACAAGACAATAAATTGCATAATGGTTATTTACTCGGTCTTGAGGAAATACATTTTAGAATGCACATATGTGATTTCAATGATTGAATCATTTGTTGATCTCGCATTTTTCAAATAATTCGAGGACAAGCTATGATTTAATTGTGGGGAAATTGACGAATGTCAAAATTATGCTTCTAAGTTGTTTGTTTTAGTGTGAATCTGACTCATTTTGTATATTTTTCATTCGAATTTAGAATTTTAAGGACTACAATAATTTGAGCAGATTGACACACAAGCTTTTGAAATTTTTGCAGGCTGAGGACATTCAAACAGATTGGATCAGTTGGAGCACGGCCTTTCTCATTAAAAAGGAAAAGAGGAGAAGCATCATTGTGTTCTAGCAGAATTAGATGGTTAGATATCTCCCTAGATCATTAATTCAAATGGAAAAGGAGGCCTTTTAATTTGATTTAGTAAATTTTCTTTTAAAAATTGTTGCAAAAAGAGACAGATCAAAATCAGACCTTCTTTCTTTTCCTCAAACATTTTCTTCCCCTAGTTTACACCTTTAAGCTTCAGAATATTTGATTTTTTTGTTTCACAACCCATTTGAAGGTCACACTCCCACACTGGGGCAATTTTTTCATAATTTCATCCCACATTGGGGCAAATATTTGTGTTTAAAAAAAGAGAAAAAAAAAAGTGATGCCAAAAAGAAAGCCCAAAAGCAAATAGTAAAACTAGGGCAAATATTTTAAGGAAAAAAAAAAGAGAGAAGAAGAAGAACCCCGAAAGACAATGGCAAAGTTGGGATGGAAAAATATGAAAAAAAGAGAAAAGGTTGAAAACTGCCAAAATCGGGGCAAATGTTTTGCAAATGAGACCTCAAGTTGTTTAAACCTTTCATGAATTCTGCATTCCAGCCTCAACTCTTCCAGCACATTACCCACTCCATTTTAAAAGCCGAGAATGTTATCGGCCTCCGTCTTCATTTTGTGATGATTTTTGAAATGAAAATTTACAAATCAAATGTGGTAGATGATGTTAATAGGTCTATCCCGAATCATCAAGGGAAGGTCACCTTACTGACCAAAGGTTTTTCAAATATTT
This sequence comes from Mitragyna speciosa, assembly GCA_024721245.1. NCBI lineage: Eukaryota > Viridiplantae > Streptophyta > Magnoliopsida > Gentianales > Rubiaceae > Mitragyna > Mitragyna speciosa. Next base: position 14,138,793 of record CM045561.1, read on the forward strand.
GTCTATCTTAATAAAAAGGGGATGACTATCTAAAATCTAGATGTCACTATTCATTGCTCCCTGGAAAGTGATAATTCAGAAAGCACTGCAATTGGGTCAAGGTGACAGTTGGAATTTCATAGGTGCGAAAGTCAGTATACCGATATGAAATTCATTTAGAAGTTGGTGACTACAATTGTTTGTGTTAGTGTATGCCCTAAAACTAAGTTGATTTTTGGGATTTTTATTACGCTTATTTCGTGTTATACTTATATATGTGGCATTTTCTTTGTCATTTAATACTTGTTATTTATATATGACTTGTTTATTTGATAAAGTCCATAGAATATTAACTGTATATAAGAGATTATAAGAGTTACAATGATGAGACTCTTATTACACATAAAGTTATATTCTTAAATATCCCTAGTCATAGTATTAATGAGATTGGACATCATTAATTAGGGAAGACTTGTGACAGCCCCACCTTACCCAGAGGCGCACCAAAGGGCTTAGCGGACTGCCTGCCTAACTCTCGCTAGGACTCAAGACAAGCACTCACTTGGAACATCCAAGCATAGATGACCCAAAATAAAATACTTTCATATAATTTAACTTAAAAGTACAAGTATCACCAAGAAATTTACATGCCAAAATGTACATCTTACTTACAAGGATAGCCCAAACAGTTTGGCTATTACAATATATAAAACTTCTACTATATCCAAAACCAGTCGTTCCAGCTTTAATATTACAGGAAACCTGGGTAAAGGAAAACAAATAAAAGGGATGAGCTATAATAGCCCAGTGAGTGCTCAAACATGCAACCATACCAGGAATCTATTATTTTATTGAATAAAAATAATTGACAAGTTAATTAAATAGAGTATGAACAATTTAATTAACAAGTAGTCAATGGCAGATACAGGGCTCAACTACGGGAGCAAGCTCAACCGCAGGAAGAGCAAGTACCAATTATGTAACCATGACGTTAGAACTGAGATAATAGCTTAGGTCCTCGCCAAGGGTCATACCAGTATTAACAAGCAAGTACCCTAACCACCATTCACCTTATAACCTCCGTACAGGCTACCACATCCAGGGAGTAATCTCGACCTTGGAGGGCCAACAAGCAAGCAAGAAAGTTCAATCCGGAGTTGGCCTCTTTGAGGATTCACAACTCAAGGGAAAGAACAACACGCCCTAAAACACCCAGCACCTTATATCCTCCCACGCACGACCGGGTTGACTAACCGTGAAGTAACGGTGAACTTAGTCACGGAAGTCTCAAGCACAAATAACACGTTGGATCACAAAAGCACGTAACACATTGCGAAATAGATGTGATAAAGGACACATCTTTCCTCAAGTAACACATGTCATAAAATAACAATTTCAAGCATAACAAAATATTTCATGCATCATGCACACATAGAGACACTCACCTGGAATGCCTAGGAAAATATTTCGTAAAATGGTTGAGACTCGCTTTCAGGTCTTGAAATTCAAAAGAAATAATCTAATGAAAACCCGATTAAAACCCTAAGAAAATTAGTAAGAAAGTTTAGGAAATAACCCAATTATTTTTAGGGTTTAGGTTCTAGGGTTTTTAGAGTTTAGGGTTTTACCCTAGGGTTTAGGGTTTTCATTTTAGGGTTTTCTTGTTCTAGGAAAATTTAATTTGTTTCTAGATCATTTTCTAAAAATTTCTGCACACCAAACTCCTAAATTTAACATATTCTAGTTTAGAAATTTCATCTATCATTTTTTCCTTTTTTATTTCTACCGAAATTTCGGCAGCATCTCCCCTTAAAATCGGACTAACCCAAATTTTTTTCCTGCAAGAAATCAACCAACCAATCCAATTTCCAACAAGTTCTATGGCTTCCATGTTTAAATCAAACTCAATTTCACTCAAAATTCCACTCAAATTCAAGATTTCAAGTCCAAGTTTCTTCAACCATTCAACACATAATACAAATTATTTCAAGGTTTAAATGCTATCTACTAATCTATCTAACCAAGAGAACACTTTAATTAACAAGTAAAATTTCATTTCAAACTTAAATCTTCAAGTTCTAATAACAAGTATCTAGTATTAAACTTGTACAAAAGGCTAATTAAAACTTAAAATTAATAGCAAAAGTTCATAGTAGGTTACCTCAAACAAACTTAGATCTTTGCTTAGGAAGAAGAAAAGCTCACTTTCTATGGTAGAGTTGTCCAAAATTTGGAGAGAAAGCTTCAAGAAAATGAGAGCAAAAGAGAGGAAAAGAGAGAATAGGGAGGGCTGGCCAAGAGAAGAAAGAAAAGAGAAAAAAAAGGCCAAGAAAATAGAAAATAAATAAAGAGAAAAGTGGGAAAAAGAGTGACCAATTATAACAAGACAAGAGTTATCCTAGGGTTTATGCTTTTAATGTAATAGTTACTAACTTGGTTAAATTTGATATTTTTAATCACTTATCTCCTAGTAATTAGCAAACTTTATGGCACAAATTTTGAAGCAAAAGAGAAAAGAATAGGGAGAGTGAGGGCCGGCCATAGAGAGGAAGAAAATCAAGTGAATAAGTGAAATTTTTAAGTCAATTTTTGAACTAAAGCTCAATTGGTCAAAAGACTAGAAAATGGTAGAATTAGTTAGTCAAAATTAAACACTATTATAAACTAATGGTCCAATAAAATTAATCCAAATTGGGTACTTAGGTGTCCCACTTAATAATGAAGAATCTTATTTACTTAACCTAATTAACTTAAGAAATCTTCCAACTAATAAATCAAGGATTAATACTAAACTCCAAATAAAAGAATTTCTCTTTTAAGTGCATTTTCGGTTTTCTCTTTTTTTTTCTCTATTTTTATTATTTTTATTTTTTTCTACTAATGGACATGCATGAATTAAATAGTTCTTGTATGAATTTCTAGGGTGTTACAAGACTAACACATACTTTGCCTCTACTTAAGGTAAGTAGTAGTTGATCTCATCAACTATGGTGTGTGTGACACCTAAACTGGTATGTGGATGCTTGTTAGAGAACAAGTTCATTGGATTGATCCGCCAAGAGTTACTATTCATAGTGCAAATGAATTATACTCTTAATGGCAATGGTATAAGTGATCCTTAAACTTGAGATTACCATGGTATCTTGAGTGTGGATTGCTATGCTTTGAATCTATTGCTCGGTGTTGGTAAAAAAGTAGCCCGTACGATAGAGATTGGGTACAGTATGAAGCATGGAAGGATAGTGAGTAATCAAAATAGGATTCACCACTCCTTATTATAGGAGAGTGTATCCTGGATTGGCCACTTGTTGAAATATGACTTAAAGAATCTTTTGCGCAAAAGTAAAAGTATGACTTGAAAGAGTTTCAAGGTTATACTTTTATGGAAAGTTATATTTCGAGAACGAAGAAATTGCTAATTAATCATTTAAAGAGTAAGCATTACACTCTTGGACTAATTGGGATATAGTGTGGTGAAAGGATATTAATTACACAGTAACATTGTCATTGATAGGTGTAGTCTACCATATGACTTTCCTATTCACTTGGGTGGTCATGATGCATTGCTAAGATGCCACTCATTATCTATAAGTGTAAATTAATTAATTAGTGAATTAATGATAAATTAAAGTGTTTAATTTATCTAGCTCTTAATTAATTAATTAATAAGTCATAATTTGTACTTCTCAAGATAAAATTTAAAGAGATAAAAATTGAGAGAGGCGTGTTTTTCTCCCAAGAAAAATGCCACACCCTCTTTTCCCTAAGGGCTAGGGTTTCATCTTCTTCTTTCTTCTTGTTCTTGTGTTCTTCATAATCATTCAAGGGAGCTAGCACTCAAAAGCCAAGGCAAGCAAGCCCAAAGGTTCCTAATGATCGTGTTCGTGTGGATACCATTGGAGGCTCGACACTTGGAGGGCTTTTCATGGTAGATCATGTGACTAGCCCCACCTTACCCTAAGGCGTATCAAAGGGCTTAGCGGACTGCCTGCCTAGCTCTCGCCAGGACTCGGGTGAAGCACGCACTAGAATCCATGAAACAATTGACATTCTATAGAAAACTCGTAAATACATTCATATGATTCAAACTTAAGAGTAAAGGTACCATTTAAGTAGTTTACATCATAAACATCTAACTAATATAGTAAAACCTCAAACATCCTTTTCTAGCAAAATCCTACCAAGATCTACCCTTGAATCCTCACCACCAGCTTTAATAATAGGAGCCTGTTTAAGGAGAACAAATAAAAGAGGTGAGCTCCACACATGCAAACACATAGGTAGACAATTAGAAAAAAATAAATAAATAGATAACATGTGCCATAAAATAATATAAGAACAAGTTAAGTAAACAATTAATCAAATAAGAAAGGATACATCTCAACCACGGGAGCAAGCTCAACGGCGGGAATATTGGGTACATAATCATGTGGCAATAATGTTTGGACCAATAGAGAAAACTAGGTGCTTGCCAATGATCAGGTAGATATCAGATAACAGTACCCATAACCACCCATGCACCTTTACCTCCTCAATACCTCCACTCCAGGGTGAGATCTCAACCCTGGAGGGAAAAACAGTTTGTTCAATCCAGAGTTGGCCTCTTTGAGGAATCTCAACTCAGAGGAAAGAACACAAGTCCCTAATTCCCAAGCACCTTATATCCTCCTCAATACCAGTAAGACTAACCGTGGTGTAACTGGTGAAGTAAGTCTAGCTCGAAGGCTCAGTTCAGTTGAAAGTACACAAACAAATATATTCACATCTGAGAGAAGTTATGCATGTAACAAATTGCGGGGTAGATGTGATAAGGTACACATCTTACCCTTATATAGCACATTGTAGTAGCTAACAAGTATCAAGCATAAAATGGGATTAAGAATTAAACATGCATCAGGTGCACACAAGGAAACACTCACCTGAAAATTTCAAGAAAGTTCCTTGTAAAACATGCGAGGTTCAGACTCGGATCCTCAAATAGGTAGGATTTGAGTTGAAGAAGAGTGGATGATTAGTCCCTTAAGAACCTTCAACTTTGAGCAAGACTTGAGCTTGAAACTTGGAGAGAATTTGTTGAAATTTGAGGGGATTTCTTTTCTAGTTAGGTCTAGCTTTTGGGGAAATATTAAGTTAGTCTTTTAAGTGTTTAAAATGGTTGAAATTGAAGAGTGTTTTGGGCAATATGGTGGCCGGCCAAGAGGAGAAAAATGCAAGGAAATTTGTGCCAAAAAAAATTGAAAAGAATTGGTAAAAGTGAAAGCCAATAATAGGTGGCCATTCATGGTGCTAGGTGGCATAATCTTCCAAATTTCTAAGTAATAGGTGACCTTACTTTTCTAAATATCTAAACTTGGTTGGTAAAATTTAACTGGTGTAATTTTCCTATGATTATCATTAAACATGTTATAATAATAATTCAAGAAATCAAATTGAAAAAGAAAATCATACAATAACAACTAGTAAGAAAATTTTTACAATTAACATTCATAACATAGAAACTAAGTGGTTTTAAGCTTTTAGGGTTTTACAGATCAACACCTTCATTGAATATGATCTTGCCCTTTGAAGCATAGAAACCTTTTATGCATGAGGTATTTGTGATAAACACCCTTTAATTGTATAGATTACATCAAAGAGATCCATGGCTAAGATAATAAATTTTTAAAATTTTCCGCTGTGTTACTCCCCTTATTACCTTACAGTTTGAGGTTCTCCTTCTGTATTGATCATTTTGTGGTAAATCTCATAATTCAAATGAGAATGACATCCCAAGATCAAAAGGCATCTTTTCAAAGTCAATTTTGAAAAATGTTTATTTAACTGTATTTTACTCATTTATTCTTTATGTCTTTTTAGTTGTTCATTGTACAAAAGTTTTTTTTTTTTTAATTTAGGGCATGTGAGATGTTTTTGTATAAAAATGAATAGTGATGGTTACTTTCATTGAATTCAAGTGAATTCAAAAGCAATCCTAAATTGATTAGAAAGCTGAAACATACTTAGTTGGAAAGACTATTTGGGGGATTTGATCTAAACTCTGAACTAAAATCAACATATGTGCCAACATAGTTGTAATTGTAGTTATTTTCTCTTTTGCAGGTGTGATCACATTATCATCATTTGAAGCCTTCATCAGAAATGAAAACTGGGGCAAATTTTTTGAGAAAAATTTGGTTTCAAAAATCGATTTTGATGCTTTATGCTTGAACACATTTTGGAAGGAACTGACTTCAAATTTATACTAAGGCAAATTTTAAGGGATTGACTTCAAATGGAATTCACCTAATTTACACTGGGGCAAATTTTTTTTTTTAAAGAAAGCTTTTTAACTTCAAAATGATCTTGATACATTATGTACAATACCCCGTATTTTTATATATTTATTTTTACAATAATTGTGAAATTTAATTATTTTATTTTATTTACTTATTTGTAACATTTCCTATCGTTATGATTTTAGTAGGACTCCGTAATAGAATATTCTAGATAAATTTGATATACGTTTATCGTTATAGTAGTTGTTGTTGAGAAGGAATTGGGAAACTTCATCCTCATCAGAATCATCTAAGCATTATCATTATATCTACCTTAGAACCAAACGTATGATTAAAATTTCTTGCAAATTTAGAATAGAGTGAGAGGGAGTATAGAGTAGAGAGAACATCTGCATTCAAGGAAGGAGTTGTGGAATACCAAGATAAGCAAGCAACCGTAGAAGGGGAGACTGTGAGTTAAGGTATTCTTCTAGACTTCATTAGTAAATCAAGAGTTTTATGGTTGGGATTATAAACTGGAAATTTTAACTTGTAGTTCTGTGGCCATGTCTTGAAAAGTTAGTTTGTGTGTTTAAGAGATTAAAAAGATGAAATATGTTGGGTTTCTATGGTAAAAGTTTAAAGAAACAGCGGGGCTACATGTTTCATTGAGCTGTGATTCAAACAAATTTGTAACTATTTTTATAATTATTATTTTTATATGAAAATTTTTAATTTGGTACCTCTGTGTGTCTATAATATGTGTACAAAATTTCAGTTTAAAATTCATTGTGTAAGTTGAGTTATGATATTTTTATTGTAACTAATCCAGTTTGATAGAATATCATGTTAAAATGAGATTTTAATCAAGAAACGAATTTACTTAATTTTAATTACCAAGAAATATTTTTGGTAATGTTTTAAAAGTGTTTTGAAGTCAGATAAAGATATTTTAAAGTTTTTTTTGGACGTGATAAACTTTTTTTCATTGAATTAAAAGGTTGGTTCCAAATCTGTCAAAAACATAGAGATTTGGTTAAGAAGCAAAACTCACGATTTTCTTTGGATAATATTTTCAAATAAAATCATGAACTTAAAATAGTATGAATGTAGTATGATTCTAGAGATTTTGGAGAATTTTTAACGTGTTTTAACAGTTGTTTTCTTAAAAGATTTTCGTTTTACAAATCTGAAAATTTGACTTTGCAGGCCGATTTAACACTAATGTTTAGAAAATCATAACTTTTGACAGAGACCTTTTTTATATGAAATTAATTCTGATCGGATTTCAAACCATGTAGTTTATGTAGTAAAATTTTCAAATGCATTTGAAATTCTTGGAAATAGTTATGATTTTTCAAAATCGAGTTGAAAATCAACCTGAGACAGATTACTGTCTGAGGTTCAAGTCAGATTTTGAGAACCAAGGTTACAGATTTTCGAAATCTTGTCTTCATGAAAGTTTCTGGGTTCTGAATCTAGTTTCTAACAGTATTTTTATATTTTAAATCTGATAATTTTATAGTAACATAAATATATTTTTCTGAGACAATGACATTATGAAAATTTACTTCAAAGTTATGAGTTCATACAAAAAAATCAAGGACATTGTCATTAAAATACAAGGGTAGATTGCAGTATATTAATGGGACTTTTAGTTGATGTAAGTTTATTTATTGCATGTTTTCTAGGTTAGAAATCTTAATAGCTCGAGAAGGAATTTTTGTGAAGTTTAAGGTGAGTGACTCTTCTTGTCCTTGTGTTTTGAAATAAATTGCAATTTTCATAAAGTCAAATGTTATTTTATGTATATGAAAATTTGGATTACATATGATATGTTCAAAAAATTTGAAAGTATCAATGCTATGTATGCTTATGTTATGTAACCCAAGCCACTCAAGTATGATCATGACCAAAACTCGGCAGGACAACGTCCCCATCCGTTCGACCCTTGTCTAGTGGTGGTTAAACACTAGGTCATCTGTTCGACCCTTGTCTAGTGGAGGTTAAACACTAGGCCATATCCATTAGACGTTTCCCTAATAGGAGTTAAACACTAGGCTGTGTACACAGAGATCGATGAATGCATGATCCTCTATTTGAGTAATGACCTAAACCTATGCATGAAATGTGGTTATCAAGTTTTGAATACGAGTTTAAGAAAGTATGATTGCAAATCATGTATGTTCATGTGAATGTTTTAAAAGTTTTTTTTTTTATAAATTTGAGTTTTGTGAAAATGTATGTATATATGTAACATATGTGATCCGACAAGGATGGGTGGAGCTACTTGCTGAGCATAGCCATGCTCAACCCATGTTCTTAACTTTTTTAGCAAATGATCTTCATGAGTATGAATTGGTATATGTGGAAGGTGATAGAGATGGGAATGAGTAAGAAGGGCCGCAAGTGAGGCATTTTAGTTTAAAACTTTAGAATATTATTGATTTTTTTTGTAATAAGTGGTGCTAGACCATAACGTAGGCTAGTTTGATAACGTTTAATATACCATGGTATGTTTTGGATTTTGTTTAAGTTTCTTGTGTAATCAAATAATTTTTGGAGGTTTAAAGTTTATTTGCAAATTTTCATATTTCGTGGTATAGCAAAAGCAAAGATGCCTTGTGAGATTTGAGAAGTTTACTTTTCGAGTCTCGCGGCATGTTATGTTCCAAGTCATGATGGATTTGGGGCGTGACATTATGTCTCAAGCAAGATTTTAGAAAGACTGATTTACAACGAGTAAATTTTTTAAAAGAATGATTTCAAATAGATTTTGGTGTTTTTACACAGGGCCAAATTTTGAAATAGGCATTTTTCAATATTAGTTAGAAACTAGTACTAGGGAAAAAAATGGAAAAAAGAAAAAAAAAGAGAGAAAAAAGAGAAAAATCAGTTTTTGAGTTAATTTGAATACTATGTTTAGCATTTGTTTAAATTTCTCTGTGTCTTGCATTTCTAAATGCATTTATTTTTTCCAGCAGCCTAGGCACCGCTTTCTGCATTTAGTTTATGAATTTATTTTTCCAGTAGCCTGGGCAACGCTTTTTGCATTTAGTTTAAGAATTTATTTTGTCCAACAGCCTAGGCACCGCTTTCTGCATTTACTTTATGAATTTATTTTGTCTAGCAGCCTGGATATTGCTTTCTGCATTTAATTTATGAATTTATTTTGTCCAGCAGCCTGGCCACTTTTTGCATTTTTAGTTATGAATTTATTTTGTCTAGCAGCTTGGGCACACTTTCCGCATTTAGTTTATGAGTTTATTTTGTCCAGTAGCCTGGACCCACTTTCTATCCATTTTAGTCTGGCAGCCCAGACTCTTCATTTACTTTATGAATTTATTTTGTCCAGCAGCCCTAAACTCGCTTTTGTCTAGCATCCCAGACTTCGCGTTTTAGTTTATGAATTTATTTTGTCCAGCAGCCTGGACCCGCTTTCTGTTCATTTTAGTTTGGAAGCCCAAACTTTGCATTTTATTTTATCCTGGCAGCCCAGGATCGTTGCATTTATTTTGTCCAACAGCCTGGACCTGCTTTTTGTTCATTTTAGTCTAGCAGCCCAGACTATGCATCTTATTTTATCCTGGCAGCCTAGAATCATTGCATTTATTGTCTAGCAGTCTGGACCCGCTTTCTGTTCATTTTAATCTGGCAACCCCAGACTCTGCATTTATTTTATGAATTTATTTTTTCTAGCAGCCTGGACCCGCTTTCTGTTCATTTTAGTCTGGCAGCCTAGACTCTACATTTGTTTTCATGAATTTATTTTGTCCAGCAGTCTGGACCCGTTTTCTGTCTATTTTAGTCTGGCAGTCCAGACTTTGCATTCAGTTTATGAATTATTTTGTCTAGTAGCCTGGACTCGCTTTCTGCATTTACTTTATGAAATTATTTTGTCCAGCAGCCTAGACACGCTTTCTGCATTTAGTTTATACGTTTATTGTCTAATAGCCTGGATCGCTTTAGGTTATTTTAGTTTAGCAATTCAAATGTTGCATTTCTTTCTTTATTTTGATCACAAGTTTTGAAAAAGTTTGAATTCTTGTGTTATCATTTACAATTGTGTTTCGCATCCACAGCTCACTTGCATTTGAATTACGTTTGACTTGATTCTCTTTACCAGGATACGTCGGCAGCTCCTAGAGAGCTCAGTCGCATGTTTTTCTATGATCAGTTGTTCATCGATTTACATCTCATCACATTCTCTTACTATGCATGTTCAGATGTTTTAGTTTATAGTGATATATTTTTTCTGTTCTTTTCTTTCACATCTAGGTGAAAAAAAGAAGAAGAAAGAAAACCTTGTTTGCAAAGATTGATTCCAAAATTCATACTGGGGAAAATTTTTAAAAGAAAATTTTGGATTTCAAAGTGATTTTGATGCTTTATACTTTAGGCAGAATTTTAGAGAGACTGATTTATATTGAGGCAAATTTTTAGAAGGATTTGATTTCAAATGGGTTTTGATACTTGATGTCAGGCCAATTTTGATCGGAATGATCTTAAGTTGGTTAGATCACTGAGACAAATTTAGAAAAATTGATTTTAAATTGACAATGGTGATCATTGAGTAAAAGGGGATTCATACTTGATGCAAGTGCAGATACTGGGGCAAATAAAAATTAAAAAAAAAATCAAATGGATTTGTGGACCACTTTCAACATTTTAATATTTTTCATGTATTTGTCCAGCAAACTGGACGTTTTAATTGGCTAGCCCCATACACGGGGGGAGGGGGTGCCACTCTCAATTTTTATTAGATAAAAGTGATTATTACAAATGATATAAAATAACAACTTAAGAATAAAAATAAAGAAGGAGTACTACTCCCTTTACAAACACATTAAAAACTTAATTTTCTTTGAAAACAAAAGGAAGGGAGACCCATTTTATCTAATCGGACTGTACCTCGTACTTCTTTAGGGAGCTCTCTAAAAGAATCAAATAATCAAAAGGCCATCATTTGACAAAATATCAGCTGGTTTATTTGCCTGTCTAGAACAATGCATAAAACTAGAGCAAAACCTGCAAAGTTTTTCAATCTTTGCAACAAGATAGCTAATAGACCATGGACAAGAGAAAGAACTTGTTAAAATTTTAATCAGTACCATGCATCAGACTCCACACTAAAATTCACAATACCTTTGGAGCAATATAATTCCATTCCAAAGAGTAAAGCTTTGCACTCAGCCTCCAACTAGATCCATGTCCAAGGTTAATTGCAAAACCAAAGACACAATTTCCCTTCACATCTCTTAAAATCCCACCCCCATTACACAACCCTGGGTTACCTTTTGAACACCCATCTGTATTCAACTTAAAACCTTCCACTGGAAAAGTCCATTTCACCAACTCCCCTCACCTTTGCCACCTTTTTCCTCAAAACTGAATAAAATTCAGCCCAAGAAGCCTCTGACACTTTGCACTGAAATTTTGTTTCAAAAGCTAATTTGATATCAGCAAAAATTCTCTACACAATCACAAACCAAGAAAGCAATTTTCCTAAATAAAGCCATTCATTCCTCATTTTCCAAATATGCCACACTATCAAAAGAGGGGTAACGTGATGGATGTAGTCTAGAAAACCATTGTTGGATGGTAGTAGCCACCATTTCACCAATTTACCTCTAATTGGAAAATCCAAATTATGCACCCCAACTGGAGCAAAAAAAAAAAAAAACAAACAAATCAATCTTGCAGCTTTCTTAGAACTAAAAACATGCTCCAAAGTCTCACTTGAAGGAGAGGGGCAACAAAAGCATCGAGAGGGCCCATGAACACCAAACTTCTCAAGCACATTGATTTGTTGGCTGCTTTTCAACATGAGAAAAAAAAATCTTTCTTTTTCATGCATGTCCAGCAAACTGGACCTTCACATTTAATTTTATTGCATTTATCCCAGCAAACTGGGTGCATGTCTAGCAATCTGGACTTTAACGTTCAATTTCATTGCATTCATCCCAGCAAACAGGGTGCATGTCCAACAATCTAGGACCTTCACGTTTTATTTTCCTTGCATTCACACCAGCAAACTAGGTGCATGTCCAGCAAACTGGACCTTCATGTTTATTTTTCAAGTTTGGCAAACCAAACTTTGCACTGCATCTCACCCCAGCAAACTGGGTGAATGTCCAGCAAATTGGACCTTCATGTTTAATTTTCTTGCATTCACTCCAGCAAACTAGAGTTGCATTTGTCCAGCAAACTGGATGTTTCATATTTAATTTTTTTGCATTTCATCAATCCTAGCAAACTAGGATCACACATCTATCCAGCAAACTGGACTTTTCATATTTTAGTTTATTTTCCAAGTCGAGCAACCCAAACTTTTCACTTCCGTTATATGAACTATGTTTGACCAGATTCCTTTCACCGGGATACGTAAGCAGCCCCTAGAGAGCTCGATCATATTTTTCTATGTATTCACTTGTTTGTCTTTCATTTAGATGTTTGCCTCGGTCTGCACTTCCATTTATTTTCACATTGAGGTAAGTCAAAATTTGGTATTGTCTACGTCTTTGTCTGAAATCTCTAGGAGATTCTAAACAAAGAAGGGCAAGCTGTAGACACCAAATTTTGACACATTGCTCGTTTTCTAACATTGGGGGACCTTTTCATACTATTTGGAGTCAAATCCTGATTTTTGGGTAAAAATGAGAAAGTCAATAATTGTGGAGGGCAGAATAGTAATTTTTTAATTGTAAATATTTTTCATTAGTTTTGGGGGGTTTAAATTCACTTTTTTGTACTTTTATACACATTTTTAATTTTTTGTGATTTTTTTAGACTTAACTTGTGACAGCCCCACCTTACCCAGAGGCGCACCAAAGGGCTTAGCGGACTGCTTACCTAGCTCTCGCCAGGGCTCGAATCACGCACTCACGCAACCATCCAAGTGTACTTAACTCAAATTAAAATAAAATAAAATGGAATAAACTAAAATACACTCATATTATTTAACTTAAAGGTACAAGTAGCATCAAAAGCTTACATGTCATAATATACATGATTTTCACAAGGATAGCCTAAAACAGTTTGGCTATTGATTTTCACGAGGATAGCCTAAAACAGTTTGGCTATTACAATAACTAAGACATCTAGTATAATCAAAATCAGTCAATCCAGTTTTAATTGTTTAGGAAACCTGGGTAAAGGAAAACAAATAAAAGGAATGAGCTATAATAGCCCAGTGAATGCCCAAGTCATGCAACCATATCAAGATCTCATTATCTTATTGAATAAAATAATCGACAAATTAAATAAACAAGATATGAACAATTTAATTATCAAGTAGTCAAGGGCGGATACAAGGCTCAACTATGGGAGCAAGCTCAACTGCAGGAAAAGCAAGTACTGATCATGTAACCATGACGGTAGGACCGAGATAATAGCTCAGGTCTTTATCAAAGGACATGCTAGTTTTATCACGCAAGCCCTAACCACCGTTCACCTTATAACCTCCGTACAGGCTACCACATCCAGGGAGTAATCTCAACCTTGGAGGGCCAACACGCAAGAAAGTTCAATCCGGAGTTGGCCTCTTTGAGGATTCACAACTCAAAAGGGAAAGAACGTCACGCCCTAAAACACCCAGCACCTTATAACCTCCCAAGCCTGTCCGGGTTGAATATCTGTGAAGTAACGGTAAAGTTAGTCACGGAAGTCTCACGCACAAGTAACACGTTGAATAGTGAAAGCATATAACACATTACGGAATAGATGCGATAAAGTACACATCTTTCCTCAAGTAGCACATTTTCTCACGTAATATTTGCAAGTGTAACATAATATTTACAAGTGGAACATAACATTTAATGCATCATGCACACATAGAGACACTCACCTGGAATGCCTAAGAAAATATCTCGTAAAATGGTCGCGATGCGTTTTCGGACCCTGAAATTTAAAAGAAATAATATAATGAAAACCCGATTAAAACCCTAGTTAATTTAGTAAGAAGAAATTCAAGAAAAATACCCCACATATTTCTAGGGTTTTGGTTTTAGGGTTTCTAGGGTTTAGGGTTTAGGGTTTACTCATTCTAAGAAATTTTAATCTATCACTAGATCATTTTCTAAAAATTCCTACACTTCAATTTCCTTCAATTGAGCATATTCTAGGTTTAAAATCTCACTTGTCAATTTTTCTTCTTTTAATTCTAGCAAAATTTCGGCAACATTTCTCCTTAAAATCGGACTAACCCAAATTTTTTTCCTGCAAGAAAATTAGCCATCCAACCCAATTTCAACAAGTTCTACAACTTTTATGTTCAATTCAAGCTCAATTTCAATCAAGATTCCACTAAATTTCAAGAATTCTACTCCAAGAATCTTCAACCAAACAACCTATAACACATGAAATTTCAAGGTTTAAATGCTATTTACTAGTCTATCTAACCACAAGAATACTTTATCTAGCAAGTAAATCTCCAATTCAAACTAAGTTCTCCAAGTAGTAGCAACAAGAATCTAGGTTTAAGCTTGCATAAAAGACTAATTAAACTTGAAATTAGTAGGAAAAGTTCATAGTAGGTACCTTAAACAAGCTTAGAACTTTGCTTAGGAAGGAAAGAAGCTCACTTTCTATTGGTGGATTTGCCCAAAATTTGGAGAATAAGCTTCAAGAAGTTGAAAGCAAAATGAGAGGAAAAGAGAGATCAAGTTGGCCGGCCAAGAAGAAAGAAAAAGAGAGAGAAATAGGCTAGGGAAAATAGAAAAGAAATGGAGAAAAGGTGGGAAAAAGATTAACCAATAAAAACATAACAAGAATAAAGTTAGGGTTTAGTCTTTTAATGCATTAGGGGTTAACTTGGATTAATTTAATTGGTGGAACTCTTAACCTCTTTATCACCTAGTAATTAGTAATACCATGGCACAAATTATTAAAGCAAAAGAGAGGAAAATAGAGAGAGAAAGATCCGGCCATAAGGAGAGAAAAAGAAAAGAAAGAAATTCGGCCAAAAAGAAAATGAAAAGAAAGAAGAAATTTCGGCCAAGAGAAAAGAAAAAGAGAGAAGAAAATTCAGCCAAGAAAAATAAAATAAAGCAAGAAAATAAGTGAAATTTTTGAGTAAAATTGAGCTAAAATTCAAGTAGTCAAAAGACTAGAAAATAGTAGAATAAGCTAATCAAAATTTAAACACTAATATAAATTAAATGGTCCAAAAAAATTATTCCAAATTTGGTACTTAGGTGTCCTACTTAATAATGAAAAAAACTTCTTAGTGAATTAACCTAATTAACTTAAGAAATCTTCCAACTAATAAATCAAGGATTAACACTTAACCCTAAATAAAAGAATGTCTCTTGTAAGGGCATTTTCTAGGGTGTTACATAACTGATATTTTCTATATATATTGACAGTACAGGGGCAAAATAGTAATTTTGCCTCCTGAATATTTTTTTTTTTACCATCTTTGGGTCCCAAATTCATTTTTAGCTTTTTAAGCATGTTTTTAAGTTTTAATAACCTTTTTCTGGGTGAATTGCTATTAATAAATTTATTATTTAGGTTTTTCTTAATTTTTTTATTTTTTGTGTTTTTGGGAGAGAACATAGATTTTAATTTTTTGGTAGGGGAAAAGTTGTAATTTTGATTTTCAAGGGCGTTTTGGTCTTTTATTCATTTCTTGGAAGATAATTCTTTTGTTGCACTATAAATACTTCCACTTAGGGGTTAAAAGGAAGGGATTTAAAAAGAGACAAAAAAAAAAAGAAAAAAGCTTAGAGAGATTTTTTAGTTTTAGTTTTTAGTTTTATCTATTACATCAAGAACACCTACTAGGTTTTAGTGTATCTTCAAGCCCACACCTAAAACACCTAGAACACACACTAGCACATCTTCAAGTCCACACCTAGAACACCTAGAACACATACTAGTACATCTTCAAACTTGTACCTAGAACATCAAGAATACACACTTCTCCAAATCACACACACTACACACACTCACACTCTCTCACACACACTACACACTCACACTGCTATCAGTGAACTTTTAAGTTTATATATTAAGCATAGAATTGATAATTTGTATGAATTAAAAAAGATAAGGGAAAATCTAGACTACATAAAAGAAAATAGTTCGGTATAACAATTAAAGATACTACCCAGTAAAAAGGATGTTAGAAAAATTTTAGATAACATGGCTCCAAAACAAATAGAATTAGAAACAAAGAAAATATGAGATAATACTAAAGAAGAGTTAGTTAAAGCCAAAGAAATAATCGAAGAATCTCATAAAACTCAAAAAATATTAGCAAAATATTGCGAACAGATCTTAGGATATAAGATAGAATGAATAGCAATAATATATCTCAAATAATATTTCATATTTAGTAGTTAGATAGTTCTAATTTAGTAAGGCTAAAAGAATTAGTAACAAAGATCAGAGCAGAAATTAATCCCAGAAATAAGGAATTATTACAAAAAATAGAAAATTGGGCTTTAGAAAAGATAAATGAAATAGAAATCAATGACATAACAAAAGAAAGCATAGAACATGAAATAAATTAGGAAGGATATGGAATATTCTGGATAGAACCCTATAGTAATAAATATAAAGAATATCATGATCTATAGATAAGAAGGATATTTCTTACAAGTAAACAAATATATTATAGGATATGATATTTTATGTTTAAAAGTTAAGATAAAATATATTTTGTATGACAATTGTTTAAATATAATTCATAGTTGGTCAGAATATACAGAAGAATGAGTAATATAATCAAGCTTTAGATCGATTAGGAAAAAATTTAGATAAACCTGTAGGAATACTAGAAAAAAAGGAAATAGTATTTCTAGAACCTAATGTAGTAGGAGATAGAATAATAGTCAGACAAAATAATGTTATAATCTATATGTTAGAGATAGTTAATAATAAGCTAGACCAAATACTTAATAAAGAAGATCCAGTAGCTTTAGAACAAATAAATGGCAAAATAGACTTATTAAATAAATTTGTAACACCCTAGAAATTCATGCAAAACCATTTATTTTGTATCATGTCCATTAGGGGAAAAAAAAAAAAAAGGGGCCGAAATTATTCAAGAAAAACTAGGGAATTGATTTTCTATTTTTACTAGCATGTTGTACCCTTTCCTTTAAGAGTTGTACCTAGAATATCTTGCAAGATTTAAGTATAGGATAAATAATAAAAATCCCTTCTAATGAACATTAGCCAAGTGTAGTCTTCCATGGTAAGAAAGTCAAGATTTACTTTGTTCTCGTCTTGCTTTGATTGGTCAAACTTTTTTCCCAATTCTTTTAATTTCTTTTCTTCTTTACTTAGGCATTTTCTCTCTTTTCTTCTTCTCAAAAATCCGGCCCTCTCTTCTCTCTTTTCTCTCCATTTTCTTTCATTTTCTTGGAGCTTTTACTTCCATTTGATCACTTTTCATTCATAGAAATTAAGTTGATCTTCCTCCTAAGCACAAATCTTGCCTTATTCTAGGTATTTCCCAAGAACTTCTCTTCTTATTTTAAGTATAAATTCATAGTTTTGTAGCTTTTAAACCATGTCTTTAATGTTAAGTATGATTTATTTTAGCCAAGAAATATGCAGTTTTCTTCCATGAATATGAGATTTATGAACTTGTATGACTTGTAGATAGTGAATTAAACTTGAAATGGCATGATTTAGGTTTGATTTGGTTGAAGAACTTGGAGTAGTTTATGTGTTTTTGTGATGAATTTGAGTGAAATTGAAGTGAGTTTGATGTGAAATTGGTAGAACTACTTGAGATTGGGTTGTTGGATGTTTTTCTTGCAAGTTAAAAATTTTGGGTTAGTCTGATCATAGGGGAAGTGCTACTGAAATTTCAGTAAAACCTAAGAAATAAAAGTTATTAGGCTATGATTTAAGGCTTTATAAGCTGTAATTTAGTGATTTGAACGTGCAGAAATTTTCGTAGATTAGCTATTAGTGAATTGAACCTTTCCGAACAAAACCCTAAAAAGTTAGAAAACCCTAATGTTGAAAACCCTAAACCCTAGGGAAAAACCCTAAGCTCCAAAACCCTAGAAAGACTTAGGGTATATCTTGAATTTCCTTATGAAATTTCTTAGATTTTAGTCAGGTTTATTACGACTATTTCTCTTGAATTTTCAGGATCCGGAAGTGAGACCCAACCTTATCGCGAGATATTTTCTTAGGCTTCAGGTGAGTGTTCTTATGTGTACATGATGCATGAAATGCCATGTAATACTTGACATTATTGTTTTGATGCCTAAGATGAGATGTTAGACTTGACATGATTATCTAATGAAATATATTACTTGAGGAAAGACGTGTACTTTATCGCATCTATTCCGCAATGTGTTACATGCTTTCACTATCCAACGTGTTATTTGTGCATGTGACTTCCGTGGTTGAGTATGGGAGAGATATAAGGTGATGGGCATTATTCGGTGCGGGTTAATTTTCATATCTAAGTAAAGTCCTGAAAAAGGGCTAACTCATGCTTGAACTTTATGCATGACCTTGGACTTTCGTGGCTAACTTCACCGTTACTCCACGGTTAGTCAACTTGTTGAGTTTGGGGTGATATAAGGTGTTGTGGGTTATAGGTGCATGATATTCTTTACTATATGAGTTTCATTCCTTGAAGAGGGTAACTCTGGATTGAATTTTTCAAGTATCTCAGACCTGAGCTTTTACCTCGGTCCCGATATCCTTGTTATCTTGATCATGATCGATACTCCTGCGGTTGAGCTTGCTCTCGTAGTGAGCCTGTATCCTGCCATTGATTTTACTACACTTCACATTGCTTGTTCATCATTTATTAAATTTGTTAATTATTATCCTTAAAGGTTTATTTGTTATTGGTATACTGCATGACTTGAGCACTCACTGGGCTGTTATAGCTCATCCCGTTCATTTGTTTTCTTTAACCAGGTTTTCCAAAATACTAAAGCTGAAAAAGCTGATTTTGGACCTATTACATGTTTTGTTTAATATATCTAGACAGCCCAAATGTGTAGGCTTTTATTGTAAATATTATTTATATTTTGGGTTGTAAAACTCTTGTGATATTTATACTTTCAAGTAAATTTTATGAATGTATTTCTTTATGGATGCATTTTTTTTTGGGTTAAGTGCGCTTGGACGTTTGAGCGAGTGCGTGATTCGAGTCCTGGCGAGAGCTAGGCAGGCAGTCTGCTATGCCCTTTGGTGCGCCTCTTGGTAAGGTGGGGCTGTCACAGGTGGTATCAGAGCTTAGGATTGAATCCTGTCTCTTGTGCTAGTCTTGTTTGGGTATCGGGTCGGAAATTTGGGTTGAGTTAATTACTCTTGAGCCTAATCAACCTGAGTGTGAGAAATAAGATCCGAATTTCTGCACCCGGATGCTATTGTGAATATGCTTGAGCATGGGCTTAGGTTGCTTTTAAGCTTGATATCTGAGTGTAATATTTAAGTATTATTTATTATTAAGTACTTTTGGGATAGACCTAATGGATTTATTATTTAAACATGTAGGTATGTCAGAGAGCGGTTGAGGTGAGGGATCACGGGCATCACAGCCAGCCGATGTGGCCCCGACCCAGCATGAGCATCGTAGACGATCGATAGTTCGTTACCGTGAGGGACCGGGTTATCCCTACTGTACATTTCCCCCGGCTCGCCGAGTACGACCAGCATGTGGGTGTTGGAGGACATATTCCTATCCCGATCATGTCGTGCTTTCATTGATAGAGGATAGCAGACGTATTGAGCGTGAGAGTTGTAAGGTAATAAGGGGAGTAACGCAGCGGAAAATTTAAAAATTTATTACCTTAGCCATGGATCTCTTTGATGTAATCTATACGATTAAAGGGTGTTTAGCACAAATACCTCAAGCATAGAAGGTTTCTATGCTTCAAAGGGCAAGATCCTATTCGATGAAGGTGTTGATCTACCATGAAAAGCCCTCCAAGTGTCGAGCCTCCAACGGTATCCACACGAACATGATCTTTAGGAACCTTTGGGCTTGCTTGCCTTGCCTTTTGAGTGCTAGCTCCCTTGAATGATTCATGAAGAACACAAGAAGAAGAAAGAAGTTGAAAACCCTAACAATTAGGGATGGAGGTGTGGCGTTTTTCTTGGAGAGAAAAACGCCACCAAGCTCTCAATTTTTCTCTCTCTAAATTTTGTGTTATGTTTCATCAATCTTCAAGAGTCAAGGCATGGACTTATTTATAGATGTAGTATCCTAGTCTTTAAGGAAACAAGAGCAATTGGAAACCAAGAAGGTTTAGGAAGCTTACCTTAAGCTAATCCTATTCCTTTAGGAAACCAATTCCAAAAGGAAACCAAATAGCTTCTTAATTCCTTTTAGGAAACTAATTTCCATCAAGACTTAGAATATTTATAATTAAGTCCTTTAAGTTAATTTATCACATAAATTAACCCCATAAGTATCATATACTTATCTTAATAACAATTTAACCCAAAGACCATGTTCTTATTGTGTGTGACCCATTAGGTTCCATTCACGTTGGCAATAAGTACAAATTATAACTCATTAATTAATTAATTAAGAGCCAGATAAATTAACACTTTAATTTATCATTAATTCACTAATTAATTAATTTGCACTTATAGATCATGAGTGGCGTCTAGCAATGCATCATGACCACCCAAGTGAATAGGAAAGTCATATGGTAGACTACACCTATCAATGACAATGTTACCGTGTAATTAATATCCTTTCACCACACTATATCCCAATTAGTCTAAGAGTGTAGTGCGCACTCTTTAAATGACTAATTAATGATTTCTTGTTCCCGAAATATAACTTTCATAAAAGTATAACCTTGAAACTCTTTCAAGTCATACTTTCACTTTTGCGCAAAAGATTCTTTAAGTCATATTTCAACAAGTGGCCAATTCCGGGATATACTCTCCTATAATAAGGAGTGGTGAATCCTATATCGATTACTCACTATCCTTCCATGCTTCATACTATACCCAATCTCTACCGTATGGGCTACTCTTTTACGAGCACCGAGCAATAGAGTCAAAGCATAGCAATCCACACTCAAGATACCATGGTAATCTCAAGTCTAAGGATCACTTACACCATTGCCATTAAGAGTATAATTCATAAGCACTATGAATAGTAACTCTTGGCGGATCAATCCAATGAACTTGTTCTCTAACAAGCATCCACATACCAGCTTAGGTGACACACACCGTAGTTGACGAGATCAACTACTACTTACCATAAGTAGAGGCAAAGTATGTGCTAGTCTTCCCATATTAATGATGTCCAATCTCATTAATACTACGACTAGGGATATTTAAGAATATAACTTAATGTGTAATAAGAGTCTCATCATTGTAACTCTTACAATCTCTTATACACAGTTAATATTCTATGGACTTTATCAAATAAACAAGTAATATTAATAACAAGTATTAAATGACAAAGAAAATGCCACATATATAAGTATAACACGAAATAAGCGTAATAAAAATCCCAAAAACCAACTTGGTTTTAGGGCATACACTAACAAGAGTGATATCTCCCGGGCCCGTGTTCACGAGTTGAGAGAGACAGTTAGAGTCCAGGCCCAGAGGATTAGAGAGATAGAGACTGCTGTTCAGGAGGAACAGCAGAGGACTGATACATTACGACGGCAGTACCAGGATGTACATGGTCGTCTCACACATGTGGTGCAGCATGTCCGGGATCACACTGGACATCTGATAGACGAGAGTGGCTTGATGGTAGAGCATGTACTAGGTGAGGTACAAGACATGGCTCAGCCTATGGGGCCAAGGGCAGGCCGTGCATTTACCTATGGAGGTCGAGGAGGCTCCGGGAGGTGAGCCTGAGAGGGAGCTCGGTGGGGACGTGAGCTCGGTGGGATCAGCTCACTTAGCATAGATCTTTAGATAGGAATATGTATAGAGTTTATACTTATTTTTTCTATGCTTGTAGTTATGTTATGTTTTGGTATATAAAACTTTTTGGACCTATGTATATCATGCTATGTTCTATATGTGGGACTTTTGACATGTATAAATTGAATGACATGCATATATATGACTTTATTTGGCATGATATTTGCTTTTCTTGTTTTATTCATTAATTGGTGCATTTTTATACGTCTCGTTAATTACCACGTGGATCTCGAAATAACTCGTTAATATTATTTTAGAATATTAAGTGATGGCAAGTTGAGGAAAGAGGACGACCCCGTCGACAAGATCGTGAAGAGGGCACCCCGCCGAACGAAAACCCAAACCCTGGGGCTGACCCAATGATCACCGTGTTAAACCGTATGACCGATGTTTTGACCCAGCTGGGGAATTGGTAAAACCCCAAAACGGAAGTTAGTAACCCTCATAGGAATCCAATAGTAGGAGATGATGTCGCCTTAGAGAGATTCCAAAAATTCAACCCTCCCAAGTTCAATGGCAGCCCAAACCTGGAGATCATTGAGAAATGGTTAGAGGACATCGAGAAAATTTTCGCCGCCTTAAGATACACTGATGAAAGGCAGGTGACTTTTGCTATATTTCAACTGGAAGGTGCTGCCACACCCTGGTGGAATTTGATAAACACTAAGTGGGAATGCTACCAGACCCCAAGAACTTGGGTCAATTTCACCCGGGAGTTTAAAGAAAAATATATTCCTGCACGAGTACAAGAAAAGCGGGAGGATGAATTTTTGAGGTTGAGGTAGGGACTGATGAGTATGGCGGAGTATGAAGCCCAATTTACCAAATTGTCACGATATGCACCTGAGTTGGTAGCCACGGAAAGACGGAGGAAGAGGCATTTCATCCAAGGTTTAAACTTGGAGATTTAAGAGGCCCTTGCCATTGCCATGATAGAGACATACGAATCCGCAGTGGAAAAAGCACAGAAGGTGGAGTAGACTAAATCTATGGTTTGGACTTTTCAAGCACGGAAATGTGAAAATGCTAGTGATTCTCGCCCGTCACCCGAAAGTACTCCAGCCCCTAAGACGGGAAGGGGAGCTGGAGGAGTGAGAATTGGGCAAGATGCCCAATCTGGAAGGACAAGAGAGGCTCCGAGGGACAGAGTTCCACTAGAAAATGAACGCCAGGAGGACACTTTGAAAGAAACTCAATCTCCGGCAATTCAAGTTACTTGCGGATATTGTTGTAAGGGTAATCATACCGAAGAAAATTGCTGGAGGAAAAGCCGTAAGTGTTTTCTTTGCAGTCGTACCGATCATCAAATGAGATATTGCTCAAGACAGGCGGCTAGTGGACAGGGTATAGCTCAGCCGGGAAACAACGATCTTGATAAGGCCAAAGAAAGTGGAAACAAGCGAAGGGTACCGGCTCGAGTTTATGCTCTAGATAAACGTGATGCCCAGGAATCATCAGAAGGCCTTGAAGGTACGATTTTTGTTTTTCTTTCTATCTAGCTAAGCTATTCGAAATCCAGGTAGAATTTCGAGGACGAAATTCTTTTAAGGGGGGGAGGATGTAACACCCTAGAAATTCATGCAAAACCATTTATTTTGTATCATGTCCATTAGGAAAAAAAAAAAAGGGGGGGCCGAAATTATTCAAGAAAAACTAGGGAATTGATTTTCTATTTTTACTAGCATGTTGTACCCTTTCCTTTAAGAGTTGTACCTAGAATATCTTGCAATATTTAAGTATAGGATAAATAATAAAAATCCCTTCTAATGAACATTAGCCAAGTGTAGTCTTCCATGGTAAGAAAGTCAAGATTTACTTTGTTCTTGTCTTGCTTTGATTGGTCAAACTTTTTCCCAATTCTTTTCATTTCTTTTCTTCTTTACTTAGGCATTTTCTCTCTTTTCTTCTTCTCAAAAATCCGGCCCTCTCTTCTCTCTTTTCTCTCCATTTTCTTTCATTTTCTTGGAGCTTTTACTTCCATTTGATCACTTTTCATCCATAGAAATTAAGTTGATCTTCCTCCTAAGCACAAATCTTGCCTTATTCTAGGTATTTCCCAAGAACTTCTCTTCTTATTTTAAGTATAAATTTATAGTTTTGTAGCTTTTAAACCATGTCTTTAATGTTAAGTATGATTTATTTTAGCCATGAAATATGAAGTTTTCTTCCATGAATATGAGATTTATGAACTTGTATGACTTGTAGATAGTGAATTAAACTTGAAATGGCATGATTTAGGTTTGATTTGGTAGAAGAACTTGGAGTAGTTTATGTGTTTTTGTGATGAATTTGAGTGAAATTGAAGTGAGTTTGATGTGAAATTGGTAGAACTACTTGAGATTGGGTTGTTGGATGTTTTTCTTGCAGGTTAAAAATTTTGGGTTAGTCCGATTATAGGGGAAGTGCTACCGAAATTTCGGTAAAACCTAAGAAATAAAAGTTATTAGGCTATGATTTAAGGCTTTATAAGCTGTAATTTAGTGATTTGAACGTGCAGAAATTTTCGTAGATTAGCTATTAGTGAATTGAACCTTTCCGAACAAAACCCTAAAAAGTTAGAAAACCCTAATGTTGAAAACCCTAAACCCTAGGGAAAAACCCTAAGCTCCAAAACCCTAGAAAGACTTAGGGTATATCTTGAATTTCCTTATGAAATTTCTTAGATTTTAGTCAGGTTTATTACGACTATTTCTCTTGAATTTTCAGGATCCGGAAGTGAGACCCAACCTTATCGCGAGATATTTTCTTAGGCTTCAAGGTGAGTGTTCTTATGTGTGCATGATGCATGAAATGCCATGTAATACTTGACATTATTATTTTGATGCCTAAGATGAGATGTTATACTTGACATGATTATCTAATGAAAATGTATTACTTGAGGAAAGATGTGTACTTTATCGCATCTATTCCGCAATGTGTTACATGCTTTCACTATCCAACGTGTTATTTGTGCATGTGACTTCCGTGGTTGAGTATGGGAGAGATATAAGGTGATGGGCAGTTATTCGGTGCGGGTTAATTTTCATATCTGAGTAAAGTCCTGAAAAAGGGCTAACTCATGCTTGAACTTTATGCATGACCTTGGACTTCGTGGCTAACTTCACCGTTACTCCACGGTTAGTCAACTTGTTGAGTTTGGGGTGATATAAGGTGTTGTGGGTTATAGGTGCATGATATTCTTTACTATATGAGTTTCATTCCTCGAAGAGGGTAACTCTGGATTGAATTTTTCAAGTATCTCAGACCTGAGCTTTTACCTCGGTCCCGATATCCTTGTTATCTTGATCATGATCGATACTCCTGCGGTTGAGCTTGCTCTCGTAGTGAGCCTGTATCCGCCATTGATTTTACTACACTTCACATTGCTTGTTCATCATTTATTAAATTTGTTAATTATTATCCTTAAAGGTTTATTTGTTATTGGTATACTGCATGACTTGAGCACTCACTGGGCTATTATAGCTTCATCCCAGTTCATTTGTTTTCTTTAACCAGGTTTTCCAAAATACTAAAGTTGAAAAAGCTGATTTTGGACCTAGTACATGTTTTGTTTAATGTATCTAGACAGCCTAAATGTGTAGGCTTTTATTGTAAATATTATTTATATTTTGGGTTGTAAAACTCTTGTGATATTTATACTTTCAAGTGAATTTTATGAATGTATTTCTTTATGGATGCATTTTATTTTGGGTTAAGTGAGCTTGGACGTTTGAGCGAGTGCGTGATTCGAGTCCTGGCGAGAGCTAGGCAGGCAGTCCTGCTAAGCCCTTTGATGCGCCTCTGGGTAAGGTGGGGCTGTCACAAAATTAGAAGTAAAAGATGATTTAGTGGAATTGCAAAATATGTTGAAAGGATTTAAGGTAGAAAGTCCTAGAAAGTCTAGAGAAAAGAAATTTTATACTTGGTAAAAATGGAAGAAAGTTCAGGACTAACTCAAAAAGAAAAAATAAAGATAAAAACTGTAGGAAAGATAGATAAAATTATAAGAAATATAAAGAAGATAAAGCCTATAAAAACAATAGAATTTATAGGAGACCTAGAAAAACAATTAGAAGAGTTTAGAAAAGGACATGTAAATTTAGTAAAATCAAAAATGTTATATGACTATAGTGTAAAAAATGAAGAAAAATTAGTAAGTCTGTATAGAGAAAACATAGTTACTAATAATAATGATAAAGAAGTAAATTATTTACCGGTAATAACAACAGAAAATAAAATGAATTTAGAGGACAGAAATTTTAAATTACTTCATATAGGTTTAATACTAATCGGAATTAAAGGATTACATAGAAAAGAATTAGGAGCAAAAGTCCTTTTATCAATAGTAGATGGTAGATGTAATGATATAATTCAAGCAATAATAGGATCCATTGAAATAGACATAAATAGAAATAGTCAATTAGTATATGCTATACCAGATTGTATATTACCCCTAAATAGCATAGATAAATATTTGAAAATAGTGATAAAAATTAAAGGTTACAATATGGTAGAACAAGCAAAAAATTTACTAATATGTCAAGGACTAGTAGGTAAAGTAACCACTAGAAGTGATATAAATTATAATATAGCAAAAATCAATATTGTGGAATATCTAACAAACAATAGAGGTATAAGAGAATTGCCAGCGCAAAAAATAGAAAGTCTAAATGGACCAGATTGGGATATAACAAATATATTAGATAAACCTTTATTAATACCAACAATTAGTACGTACTACGAAGATAGTCAAGGAACTGTAAGTATTAGATTTGGAAAATATGAACCTATGGAAGAAGATCAAGATGAGTGAATGTAGAATTTGCTCAAATAGACTTAAAGAGATAGAAATAATAGATAAACAAGTTAAAGAAGCTCTAGAAATAAAAGGATATAGACAGTTTAGAGTAGAATATAATAAAATTGCGGGAGTAAATAAAAAAGCTATTGAGCAATTACAAAAACTTAGTGAACAAGCATGGTTAGAATACATGAAAATTAAAAATAAACAAATAGCAATACATGAAGAATTACAAACTCATTATAAATTAATACATTTAAATGGATAAATATGGTAATTTTACTTTTAAGTTAAAAGGAACTTTAGATGAAATCTTTCCTGATTACTATTGGGAAGAAGATTTTGAATATGGTCCCTCGAAAGTAGATGAAGTAGAATTTATGTATGAAGTTCAAAATAGAGATTTACAAAGTTTTCCTAGGAGAAGTCAAAAACTAAATCAGAATGCACAAGAAAGCATGGTGGATAAAACAGAAAAAACAAAAACAGAGGCACTAATGGAAAAAAGAAAAATATCAGAAGAGAAATTACTAGAATTAGAAAATTTAATAAGTTTAGAAAATTCAGATCAAGTAGACAATAGCAAGTTTTTTAATTGGTTAGAATCATTAAATATGAATTCAGGAATAGGAAGTAGTAGAACTGGAGAAAGTAATTATACTTCAGTATCACAAAATAATTTTACTAATACACCTTATAGAGCTCCTAGCTCTTTAGAACCTAGTATAAGTGAAAATCCAACAAATAATTTAAGAAGAATAGGAATAATAAATAGGAGAGAAACAATAACAAATCTACCAGTACAACCTAGTAAAGGTAGCATTCTCCCATTAACAAATAATCACCCTCAAAAGTGGGAAGAATTAATAGATAGATGGGAATCTGATGTTATAAATGCTATAACTAATTTATCCTATAACCCTAATAGAGAAGAAATAGTAAATAGAATAAAAAATTTATTAGAACCAGTAGCAAAAGGATATTTTTTAGATTGGAAAGTAAAATATCATGAGGAATATTCTCGGTTAGTTCAAGTAGCTGATAATTCGCAAAATGTAACAAGCCAAATTAGACAAATTATATTAGGAACAAACCCTTTTAGAGGAAAAATAGAATTACAAGATCAGGCTATGAGAGATTTAGAAAGACTAATAATAAGAGATTTTAGTGAAATAGATACTTTTAGTAATGCTTATTTAGATTTAGCAACAAAAACAGGTAGAAGTTTTGATATAGAATTAAGTAAAAAATATTTTGACAAATTACCTAGACCGTTAGGAAAAATAATAGCAGATAAATGGTACAAAGATCTAGCAAGAATAGATGTTATAGGAATAACCACTAGGATTTTATATACCATGAAACACTTAAAAGAAAAATGCATAGAAAATGATGCAGAAAGACAATTAAAAGATTATAGCTATTGCAATAGGATATATATACCAGGAATATATGGAAAAGATAATAGTGAATACAAAAAGAGAAAAATGAGAAGAAGTAAATATTATAAGAAAGGAAGACCAAAGTCTAATCACATAAAGAAATTTAAAAAACATAAACCTCCAAAGAAATGTAAATGCTATATTTGTGGAGAAATAGGAAATTTCGCTAATCAATGTAGAAATAAAAAGGTAAATAAAGATAGATTAAATATTTATCAAGGATTAGATATACCTTTAGAAATAGATGTAGTAATTCTAGATGGAGACGAAGAAGATAACGATAGTGATATATGTAGTTTTTGTAGTATTACAGAATTAAATGAACAGATAAAAGATTTAGAAAATTTAAATTTAATTAATATGAACAATAGTTGGAATCTAGACGAGATACCTACTTATCTTAGAAATAGGTATAATTATGCAGAACCCAAAATAGATTGTAGCCATGAATGGGAAAACTTTAAAATTACAAGTAAAGAAAAATGTGAATACTATTATAAATTTTTAGTTCCAGCCCATAGAGCCTCATGTAAAGACTGCCTAATATTAGTTTGTAGATTTTGTTTAGAAAAAAAAGACATAATTATATAATGCCAAAAGCTGACAAAAGAAAAATAGAAGAACCTACTTTAACCTCAAAAGAAGAAAATAAGATACATATAATGACAATAGCTTTATTACAAAAACAAATAGATAATTTAGAAGAATCTCTAAAAAATTGTATATGTAAAGACAAAGATAAAAAGAACAAAGGAATAGTTATAGAAGAATTAGATGAAGAGAGTGTAGTTGAAGAAATAACCACTACTGAAAGTAATCAGAATTTAGGAGTTTATAGAAATAACAATATTTTAAATATAATAGCAACTTTTGAATTCTCAGACAAATATACCATAACAATAACAAGAATAATAGATACTGAAGCAACTTCCAGTCATATAGATGAATTAGTAGTTCTAAGGAAATATATTAGAACTGTAGAATCAGGAATTATTATTACAGATACTGTAGGTAATCACAGGAGAATAAATAGATCTCTAGTAGATTGTACTATAAAATTTAATCAACAAAAATATTTTATGCCAACAACAGGGGTAGACAAAATAAATCATAATAGAAGTACAAATATAATAGTAGGAATGAATTTTATTAGAAGTTTGCAAAGTGGGATGTTCTTAATAGGAAATAAAATTTCAATTTTTAAAAGAGAAGATAGTATTTTAGCATCTTCATTTATAAGAGAGCAAAATAATGTAATTGAAATAGCAACTTCTGATATAGAATAAGAAACATTTGATAGAACACATTTAGATTTTCCAGAAGAAAATCAGTTGAATTTCTCTTTAGGAGAATTACAAGAATCAAATAATATTAGAAATAGTGTTATAAGTCTAGAAAAATTAACAATAATAGGAGAAAATTCCCTAGAATATTGGCAAAGAAATAATATTGAATGTAAATTAGAACTAAAAAGCACAGAAATAATAATAAAAGAAAAGGGACCAAAATTACATCATAAAGATATAGAAGAAATGGATATGCATATAAAAGAACTACTTAGTTTAAAATTAATCAGACCTAATAATAGTCCTCATAGAACACCAGCATTTTTAGTTAGAAATCACTTTGAAATTGTAAGAGGCAAAAGTAGAATGTTATATAATTATAAAAGATCAAATGACAACACATTAGATGATAGTTACATAATTCCATATAAAGAAAATCTAATTATGATAGTCAAAAATAGTTTGATTTATAGTCAATTTGATTTAAAATCTGATTTTTGGCCAGTCAAAATGGCTGAAGAAAGTATTCCATGGACTGCCTTTACAGTACCACAATGGCATTATGAATGGTTAGTTATGCCCTTCGGATTAAAAATGCACCTAGTATATTTCAGAGGAAAATGGATAACATATTCAAAAAATATAAATTCATAATATGTTACATAGATGATATTTTGATTTTTAGTCAAAGTAAGAAAGAACATATTATGCATTTAGAAATATTCTTCAAAGAATGTATAAACCATGGATTAATTCTAAGAAGAAGATTAGTATTGGAAAAAGACAAATAGAATTTTTAGGTCTATTAATAGGACAAGGAAAAATTAATCTTCAACCACATATAGTTAAATCTAATACAAAATTTCCAAAAGAATTTAAAACTTTAAAAGAATTGCAAGCATTCTTTGGAAAATTAAATTATTGTAGAAAATATATTCCCGAATTTGTGAAATTAGTTGGCTCTTTGTACGCCAAAACTAGATTAAATGGTAAAAGAGAATTTAATGAAGAAGATTTAAAATTAGTTAGAAAAATAAAAAGCCATATAGAAAAGTTACCAACCTTAGAACTTCCACCCCCTAATGCTTATATCATTATAGAAACTAATGGAAATTTAGATTAAATGGGGAGGAATTTTAAAATGGAAACCATTCAAAGAAGCAAGTAAGGTAGATGAAAAAATAAGTGGATATTTTAGTGGATTATACAAAAGTAAAGTAACAGCAACTGATGCTGAAATTCTAGCATGTATCTACACCTTGCAAAAGTTTTCTGTGGTGAAGTAAACAAATGAGATTTCATTAAACAATCGCAAGAATTACAAATATGCTTTACAACCGTTTTCGTATTCAACTTTTTGTCGCCCCCTATAGTAGTCCTGGCAAAATAACCCTAAGCGATAAGAATAGTCACTGTTTTTTTGTACAGAAGAAAAAATACATAAACTATTACATTTACAAGTACAAGTAACACCTAAAATTGCATCATTAGACTTCTAGGGCTAGGTTCTTCATCCTAGGAAAATTTTGCACCATTTAGTGACTGACAGTCCCATAGGTCCCAGGCGCTAGTGGTGCCGCCGTGTCACGGGTCATTCGTTTATCCCTTAACGTAATGAGTTGTATCGTAAGTAACGTTTCGCACGCCACTTCCGCTATTCAACCAACTGTGTGTCGCGACCCCAAATATAACAAACAAATGCATATATAAGCTTTAGAGGCACAGTGGTGAAATAACAAATGAGATTTCATTCAATAATCGCAAAGAATACAAGTTCGCTTTATCATTTTTGTATCCAACTCCTTGTCGCCCCCTATAGTAGTCCTAGCAAAAAAACTCTAAGTGACAAGAGTAGACATTGTTTCTCTGTACAATAGGAAAAATACCTAAACCACTCTATTTACAAGTATAGGATGAAATAACACCTAAAATTATATCATTATGCTTCTAGTGCTAGGTTTTTCATCCTGTATAAGTTTCGCGCTGTTTGGTGTCCGGTGGTCCCACGCGTCCCTAGTGCTGGCGGTGCCAAGCGTGTGATTTTGTCCTCCCTGGAGTCACAATCCGCAACGATAAGTTCTGTGCTGGGCGTGCGGTTGCGACAAGAGTGCAACAGGTCGTACCGGCTATAACACAAGTGTAATAAGCAAGTAATGTATGAGTGCAATAGGACCCGAGGGTTCCGACACGGATGGGCCAAGCAACGACCTGCATGACTCTGGGTATGGACAAGGCATGCGCACGGGCATGAACGACAACGACATGCTATCTTGGATGACGTACTCGATGGGCTTCAACAGATGGCAGGACATAGCATTAAGGCAGCCTGTGACATTCTCTCCCACCGAATTTGGCGACATCCTCAAAGCCTTTGAAGCATTTTAGACATCAATCATGTTTTGAAAGGTTTTGAGGTTTACCACTCGTTCCCAAGAATTCTCGTCATATTCACATCCTTACCATTTTATGAGGTACTCTTGATGATGTCTACGGTTGTGTCTGGTCATCCGATCATCAAGAATAGTTTCAGCGACTCGTTTTCCTTGGGCTTTGATGTTGAGAACTTTTCTCGCATTTTGTCCCCTGAAGAGATCTTCCATGTTTTCATGGTACGGCTTTAGTAGACTTACATGGAAGACTGGATGGACTTTTCACCAAGTTAGGACTTCTAATTTGTAAGCTACCCTACCAATCTGCTTTAGCACGGTCATAGGGCCAATGTACCTTTGTAGTAATTGAGCATCCCTGTTTCGCATTTACCGGCTCTGGTGTTGGCTTGGCAACTTCACCATCACTTTGTCTCCCACTTGGAATTCAATGAAGCACCGATTTTGGTCTGCATATTTCTTCAAGTGCTTCATGGCTTTCTCAAGAAAACTACGAGTGATTTCTACATTTTGTTTCCATTCTTGAGAAAAGCTATGTGCTTTTGGGGACTTTGATTTTTTTGCAGCATTCACTGTATAAGGTAATAGGGGCTTTTGTCCGGTAACAATTTCAAAAGGGGTCTTATTGGTTGAAGAACTCTTTTGAGCATTAAAACATAGATGAGCAACCTCCAATAATTGCACCCAATTTTTCTAGTTGGCTGTCACAAAGTGTCGAAAATATTCTCCTAACATTCCATTGAATCGTTTTGTCTGGCCATCAGATTCAGGATGCGCCGTGAAACTCATGCTCAATTTGGACTTAAGTATTTTAAAGAGTTCGGTCCAGAAATTACTAGGAAATCGCAGATCACGATCACTAACAATCTCTCTCGGAATTCCCCAGTATTTGATAATATGCTTGAAGAATTAATTGAGCAGTCTCTTCAGTTGTGATAAACCAGAATGCCGAAATAAAAGTTGCATACTTGGAAAAGCGATCGATCAACACTAAAATTATAGCAAGATCTCCTACTTTTGGTAAACTAGTGATGAGGTCAACAGATACGCTTTCCCAAGATCTTGAAGGAACCGGAAGCGGCTCAAGTTGTGATAGCCCCACCTTACCCAGAGGTGCACCAAAGGGCTTAGCAGAACTGCATGCCTAGCTCTTGTCAGGACTCGAATCACGCACTCACAGAAACATCCAAGCGTACTTAACTCAAAATAAAATGAAATAAAAGGGAATAAAATAAAATAAAATCCACTCATATTATTTACTTAAAGGTACAAGTAACCTCAAAAGTTTACATGTCATAATATACATGATTTTCACAAAGATAGCCTAACACAGTTTGACTATTACAATAACTAAAACATCTATAATATTCAAAACTAGTCGATCCAGCTTTAATTTTTCAGGAAACCTGAGTAAAGGAAAACAAATAAAAGGAATGAGCTATAATAGCCCAGTGAATGTCCAAGTCATGCAACCATATCAAGATCTCATTATTTTAGTAAATAAAATAATTGATAAATTAAATAAACAAGATATGAACAATTTAATTAACAAGTAGTCAAGGGCGGATACAAGGCTCAACTACGGGAGCAAGCTCAACCGCAGGAGAAGCAAATACTGATCATGTAACCATGACATTAGGACCGAGATAATAGCTCAGGTCTTTATCAAAGGACATGCCAGTTTTATCACGCAAGCCCTAACCACCGTTCACCTTATAACCTCCGTACAAGCTACCACACCCAGGGAGTAATCTCAACCTTGGAGGGCCAACACGCAAGAAAGTTCAATCCAGAGTTGGCCTCTTTGAGGATTCACAACTCAAAAGGGAAAGGACGTCACGCCCTAAAACACCCAGCACCTTATAATCTCCCAAGCTTGTCCGAGTTGACTATCCGTGAAGTAACGGTAAAGTTAGTCACGGAAGTCTCACGCACAAGTAACACGTTGAATAGTGAAAGCATATAACACATTACGAAATAGATGCGATAAAGTACACATCTTTCCTCAAGTAGCACATTTTATCACATAATATTTGCAAGTATAACATAATATTTACAAGTGAAACATAACATTTCATGCATCATGCATGCATAGAGACACTCACCTGGAATGCCTAAGAAAATATCTCGTAAAATGGTCGCGATGCGTTTTCGGACCCTAAAATTTAAAAGAAATAATATAATGAAAACCTAATTAAAACCCTAGTGAATTTAGTAAGAAAATTCAAGAAAATACCCCACTTATTTCTAGGGTTTTGGTTTTAGGGTTTCTAGGGTTTAGGGTTTAGGGTTTTCTTATTCTAAGAAAATTTAATCTATCACTAGATCATTTTCTAAAAATTCCTACACTTCAATTTCCTTCAATTGAGCATATTCTAGGTTTAAAATCTCACTTGTCAATTTTTCTTCTTTTAATTCTAACAAAATTTCGGCAGCATTTCTCCTTAAAATCGGACTAACCCAAATTTTTTTCCTGCAAGAAAAATCAGCAATCCAACCCAATTCAACAAGTTCTACAACTTTTATGTTCAACTCAAGTTCAAATTCAATCAAAATTCCACTAAATTCCAAGAATTGTACTCCAAGAATCTTCAACCAAACAACATATAACACATGAAATTTCAAGGTTTAAATGCCATATACTAGTCTATCTAACCACAAGAACACTTTATCTAGCAAGTAAATCTCCAATTCAAACTAAATTCTCCAAGTAGTAGCAACAAGAATCTAGGTTTAAGCTTGCATAAAAGACTAATTAAAAATTGAAATTAGTAGGAAAAGTTCATAGTAAATACCTTAGATATGCTTAGAACTTTGCTTAGAAAGGAAAGAAGCTCACTTTCTATGGTGGATTTGCCCAAACTTTAGAGAGAAAACTTCAAGAAGTTGAGAGCAAAATGAGAGAAGAAGAGAAAGAGAGATGGTCGGCCAAGAAGAAAAAGAAAGAGAAAGAAATAGACTAGGAAAAATGGAAAAGAAATAAAGAAAAGGTGGGAAAAAGATTAACCAATAAAAACATAACAAGAATAACGTGAAGATGTAGTCTTTTAATGAAATAGTGGTTACTTGGATCAATTTGATTGGTAGAACTTTATAATCTCTTATCACCTAATACTAGCAAATATTATGGCACAAATTATTAAAGCAAAAAGAGAGTAAAATAGAGAGAGAGATCCGGCCATAAGGAGAGAAAAAAGAAGAAAGAATTTCGGCCAAAAAGAAAAGAGAAGAAAGAAGAAATTTCGGCCAAAAAGAAAAGAAAAAAGAGAGAAGAAATTTCAGCCAAGGAAAAGAAAATAAAGCAAGAAAATAAGTGAAATTTTTGAGTAAAATTGGGCTAAAATTCAAGTAGTCAAAAGACTAGAAAATAGTAGAATAAACTAATCAAAATTTAAACACTAATATAAATTAAATGGAAAAGTAAAATTATTCTAACTTTAGTACTTAGGTGTTCTTACTTAATAATGAAAATCTTAGCTAATTAATCTAATTAACTTAAGAAATCTTCCAACTAATAACTCAAGGATTAACACTTAAACCTAAATATGAAAAAAAAAATATCTCTTGTAAGTGCATTTCTAGGGTGTTACACAAGTAGCCCTCCCTTCTTTTGACTGTCGTCTTTGTCTTGTTGGCAAGTGAGGCAGGTCCACACATAATTATCAACACCATCTTGCATTTGCGGTCAATAGTATCCTCGTTGCACCAAAGCCAATGTTCTTTCCATTCCTAGGTGTCTAGTCCACAATGTATCATGGCACTTCTGAATCAAGTTCCCCTGCAATTTCCTACTTTTTGGGACATAAAGACGTTTTTTTTAGTTTGGATGAGGCCATCAACGAGCCAAAACTGTCTTGCTTTACCCTGCTCTATGAGCCCTACCAAATACTGTGCATTAAGATCTTTCGATATGAGGTTTCGTATTTAGTCTTTGATATTAGTAGAAATTTGACTCCCACGCAGGGCAACTGTGACAACCCCACCTTACCCTAAGGCGTACCAAAGGACTTAGCAGGCTGCCTACCTAGCTCTTGTCAAGACTCGAGTCAAGCAAGCACTAGAAACCATGAAACAATCGATATTCTATAGAAAACTCGTAAATATATTCATATAATTCAATCTTAAGAGTGAAGGTACCATTTAAGTAATTTACATCATAAACATCTAACTAATACAATAAAATCTCAAGATTTTTTTTTTACTAGCAAAATCCTACCAAGATCTACCCTTGAATCCTCACCATCCAATTTAATAATAGGAGCCTGTGTGAAGGAGAATAAATAAAAAGGGATGAGCTTATAATAGCCCAGTGAGGTTCCCACACATGCAAACACACTAGGCAAACAATTAGAAAAATACATAAATAAATAACATGTGCCATAAAACAGTATAAGAACAAAGTTAAGTAAATAATTGAATCAAATAAGAATGATACATCTCAACCACAGGCAGCAGACTCAACCGCAAGAAGTATCAAGTACAGAATCATGTGGCAATAATGTTCGGACCAATAGAGAAAACCAGGTCCTTGCTAATGATCATGGTAAATATCATATAACAATACCCGAACTCACCCATGCACCTTTACCTCCTCAATACCTCCACTCTAGGGTGAGAATCTCAACCTTCGAAGGGTAAAACTAGTTTGTTCAGTCCAGAGTTCGATCTCTTTGAGGAATCTCAACTCAGAGGAAAGAACACAATCCTCTAATATCCCTACACCTTATAGTCCTCCTCAATACCAGTATGACTAACCATGGTGTAACTGGTGAAGTATGACCACGGAAGTCTAGCCCGAAGGCTCAGTTCAGTTGAAACTTCACAAGCAAGTATATTCACATTTAATAGAAATTGTGCATGTAACAAATTGCGGGATAGATGTAATAAAATACACATCTTACCCTCATATAGCTGTAGTAGCTCACAAGTATCAGGCACAAATAGAATTAACATTTAAACATGCATTAGGCGCACACAAAGGAACACTCACCTAAAAATTTCAAGAAAGTTCCTCGTAAAACGTGTAAGTTTTATACTCGAATCCTCAAAATAGGTAGGGTTTTAGTTGAAGAAGAGTGGATGGATAATTAGTCCCTTAAGAACCTTCAACTTTTGAGCAAGACTTGAGCTTGAAACTTGGAGAGAATTTGTTGAAATTTGAGAGGATTTCTTTTCTAGTTAGGTTTAACTTTTGGGGAAAGATTAAGTTAGTATTTTAAGTGTTTAAAATGGTTGAAATTGAATAGTATTTTGGGCAATATGGTGGCCGGCCAAGAGTAATAAAATGCAAGGAAATTTTTGCCAAAAAAATTTGAAAAGAATTGGTAAAAGTGAAAGCCAATAATAGGTGGCCATTCATGGTGCTAGGTGGCATAATCTTCCAAATATCTAAATAATAGGTGATCTTACTTTTCTAAATATCTAAGCTTAGTTGGTAAAATTTAATTGGTGTAATTTTTCTATGATTATCATTGAACATATAATAATAATAATTCAAGAAATCAAATTGAAAAAAAAATCATACAATAACAACTAATAAGAAAATTTTTACAATTAATATTCATAACATAGAAACCAAGTGGTTTTAAGCTTCTACGGTTTTACATTCTCCCCCCCCCCTAAAGGAATTTCGTCTTTGAAATTCGATTCTAGTTCTCAAATAGCTCGGGATATTTTCTTTGCATCTCTTCCTTCGTTTCCCATGTGGCCTCTTCCAAATCATGATGTTTCCAAAGAACTTTAACCAAAGGAATTTGCTTATTTCTTAGTTTCTTCACCTTTCAATCTAAGATCTGTACTGGCCGTTCTTCATATGATAAAGTCTCGTCAAGTTCGATTTCATCAGACTGAAGTAGTGACTAGGGTCTGGGTGTTATTTCTTCAATACAAACACATGGAAGACATTGTGTAGTCTAGACAACTTTGAAGGTAAATCCAATTGATAAGCAACATTGCCTACACGTTTAGTGATTCTAAACGGTCCCACGTATCTCGGTTGCAGCTTCTTCTTTTTTCCAAACTTAATACCTCCTTCAAATGGAGAAATCTTGAGAAACACTTCATCTCCAACTTCAAATTCTAACTCCTTCCTTCTGTTGTCGGCATAGCTCTTATGTCGACTTTGTGCAGTCTGAATTCATTGTTGTATTAGCTTGACCTCATCATATGCTTCTTCTATCCATGATACCCTTTCTGGACCCATTACCTTTCGTTCTCCTACTTCATCTCAGTAGTTGGGTGTTCTACACTTCCTTCCATATAACGCCTCGAATGGAGCCATCTGGACAGAGGACTGGTGGCTATTGTTATAAGCAAACTCTATCAGGGTTACATGTCAATCCCAATTACTCCCACAGTCCATCACACACACTCGTAACATATCTTCAAAGATCTAGATTACCCGTTCTGACTGTCCATCGGTTTGGGAATGATAGGCCATGCTAAAGTTCAATTTCGTTCCCAAAGCTTCATGTATTTGTCTCCAAAGCCGGGATGCAAATCGAGGATCTCGATCCGAAACTATACTTACAGGAACCTCATGGAGTCTCACGATTTCATTTATATACATTCGGACAAGCTTTTCTAAAGAATAGGTCATGTTTATCGGTAGAAAATAAGAAGATTTAGTCAATTGATCAACTATCACCCAAATGGCATCATGCCTTTCTGAGTTCTGGGTAATCTCGAAACAAAATCCATAATGATATTTTCCCATTTCCACTCTGGAATTTCTAAAGGTTGCAACAACCCAGACAGTTTCTGATGCTCGGCCTTCACTTGTTGGCACGTGAGGCAGGTTTGGACATATTGGGCTATATCTCTCTTCATGTTGTCCCAACAATACAGTTTCTTTAAGTCTTGATACATCTTGGTACTGCCTGGGTGCATAGTTTATCGGGAACGATGAGCTTCATCCAAAATCATTTTCTTTAATTCTTCATCCCTTGGTATGTATATTCGGTTCCGAAATCTCAATAATCGTTCTGGCCCAATATTATACTCAGGTAGGATCCCTTCTTTAGCCTTTGCTATTCATTTTTGTAAGGTAGGATCCTTACCTTGAGCTTTCCTAATTCGTTCCAACAATTTGGATTTTACGTCAATATTTTCAAATATCACCTTAGAGCCAATTATACGTGGATTACTCTCACTAAACTGCTCCAACAAGCTCCACTCATGTATGGCCAAGCTAGCCATTTGAACTTTCGTACTTAGGGCATCTGCGACAACGTTAGCCTTACCCGGATAGTAATTAATAGTGCAATCGTAATCTTCTAGCAGTTCTACGCATCTACATTGCCGCAAGTTCAATTCTTTTTGAGAAAACAGAAACTTCAAACTCTTATGATCCGTATATACCTCAAAAGTAACTCCATATAAATAATGTCTCCATTTCTTAAGTGCAAATACTACAGCTGCCAGTTCCAAATCATGAGTTGGGTAATTTCTCTCATGGGGTTTTAGCTTACGGGAGGCATAGGCAATTACTTGTTTTCCTTGCAATAGCACACATCCTAAACCTTCCCGTGAAGCATCCATATATACACTAAAAGTCTCCTTCCCATTCGATAGAGCTAACACCAAAGCTGATGTTAGTCGTTCCTTAAGTTCATTGAAACTCTGCTCACACCGATTATCCCAAATAAACTTAACATTCTTCTAGGTCAAAGCAGTAAGAGGTGCTGCTATTTTTGAGAAATCCTTGATATATCTCTGATAGTATCCAGCTAACCCCAAGAAACTACGGATCTCAGTTGGAGTCTCAAGTCGTTTCCAATTGACCACCGCTTTCACCTTGGAGGGATCGACTGCTATCCCTTTTCTGGATATTACATGACCCAAAAATGACACCTGATCCTTCCAAAACTCACACTTACTAAACTTGGCATACAGCTTATTTTCCCTTAAAGTTTGTAACATTATTCTCAGGTATCACTCATG
The DNA here is from genome assembly GCA_024721245.1 of Mitragyna speciosa. NCBI lineage: Eukaryota > Viridiplantae > Streptophyta > Magnoliopsida > Gentianales > Rubiaceae > Mitragyna > Mitragyna speciosa. The sequence continues at coordinate 14,178,753 of CM045561.1, forward strand.
TTCATCGTGAGACTTGGAAAACATCAGAATATCATCGATGAACACCACCACAAACTGATCCAAATACGACTTAAAGACCCTATGCATCAAGTCCGTGAATGCAACTTGGGCATTAGTTAGATCAAATGGCATTACTACAAATTTATAACGGCCGTATCGAGTGTTAAAAGCAGTCTTGGATACATCTTCCTTCTTAATTCTCAACTGATAGTATCCTTGTCTAAGATCTATCTTGAAAAATATTACTGCTCTCTCAAATTGGTCAAATAGTTCATCAATATGGGGTAAAGGATACTTATTCTTTATTGTAACGTTGTTTAACCCTCAATAATCAATACAAAGCCTCAAAATGCCATCTTTCTTCTTTACAAATAACACTGGAGCTCCCCATAGAGACACACTTGGCTTTACAAATCCCCGTTATAGCAAGTCTTGAAACTGAATCTTAAGCTCTCTAAACTATGCTGGAGACATACGGTAAGGTGTTTTAGAAATAGGCGTGACTCTTGACACCAACTCTATCCCAAATTCTACCTCTCTTTTAAGAAATAGGGAGCTTAATTCCTCAGGAAAGACATCAGGAAATTCTCTTACTACTGGCACATCCTCAATTCTAGCCTTATCTTCAGGGGTACTAATCAGGTAAGCAAGGTAGCCCACAGCCCCTCTAGACATTAACTTCTTAGCTCGCATACCAGAAATAAGTACTGAAGAAACTAAGGTTTTCTTTACATCCAGTATTAAGGTAGGCTCTCCCTGTATGCTAAAGTGCATTACTTTCGTCCCACAATTTAGCTGGACATGGTATCGGGTTAAGCAATCCATACCTAGAATCATGTCATAACCTCGAATAGGCAATGCTATGAGATCGATTAAGAGCTTTCGTTCTCCTATCCAGATCTCACAATCTTTATAAACAAGATCAGTCATCAAGTAATGGTCCCCAGTGGGAGTCCTAACTTCTAATTCATAAGGCAACTTAATAGGTTGTACTTCAATAGTAGACATAAAATGAGGATTTATAAACGAATGAGTAGAACCAGGATCTACTAATAGTCTAGCTAGATAATGAAAAACAGGAACCGTACCTTCAATTACTTTTGAAGATCCCTTAGCATCTTGCTTATCCATGGCGTACACTCGAGCCAGTACCTTCTGCTTATTTCCACTCTCCTTAGCTTGATTGGATCCCTTACGCCCAAGCTGCATTGTACTCGGCTTACTGGCAGACTTGGCTGGGCATTGGCTGATCTGATGATCTGCAATACTGCAATATAAGCATTTTTTATCTTTCCTCCAACATTCGTCTATGGTATGATTACTTTTCCCACAATATCCACAGACAACCTGAGTAGTTGGAGGTTGGGTTCCTTTTTGGATCTCCTCTCTTTATCCACCCCTTTGTGGAGTCCTTCCTGTTGGAGCCCCTCTCATTCTACTGGGATATACACCTTGCCCAATTCTCACACCACCAGCTCCCCTTCCAGCTTTGGGGGTTGGGACATTTCCAGTTGGCGGCTGGGAAGCACTAACATTTTCTCGTTTTCGCGCTTGAGCAGTCTTAACTAAAGACTTTGTATCCTCTACTTGTTGTACTTTTTCTATCGCAACTCCATAAGTATCAATAATAGCAGTGGCAAGGGCATCTTGAATTTCCAAGTTTAGGCCCCAGATGAATCTTCTTTTCCTCCTTCACTCCGTAGCCACTAACTTTGGAGAGTATCGGGATAATTTGGTGAATTGGGCCTCATACTCGGCCACGCTCATTAATCCTTGTCTTAGTTTTAAAAATTCATTCTTCCTCTTTTCTTGTACCCGTATAGGGATGTATTTTTTCCAAAACTCCCGGTGAAATTTGCCCAGGTTCTTGGAATCTGGTATCGTTCTCATTTAGCATTCACCAGAGTCCACCAAAGGGTAGCAGCTCCTTCTAACTGGAATACTGCAAAGGTCACCTGCCTCTCTTTTGGATATTTTAAAGTAGCAAAAATTTTCTCTATGTCTTCTAACCATTTTTTCGCTGTGTCAGATCGGGCCCACCAGTAAACTTAGGAGGGGCGAACTTCTGAAACCTTTTCTAGTGCAACATCCTCCCCTACCAAAGGATTTCGGTGGGGATTACCGGTCTCCCCTCCAGGGTTCGGCTGGTTTCCAATTTGAGTAAGGACGTCCGTCATACGATTTAAAACGACTATCATCGAGTCACCTCTATCAACCCTAGGGTTAGGGTTCATGCCCGACATTGCCTCTTCGTCTTGGTTCTGCCTACGTGGACGTCCTCGACCTCGACTCACCATAGCTTAATACTCTAGAGTGAAATTAACGAATTATTTCAAGATCTACGTGATAGTTAACAAGACATGTATTATAAAATGTATAGATGTATTAATAAGACAAAAGATACAAAAGTCATAACAAGTAGAGTCATATACAAACAACAAAAGTAACAACACATCAGAAGTTCGTAATACAAAACATAGCAAAACAAGTACAAGTCCTTATACAGGCTCTTGTCTAAAAGTCTAACCTAACTACCTACAAAACTATTAGAGCTCACTCCCTCAATGAGCTCTCTCTCAGCCTCCTCCTCGGGCGCCTCCTCAGCCCCTGGAGGTGGGTATACTGGCTAGCCATGCTCTAGGTGAACTTCTCCGTCTCTCGCCTCGCCCACCATCCTCTCTAACATCTAAATACACTCGCAAACGACACTCTCCGTATGATCATGTATGTGTTGTAAAACTTGGGTGAGTCGAACACGGGTAAGGTGAAATAGCTACCTGAAAGCATCGGTCTGCTCCTGCTCCTCCTGAACCCAAGCCTCAAGCTCCCTAATCCTTTAAGTCTGGGCTCACACTGTCTTCCTCAACTCATGGATACGATCCTGTGAAGTGTCACCCGCACGTCCAAACGCCTACTCTCCTCAATAAGGGGAATCACTACATAGTCAGGGTAGGAATACATCCTCCAACAACCACAGGAGGGACTGCACTCGACGAGCAGGAGAAAAGATCTTATAAGGATGTCCAGGTCCCTCTCGATACCGAACTACAGGTCTGGTGCGAGGCCCCTGATATCCCTGGGATACCTCAGATCGCTAGGATGCCTCCCTATGTCCACTCTCTGCCATACCTACATTTGTCAATGACAAATCGATTAGAGGCCTAATCCTAAAATACTTAATAACCATTCATTCCTAATCAAATATTTTTTTTCACTTTTAAGACTCACTTCTCTCAAACCTAGGCTCTGATACCACCTGTGATAGCCCCACCTTACCCTAAGGCGTACCAAAGGGTTTAGCAGACTGCCTGCCTAGCTCTCGCCAGGACTCGGGTCAAGCACGCACTAGAATCCATGAAACAATCGATATTCTATAGAAAACTCAGTAAATACATTCATATAATTCAAACTTAAGAGTAAAGGTATCAGTTAAGTAATTTTACATCATAAACATCTAACTAATACAGTAAAATCTCAAACATCCTTTTTACTAGCAAAATCCTACCAAGATCTACCCTTGAATCCTCACCACCAGCTTTAATAATAGGAGCCTGTTTAAGGAGAACAAATAAAAGGGGTGAGCTATAATAGCCCAGTGAGGTTCCCACACATGCAAACACACTAGGCAGACAATTAGAAAAATAAATAAATAAATAACATGTGCCATAAAACAGTATAAGAACAAGTTAAGTAAACAATTAATCAAATAAGGAAGGATACATCTCAACCACGAGAGCAAGCTCAACCGCGAGAATATCAGGTACATAATCATGTGGCAATAATGTTTCGGACCAATAGAGAAAATCAAGTCCTTGCCAATGATCAGGTAAATATCAGATAACAGTACCCATAACCACCCATGCACTTTTACCTCCTCAATACCTCCACTCCAGAGTAAGATCTCAACTCCGGAGGGTAAAATAGTTTGTTCAATCCAAAGTCGGTCTCTTTGAGGAATCTCAACTTAGACGAAAGAACACAATCCCTAACGCCCAACACCTTATATCCTCCTTAATACCAGTATGACTAACCGTGGTGTAACTGGTAAAGTATGACCACAGAAGTCTAGCCCGAAGGCTCAGTCCAGTTGAAAGTTCACAAACAAGTATATTTACATTTAATAGAAATTGTGTATGTAACAAATTGCGGGATAGATGTGATAAAGTACACATCTTACCCTCATAGAGCTGTAGTAGCTCACAAGTATCAGGCACAAATAGAATTAACATTTAAACATGCATTAGGTGCACACAAAGGAATACTCACCTGAAAATTTCAAAAAAGTTTCTCGCAAAACGTGCTTGATTCAAACTCGGATCCTCAAAATAGGTAGGGTTTTAGTTGAAGAAGAGTGGATAGATGATTAGTCCTCTAAGAACCTTCAACTTTTGAGCAAGACTTGAGCATGAAACTTGGAGAGAATTTGTTGAAATTTGAGAGGATTTCTTTTCTAGTTAGGTTTAGCTTTTGGAGAAAAATTAAGTTAGTCTTTTAAGTATTTAAAATGGTTGAAACTGAAGAGTGTTTTGGGCAATATGATGGCCGGCCAAAGGAATAAAATGCAAGGAAATTTGTGCCAAAAAAATTGAAAAGAATTGGTAAAAGTGAAAGCCAATAATAGGTGGCCATTTGTAACACCCTAGAAATTCATGCAAAACCATTTATTTCATATTATGTCTATTAGTAGAAAAAAAAAAAGAGAGCCGAAATCAGTTAGAATTACATACCTAGAAGAATTTCTATTTTATGTAGCGTGTTGTACCTTTTCCTTTAGAAGTTGTACCTTAGATATCTTAAAAGATTAATAGGAAGATAAGTGTTAAATCTTACCTCTAATTATGCCTAGCCAAGTGGAGTCTAAGATGCAAGAAAGTCAAAACTCTACCCTTGAGTTTGTCTTGCTTTGATTGGCCATTACTTTTCCAATTCTTTTCTTCTTTACTTCGCCATTTTTCTCTTTTTTTCCCTCACCTTGGCCGGCCCCTTCTTCTCTCTTTTTCCTCTCTTTTGCTTTCATTTTCTTAGAGTTTTCTTCTCCAATTTGATCCTTTTTCTTCCATTGAAAGTGAATCAAACTCATTTCTAAACAAAGATCTTGCCTTGTTGAAGGTATTCACCATAAACTTTTCTTATTATTTCAAGTATAAGTTGTAGTTTTATACCTTTTTATCCATGTCTTTAAAGTTAAGCATGATATTTTTGAGCCATGAAAATGAAGTTTTATTCCATGGATATAAGGTTTATGGGCTTGTATGACTAGTAGATAGTGATTGAATCTTGAAATGACATGATTTAAGTATGATTTGGTTGAAGAACCTTGGAGAGGTTCAAGTGTTTTTATGACAAATTTGGGTGAAATTGAATTGATTTTGGTATGGAAATGATAGAACCACTTGAGATTGGGTTGTTTTGCTGTTTTCCTTGCAGGTTAAAAATTTTGGGTTAGTCCGATTATAGGAGAAATGCTGCCGAAATTTCGGTAAAAACCTAAGAAGAAAAAGTGATTAGGCTATGATTTAAAGTTATATAAGCTGTAATTTAGTTATTTGAACGTGCAGAAATTTCCATAGATTAGCCATTAGTGAATTGAACCATTCCGAGCAAAACCCTAAAAAGTTAAAAAACCCTAATTTTGAAAACCCTAAACCCTAGGGTAAAACCCTAAACTCCAAAACCCTAGAAAGACATGGGGTATTTTTCAAATTTTCTTATCGAATTACTTAGATTTTTAATCCGGTTTTATACGACTATTTTCTTTTGAATTTCAAGATCCGGAAGTGAATCACGACCCTATTACGAAATCTTTTCTTAAGCACTTCAGGTGAGTGCTTTTATGTGTGCATGATGCATGAAATGTCATGTTATATTTGAAATTATTATTTAATGAAATGTGCTACTTGACGAAAGATGTGTACTTTATCGCATCTATTCCGCAATGTGTTACGTGCTTTCACTACCCAATGTATTATTTGTGCTTGTGACTTCCGTGGTTAACTTCACTGTTTTCCACAGTTAGTCAAATTGGGTGTGTATGGGGTGATATAAGGCTAACTCATGATTGAATTTTATGCTTGATCTTGGACTTCCGTGGCTAACTTCACCGTTACTCCACGGTTAGTCAACTTGGTGTGTTTGGGGTGATATAAGGTACTAGGGGTTATAGGTGCATGATATTCTTTCCTATATGAGTTTCATTCCTCAAAGAGGGTAACTCTGAATTGAATTTTTACAAGTATCTCAGACCTGAGCTTTTACCTCGGTCCCGATACTCATGTTATCTTGATCATGATTGATACTCCTGCAGTTGAGTTTGCTCCCGTAGTGAGCCTGTATCCGCCATTGATTATGTGACACTTCACATTGCTTGTTCATCATTTATTGAATTTGTTAATTATTATCCTTAAAGATTTATTTGTTATTGGTATGCTACATGACTTGAGCATTCACTAGGCTATTATAGCTCATCCCGTTTATTAATTTTCTTTAACCAAGTTTTTCAAAATATTAAAGATGGAAAAGCTAATTTTGGACATAGTAAATGTTTTGTTTCATGTATTTTGATAGCCCAATTGTTTAGGCTATTAGTGTAAATACTATATATATTTTGGGATGTAAAACCTCTTGTGATATTTGTATTTTCAAATGAATTAAATGAATGAATTTCTTTATGAATGTATTTTATTTTGGGTTAAGTATGCTTGGATGTTTGAGGGAGTGTGTGATTTGAGTTCTGGCGAGAGCCAGGCAGGCAGTTCGCTAAGCCCTTTGGTGCGTCTCTGGGTAAGGTGAGGCTGTCACACCATTCATGGTGTTAGGTGGTATAATCTTCCAAATATCTAAGTAATATGTGGCCTTACTTTTCTAAATATCTAAGTTTGGTTGGTAAAATTTAATTGGTGTAATTTTTCTATGATTATCATTAAACATACAATAATAATAATTCAAGAAATCAAATTGAAAAAAGAAAATCATATAATAACAACTAATAAGAACATTTTTACAATTAACATTCATAACATAGAAACCAAGTAGTTTTAAGTTTCTAGGGTTTTACAGCAACGGCATGGTAGATCATTGCTAGGTTCGATCGTCGACTTAGTGCATCCACTACTTGATTTGATTTTCCCGTTCGGTATTCCAGCATGAAATTAAATTCTGTCAATAACTCTAGCCAGCGGGCTTATCGGCTACTCAACTTGGGTTGCGTCAAGAATTGACTCACTATAGTATTTTCTGTTTTTACCATAAATGGTACTCCCAGCCAGTAATGCCTCCAAAGACGTAGGCAATGAACTATAGTGAGTAAATTCTTTTTGTGTGTAGAGTATCTCCATTTTGCCTGGTTTAGTTTTCGGCTCTCGAAGACCACAGGGTAGTCTTCCTGCATTAACACTCTACCAATGGCGAAATCAGAAGTATCTGTGTGCACTTCAAAAGGTTTTGACACGTCGGGCAGTGCAAGCACGGGATCAATGGACATGCTCGTTTTTAGTCGTTCAAAAGTCCCCTAGCAATGGACGTCCCAGTTCCATGCATTCTCTTTTTTGAGCAAGTCCGTCAACGACAATGCTATGTTGGAGTAATTCTTCACAAAACAACAACAATAGTTGGCAGACCAAGGAACGATCGAAGTTCTGTGACACTGCTTAGTGACTTTCACTCTTTAATAGCTTGTACTTTCTTGAGATCCATGCGGATTTTGCCTAGTTCAATGATGTGCCTCAAGAACTCTATTCGTTACTGTGCAAATGAACACTTTGAGGGTTTCGCATATAATCTATGCTCTCGCAGCCGGTTCAGCACCTTTGTCAAGCGTTCCAAGTGATCGTCCAGCGTGCTGCTGTAGACCACATTGTCGTCTAAATACACCACTGCAAATTGATCATAAAAATCACTGAGTACTTGGTTCATGAGAGTGTAAAAAGTGACTGGGGTATTGGTTAGCCCAAACAGCATCACCAAAAACTCATATACCCCGTATCTGGTCACGCAAGTTATTTTGTGCTTATCTCCTTTTTTTATGTGAACCTGCCAGTTTCCCGATTGCATATCGATCTTTGTGTAGAACTTTACGTGACAAAGCTGATCAAAACAATCAGCGATAAGTAAAATTGTGTATTTTTTTTTCACCGTGATTTTGTTTAGTGCCTAATAATCCACGTACATACGAAGCGTCCCATCATGTTTCTTCTGGAACAGCACTGGCGCTCCATATGGTGACTCGCAGAGACAATTATGCCCGAATTTAGCATTTCCATCAATTGTTTGCGAAATTCACCCAACTCTGGCTGTGACATTCTATATAAGGCTCTAGCTGGAGGCTTGGTTCCAGGAACTAACTCAATTTCATGGTCAATCTCTCTCCTTAGTAGAAGACATTTTGGCTACTCGTTTGGCATTGGTTCAAATTTTTCCTCCACTTCTTCCCAGAGCATATGCACTATGTAAGTTGTTTCCCTTCATTTTAGGCATTTCTTTAGCTGCATTGCAAAGAGATTCGTTCCTCCAGCATTCCTTACTAAGTCACGAATCATGCACGGATTGCCACTCAAAATAATAAGAGAGTTGCCATAAAAGTATATGGTAATCCGAGTGTCTCGTAAGAACTCTAGCCCAATAATGAGCTTGAAGTCGTCCATTTTAACTGCTGTGAAACTAGTTCGTGCTGTGAACGAATTAGCTTTCATGGACACTCTTTTAGCAAATCCTACAATTGGCTACGCAGCAGAGTTAATGGCCTTCACCCTGCTCTTGGACTTTTCTAACACTAAGCTCAATCGTTCTACTTCAGTAATGGAGAGGTAGTTATAGGTCACTCCTGTATCAATCATTGCTCGAATCAACTTCTCATTTACCTTCAAATCCACGTACATCAAACCATTATTCTTACCTCTCATAGGCTTGACTTGTTCTATCTCGTCCTTTTCGAAAGTATTCATAGCCATCTTTTCCAAAATCAGGCTACTTGGTTTAGTAACAGTCCCGTTCTTTTGCTTGGTAGGCACCCTTGCCTGAAGTTTGGTGATCACCATGTTAATTTTATCCTCTAATGTTTGTTTGGCCTTTGTCTCCTAGCTAGAGCTCTCAAGTGCATTTCCATAGTACGAGAATGCCCCCATAGCATCCTCCTACTTTAGGTCGTACAACTCCTCTCCACCGTCTTTCTCTGAAGGTGGTTCCTCTTGGCTAGGGTGGTTGTCATCTCTCAACAGTGCGTTAAAGAGTATTTTCTTGGAACATTAAGCCATTTGGTGAGAGCCATCACAAATGTAGCACCTTCATTTCTGTTGGTCCTACAATTACTGGTGCTTGGGCCTCGGCCCTTCTATTGTCCCGCCTGTGTATCATTTTTTAATGTGAAAGGTCGATCTCCTCCACCTTTTTCCCTATTCGACCAGTTGAATTTGTTACCCGACCCCTTGGGATGATTGGTTGATGGTTTCGTTTCTCTCCTCAGTTCCAATTGGTATTCGACTAACCCTTCGACCTAGGCGACAGCTGAGTCTAGATCCTCCACCCTAACTCGTTGTAATTCTACCCTAACCCATAGTTTCAAGTCCTCTTTGAAGAAAAAGAATTTGTCTTTCTCGGACATATCTGTAATGTTGAGCAGATTGGTTTGGAAACTCTTTACATATTCCTGTATCGTGCCCGTCAGTTTCAGTCTACATAAGGCACGATGAGCCTGTTCCTCGACATTGTGTGAAAAGAATTGTCTTTTTATTCTCTATTTTAGTTCATCCCACGTGTTGATTTGCAGGTGTCCCGCCCATATTTCAACTTTCTGGGTACGCTATCATACTTTGGCATCACCCGACAGGTACATGGATGCAGTTGTTACCCTTACGGCATCATTCCCGACGTTAGTTGTCTCAAAATATTGTTCCATGTCGAACAAGAAATTCTCAATCTCCCTTACATCTCGTGCCATGCCAAACGCCTTTAGCTCAGAGACTTTTGGCTTGTTGAAAGCCCTCACCGTGTTTGAAGCATGGTCCACAGCGTTGTAGTTGGCTATCGCCAATTGGAGAATCTGCACCTGCACAATTCGGTAATTGCATTTGTGTTCCCTACGACTCCTCTCTCAAGAGCCTAAGTGTCCTCAATAAGTCTTTGAGTGGTCCCTTGTTCCCGCTCAAAGTTCGCACTTAGGTGGGCAAGGTCCGTCTCCGCTTGACCCACTCGCATGTCCAAGAAAACGACACCCTCGTTACCCAAACAGATTGTAGAGAGACAGTTGATTGCCTCCTCTTTAAGGCATCAATGCGTTCTTTGTGTGTAACCATCTTTGTTTATTGTAAACCCTGTATCCCAACCAAGGCTCTAATACCAACTGTCACAGGTCATTCGTTTATCCCTCGACATAATGAGTTAGGTGGCAAGTAACGTCCTGCACGTCGCTTCTGCTTATTCAACTAACTGTGTGTCGCAATCCCAAATATAACGAACAAAGGCATATGTCAGCTTTAGAAGCACAGCTGGTAAAGTAACAAATGATATTTCATTCAATAATCGCAAAGAATATAAGTTTGCTTTACAATCATTTTCATATCCAACTCCTTGTCGTCTCCTATAGTAGTCTTGGCAAAAAAACTCTAAATGATAGGAGTAGACACAATTTTTTTGTATAATAGAGAAAATATCTAAACTACTCTATTTACAAATACAGGATGAACTAACACCTAAAATTATATCATTATGCTTCTAGTGCTAGGTTCTTCATCCAGTATGAGTTTCGCGTCATTTGGTGTTCAGCGGTCCTATGCGTCCCCAGTACTGGTGGTGCCAAGCATGCGATTTCATCCTCCCTGGAGTCACAATCTACAACAATAAGCTCTGTGCTAGGCGTGCAGTTGCGACAAGAATGCAACAGGTCATACCGGCTATAACACGGGTGCGATAAGCAAGTAACACACGAGTGCAATAGGGCACGAGAGTTACGACACGGATGCATCAAGCAATGACCGCATGACTCTAGGTGCTTATAAGGCATGAGCATAGGCGTGAACGGCAACGACATGCTGTTTTGAGTGACGTACTCTATGGGCTTTCAATAGGTGGCGGGATATAGCAATAAGACGACTTGTGACACGCCGTGTCACGGGCCTGCTTGACGCTATGCCCCGTGACTTGTTCCTCTCATTGCGTTACCCAAGATAGAATGTCGTTGCCAATCGCGCTAGTGTGCATGCCTTGTCCGGGCCCAGAGTTGTGCAGTCATTGCTTGACGTGTTCATATGGTAGCCCTTGTGTCACAGGCCACCTTAACAGTATGCCCTGCCACCTGTTGAAAACCAAAGAGAACGTTGCCCAAAACAGCATGTCGTCGCTAATCGTGCCCGTGCACTTGCCCAGCCCGCACACAGAGTCAGGCAGTTGTTACTTGACGCGTCCGTACCACAGTCCTCGTGCCCTATTACACCCTTGTGTTCCTTCTTATCGCACTTGTATAGTAGTGGTACGACTTGTTGCACCCCTGTCGCAGCCGCACACCCAGCACAGAGCTTGCCAATACTTATCGTGACTCACGGGAGAACGGAGTCGCACGCCCAGAACTACTAGCACCAGGGACGTATGGGACCATAGGTCACCAAATAGTACGATACTTATCCAAGATGAAGAACCTAGCACTAAAAGCATAATGATGTAATTTTAGGTGTTAGTTCATCCTGTACATATAAATAGCTTAGTTGTTGTATTTTTCCTTTTGTACAAGAAAATAGTATCTACTCCTGTCACTTAGAGTTTTTTTGCCAGGACTACTATAGAGGGCGATAAGGAGTTGGATGGAAAGTCGGTTATAAACGATACTTGTAAATCTTGCGATTATTCAGTGAAATCTTATTTTCTATTTTACCACTGTATTTCTAAAGCTTATATATGCATTTATTTGCTATATTTAGGATTGCGACACGTGGTTGGTAGGCGAAAGTGACGTGCGAGACGTTACTTGTCACACGGCTCGTTATGCTGACGGATAAACAAACGACCCGTAACAATTGGTATCAGAGCATTGGCTAACAGATCGGGCTTGCAATAAACAAAGATGGCTACTCATAGAAAACGGATTGATGCCTTAGAGGAGGCAGTCAACCGTCTCTCTATAATCTGTTTGGGCAATGAGGGTACCGTTCCCCTAAACCTGCGAGCAAGTCAGGCTGAGACGGACCTATGAGTAGGTCTTGCACAATTGAGCACAGACCTTGAGAGAGAACACGGGACGACTTAGAGACTTGCTAAGCACACCCAGGCTCTTGAGAGGAGAGTTGTGGGGAACACAAATACAATTGCTGAATTGCGAGATATGATGACAGAGCTCCATACGAAGGTGCGGATTCTTCAATTGGCAGTGGCCAACAACGCTATGGCCCATGCCCCAGAGATGATATAGGCTTTCAATATACTAAAAGTCCCCGAGCTAAAAACGTTTGGTAGGGCACGAGACACAAGGGAAATTGAGAACTTCTTCTTTAATATGGAACAGTACGTTGAGGCAATAAAAGTTGGAGACGATGCCACAAAGGTGACTACTGCATCCCTGTATCTATCAGAAGACGTCAAAGTGTGGTGGCGTACCCAAAACACTGAGATCCAATTGGGACGCCTTCAGATAAACACATGAGAGGAACTGAAGTAGAGGATGAAGCGACAATTCTTTCCATATAATGTTGAGGAACAAGCGTGCCATGCCTTAGGCGGATTGAGGCAGACAAGCACCATTCGAGATTACGTAAAGAGTTTCCAAACACATCTGCTCAACATTACAGACATGTCAGATAAAGACAAGCTTTTTTTCTTCAAAGATGGCTTGAAATTGTGAGTTAGGACAGAATTACAACGAGCCAAGGTTGAGGACCTGGACTCAGTCATCGCCTAAGCCAAAGGATTGGTTGACTACCAGTTCGAACTAAGGAGAGAAACAAAACTAGCGACCAACCAGCCTAAGGAGTCGAGCAACAAGTTCAATCGAATGAATGGGGAAAAAGGTGGGGAAAATCGACTCTCCACATTAAAAAATAATGCACAGACAGGAGAACAAAAGGACCGAGACCCAAACACAATAATAGTGGGGACCAACAAAGACGAGGATACTATATTTGTAACGATCCTCATCGAATGGCTGAATGTCCGAAGAAAAAACTTTTCAATGCACTGTTGAAAGACGACAACTTCCCTAGCCAAGAAGAACTACCTTCAGAGGAAGACGATGATAAGGAGTTGTGCGACCAAGAAGAGAAGGATGCTATGGGGGCATTCTCCTATTAGTGTGATGCGGTTGAGCGCTCTACTCAGAAAGCAAAGGAGGCAAAGGCCACACAAACCTTGAAGGATAAAATTGACATGGTGATCGCCAAGTTTCAGGTAAGGGCGCCCACTAAGCAAAAGAACCGTGCTGTTGCTAAGTCAGGTAGCCCGATCTTGGAAGAGAAGGCCACGACTACTTTCGAAGAGGATGAGATAGAACAAGCCAGAACTATGAGAGGCAAGAACAAAGGCCTAATGTACGTGGACCTAAAGGTAAATGGGAAGCCGATTCGAGCCATGATAGACACATGAGCGACCTATAATTACCTCTCCATCACTGAAGTAGAACAATTGAGATTGGTGTTAGAGAAGTCCACCGGCAGGGTGAAGGCAATTAACTCTGCTACACAACCAATCGTAGGAGTAGCTAAAGGAGTATCCGTGAAAACTGGTTCGTTCACAGCGCGAACTAGTTTTTCAGCAGTGAAGATGGACGACTTCAAATTTATCATAGAATTGGAGTTCTTAAGGGACACTTGGATTGCAATATATTCTTATAGCAACTCTCTTATCATTTTGGGTGACAATCCATGCATGATTCGTGCCTCAATAAAGAATGCTAGATGAACGAATCTCTCTATAATGCAGCTAAAGAAAGGCCTAAAATGAAGAGAAAGAATTTACTTTGCGCATCTGCACTGGGAAGAACTGGAGGAAAAATCTGGACCTGTGCCACAACCTGTCAAATGGCTACTGGAGGAATTTGAAGATGTGATGCCAGACAAACTGTCAAAACGTCTTCCACCGAAGAGAGAGATTGTTCATGAAATTGAGTTGATTCCTGTAACCAAACCTCCAACTAGAGCTCCATACAGAATGTCACAGCCAGAGCTGACTGAACTTTGCAAACAACTGGCGAAAATACTAGATTCAAGCATAATTGTCCTTGTGAAGTCACTATACGGAACGCTAGTACTGTTCCAGAAGAAACATGATGGGACACTTTGTGTAACACCCTAGAAATTTATGCAAAACCATTCAATTTGTATTATGTCCATTAGTAGGAAAAAAAAAAGAAGGGCCAAATTAGTAGAAAAAATAATAAGGAATGATTTTCTATTTTTCTAGCATGTTGTACCATTACCTTTAAGAGTTGTACCTAGAATGTCTTGCAAGAATTAAGTATAGGATAAATGACAAAATCCCTTCTAATTACCATTAGCCAAGTGTGGTCAACCATGGTAAGAAAGTCAAGCTCTAACTTTGCTTTTGTCTTGCTTTGATTGGTCAAACTTTTTCCCAATTCTTTTCCATTTCTTTTCTTCTTCACTTAATCACTTTTTCTCTCTTTTTCTTTAGCTTGGCCGGTTTCTCTCTTCTCTCTTTTCTCCCTATTTTCTTTCATTTTCTTGGAGCTTTTACTTCCATTTGATCACTTTTCATCCATAGAAATTAAGTTGATTTTCCTCCTAAGCAACAATCTTGTCTTACTAAAGGTATTTCTCAAGAACTTTCATCTTATTTCAAGTATAAAGATCATAGTTTTCTAGCTTTTAAGTCATATCTTTATGGTTAAGTATGATTTATTTTAACCATGAAATATGAAGTTTTATTCTATGAATATGAGGTTTATGGACTTGTATGACTTGTAACTAGTGATTTAAACTTGAAATGGCATGATTTAGGTTTGATTTGGTTGAAGAACCTTGGAGTAGTTTATGTGTTTTTGTGATGAATTTGGGTGAAATTGAAGTGAGTTTAATGTGAAATTGGTAGAACTACTTGAGATTGGGTTGTTTGAATGTTTTTCTTGCAAGTTTATAATTTTTTGGTTAGTCCGATTATAGGGAAAGTGCTGCCGAAATTTCGGTAAAACCCAAGAAATAAAGTGATTAGGCTATGATTTAAAGCTTTATAAGCTGTAATTTAGTGATTTGAACGTGCAGAAATTTTCGTAGATTAACTATTAGTGAATTAAACCTTTCCGAGCGAAACCCTAAAAAGTTAGAAAACCTTAACTTCGAGCCTAAACCCTAGGGTAAAACCCTAAACTCCAAAACCCTAGAAATACTTGAGGTATTTCTCAACTTTTCTTATCGAATTACTTAGATTTTTATTCGGTTTTTATACAACTATTTTCTTTTAAATTTCAGGCTCCGGAAATGAAACCCGACTGTATTACAAAATATTTTCTTAAGCAATTAAGGTGAGTGTTCTTATGTGTGCATGATGCATGAAATGCCATGTAATACTTGACGTTATTATTGCGATGCATGAAATGCCATGTAATACTTAATGTTATACTTGACATGATTATCTAATGAAATGTGTTACTTGAGGAAAGATGTGTACTTTATCGCATCTATTCCGCAATGTGTTACATGCTTTCACTATCTAATATGTTACTTGTGCGTGAGACTTCCGTGACTAACTTCACCGTTACTTCAAGGATAGTCAACCCAGACAGGATTGGGAGGATATAAGGTGTTGGGTGTTTTAGGGCGTGTTGTTCTTTCCCTTTTGAGTTGTGAATCCTCAAAGAGTCTAACTCCGGATTGAACTTTCTCGCGTGTTGGCCCTCCAAGGTCAAGATTACTTCCTGGATGTGGTAGCTTGTACGGAGGTTATAAGGTGAATGGTGGTTAGGGCATGCATGATAATACTGGCATGTCCTTTGATAAAGACCTGAGTTATTATCTCGGTCCTATCATCATGGTTATATGAACAGTACTTGCTTCTCCTGCAGTTGAGCTTGCTCCCGTAGTTAGACCCTGTATCCGCCATTGACTACTTGTTAATTAAATTGTTCATAACCTGTCTATTTATCTTGTCAATTATCTTGTTCCATAAAATAATGAATTCCTAATATGATTGCATGCGTTGGGCACTCACTAGGCTATTATAACTCATCCCGTTCATTTGTTTTCTTTAACCAAGTTTTCCAAAACACTAAAGCTGGAAAAGCTGCTTTTAGATATAGTAAATGTTTCGCTTCATGTATTTTGATAGCCTAAATGTGTAGGCTTTTATTGTTGATATTATTTATATTTTGGGATGTAAAAACTCTTGTGATGTTTATACTTTCAAGTGAATTTTATGAATGTATTTCTTTATGAATGTATTTTATTTGAGTTAAGTACGCTTGGATGTTCCGAGTGAGTGTGTGATTTGAGTCCTAGCGAGAGCCAGGCAAGCAGTCCGCTAAGTCCTTTGGTGCGCCTCTGGGTAAGGTGGAGCTGTCACACTTTGTATGTGCGTGGATTATCGAGTGCTGAACAAAATCACGATGAAAAATAAATACCCGATTCCACTTATTGCTGATTGCTTTAATCAGCTTTGTCACGTTAAATTCTACACAAAAATTGACTTGCAGTCGGAATACTAACAGGTTCGCATCAAGGAGGGAGATAAACACAAAACAACTTCGGTGACCAGATACGAGACATACGAGTTTTTGGTGATGCCGTTTGGGCTAACCAATACTCCGACTATTTTTTACACTCTTATGAACCAAGTACTCTATGATTTTCTTAATCAATTTGCAGTGATGTACTTGGACGACATTGTGATCTACATCAGTACGTTGGACGATCACTTGAAACACTTGATGAAGGTGCTGAATCGGTTGCGAAAGTATGAATTATATGCGAAATTCTCAAAGTATTCATTTGCACAACAGCGAATAGAGTTCTTAGGGCACATTATTGAACTAGATAGAATCTGCATGGACCCCAAGAAAGTACAAGCTATTAAGGAGTGGAAGCCACCAAGTTGTATCACAGAACTTCGGTCGTTTCTTGACCTAACTAACTACTACCGTCGTTTTGTGAAAGATTACTCCAAAATAGCCTTGTTGCTAACAGACTTGCTCAAGAAAGAAAGTGCATGGAAATGGGAAACCCAGTGCTAGGGAGTTTTTGAACGATTAAAAACAAGCATGTCCACTGATCCCGTGCTTGCACTGCCCGACGTAACAAAATCATTTGAAATATACACGGATGCTTCAGATTTCGCCTTAGGTGGAGTATTAATGCAGGAAGGTCATCCTGTGGCTTTCGAGAGTCGAAAACTGAACGGAACTGACGAAGATACTCTGCACACGAGAAGGATTTACTCGCTATAGTTCATTGCCTACACCTCTAGAGGCATTACTTGCTGGGAGCACCATTTGTGGTAAAAACGAACAACACTGCTGTGAACCACTTTTTGACGCAACATAAGTTGAGTAGCCGACAAGCGTGCTGGCAAGAATTATTAACAAAATTTAACTTCATGTTGGAATACCAAACGAAAAAATTAAATCAAGTAGCGGATGCACTAATTAGGCGATCAGACCTAGCAACGATCTACTACGTCGTTGTCCTGCGTGGAACTCAAATTTCTACAATATCAAAGACCCAGTACAAAACCTAATACCGATAGATCCTAACGCATAGTATTTGGTCGAATTCCTGGAACAAGGTAAAGCCAGACAATTTTGACTCGATGATGGTCTCCTATTAATTAAGAAGAATCGTCTTTATGTCCCAAAAGGCGAGAAATTACGAAAAATCTTGATTAAAAACTATCATGATATTCTATGGGCCTAAACACCCAGAAATAGATCGAACACTAACTTTGGTGCAATGAGAAAACTACTAACCGCAAATGCAAGATGACGTAAATAGTTATGTGCAGATCTGTCTCACTTGTCAAGAAAACAAAGCAAACCGTCAAAAGAAGGGTGCACTAGTTGAGCCGCTTCTGGTTCCCTCTAGACCTTGGGAAAGCGTATCTCTTGATTTCATCACTAGTTTACCGAAAGTAGGAGATTTTGCTATAATTTTGGTGGTAGTTGATCGCTTTTCCAAGTATGCAATTTTCATCCCGACATCTCGATTTATCACAAATGAAGAAACTGCTCAACTCTTCTTCAAGTATATTGTTAAATATTAAAAAATTCCGAGGCAGATTGTTAGTAATCATATCCACGATTTACTAGCAATTTCTGAACCGAACTCTTCAAGATATTGGGGTCCAAATTAATCATTAGTTACTCGGCGCATCCCGAGTCTGATGGCTAGACAAAGCGATTTAATGAAATGTTAGAGGAATATCTTCGACACTTCGTGATGGCTAACCAGAAGAATTGGGTGTAATTACTAGATGTTGCTCGGTTATACTTCAACACTCAAAAGAGTTCTTCAACCAATAAGAGTCTATTGTTACCGAACAATAACCCCTGTTACCTTACACGGTGGATGTTGCAGAAAAGTCTAAATCCCCAAAAGCACAGAGTTTCTCTCAAGAATGAAAACGAAATGTTAAAATCACTCGCAATTTTCTTGAGAAAGTTCAGAGTCGCATGAAGAAATATGCAAACACAGATCGGCGTTTCATTGAATTTCATATAAGAGACAAAATTATAGTAACGCTGCCAAGCCAACACCAGAGCCAATTAATGCGAGATAAGGATGCTCGCTTACCGCAGAAATACATTAGCTCTGTGACTTTGCTAAAGCGAATTGGCAAGATAGCCTACAAAGTAGAAGTCTTAACTTGGTAGAAAGTCCATCCGGTCTTCCATATCATTCTTTTAAAGCCATACCATGAAGACATAGAAGACCCCTCAACAGGGCCAAAAGTGCGAAAAGGTCTCAATATAAAGACCCAAAGAAAACGAGTCGTTGAAACTATTGTTGATGACCTGGATGATCAGACATAGCCGTAGATATCATTAAGAGTACCTCATAAAATAGCAAAGATGTGGAGATGACGAAAATTCTTGGGAACGAGCAGTAAACTTCAAAACCTTTCAAAATATGATTGATGCTTATAATGCTTCAAAGGCTCCGAGGACGTCACCAAATCAGGCAGAGAAGAATGTCACAGGCCACCTTTAACGTTATGCCCTACCATCTGTTGAAGACCAAAGAGAACGTTGCCCAAGACAGCATGCCATTGCTAATCGCACCAGAGTTGTGCAACCGTTGCTTGGCTCGTCCGTACACAACCCTCGTGCCCTATCGCACTCTTTCATTCCTTCTTATCACACTCGTGTAGTAGTCGATACGACCTGCTGCATCCCTGTCGCAACCGCACACCCAAGACATAGCTTGCCGATGCTTATTGTGACTCGCACACCCAGCACCACCAACACCCAAGACATATGGGACCACCGGTCATCAAACGGTGCAATACTCACTTAGGATGAAGAACTTAACACTAGAAACATAATGACGTAATTTTAAGTGTTAGTTCATCTTATACATGTAAATAGCTTAGTTGTTATATTTTTCCTTTTGTACAGAAAAAGTATCTACTCCTGTCACTTAGAGTTTTTTTGTCAGGACTACTATATAGGGTGATAAGGAGTTAGATGCGAAGTCAGTTGTAAACGATACTTGTAAATCTTACGATTGTTCAATGAAATCTTGTTTTTTATTTTACTACTGTATCTCTAAAACTTATATATGCATTTATTTGCTATATTTGAAATTGCGAGACACAGTTGGTTGGTAGGCGGAAGTGACGTATGAGACGTTACTTGCCACACGGCTCGTTACGCTGAAGGATAAACGAACGACCCGTGACACCTCGTGCCATATTGCACCCGTGATTTCTTACTTATCGCACCCATATTGTCATGGGTCGTTCATTTATCTCTCAGCGAAACGAGTCATGTAACAAGTAACGTCTCGTACGTCATTTCTACCTACCAACCGTGTGTCACAATTACAAATATAATAAACAAATGCATTACATACTTTAGAGATGCAGTGGTAAAATAGGAAACAATATTTCATTAAGCAATCGCAAGATTTACCAGTATCGTTTACACCCGACTTCGCATCCAACTTCTTATCATCTCCTATAGTAATCCTGGTAAAAAAAACTCTAAGTGACAGGAGTAGACACTATTTTTCTGTACAAAAGGAAAAATACAACCAAACTATTTACATGTACAAGATGAACTAATACCTAAGATTACATCATTATACTTCTAGTGTTAGCTTCTTCATCCTGGATGAATATCGTACCGTTTGGCGACCGTCAATCCCATGCGTCCCAAGTGCTGGTGGTGTTGGGTGTGCGACATCGTCCTCCCGTGAATCACGATAAGTATCAACGAGCTCTGTACTGAGCATGCGGCTGCGATAGGGGTGTAAAAGGTCGTATCGAATATTACATGAGTGCGATAAGAAAGAACGCATGGGTGCGATAGGGCACAAGGGTTGTAGCACGAACGTGCCAAGCAACGACAACATGACTTTGAGTACGGGTTAGGCAAGCGCATGAACGCGATTAGCAACAAAATGCAGTAATTGCACCCAGACAACATCCATGCAATTCCCCTGTTACACAACTTTGAGTACTAGATGTTGTTACCAGAGATGAGCTCAACAATTTCAAATGAGCTCTTATCCAGTAATTGCACCCAATTCTTCTGGTTGGCTGTCACGAAGTGTCGAAAATATTCCACCAACATTCCATTGAATCACTCTGCCTGGCCATCAGATTCTGGATGCGCCGAGAAACTCATGCTCAATTTGGACCCAAATATCTTAAAGAGTTTCAATCCAGAAATTGTCAGTAAATCGTGGATCACGATCACTAACAATCTCCCTCGAAATTCTCCAAGTAGTTAACAACATGCTTGAAGAAGAATTGAACAGTCTCTTCAACTGTGATAAACTAGGATGTTGGGATGAAAGTTGCATACTTGGAAAAGCGATAAACCACCACTAAAATCATAACAAGATCTCCTACTTTCGCTAAACCAGTGTGAAGTCAAGAGATACGCTTTCCCAAGGTCTAGAGGGAACTGGAAGCGACTCAAGTACCCCACTCTTTTTTTGACGGTCTACTTTGTCTTGTTGGCAAGTGAGATAGGTCCGCACATAACTATTCACGTCATCTTACATTTGCGGCTAGTAGTATACTCGTTGCACTAAAGCCAGTGTTCGTTCTATTCCTGGGTGTTCGACTCATAAAGTATCATAGCACTCCTTAATCAAAGTTTTTCGCAATTTCTCGCTTTTGAGACATAAAGACGGTTCATCTTAGTTAACAGGAAACCATCATCGAGCAAAAACTATCTAGCTTTACTTTGTTTCACGAGTTTGACTAAATACGTGTATTAGGATCTGTCAGAATTAGGTTTCGTACTTGGTCTTTGATGTTGGTGAAAATTTGACTCCCATGCAGGGCAGCGACATAGTAGATCGTTGCTAGGTCTGATCGCCTATTTAGTGCATCCGCTATTTAATTTGATTTTCTCTTTCATTATTCTAGCATAAAGTAAAATTCTGCCAATAACTCGTGCCAGCACGTTTGTCGACTACTCAACTTGGGTTGCATCGAACAATGACTCACACTAGTTTTGTCTGTTTTTATCACAAATGGTACTCTCTTGATGTGCGCAAGGGTAGCGAGATTGCCAAGACCGCTTGATGAATCCAAGTTGTATGCTTCGAACCCTTCTCCAACGAAGAACTAAGTTCTAAAACTCTAATTTAGGACCAATGTGAGCGAGTTCAATATGCCTAAACTAAAGTTCTAAAGACTTGATCAAACGCGAAAGAATGAACTCTAAGCTAGGGTTTGTTATCGCCACAATCTAAGGATTGATAAGACAAGAGTAGTTCTATTCCAAGAACCAAGAAAACACTCTTAAAAAGAGCACACACTATTCATACGAATTTTTGAGGAATAACCTGATATTTTTATTGAATTATGAAGATCTATAAATAGGCTTACAAGAGAATTCTATAACTTGAAGTTTAAGACAACTACTAAAAACTAAATACTCAACTATTTGGAAAATTAACTAAAACAATTTGTAAACAATTTGGAAAACTAACAAAACAAAAAATAAGCTCTAGAAAATATTAAAAATTCGTCCATAAAAGTCTCCTTGGGCTGGACGTCTCCATTGTACACTATTGGGCCTCCATCTTGCAAGTTTAAGAGCCCTCCAAGTGAGCCCAAATAACCAACCCCTTGTATACTTGTTATGGACAACTTAGAACCTTCAATTGGGCTATCTTTATAATTAGATTTGATCCAAAGCCAATACATTAAACCTTGACCCAATCTACTAGCTTGATCATCACGTAACTCAAACCCAACATTCATGCTCAACTCGTATGCAACACTTGGATAGGATTCATGCACGCCTATATTATTGATGAATGACTCTCCTTTTAGCTTGAAACGTGCTAGGCAATGCTTCACATATGTAGGTGCTCCTTGGATCCTATCATCTCAACAAGTAATGCCTCTCGAGACGTAGGTAATGAACTATCGCGAGTAGCTCCTTCTCGTGTGTAAAGTATCTTCGTTCAGCTCTGTTCAGTTTTTGACTCTCAAAAGTCACAAGGTGACCTTCCTGCATTAATACTCCACCTAAGGTGAAGTCTGAAGTATCCGTGTGCACTTCAAATAGTTTTGTCACGTCAGACAGTGCAAGTACGGGATCAATGGACATGCTCATTTTTAATCGTTCAAAAACTCCCACCATCGGGTGTACCATTTCCATGGACTTTCTTTCTTGAGCAAATCCGTTAGCAACAAAAGGCTATCTTGGAGTAATCCCTCACGAAACGACGGTAGTAGTTGACTAGGCCAAGGAACGATCGAAATTCTGTGACACAACTTAGTGGCTACCACTCCTTAATAGCTTATACTTTCTTGGGGTCCATGCGGATTCTGCCTAGTTCAATGATGTGCCCCAATAACTCTATTCGCTGCTGTGCAAATAAATACTTTAAGAGTTTTGCATATAATTCATGCTTTCGCAACCGGTTCAGTACCTTCTCCAAGTGTTCCAAGTGATCCTCTAGCGTACTGCTGTAAACCACAATATCGTCTAAGTACACCACTACAAATTGATAGAGAAAATCACAGAGTACTTGATTCATAAGAGTGCAAAAAGTGGCTAAGGCATTGGTTAGCCCAAACTGCATCACCAAAAACTCGTATGCCCCGTATCTGGTCACACAAGTTGTTTTGTGTTCATCTCCTTCCCTAATGCGCACCTGTCAATATCTCGACCGCATGTCGATTTTTGTGTAGAACTTAACGTGACAAAGCTGATCAAAACAATCAACAACAAATGCAATGGAGTATTTTTTTTTCGACGTAATTTGTTCAGTGCCTGATAATCCACGCACATACGGAGCGTCCCATTATGTTTCTTCTGGAACAACACTGGCGCTCCGTATGGTGATTTTGCAGGGACAATTATGCCTAAATCTAGCATTTTCGCCAATTATTTGCAAAGTTCAGTCAGCTCTGGCTGTGACATTCTGTATGGAGCTCTAGCTAGAGGCTTGATTCTAAGAACCAACTCAATTTCATGATCAATTTCTCTCTTCAGTGGAAGACGTTTTGGCAGCTCATCTAGCATCACATCTTCAAATTCCTCCAATAACCGTTTGATAGGTTGTGGCATAGGTCCAAATTTTTCCTCTACTTCATGCGCTAGGTAAATTGTTTCTCTTTGTTTTAAGCCTTTCTTTACCTGTATTGCAGAGAGATTCATTCCTCCACCATTCCTTACTAAGGCACGAATCATTCATGGACTGTCGCCCAAAACGATAAGAGAGTTGTTATAAGGATATATTGCAATCCGGTTATCCCTTAAGAATTCAACCCCTCTGATGAGCTTGAAGTCGTCAATCTTCACTGCTGAAGAACTAATTCGCGTTGTGAACGAACCAACTTTCATGGACACTCCTTTGGCTACTCCCACGATTGGTTGCGCAACAGAGTTAATTGCCTTCAACCTGCCCGTGGACTTCTCCAATACCAAGTCCAATCGTTCTACTTCAATAATGGAGAGGTAATTATAGGTCGCTCTTGTGTTTATCATGACTTGAATCGGCTTCTCATTTACCTTCAGGTCTATGTATATTAAGCCATTGTTCTTGCCTCTCATAAACTTGACTTGTTCTATTTCGTCTTCTTCAAAAGTAGTCGTAGCCATCTCTTCCAAGATCGTACTACCTAACTTAGCAACAACGTGGTTCTTTTGCTTGGTGAGTGCCCTTGCATGAAGCTTGGCGATCACTATGTCAATTTTATCCTCCAAAGTTTGTGTGGCCTTTGCCTTCTGAGTAGAGCTCTCAAGTGCATTGCATCAGTAGAAGAATGCCCCCATAGCATCCCCTCCTCTTGGTAGCACAACTCCTCGCCACCGTCTTCTAAATGCAGTTCCTCTTGACTAGGAAGGTTGTCGTCTCTCAGCAGTGCATTTAAGAATTTTTCTTCGGACATTCAGCCATTCAGTGAGAACCGTTGCAAATATAGCCCCCTTGTATCTGTTGGTCGCCACTATTACTAGTGCTCAGGCCTCGATCCTTCTGTTCTCCCATTTGTGCATCATTTTTTAATGTGGAGGGTCGATCTCCTCTACCTTTTCCTCCATTCATTCGATTGAACTTGTTGCTTGTCCCCTTAGGCTGGTTGGTCGCTGATTTCGTTTCTCTCCTTAATTCCAGCTGGTAGTCAACTAACCCTTTGGCTTGGGCAATGGTTGAGTCCAAGTTCTCAACCCTAACTCGTTGTAATTCTGCCCTAACCTACGGTTTCAGGCCCTCTTTGAAGAAAAAGAGCTTATATGATAAGTCCGTAATGTTGAGCAGATGTGTCTGGAAGCTCTTTACATAGTCTCGAATTGTGCCCGTTTGCCTCAATCCGCATAGGGCACGACGAACTTGCTCCTCAACATTGCGTGAAAAAAAACTGTAACTTCATCCTCTTTCAATTCTTCCTAGGTGTTTATTTGAAGGCATTCTACTTGGATCTCAACCTTTTAGGTGCACCATCACACTTTGACGTCCCCTGACAGATACATGGATGCAATAGTCACTTTTGCGACATCGTCTCCGACATTCGTTGCCTCAAAGTACTGTTTTATATCAAAGAGGAAGTTTTCAATCTCCCATGCGTCTCGTGCCCTATCAAATGCATTTGGCTCAAGGACTTTTTGTCTATTAAAAACCCTTACCATCTCTAAGACATGGGCGATAACGTTATTGTTGGCCACTGCTAACTAGAGAATCCGCACCTACTCACGGAGCTCCATCATCATATCTCACAATTCAACAATTACATTTTTGTTCCCCCCGACTTCTCTCTCAAAAGTCTAGGCGTCCTTCGCAAGTTTTTGAGTCGTTCATTGTTCCCTCTCAAGGTCCGCACTCAAATGGACAAAGTCCGTCTCAGCCTGACTCACTCGCAGGTCCAAGGGAACAGCACCCTCGTTGCCCAAACAGATTGTAAAGAGACGGATGACTGCTTCCTTTAAGGCATCAATCCATTCTCTATGAGTAGCTATCTTCGTTTATCGCAAGCTTGATCTCTCAACCAACATTCTGATATCAACTGTCTCGAGTCGTTCATTTATCCCTCAGCGAAACGAACCGTGTAGCAAATAACGTCCCATATATCACTTCCGCCTACCAATCGTGTGTTGCAATTTCAAATAGAGCAAGTACATATATATATATATACACACACACACAAGCTTTAGAGACAGTGGTAAAATAGAAAACAAGATTTCATTAAGCAATCGTAAGATTTACAAGTATCGTTTATACCCAACTTCACACCAACTCCTTATCCTCCTTATAGTAGTCCTAGCAGGAGGAGACACTGTTTTTTTGTACAAAAGAAAAAATACAGCAACTAAACTATTTATATGTACATGATGAACTAACATCTAAAAGCTTTAGAGATACAGTGGTAAAATAGGAAACAAGATTTCATTAAGCAATCACAAAATTTACAAGTACCATTTACACCCGACTTCGCATCCAACTCCTCATCCCCCTATAGTAGTCCTAGCAGGAGGAGACTTTTTTTGTAAAAAAATGAAAAATATAACAATTAAGCTATTTACATGTACAGGATGAACTAACACTTAAAATTACATCTTTATGCTTCTAGTGTTAGGTTCTTCATCCTGAATGAGTATCGCACCGTTTGGTGACCGTTGGTCCCATGCGTCCCAGGTGCCGGTGGTGCTAGGCGTGCAATTCCGTCCTCCTGTGAGTCACAAAAAGCATCAGAAAGCTCTGTGCTAAGCGTGCTGCTGCGATAGTGGTGCAACAAGTCGTACTAACTACTACACGAGTGCGATAATAAAGCACGCATGGGTATGATAGGGCACGAGAGATGTGGCACAAACGCACCAAGCAACGATCACACGACTCTAGGTTGCAAGTTAGGCAACCGCACGGGCGCGATTAACAACAGCATGTTGTCTTGGACAATGTTCTCTCTGATCTTCAGCAAGTGGTAGGGCATAGCGTTAAGGAGGCTTGTGACACGTATTATGGGCGATACAACTTGTTGCACTCCTGTTGCAACCGCACACCTAGCATAGAGCTTGCAGATGCCAATCATGACTCACTGAAGGACAGAGTAGCACCTCCGGCATCACCAACACGCAAGACGCGTGAAACTGTTAGTGTATGCCCTAAAACCAAGATGGTTTAAGGTGTTTTTATATTTACACTTATTTATGTTATATTTATTCATGTGGTATTTTTCTTTATCATCTATACTTGTATTTCCATGTTACTTGTTTAATTGATAAAGTCCTTAGAATATTGATTATGTATTAGAGATTGTAAGGGGTTACAATTATGAGACTCTAATACATAAAGTCATATTCTTAAATATCCCTAGTCATAGTATTAATGAGATTGGACATCATTAATACGGATAGACTAGCACATACTTTGCCTCTACTTATGGTAAGTAGTAGTTGATCTCATTGACTATGGTGTGCGTGACACTTAAGCTGGTATGTGGATGCTTGTTTGAGAACAAGTTCATTGGGTTGATCCGCCAAGAGTTTTAACTATAGTGCCAATGGTTAAACTCTTAATGGCAATGGTGTAAGTGATCCTTTGACTTGAGATTACCATAGTATCTTGAGTGTGGATTGCTATACTTTGACTCTATTCCTCGGTGCCTGTAAAAGGGTAGCTCATAGGTTAGAGATTGGGTATAGTTTGAAGCATGGAAAGATAGTGAGTAATCAATATAGGATTCACCACTCCTTAATAGGAGAGTATATCCCTATATGGCCACTTGTTGGAAATGTTAACTCATAAATCTTCTGCAGAAGTGATAGTATAACTTGGAAGTAGTTTCAAGGTTATACATCATGGAGAGTTATATTTCTGGAACAAGAAAATATAAATTAGTCATTTAAAAGTATGCACTATACTTTTAGACTAATTGGGATATAGTGTGGTGAAAGGATATTAATTACACGATAACATTGTCATTGAAGGGTATGGTCTACCATATGACTTTCCTATTCACTTGGGTGGTCATGATGCATTGCTAGACGCCACTCATGATCTATAAGTATGAATTGATTAATTAGTGAATTAATGATAAATTAAAAGTGTTTAATTTATCTAGCTCAATTAATGAGTTATAATTTATACTTATTGCCAACGTGAATGGAACCTAATGGGTCACACACATAAAGAACAAAATCTTTGGGTTAAAATGTAATAAAGATAAGTATGAGATACTTATGGGGTTAATTTATGAGATAAATTAACTTAAAGGACTTATTTATAAATATTCTAAGTCTTGCAGGAAATTTGTTTCCTAAAAGAAATAAAGTAACTAATTAGTTTCCTTATGGAATAGATTTCCTAAAGGAGAAGGATTAGCTTAAAGTAAGTTACCTAAACCTTCTTGGTTTCTAATTAGCCTTATTTCCTAAAAGACTAGAATACTACCTCTATAAATAGGTTTATGCTTTGACTCTTGAATGATGATTACTACACAAAAAAGAAAACTAGTGAGAGAAAATAGAAAAAAAGAATCTGCACGCCTCTCTCTCTCTCTCTAGGCGTCTCTCTCTCTCTCCTAAGGGTTAGGGTTTTCTTCTTCTTGTGTTCTTAATAATTCAAGGGAGCTAGCACTCAAAAGTCAAAGCAAGCAAGCCTACAAGGTTCCCAAAGAAGTTGTTCGTGTGGATATCGTTAGAGGCTCTACGCTTGGAGGGCTTTTCGTGGTAGATCTAACATCTTCTTCGAAGGATCTTTGCCTAGAAGCATAGAAATCTTCTGTGCTTAAGGTAATCTTCATGCAAACCCCCTTGTTAATCATATAGATATGTCAAAGAGATCCATGGTTAAGGTAATAAATTTTTATTTTTCCGCTGCGTTACCTATGCTATTACCTTACAGTGGTATCAGAGCCTTCTTTGATTATATCTATATGTTTTGTGTTTATTTAATTGTCATAAATATGGATGGTTTGTTCTTGACGATATTTGTCTCAAAATTGTTTTAGAAAAATCAAGAGTTTGATTTTTTAAGAAAAGTTCTTGATTGTTTAAAAGTGTTTTAAATAATTAAGATAAGTTCTTAAGGTTGTTTTTATGGTTTCTAAATTGTTTTTGATGTGCTAAAAGGGTTTTAACATGTTATGATTCAAAAGAGTTTTGAAAAACGCTTAAGAATTTCAAAGATCGTATTTTCTGGACACAAACCGCGCGAAAACTCGCGCGCGTTTTGACTCGCGGTCAAAATCCCGTAACTTCTGTCCACAAACCGCGGATGAAACCGCGCACGGTTTGTCGCGCGGGTTACAAACCGCGGATGAACCCGCGCACGTTTTGTCGCGCGGGTTGTAGGCAGAATCCTAGCGGGATTTTTCCTAAATTTTTAGAAAAACGCGAATTTTGATAATTTCTCTGTTAAAACACTTTACAATTTTAATTGTTAAGATTTGGAGAGTTAAAATTTGGAAACCTATACCTTCTATAACTATATTTTTGAGACAAATAAATTTCAAGAGCATTAATCTAATTTATTTAGACCATATGATTTATGACTAGAATTAAATAAATCAATTTATTTAATTGTTAAATAGTATGATGGCATGGTGGATGATTATGGACTAGACCAATGTGATTGAATGGTTATTACTTCTTTTATGGTTGGCTTGTATTGGTTTTATAAATAGGGCCTGCGAGTCCTTCCCTCCCTATTTTCTGATGTAATTCTCTTCTCACATAAACTCCCCTCGAATGTAACTCGAGGTTTCTTGATCAATACTTGTAATGTACAAAGTATAGGTTAGGAATAGGTTTATTTTAAATTGTTTAGACTAGAATTACATATGTAATGTACAAGAAGATGGAGGTGGCACCAAGGAGCAACCAAGGAGGCGCATCAAGGAGTTGAGACGTCCCCTAGGAATTTTTAACCAAATATTTTCTTCAAGGCTCGAAGAAAATATTATTAGTTAAAGTCCATAATCATCCACGTTTATTATGCTTTTATTTTATATGATTGATATATTTTAATTGCATAATATGTTGAGACATTAATATTTAAACTAAAATCCCTCAATATCAAATATTAAGTCATCTATTTAAGTTGCCTTCCATTATTATAACAAAAACGATGAGTTCCTATTAAGGTTGACACGTTGGCCTCCGTCAAGGTCACCTTACTCGGAATATGTTTTTGTTATGAGATATGATCTCTGAATAATGGGTTTGACTTAACAAAAATTACATAACGAGTTTGGCCTCCGTCAATGTTATGATATTTTTGAGGCAAAGTTGGGTAATACATAAGATGTAATTTTCAAAGAGTTGATACCCAACTATCTAGGAGTCACAAGAGTTGTGATTGATAAAAAGTTATCTACCTAATCGAATTTATCTTTGGGGCATTGGCCTCCGTCAAACCCAAAGCTAATTAGATGGGATCCTAGCCCACTAGAAATCTCCAACGGATTTCCGAATCAATATCGAGGGTTATTGATTTGAAGTAAAATAGTGGGAGCAAACCAAATAAATTTACGAATCCACATTTTTGGTTTGCATATATAACATAAAACAAATACTTATTTTCTGTCTTTACTTTTTGTAGAATGTCTAACGTGAATTTGCGACCGATTCTTGACAACAAACTCAATGAAACCAACTTTGAGGATTGGAATATTAATTTGAGAATTGTTCTCAAACATGAAAAAATTGAGTATGTCCTCGATAAACCCATGCCACCTCCTCCACCCGCTACTGCATCACCTGAGGACATAGATGCATATGAGATGCACAAAGCCGACAATGATGCTGCAACATGTATCATGTTAGCTTCTATGACCCCGGCATTGCAAAAGCAACATCTTAAGATGGATGCTCCGTCCATGATTGTGCACTTAAAAGAAATGTTCGACGCACAAGCTAGGACCGAGAGGTATGAGACCTCAAGGGAGCTTTATCAATGCAAGATGGCAGAGGGAACTTCAGTGACTACCCATGTACTGAAGATGATCGGGCTGATTGAAAAGTTAGCTGATCTGGGACACGTCTCTGACAATGAATTAAGTATTGACTTAATTCTTCAGTCCCTCCCTGAGAGCTATTCACAATTCATTCTGCACTTCAACATGCGAAAAGTTGAGTGCACGTTGACTGAATTGATGAACATGCTCAAGACTGCTGAGCCTA
Organism: Mitragyna speciosa; assembly: GCA_024721245.1. Classification (NCBI taxonomy): domain Eukaryota; kingdom Viridiplantae; phylum Streptophyta; class Magnoliopsida; order Gentianales; family Rubiaceae; genus Mitragyna; species Mitragyna speciosa. The sequence continues at coordinate 14,209,483 of CM045561.1, forward strand.
ATCTTAAGAAGGAGAAGGGCACCGTTATGCTTGTCTCGGGCTCCAAGAAAAAGAAGCCCAATTCTGGGCTTAAGAAGTCCAAGAAGAAGAGAACTAAGCCTAAGGGTGGGGTCAAGAAGGACAAACCCAAGGGCACATGCTTCCATTGCGGACAAGATGGGCATTGGAAGAGGAATTGCAAGGCCTACCTTGACTCTCTGAAGTCAAAGAAGCTTGGTGAAGCTTCAACCTCTGGTATGTTTATGATTGAGATTAATTTATCTACTAACCAAGACTCATGGGTATTAGATACCGGATCTGGATCTCATATTTGTAATAATATGCAGGGTCTTAAAGATAGTAGAACTCTAGCAAAGGGAGAGGTCAAGCTGCGCGTGGGTAATGGAGCAAGAGTTGCTGCATTAGCCGTAGGAACCTATGTACTCTCTTTGCCTACTGGGCTTATTTTAGAATTAAGAAACTGTTATTTTGTTCCCGTACTTACAAAGAACATCATTTCTATCTCATTGTTAGATTTGGATGGATTTACCATCATTCAAAGGAATAAAAGTTGTTCTTTTTCACGTGATGGTATTACTTATGGTACTGGTACATTATTTAATGGTTTATATATTCTAGATGAAGAAAAGTCCATTCTCAACATAAACACCAAGAAACAAAAATTAGATATTGTTAACCAAACATACCTTTGGCATTGTAGACTTGGTCATGTAAATGAGAAACGCATATCCAAGTTACATAAAAATGGATACTTGGACTCATTTGATTATGAATCATTTGGGACATGTGAATCTTGTTTACTTGGCAAGATGACCAAGACACCTTTTACTGGAAAGGGTGAACGTGCCTAGTGATCTTCTTGGGCTTATACATACTGATGTTTGTGGCCCAATGTCGATCCATGCTAGAGGTGGTTTCTCCTACTTCATCACTTTCACGGATGACCATTCTAGATATGGTTATGTGTTTCTAATGAAGCACAAATCCGAGGCTTTTGAAAAGTTCAAAGTCTTTAAAGCTGAAGTTGAGAAACAACTTGGCAAGAGTATCAAAACACTTAGATCTGATCGAGGTGGAGAATACTTAAGTCAAGAGTTTCCAACAATATCTAGAGGAAAATGGGATTATTCCTCAATGGACTCCTCCATACACGCCACAACTAAATGGTGTGTCTGAAAGGAGAAATCGTACTCTATTAGATATGGTACGTTCTATGATGAGCCATGCATCACTTCCTAGTTCGTTTTGGGGATATGCCTTAGATTCCGCCTCCTATATACTCAACCGTGTTCCATCAAAATCTGTTGATACCACACCTTATGAGATTTGGTATGGTAAGAAACCAAATCTTAATCATTTAAAGGTTTGGGGTTGTTCTGCTTATGTGAAGCGGAACATGTCAGACAAGCTAGAGGCTAAGTCTGACAAATGCTTGTTTGTGGGATATCCTAGAGAGAGTCGTGGATATTACTTCTACAATCCCCTTGAACAAAAGGTGTTTGTTTCAAGACATGCTACTTTTCTAGAAAAATTGTTTATTCTTGAAAGAAGTAGTGGGGGTAAAGTAGAACTTGAAGAAATTCAAGAACCACAAAGTAGTCAACAGTTGGAACAAGAGCTTACGCCACATGTTGATGAGGCGCAGTCGGAAGCTCAAGTTACACAAGAACTTCGTAGATCTAGTAGAACACGTTATGCTCCTGAGAGATATGGATTTCTCATAAGTGAGAGCAATGATGTGTTAGTCATAGATGATGACGATCCTACTAGTTACGAAGAAGCTATGTCTAATGTAGACTCTTTGAAGTGGCGCGAAGCCATGAAATCCGAAATGGATTCCATGTACGAGAACAAGGTATGGACCTTGGTCGAGCCACCTGAAGGGATAAAACCTATAGGGTGCAAGTGGGTCTTTAAAAGAAAGACTGACATGGATGGTAACATTGTTACCTATAAAGCAAGGTTAGTGGCAAAAGGTTATAAACAAAGGCAAGGAATTGACTTTGAAGAAACTTTTTCGCCGGTAGCTATGCTTAAATCCATAAGGATTTTGCTTGCGATAGCTGCTTATTATGACTATGAGATTTGGCAAATGGATGTCAAGACTGCATTCCTTAACGGAAATTTGCAAGAGGATGTGTACATGACACAACCTGAGGGTTTTGACTCCATTGATAGTCATAAGGTATGTAAGCTACAAAAGTCCATTTATGGACTCAAGCAAGCTTCGAGGAGTTGGAACATTCGTTTTGATGAGACAATCAAAGAGTTTGGTTTTCTTAAGAACGAAGACGAGCCTTGTGTATACAAGAAGGTGAGTGGGAGCGCTAGTCGTTTTCTTAATACTTTATGTGGATGACATACTATTGATGGGAAACGACATACCTTTATTACAAACTATAAAGGTATGGCTGTCCAAAAGTTTCTCCATGAAAGATCTAGGAGAGGCAACCTATATTCTGGGAATAAGGATCTATAGAGATAGATCCAAGAGGTTGCTTGGTCTCAGTCAATCGACATACATAGACAAGATGCTAAAGAGGTTTAGCATGGAGCAATCGAAGAAGGGGTACTTACCTATGAGACATGGGATTACTCTTTCAAGAGACATGTGTCCTAAAACACCTGTCGAGATTGATAGCATGCAAAAGATTCCTTATGCCTCGGCAATAGGATCCATTATGTATGCTATGCTATGTACAAGACCCGACGTCTCCTATGCTCTAAGTGTTACGAGTAGATTCCAAGCTAACCCTGGTGAGGGTCACTGGGTAGCTGTCAAGAGTATTCTTAAGTACTTGAGAAGAACTAAAGAATTATTCTTGGTTTATGGAGGACACACTTTGGAAGTGTGTGGTTTCACTGATGCGAGTTTTCAGTCTGACAAGGATGATAGTAAGTCGCAGTCTGGATTTATATTCACGTTAAATGGTGGTGCTGTGAGCTGGAAGAGTTCGAAGCAAGAAACTACCGCTGATTCTACAACTGAAGCCGAGTACATTGCTGCTTCTGAAGCTGCAAAAGAGGCTGTTTGGATCAAAAAGTTCGTCACCGAGCTAGGAGTGGTTCCTTCCATTGTTGATCCTATACCTTTGTTTTGTGACAACAATGGTGCCATCGCCCAAGCAAAGGAACCTAGGTCTCATCAACGATCCAAACATGTACTTAGGCGCTACCATCTTATTAGAGAAATAGTTGGTAGGAATGATGTAAAGATAGAAAAGGTTCCCACTGATGACAATATAGCTGATCATCTCACTAAGGCCTTGTCCCAGAAAAAGCATGATACTCATGTAAATGCTTTTGGCCTAAAACAAATGAGTGATTGGTTTTAGTGCAAGTGGGAGTTTGTTAGTGTATGCCCTAAAACCAAGATGGTTTAAGGTGTTTTATATTTACACTTATTTATGTTATATTTATTCATGTGGTATTTTTCTTTATCATCTATACTTGTATTTCCATGTTACTTGTTTAATTGATAAAGTCCTTAGAATATTGATTAGTGTATTAGAGATTGTAAGGGGTTACAATTATGAGACTCTAATACATAAAGTCATATTCTTAAATATCCCTAGTCATAGTATTAATGAGATTGGACATCATTAATACGGATAGACTAGCACATACTTTGCCTCTACTTATGGTAAGTAGTAGTTGATCTCATTGACTATGGTGTGCGTGACACTTAAGCTGGTATGTGGATGCTTGTTTGAGAACAAGTTCATTGGGTTGATCCGCCAAGAGTTTTAACTATAGTGCCAATGGTTAAACTCTTAATGGCAATGGTGTAAGTGATCCTTTGACTTGAGATTACCATAGTATCTTGAGTGTGGATTGCTATACTTTGACTCTATTCCTCGGTGCCCGTAAAAGGGTAGCTCATAGGTTAGAGATTGGGTATAGTTTGAAGCATGGAAAGATAGTGAGTAATCAATATAGGATTCACCACTCCTTAATAGGAGAGTATATCCCTTAATGGCCACTTGTTGGAAATATTAACTCATAAATCTTCTGCAGAAGTGATAGTATAACTTGGAAGTAGTTTCAAGGTTATACATCATGGAGAGTTATATTTCTGGAACAAGAAAATATAAATTAGTCATTTAAAAGTATGCACTATACTTTTAGACTAATTGGGATATAGTGTGGTGAAAGGATATTAATTACACGATAACATTGTCATTGAAGGGTATGGTCTACCATATGACTTTCCTATTCACTTGGGTGGTCATGATGCATTGCTAGACGCCACTCATGATCTATAAGTATGAATTGATTAATTAGTGAATTAATGATAAATTAAAAGTGTTTAATTTATCTAGCTCAATTAATGAGTTATAATTTATACTTATTGCCAACGTGAATGGAACCTAATGGGTCACACACATAAAGAACAAAATCTTTGGGTTAAAATGTAATAAAGATAAGTATGAGATACTTATGGGGTTAATTTATGAGATAAATTAACTTAAAGGACTTATTTATAAATATTCTAAGTCTTGCAGGAAATTTGTTTCCTAAAAGAAATAAAGTAACTAATTAGTTTCCTTATGGAATAGATTTCCTAAAGGAGAAGGATTAGCTTAAAGTAAGTTACCTAAACCTTCTTGGTTTCTAATTAGCCTTATTTCCTAAAAGACTAGAATACTACCTCTATAAATAGGTTTATGCTTTGACTCTTGAATTATGATTACTACACAAAAAAGAAAACTAGTGAGAGAAAATAGAAAAAAGAATCTGCACGCCTCTCTCTCTCTCTCTAGGCGTCTCTCTCTCTCTCCTAAGGGTTAGGGTTTTCTTCTTCTTGTGTTCTTAATAATTCAAGGGAGCTAGCACTCAAAAGTCAAAGCAAGCAAGCCTACAAGGTTCCCAAAGAAGTTGTTCGTGTGGATATCGTTAGAGGCTCTACGCTTGGAGGGCTTTTCGTGGTAGATCTAACATCTTCTTCGAAGGATCTTTGCCTAGAAGCATAGAAATCTTCTGTGCTTAAGGTAATCTTCATGCAAACCCCCTTGTTAATCATATAGATATGTCAAAGAGATCCATGGTTAAGGTAATAAATTTTTATTTTTCCGCTGCGTTACCTATGCTATTACCTTTCAGAAACTACCGATCACCGATCAGTGCGAAACTTGATCAGTATGAAGAACATAGCACCAGGAGACTAGCGATGTAATTTTAGGTGTTAATTCATCCTGTACTTGTAAATAGCTAAGTTTTTGTATTTTTCTTTTATACAACAACATCAATTCCTGTCACTTAGAATGTTTTTGCTAAGACTACTATAGGGATTGATAATAAGTTGGATGTGAAGTCGGTTGTAACGATACTTGCAAATCGTGCAATTATTTAATGAAATCTCATTTCCTATTTTACCGTTTTGCCTTCAAAGCTTTTATATGCATGGGTTTGTTATAATTTTGAGTGCGACAGTTGGTTGGTAAGCGGAAGTGACGTGTGGAACATTACTTGCCACACGACTCGTTTTGTCGAAGAATAAACGAATAACCCGTGACACGCCGTCATATACTGCCTTAATGTTATGCCCTACCACCTATAAAAGCCCATCGAGTACGTTGCCCAAGACAGCATACCGTTGTCATTCGCGCCTATGCGCATGCCTTGTCCGCACCTAGAGTCATGCAATCGTTGCCTAACGCATCTGTGCCGCAACTCTCATGCCTTGTCGCACCTGTTCATTGCATACTTATCGCACTCATGTTGTAGTCAGCATGACCTATCGCACTCTTGTCACAGCTGCATGCCTAATACAAAGCCTACCGTTGCTGATCGTGACTCACGGAAGAACAAAGTCACATGCCCAACACTGCCAGCGCTCAAGACCCGTGAGACCGAAACCCAAAATGAAGAACCTAACACTAAAAGTATAATAATTTGATATTAAGTGTTAGTTTATCATGTACTTGTAAATAGGGTAGTTTATTTATTTTTCCTTTTGTACAGAAAAATAATGTCTACTCCTATTATTTAAAATTTTTTATCCAGGACTACTATAGGGTGCGACAAAGTTGTAAAGCATATTTGTACATCTTACGATTGTTGAATAAAATGTCATTTGTTATTTTTTCACTGTACCTCTAAAGCTTATATATGTATTTATTTGCTATATTTGGGATTGCGACACAATTGATTCAATAAACGAAAGTAGCGTGCAAGACATTACTTGCCACACGACTCGTTACGTCGAGGAAAATGGAAAGACTCGTGACAATTGGTATCAGAGCTATGGTTGGAATACAAAGCTAACAATAAACGAAAATGGCTACACACAGAGAACAGATTGATACCTTAGATAAGGCAGTCAATCATCTCTCCAATATCTGTTCGGGTGACGAAATTGCCGTTCCCCTAAACCTGCGATTGGGTCAAGTTGAAACGACCTTGTCCACATGTGTGGACTTTGAGAGAGAACAAAGGACCACTCAAAGACTTGCTGAGGATACATAAACTCTTGAGGGAAGAATCATGGAAAACACAAATGCAATTGTCGAATTGTGCAATATGATGATGGAACTCCGTGCGAAAATGCGAATTCTCCAATTAATAGTGCCCAACAACAATGCTGTGGCCCCTGCTCCAGACATGGTGACGGCTTTCAACAGGTCAAAAGTCCCTGAGTGAAAGGCGTTTAACGGGGCACGAGATGCAAAGAAGATTGAGAATTTTTTGTTCGACATGGAATAGTACTTTCAAGCAACTAACGTCGTGAATGATGCCGCAAGGGTAATGACTGCATCAATATACCTGTCAAGTGACACCAAAGTATAGTTGCGCACTAAGAAAGCTAAAATACAGGAAGGACACCTACAAATCAACACACGAGATAAACTAAAGCAGAGGATAAAGCGATAGTTCTTTCCACACAACGTTAAGGAGTAAGCTCGTCGTGCTTTATGTGGACTAAGATAGACGAGCACGATACGAGAATATGTAAAGCGCTTCTAGACCCATCTGCTCAACATTACAAACATGTCAGAGAAAGACATGCTCTTTTGGTTCAAAGAGGGCTTGAAATCGTAAGTTAGAGTAGAATTACAAGCCAAGGTTGAGGACTTGAACTCAACTATCACTCAGATTGAAAGGTTGATCGACTATCAGCTGGAACTAAGGAGAGAAACGAAACCAACGACCAACCAACCCAGGAGGCTGGGCAACAAATTCAACTGGCCAAATGGGGAAAGATGTGATGGAGATCGACCATCCACATTCAAAAATAATAAAACGACAGGACAACAGAAGGGCAGAAACCCGAGCACGAGTAATTGTGGGGACCAATAGAACCGAGAGTGCTATATTTGTGACAGTCCTTACTAAACGGTTGAATGTCTGAAAAAAAGACCGTTGAATGCATTACTGAGAGACGACAACCACCCTAGCTAAGAGAAACTGTCTTAAGAAGAAGACGGTGGCGAAGAGTTGTGCGACTAGCAGGGGATATTATGGGGACATTCTCCTATTAGTGCAATGCGCTTGAGAACTTTATTTAGAAGACAAAAGACCAAACAAATCTTGGAGAATAAAATTGACATGTTGATTGCCAAGTTTCAGACCAAAAAAAACTGGGCTGTTGCTAAATTAGATAGCCTAATCTTAGAGGAAACAACTTTGACTACTTTCAAATAAGACGAGATGGAACATGTTAGGCCTATGAGGGGCAAGAACAGTGGCCTGATGTACGCAGACCTGAAAGTAAATGAGAAGCCGATCCGACCCATAACTACATCTCCATCATTGAAGTAGAACGATTGGACTTAATGTTGGAGAAGCCTACGAATAGGGTGAAGGCAATTAACTCTGCTACGCAACCAATCGTTGGAGTAGCCAAAGCAGTGTTCGTGAAAGTTGATTCATTCACAGTGCGAACTATTTTTTAGCAATGAAGATAGACAACTTCAAGCATATCATTGGGCTGGAGTTCTTACAGGACGCCAAAATTACAATATATCCTTATGGCAACTCTCTTATCGTTTTGGGCGATAATCCATACATAATTCGTGTATTAGTAAAGGAATGCTGATGAACAAACCTCTCTGCAATACAGCTAGAGAAAGGCAAAAAACGAAGGAAAACAACTTACCCAACGCATTTTGTCACAAGCTACATTTTCAAATCCCAATTTTGCCTTAGAGGTTTGGCAAAACGTTCTAGAAACGTGTAGAGAGTCCTTGGTCTTTTCAACCAACAGAGCACTCTAGAACCTTCTAGCTTAGCCCAAGAAAGACTAAGTAGATTGTAGGCAATTCTAGAGATTTTCACTAGCTTGTAAATATGCTAGAGTAGTATAGAATTCTCTAAAAGAATATTGTATACCGTAGGATTAAATTAATCCCACCATCCATTAAGGAGGTGGAAGATTATATATAGGGGTCTTGGCTATTTGCCAAACCCAAGTTAGAAAGCTAGAAAGCAAACAACCGATAAGTGTACTCAAAGCTTCCTTAATAAAGTGTTCTTTCAAAGCTTCCTATCTTGTGTTCCCTTCTTAAGTTTCCTTGCTAACTTTCTTCTACTCTTCGTTTAGTAAGTTCAAATGTCTTAACGTTTACTTTGCCACAAGGAGCAAGTGACTAAGGAATGGATACCAATAAAGATGGTCCTACGAGGACTTGAAAAAGGCCTTGATAGGCTTCTTTTAAATAATAGTTGTTTGGATTCGGGAATGATTACTTTGGTGAGGCATTTGGCTCGTCATCCTTTCGATCGTGCTCCTTTATTGGTGGCTACTTTCACAAGGCTTAGCAACAAACCTCATCCTTTTCGTTTCCTTAATATTTGTACTTCGCATAAGGGTTTTTTACAGGTGGTTAAGCAAGCTTGGGATGAGGAATGTTTTCCAAAATGTGTAGGTGGCCAAACGTAGTCCTATTGAAGCTGATATTAGAGGGGAACAAGTGATACTTCCAAGGAATCCTTGAATGAGCTTTATAAAGCTCAATTTGATTTTCAATCTCAAAGTACTTTTGGAAGCAAAAAAGCACATATTAAGTGGATGGATTCAGGTGACCACAATATACTTTATTTCCATTCCACTTTCAAGCAACGTTAGGTATAATCCATCATTCATCGTATAAAAAATTCTTCAGGTCCATGGTTGACTTCTAATGACGAAACTACCGGGGAGGCAATCAGATTTTTCAAAAATTTATTTATGTTCAAGGATATGCATGAGCCCTTTGAGTTGTTGCATGTGATTCCATCTATTATGACAAAAGAAGATAACAACTGTCAAGAATCTACCCATCGATTGAAAAGGTTCATCAAACAATTAAAAATATGGATGGTGAAAGAGCCATTGGCCCTAATTGTTTCACAGGTAGATTTTTTGTTGCTACTTGTGAAGTCATCCGTGTTGATGCTCATAAGGCAATCTTAAGTTTTTTCTCTGGTGCTGAGTTACCCAGAAGTATTATGGCCACCTCGTTGATATTACTTTCCAAAGTTCAATTTCCTCAACAATTCCGCCTATCAGCTTATGAAACTTTGTAAATAAGGATTTCTCCAAAACTCTAGCACATTGGCTTTTAAGAATATTGCCCAAGATCATCTCACCACAACAAAGTAGAATTGTCAAGAGGCGATTGATTACAAATAATTTCTTATTGGCCTAGGAATTAATTTCAATGAGAGATTGGAAGGAAAAACTTTGGCGGAAATGTTGCTTTAAAGTATAGGGTTTCTTGGCTATTTTAAGAAAGGTTTTATGTGCATTTGGTTTTGGGGAAAGATTGATTATTATAGGATGGAAATTAATATCAAAAACATGGTTCTATTATCATTAATGCGTTTATAGTGGGATTTTTTGAGTCATATTGTGGGTTATAGTGGAATTTTTTAAATCACCTCATTGATTGTGGCAAAGAGATCCCTTCTCTTTGGCTTTATTTGTTATTGGAGTAGAAGTTCTCTCTCGACCACTGAATAACTTCGCAGATTATCATTCTTTTGTGGGATTTAAGGTTCCAATGAGATGTAATTAGACTCTACATTTGGCATATACAGATGGCGTTCTGATTTTCTCCAAAGTTTCTTCTCGATCTTTACAACTTGTTATGTCATGCTTGGATAGTTATGAGAAGGTCTCATGGCAAAAGTTAGCAATCATAAAAGCTATTTTTTGATTGATTATAGGATGCCTTTGGAGACGCGACAAAAGATTGCTAACAATACTATTTTTGTTCACAAGACATTTCTAGTAAAATATCTTGGATGTTCTTTGTGTATAGATGTTCTTTGTATACAGGTCAGAGGAAATTTGAATATTTTTTTTGACTTATCCCAATCAATTACAACTCGAATTTTATCTTGGAAGATTCATTTTTTGTCCTCAGGAGGAAAAATTGTGCTAATTAAATACATTATGTCCTTTGCCCCAACTCATTTGCTAGAAGCAACAAACCCTATTAAAGGAGTTCTGAAATTGATTGAGAGGGCTTTTTCAAAATTATTGTGGGGTGCTAATGTAGTGGTTAATAATCATCATTGGATTAAATGGTTGGATTTGTGCTTTCCAACAGATGGGGACGGACTGGATTTTGGTCATTAGTTAATGTTCATTCTGCTTTTTTTCATAGACCTATGGTGGGGTTTTTGAATGGAGGAGTCATTATGGGCAAATTTTTTAAGACAAAAATATTGCTCTGAGGTTCATCCAACCGTAACTTTCTATTTTTGCTTCACTCACATGGATGAGACTCTGGATGAGAACCTTGAGAATTAGAGGGCTAGCTGAGTTGTATATGTTTTGGCTCTTTCTTAATTGGGCATGTAGCTTCTTCCTATATAATTATTGGCTTTGGACCTTTTGTTGGTGAACTAACCAGATCAAATTGTAGCGGGCGGAATTATACAGCATTACAAAAATGGGTGTCTCCAAAAGTGTCATAGACCTATGGTGGGGTTTTTGAATGGAGGAGTCATTATGGGCAAATTTTTTAAGACAAAAATATTGCTCTGAGGTTCATCCAACCGTAACTTTCTATTTTTGCTTCACTCACATGGATGAGACTCTGGATGAGAACCTTGAGAATTAGAGGGCTAGCTGAGTTGTATATGTTTTGGCTCTTTCTTAATTGGGCATGTAGCTTCTTCCTATATAATTATTGGCTTTGGACCTTTTGTTGGTGAACTAACCAGATCAAATTGTAGCGGGCGGAATTATACAGCATTACAAAAATGGGTGTCTCCAAAAGTGATTCTAGAAATTTCAGTTTGCATCGCCAGCTTCTAATCAACCAGATTTTTGTATTTGGTCACCAACTTCAAAGGGAACTTCTTGGTTGCATTAGATTTTCATCTAGTTCATCATATAACGAATAAATCTTGACTATTTGGGAAGTTGTGGAATCCTCAAGTTCTCACCAAGATTTCCTCCTTCATGTTGCGATTGTTGTAGCAAAAGATTCGCACGTATGATGTATTGGTGCGACTTGGCGTTTTAGGTCTTTCCAAATGTTTACTCTCATCCACAAAGTGAAACTATTGAATCATTTTTTTTTTAGGTGATCTAGCAAGTAGATTATGGAATTGGTTTATTTCGTTGACTAGCACCTTAATTAGAGGTTGTCTTACAGCTTGTTGGTTCAAGATAGCTTCTAATCTATATGTGTAGTTTCTTCTCCATGTCACTCCATTGTTCATTGGTTGGCATATATGGAAATTTCAATATTCGGCTCTCTTCAATGGAGTGTTATCAAGCTGGAGTTCCATTTGTTCTTTGATTTGTCCATGATATTAAGGTTACATTCCACATCAAATTTAAGAATAGTATATGGTTCGAGTGGTATAATTTTGTACACTCGATTCATGATTTACGAGGAAGGGAGGAAGTCTGTTTGGTAAGATGGTTAAGGCCTGCTCAAGGAAGTTTTCTACTCGATGCAAATGGATGTTCAATGGGGAACCAGGCCAAAAAGAGGGTGGCAGAATTTTACGTGATAATAATGGAAACATGATTCCTGCTTGTTTTTTTTCGGATCTTTAATAAATATGCAAGCTGAAATTAAGGCCCTTGTTTATGCATACAACACGGGCATTTCAACATACAAGTTCAATTGGATTCAATGACTTTAGTCCATATCTTTGAAGAAAGAAACAGATCATCCATGGCCCCGTATCTTTAGAGACCCACGGAATTGATGTCTACACATTGTCTCAATTAATCATTGCTTTCGAGAGACGAATCGAGTTGCTAACACGCTAACAAATATGGGATGTTCGAATCAAATTAATCAAGGGGGCCACTTAGTTTGTGGAGAGGAATCGAAATCGGAATAAGAATTGAAATCATTCACTTTGAAATTGAAATGAAAATTTTCATTTCAATATCCTTACTTGGTTGGATGTCAGAATTAGAATGAAATTTAATTAAATTTTATTTTGCCCATGATATAAAATTTATTACTACAAAATAACATAATTATACATGAATACTTGAATACTTGTATATATGCATACAAACAACAACTCCTCTTTTTCAAACGTACAACATTCATTTTTGAAAACCTTATAATCCTAAATCATCTAGTTTTGATGATTAACAAACAAATAATGATATTTACTAATAATTTGTCAAGTTCACTTCGAAACAACAAAAAAATAATTGAAGAATCAAAAAGATGTCAAAGTTTTAGAATATCAATAATACAGACGCGCAACCAGACACAATAGATAAGATGCAGACGTTCGCATACTTAGGTTTGGTCCAAACCCTCCAATTTGGTCAAGAATAGGCAATTCCCAAATTTTCAGAAATGATTATGATTTCTCAATTCCGATTCCCTCCAACCAAATAGCCTCTAAGGGATTCATCTGATACCTGATTTTGATTCCTACCAACCAAGCAGCCCCCAAGTGTATCTTAATTTTAATAGGAAAAGTCAATGGATAAATTAAGAATGCCATCTTTAAGAAGATGCAAAAGTGACATTTCTCGTGTATGATTGGAGGCAAGGTCTATGATCCTCTCCATGTAATCTTTCAATATCAATAAAATTTAGGGCTAGTTCCCCTTCCCTATGTATGGGGTTTCTCAGAAAAGGAAAAAAGTATCTTTTGATTAACTAGGACACGGTTAATAATCAAAGGTCTGTACCTTATTCAAAACGTTACTATGATCTTTTATCCAATTGTTGTCTATGTACGGCCAAGCTCTGCAGAAAGTGAGTCTCAGTGTCAGAAACATCATTTAACTATTGTCTCGAAATACATTAGGCATTCATGTAAAGTAAAGGAAAACGAGAGGATCGAAAAATTCAAATGATCCATTTACCAAATAATGCTTCCATAAATTAGGTTCTATAAACATGCTCCTAGAAAACAGCTCAGAAGTCAAAAGCTACCACCTGTTACCTACTGTACATGAAATATAGAATCACCTAAAACTTCCCATCACTAAAGAGAACTTGTACAGATTTAAAACGAAAAGGTCATAGCAGCAATCTTATAGATTTTTGTAACTCATTAGTAGGCAGGATATAATAAACTGCAATATTTTTGTAGAACAAGCGAAATTGAAAGATCCATATGTCCACATCATTGAATGAAACAAGTGAAAACAAATTACCTTAAAGGGCAAATACTAGAGCTTATACATGAGCTAGACCATTTTAATCCTCCTGTTGCATAACCTCAGAATTTTTCAAAACCAGGATGGCATAGAAGTCTATTACAGCTTCGTAACATATAAATAAATAACTATAGCTACTCTGATACCCTTGCTCAGCTAAATGTAAATCCTGAGAGCGTTGATATGTTTTTCCTACTGGCCTAGAAAAGATGGCCAGATCCTCAAGGGATTGCATCTTGTTTCATGCATATAATTTTTAGTTTGTTATTTAACTTTTTTTGTCAAGGCAACCTGTCACGCCTCGGGCCCGCAGGCCCAATGTGCGACCAGAGTCTGAGCAGCCAAGTCCAACTATTTGGGCTCCGTCCTCGCTAGCCCAAAATGGATATCCCAAGTTGGACTTGAGTGCTTAGACTCAACTTATATATTGGTCCATATTACTTCACTTATCCGATGTGGGACAGGGTATCACACAACCAATATTCTAAAAGTTTTTCAGACACCTTGTATCCATTATCATAAATCACAAGATCAGATGAAAATTCCAGGAATAGGAATAATGAATCAGCATGCGTAAATCAAAAAACATCAGAACTAACCCTTTCTCGATAACCATAATAGTCATCCTAAATTAATTACTATATCCAACAATCCAACAAAATAAGATTTCACTTCTATTAAAGCCAAATCGCTATACTATGGTTAGTACACACAATAAGACTAGAGATGTAGACATTTCTCATCTATCAAAAGAATGAAAATGGGGGATGTTCAAAGGATTCTTACCAACAAAAACAAATATATTCCAGCACATCAAAAAGGAAAATAAACTTCTAAGCAGCTAAAACATGATGATAGTATGATAATACCATGGATTCTTATTCATTTTCATGGGGGAAGAAATAACCCATATCGTACAGCATTAAGGCCAATAATATCCAATTGTTTCTGGGCCTGTTTGTTCTCACACCACATCTTTTGTAGAAAGTTTGTAAATAGTCACATGGAGTTCTAGAATTTCAACAAGTTCTCTTGTGTTCATTATCAGAGCACCAAAATGACAAATTATGTTCTTTCCAGTAGTACTTATTCCCTATTTTGGGACTTTATCGCTATGAAGTGCTCAAAACCAAGCATGCATGCAGGAACACAACACACACACACCGAGAAACACAGAGAGAGAAGCATGTGCCGAATGAGCTACTTATTTAGATATTGGACACAGGAAGTACATGAGTATGTCTACCAATTTATTTGGCTACTAAACTTATCATCCATGTTAAATGGACAAAGGTATGGAAGAATGTGGACCCAGGTACAAATGAAGAGTCCGACACAGGTACAACTGGGAAAAGTGAAAATTTCAGTTAATTCATGCCATACCCATACCCATACGCATATCCGACACGACACGATGCCAGTATGGTGGGGGTCAGTGAAGAGTTGATGTAACATAGCTTATCATATCTACCTCCTTAGATTGCTTACATATGCTGGCAAATAATCCAGCTAAGAAAATTGCTTAATCTGAAGCAGCCTAGAATCGGAAGCATATCACAGAAAAATAGGAGCAAATTACATAAGCATTGGTAAATTAAAAATTTTTAAACTATATAGCAAGTCCAAATTGGGTATATGAACAGAAATATATAGCTCCAAATGTATTTTGACAGATTTTGGAATATGCAAACAAGGGTTTAACTATAATAAAACATAGAAAGATCTTAAGAAAAGATGATACGAGAGTAATGAAGAAGCTTTGTCCTATGAGTTTGGCCCAAAATGTCCATTTAGATTTCCACCTCCAAACTATTTTCTGCCTTTGCTTTTGTTTGACTTCTGAATTTAAACTCTATTAACAATAAATTAGTGCTCAAACATAAAGTTGAACCAATCACAGAAATCCTTTATGGTCCTTTATATCTTAATTTTACACCAGATTACAAGAATGTGAGAAGGAATAGAAATTTATGAGTTTCATTTATTCTTAAATCATTAATAAGGTTTAGTCCTACTCTCAAAATGGATTCTTGGCTACCAGGGGGTGTAAATATATTCATTTTTGTATGTTGACTATGTATTCAGACAAAAGTGATTCCACATCAAACCCATCAAGTATGTCCCATTTAGCAGAGAATCATATACTACCTAGAAAAGAAAAATAGCAACAAATACAAGGTCTCAAACACATGAACCCATGCTTGACAACATCCCTGTTTCAGTTAATCCAGCAAATATTGTTTTGAGACATGATAGGCAGAGTTTTATTTGAAAAACTTTCCTAGGCAATATACAGGATCTAATGCTTGAGTTATCTGTGCTTTCTTTTCATGACTAGATCCTAGCACATCCATAGAATATGATCCACTCTGTCATCCACAGTGCATTTCAATTAAGTCTAAAATTGATCTCATCAATGGGTTTCATGTGAATGACTCAAAGATATTAAAATATTAATGAAGTTTTTTGTTAGTGCTCTTGGTAGCCTTATCATGAATAAAACTAGCCTAATTTTGTGTATCATGTGTGTTATGCAGAAACCAAGTGAATTGGATGAAATTGGAGTGAAAACAAGATGAAAAGCTTGAAGTGCCTAGAGACTGTGGAAGACCAGCGTCGGACATTAGTAGAAGAAGCTCAAAATCGGTGTTGTCAAGAGAAGACCGGCACTGGACAAGATGCCAATGTTGTCTCCAATCATCTGCGGAAGTTGAACATAGACTGCTTAAGTCAATGACCAGGGCCAATCATTGCACTGATCATGGGGAGCTTTTTTCAATAAGGCGGTTTCTGCAATTTTTTAGGGGATTTTCACTTGCAAAACATACAAAGGCAATAATTAGGACCTATTAGGTTATTAGGGAGAGAGTAGGAATCTCTCAAGGTTTAGAATAGCATAGGGTACAAAAAGAAAGCAAAGAGGATTTGGCAATCAAGAATTCAACAATCCAAAGGGAAATTTCTGCAACAAGAATTGAAGATCCAAGATTTCATCAACACAATGAGTTTCTTGTTTCCAATTTGTTCTTTATTGAATTTCCTTTTGTATTTATGCATTAAATTGTTTTAGATCTAGATGAGGATGAACCCTAACTTTATTTTTATGAATATTTGATCTTTGATTAATAAAAACCTTATTTGATTTGGATTTATTCATGGGTTTATTGTTTATTTAAATTGGGACTTGTGCACATCCTTGATTCAATATTGATTTCATATTGAGAAATTGCTTGTATGATTTGATCACCTCATTTCACTAGAGATAGGGCTACATGAGTTTTTCTGGTTAGATTCAAACCTAACCACACAAACAAAATTCATAGGTCTAAATGCACTCTCTTAAGGTTTTGATTTGAGAAGAAATTCCATTTAATCAACTAATGGGTAGGAATCATAGAAGAAAGATTATGACTCAGTTTTAGGGATTTTGCGGTCCAATCAACTTCGGAATATTTTGTTTCTCAAGATTGAATTCTAACAAGAAGGGTTAGGGGGATTCTACACCTAGGTCTTAGTTTCAT
Source organism: Mitragyna speciosa (assembly GCA_024721245.1). NCBI lineage: Eukaryota > Viridiplantae > Streptophyta > Magnoliopsida > Gentianales > Rubiaceae > Mitragyna > Mitragyna speciosa. The sequence continues at coordinate 14,226,589 of CM045561.1, forward strand.
AATTTGATTGATTGTTTGAGCTAATAACTCTTGCTTGCAATCTAGTATTGGCTTCGTTTGGATACAATTTTTTTGGAGAATCATTCACAATAACCATTTGAAAGATTTTTATTGACTTTTTGAAAAGGTGGGAAAGTATTTGAATTTTGAAATTTTTTTGGAAAACTTGTTTGGATAATGAATAATTTTTTTGAAAAAGTGTTTGAATTATTCAAAAATTTCTTAAGAATTTATTCCACTTTTTTACATAATTATTCACAAAACGTAACATTTTTTGCTTCAAATTGTATTAAAAAAAATGGAAGAAATCGCCACGAACATTTTCCGCTCCATATAGGGTAGCAATGCAATAACGAGCACTGACACTGGATGCTCGTTACAGCACGAGTGTCCTATTGGGTAGCAATGGAGGTGGAATATTCTATATGAGCGTTGGCAGCAGTCAAAAGGTAGGAAGCGTTTAAATTATGAAAAGGAATTGGAATTTAAGATGAAAACACTAGGAGTGAAATTTGAACAAAAAATTTGACCAATAGAAAGTTGAAAATTTTTTTGACTTTAGGTCCAAAAATTTTCCACTAGTCCAAACACAAAGTCAAAAAAAATTTCCCAAAAAAACTTTGAAAAAATGATATCCAAACAGAGTCATTACTTGCTTAGTTTAATTAGGTAATATTTAGTCTAATTCATTATCGTTTGTATAGGCTAGATGATAAAGTGGAGGTGACTACTAGTCCTTGTAGTCCCTGTGGCAATGACACTTGGTATTCACGTATTCACCTATAATATTTTACAGGATCGATATGTGCACTTGCCTAAATAACTCCATAGTGCAGTAGAACGGAAGCATCAAATTTTTGGTGACGTTGCCAAGGAATCACTTGCAATCTTTTGGCAACATCTTAGGCGCAAATGATGATGGTCCTCCATTTGAACATGGCAAAACTAACGTAATTTATGATCCTAATTGGACTTTTGAGTCATTCTTTCACAGGTTTTGTCGTGGTAGACAGTTAAGGCCTCGAATGGGACACGATGGTGGAGCTACGTATGATAGATCTTATCTTCATAATAGTTTCTTGAGCTTGAGACATAGCTTGTTGGTTTATTTGTATAATCATAACATTGTGCCTGCTTCTAGTAGCTACAATGTTTTCATGTCTCCGACTACTATTTCTTAGATAAAATGGAATTTAAATTAGGAGACACTGCTGTTATTCCTCTAGCTACAATTGTCTTGGGTACCATCACTTCCACCACTATGTACAATAGGAAGGACAAGGCTTTATCCTATGCACGTCTACTGACCCTTTTGTTTGAGCATTTTGATGTAGACTTGCAAGGTGAAGTTCAAAGGACATACACTGCAAGTAAGGATATGAAGTCCTCTATGTTATCCTACATTGCCTACATGAGAGGAGCTAAAGATGCATAAGAGCAGCAGGAAGAAAAGAAGATGCAGCATATGGAGCCAGGAGAAGTCACCTCTCAGCAGCCCCACAGGCCCACAGTGCATGATATGCTCCATTCCATATTGGATGAAGTTTGAGATACCAGGGTAGCTGTAGAGAGACTGGAGGGGAGAGTGACATCCATAGAGGGGAGGATGAAATCCATGGAGGAAGAATTATTTGTGTAGTGACCCTACTGTCCCGACCCCTGAGTTTATCTTTCTTTCTTTCATTTAAAGTGCTTTATTTTTATTGGAATTGGAGGCAGTGTGTTAGATTTATTTTGTAGGTTTTGAGTTAGGGTATACAAAGGTGTCTTTGTTTTGTTTAGTACTTTCCTTTATTTTAACCCTAATTTGGTATTTTATGCTTTTGCAAGTGATAGAGCCTACAGAAGAGATAACAGCACACAAACTTGTGATTAAGTCAACTTGCACTGATATTAGGGGAGTTCCTACTCTCATTTCTTTTATTACTTCCCAATTAATTTATATTTTTCCTCAACATTGAGGAAAATGTCTTAAGTGTGGACGGGTGATAATTGGAAGAATGAAGAAATCTCCTTGAATGTTAAATTTCTGACCTATGACTACATTTCAAATGCTATTTTTACTTGAGCTGGATTTCTTATAGGTTTTAAATATTAGTAGTAATACAATAGACTATTATACCTAGTGAATATTTGACATTGTGAGACTTTTTCAAAATTTTTGGCTAACTTTTCTAGGTCTTAATATTTAATAGCATTTTCGTGGGAATAAGGCTAATCGTTAGTCTTAGTCCTTGTGGGAATAACACTCAGTATTCACCTATACTACACTAAAGGAGCGATAGGTCAAAAGAGCTCCATAGTGTAGTAGAACGGGATATTCAACTCTCATATCACTTCACCATCACATCACGATCACAAAATTCCAACTAAATACTAGATACCTGTAGTGTATCAAATTTGGAAGGAAGTCATAGTAAACTACAGTCTCAAACTGAAAAAGCTAATACACCATCTTAGAAAAAGATAGAATGCAAATGTTCTTCAAATCGAAGCATACCATTGTCTATTAAAGAAGGAGATAGGTGACTACATATTTTGGCGCGAAGGTCAAATGTGTTGCAGTACTTCTGGGCAACAATTGTCAACAGTCATGAAAAGCATAGGAAAAAGGAGTGAGCTAGGTGAATGATGGTTAAACCACGGGATCATCAAAAAGGAGTTGGTGTGCAAAAGCTTCAACTTGATTGGTGTTTGAAACCAGTATGCTACAGTCACAAAGGTCTGGGGACTGTTTTGTTTCCAGAGGAATAGAGAACGAGTAACCTTTCTTTGTCAATCGTAATGGAAGCTTTTAACCCCTACACCTATCTGCCAAAAAGAACCCTTTATGATTCTAAGCTCTTAGGTACAACCAATGATTTTCTAATGTGGCACATAAGGTACTTGCCTAAAATCCTAGAGACATTAATACGATATAAAATATAATTCAGAAATGGCAAACAGAAGACTGAAGCAACAAATTTTACAAAGGGACAAAAATGACTATATTGTGTATAATATATATGATTAGTTTCTGCTTATTTAGATATAAAAAAAAAATTAATCGCTTCAATTAACAAATGCCACATTTACTGGCGATTACACATGTTCAGCCACCAATTTACACCATACAACTTTTGAACTGTAGCTTTCTTTCATTTAATGGAACACGCTTACATCTTTCATCTATTAATCAGAAAGGACTGATAAACATAAGGTAATAATATTAGATGCACTGATTAGATAGTCTATGAATCACTGCAAGTCTCAATAAGTAAAGCTAATACTGAAAACCTCAGACAGTTTAAAGCTTTAAAAAATTTAAAAAAATAAAGAGGGCTATGCACTTAAGGATCAGTTTACTCTAACAATTACCACATCAGCAGTAAAGGATCAACTATCAAGTGTTAGCTTCTCAGCAAAACCACAAAAAAAATTGTGAAGGTATTTTCAGGATTAACTTCAGAAGTCATCGACCAAATGTAACAAGAATCACAAGAAAATTAAATTGCTAAAGATTAAGGCTGAGAGTCCACACCTCAGTATAAGCATAAACACCAGCTTCTGTAGATCCCAAGGGACTGCCCTTTCTGATAAAATTTCCTTCTTTATGTATGTATAGCATAGGTACTCCAGTTGACAATTCTAAGTCAATAACCTATTCACAAGAAACACCAAAAAAAAAAAAATCTCAACTATTATCAGAAAGTGTTTTTTATGTTTGAAGCTGCAGAAATCCAGATTGTTACCTCCTGAGAAGTTAATTTATCAAGATACATAATCATGGATCTCAGGGAGTTTGCGTGGGCCACAACCATTACATGTTTTCCAATCAAAAGTTGGGGCTCAATCTGCAGGCTAATTGTTCTTAGTATCCATGATGTTTAAAAGTGAAATCCTTGAGTGATAGACAGGCAATGCCATGTATAAGCATCTAGTTTTATATGAAGAATAGATGTAATGGCTTACATGCTCTTTAAAGTAAGTGACAGCTCTCTTCAAGCACATCTCCAAGCTCTCACCATTAGGAGGCCGAACATCATAACTTCTACGCCATTTTTGAACTTGATCTTTCCCATAGTGTTCCGCTGTTTTCTGCTTATTAAAACCCTGCAAGTCACCATACCTGGAAATAAACAGACAGTGTCACACTGAGCTGAAAACTTTTACTGGATGTTAGAATTGGAACAAGCAGAACATAAATATGATATTACATTCTTTCATTCAGCTGCCATGCTTTGACAACTGGAATGGTTTGCTTCTTGGTATCTTCACTGCAAATTTGACTCCATATTCTGGCTTGTTCATTCTCATTATGAATAATTATGGGATCCTGAAAATTATAAGTTAATTAATTTCCAAAATTAGTAGGACGTGAGCAAAAAAGACCTTGATTAGAGTTTTACTTTGAAAAATATATACTTTCAGTGAGTAAGTAGGAATTGGAATCTCCTTATATGGTTTATCCCTCATCCTTTTACACACATTCTACAAGTTCTCCTTATATGGTTTTTCCCTCATTCTCTTACAAACATTCTACAAGTTACCCTCCGTGTCCTTACTTGTTACCTTCTTCCCCCCCCCCCCCCCCCAAACAACAAAAAAAAAACAACAAAAACAAATACATCCACACACAAAGGTACTTTCAGAATTGAGGCATCGATGCTAAATCAGTCCACAAACTACCAATGTGCACTTCAAATCTTAAATTGACCACCACTGTGCACTTCAAATCTTAAATTGCAGAAGTAGTAAGAGTTCTATCCAAGGTGAGAATAGATTTTAAATGGAACTTAAACGGTAGGTTTGGGTGTGAATAATGTCTCAAGGTATCAACTATAAACTCTAAAATTTTCACCTAGATAAAAAATTGGACAATAAACAAGTCATAAAAAGTCAGTCATTACAGTTTTCTCAAGTTGCTGAACAGCTTCCATTAAAGTCCTGTTCTTTAATTAGCAACAGTGAGTCAGTTATGGCACAGACATCAAAAGGAAGGAGGAACTTCAGCAGTTATCACCACATCAAACACCAGATGAGTGTCAACCTCAAGAATCAACAGGAAGGAACCTTGAAAGGAGATTGACATGTTCAATCAATGGCCAAGAATGCAGTTTTAAGGCAAATTGTTTGGAATTTTGCAGAAAATGTTATTAAGATTGCATGGGGTATCATTGGCACAAAAAACAAATTTTGAGATGATTACTCCGCACCCATTGACCAATGCTGCATTGTTGTGCAGATGTTCACAACATTGCTTTAAGGTAGGTTTATGGTATTTATGGAAGAGCACCATTTGGATACTGAATGAAAAACAGCAAATATTTGATACAGGATGCAAAAGTACCTTCATGCAGTGGTGTTCCGTGAGAGCAAGCATAGCAGTCATTTGAGAACGAATCAAAGCTGAAGTGTAGACAATGTCTAGAGGCATTTTGCTTATTCTTTTACCAGCTTCAATGGCTTCTTCTACTCCTCTTTTGGTCAATGGCACATCAACACAACCAGTAAACAGGTTTTTCTCATTCCACATTGATTCTCCATGTCGAATCAAGATCAAAACAGATTCGTCTGTGAAGCACTTATAGTTTAAGTACAACAATCCAAAAAGCAAGACTAGAACATACTTAGGATATACATAGTGAAAAAGGGCTTGGCATAACATTCACTCACTTTCTTTTTTCGGAGGATCACGTGTTCCGCTGAGCGAGGAGGCTAAAATTGGATATGGAGCAGATGAACAAGAATTGGATGCATAAAATACCAATTTTTTGGATTTGATAGCTTTGCAATAATCTTTTTTCAACAATGGTTTACCATTTCCAATATTTTTCAACACTGATATCAAATAAGAACTGTGACCTCCTTGATGGAAATCAAAATCTCTTCCAACTCGACCTCTACCTCTATTTCCATGGACTAAATTGACAATAATAGCTTGGTTAAAGCCAACATTACTCATTTCTGATAATCCAATTGCCCCCTTCAAAAATAATTAAATACACACTAGTCAATATTAAAAAAAAAAAAATTAGCGAATCCCATTATCTATATACAAGCCAATCATCATTTCTATTTCTAGAAGCATTTAACTTTCCTCGTCTTTGAGTTGAAGAAACGTTACCGCAAAAAATGAAACAAAACAAACACCACAGATCCTCATCCCACTTACATCAACAGCATCAATTGAGGTGCTATTTATATATTTAACAACATAAGCTAAACAAAGTCTTGCTGTCCAATTAAAGCATGGTACAAATTTTTTTTTTTTTTCAAGAATCCCACATCAACATGATCACAAGCATCAAGAAAAAGAACCCACGTATCTATTTAAACAACAATACAATCTTACATATTAGGCATAAATGCATCACGGCAAACAACAAATAGATTATAACTATGACCAGAATTTAAGGAACCGGAAGCAGTTAAAAGTGAAAGCGAAGGGAGCTTGGGAAATTACCCTAGGAGTAAAATTTGGGGAAGATGAGATTTGTCTTGTACATGTATCCAGAGAAGTTGATCCAACAATGGAGAATGGATGGAAAAGACAAAAAGTCCGATCTTTCTAGTTCCCTTTCCATGCCTATTTGCTATTTACGGTAGGTTTATAATTACAGGGCATTCACTTTTGGCCCCCACAAAGGGCTCAATCCAAGTTGGAGGTGATTTGAGATTTGGACAAATTTCTAGAAAAGGGCAAAAGACATATGGTTTCTAGGATGTTTGCATCTTCTACTTTCGACTACTAAATTATTTCTTTTTTTTTTTTTGAGAAAATTATTTCTGTTTTTAAATCACTCACATTACTTTTAAAAACAGTAAGCTTTTGGTCAAACTGTTTAAATTTTAGATTTGTGACCAATTGTCGCAGATAGGTTGTGTGATTTATATGTTAGTATTAAGAAAATGATCAAATGTATACCACTTTTAGTGGGTAATTTGAAAATAAAAATAGTATAATACCTAAAAGACTGTGATATGAATATTTTTTTTTAGCATAACCCATAAACAAGGAGGAAGAGAGATACCAACCCCAATTTTATTGATATATTAAAAATAAAAGAAGGGAAAATATAAACCTTACCTCTAAATATACATGAAAAATGTCCTACTTACATCTCCGTAATGAAGACATTCTTAATGTATCTATTTTGACTTTTCCCACTACTACTTTAGGCAATCGTTGATAATTGCACTTGATTGGTTTGGAGAGTGCATCCTATATTAGCTAAACTATCAACAACTCTATTTGCTTCTTTGAAACAATGGGTAACAGAATTGAAATGATCTATAATGATGTTGACCCAAGATAATCTATTTCTTTCTTCAACACATCAACTAGAATTCTAGAATTCAATTGAACATGTAGATTGGAATGCATGAACAAACACCAAATAGATGGGACTTCACTTCAGCTTGTATGCTTGATAAGGAGCCTGTAGACTATGAAATTTTATTTTAATTTAATTAGTCAAGATTTAACAAATTAAATTGATCTTTATTAAATTAAATTAAATTAAATTAAAATTATTTTATGAGTTCATTTATGTTTGGGCTTATAAATTGGACATCTGGCAAATAGGCCTCAAGTTAAATTTTAATATCCTCAAATTCATTTATGTCTGGACTTATAAGTTGGGCCATTGATATGTGGGCCTCAAGTTCCATTGGACTATTTGGGCTGATCCATTAATTAAAGTCTACTTTAATGGGTTTCTTAAGCCATAAGTAACCCAAGTTGGTGGAGAATTCTAGAGAGTTTCTTTGTAAACCAATCAAACCCTAATTTTGGCTATAAATAAGGGCTCTCCCTCCCAAGTCAAGAGATATGACAAATTTTCCAAAAGCTTAGAAAAAGCTCTACCAAATTCTTTAGAGATTTCTCTCTCAAGTCTCTCAAGTTCAAGTGCAACTCAAATCCTCAAGTCCAAGCTCAAATTCAACCAAGTTCCTGTGTTCGTGTTGGAGGCTTGAAGATCCAAGATTCAAATTTTCGAGACGACAAAATCAAATCAACCGTTTCCTACGGAGAATCCAATTTTAATTCAAGAACAAAACTTTTGGGCCCTTGAATTAAGTGTTCGTAAAGAGAAGAATCAGAAGATTATTTCTTTCATAAAGAAATTTCCTCAGAGATTGTAACTTTTTACCTTAAATTAATAAATTCAATTTGTGCAATTTTTCTTGTCTTTTATTCGCAGACACAAAATTTGTGTGTACAAATTTCTAGCACGCTCGGTGGGACCATCTCTGCCTCTCATCTCTTCTCTTCTTGTAAGATCCTGTTCAAAGAAGTTGACGATGGATTCAATGAAAACAAGTAGTTCCAATGTCTACTCCAAAACCGTTACTACGGGAGATTCGATCTTTTCCGCTTCTGCAAGTCAAGAGGTGCCATATGTTGGACCAATGACAAGAAGCAAAATGAAAGCCTTAGCACAAAAGGCAAAGGAGGATCTTACTGCTGCCATGGTGGAGATTTCTACAACCTTGCCAGCCAAGGATGGTGACCATGGCGCCCACGCTGCACACTTTGATGGTCTGACTCATTCAACGACTTCTGTGGTGATGCCTGTGATGATGACAAACACCACGACTATTGAAGAACAATTGGTTCACATGACCAAACTTGTGGAAGGACTCGCTGTACACGTGCAAAGCCAAGATGTAAAGATACCAAAACTGATGGGCAAGATCAAGAATGCCGATGAAAGTAGTCCTTTTGTGTCGAAGCAAACGGAAACCCACAAAGATGTGGAGACTTCTTCTAAGGCAAAGAAGACTTCAACGTCACATGCAACAAAACACGTCTCTGTTTCTGCCGATGGAACAATTCACGTTGATCACCTCAAAGAATTCATTGAAGGAACGATCAAAGACAAGTTTGATAGAGCCTCAAAGTCATCTCACTCATATGCCAAACCTTATACTGCGAGAGTTGATAGTCTAAAGATGCCTGCTGGATATTAACCTCCCAAGTTCCAACAGTTCGACGGCAAGGGGAACCCCAAGCAACATGTCGCACATTTTGTGGAGACGTGTAATAACGCTAGCACTAATGGAGATTTGCTAGTCAAGCAATTCGTGCGTTCATTGAAAGGCAATGTGTTTGACTGCTACACTGATCTTGAACCTAGATCCATTGACACTTGGGAGCAATTGGAGCAAGAATTCCTCAATAGGTTCTATAGCACAAGACGGACTGTCAGCATGACCGAGCTCTTGAATACTCGTCAATGGAAGGACGAACCTAGTGTCGATTACATTGATCGTTGGCGGACTCTTAGTCTTAATAGTAAGGATCAACTGTCTGAATCGTCTGCTATTGAGATGTGCATTCAAGGCATGCACTGGGGGCTTCATTACATCTTGCAAGAGATACAGCCTGAGACCTTCGATAAACTAGCAACAAAGGCTCATAATTTGGAGATCAACCTTGAGGGACAAGAGACACCTGTTTCTGATCCTCGTAAAAGTAAAGAAAAGCAAAAAATGAAGAAGGGAGGTAAGCCTCTTGTCAAAAGTGAAAAGAAATAGTCATTGGCTGCAAGTGTAGCACCTTTCAAGATTATCTCTAAAACTGTAAAGAAAGAAAATGAGAAGGTCAATGTTCATCAAGAATAAAAGAAGAAACCATTAACCCTCAAAGACATGCAAGAAAAGGAGTATCCATTTCTTGATTCTGATGTCCCTGGCATGTTCGATGATTTGCTGAGGTTAAATCTGATTACACTGCCCGAGATAAAGCGATCGAGCGAAACAAAAAGGACTGATGACCCGAATTATTGTAAATACCATCGCTTGGTTGGCCATCCTATAGAAAAGTGCTTTGTTTTCAAAGACAAAGTCATGGAGTTGGCTAGATAAGAAAAAATTTTGCTCGAAGAAGAAAAAGTTAGTACACACCAAACCACAATTGGCTCTAGTTTAGCAAAACCTGCAGGAGTTGAAGTCCCTATTGTGAAAATTGGAGAAGCTACTTCATCAATCAAACCGTCTGTCATTGTGTTTGGGTCATTCTCTTCTGTGGAAGTCAAGCCAACCATATTTCCCTTAGTTATTGACAGAGAAATCGGGGGCCCTAAAATGGTGACACTCCTAAAACCCTCGAATCTTCGCACAGGAATATTCCCAAAAAACTGTCTTGAAGATCAGGCGACAATCTAATCCAATTCCTCCCACAAAATTAGACCAAATTATCAAATAATACGAACTCTCATCAAATCACTCGACCCCAATTCAACCCCGTGGAATGAAACCTGTTTGAATCTAACAAGAAGAAAACCTAAACCCTAATCACACATGTTAATTAGAACTTAAGGTATAGAAAACCTAACAAGAATCTGTTAGTGTATGCCCTAAAACCAAGTTGGTTTTTGGGATTTTTATTACACTTATTTCGTGTTATACTTATATATGTGGCATTTTCTTTGTCATTTAATACTTGTTATTAATATTACTTGTTTATTTGATAAAGTCCATAGAATATTAACTGTGTATAAGAGATTGTAAGAGTTACAATGATGAGACTCTTATTACACATTAAGTTATATTCTTAAATATCCCTAGTCGTAGTATTAATGAGATTGGACATCATTAATATGGAAAGACTAGCACATACTTTGCCTCTACTTATGGTAAGTAGTAGTTGATCTTGTCAACTACGGTGTGTGTCACCTAAGCTGGTATGTGGATGCTTGTTAGAGAACAAGTTCATTGGATTGATCCGCCAAGAGTTACTATTCATAGTGCTTATGAATTATACTCTTAATGGCAATGGTGTAAGTGATCCTTAGACTTGAGATTACCATAGTATCTTGAGTGTGGATTGCTATGTTTTGACTCTATTGCTCGGTGCTCGTAAAAGAGTAGCCCATACGGTAGAGATTGGGTATAGCATGAAGCATGGAAGGATAGTGAGTAATCGATATAGGATTCACCACTCCTTATTATAGGAGAGTATATCCCGGATTGGCCACTTGTTGAAATATGACTTAAAGAATCTTTTGCGCAAAAGTGAAAGTATGATTTGAAAGAGTTTCAAGGTTATACTTTTATGAAAGTTATATTTCGGGAACAAGAAATCATTAACTAGTCATTTAAAGAGTGCGCACTACACTCTTAGACTAATTGGGATATAGTGTGGTGAAAGGATATTAATTACACGGTAACATTGTCATTGATAGGTGTAGTCTACCATATGACTTTCCTATTCACTTGGGTGGTCATGATGCATTGCTAGACGCCACTCATGATCTATAAGTGCAAATTAATTAATTAGAGAATTAATGATAAATTAAAGTGTTAATTTATCTGGCTCTTAATTAATTAATTAATGAGTTATAATTTGTACTTATTGCCAACGTGAATGGAACCTAATGGGTCACACACAATAAGAACATGGTCTTTGGGTTTAATTGTTATTAAGATAAGTATATGATACTTATGGGGTTAATTTATATGATATATTAACTTAAAGGACTTAATTATAAATATTCTAAGTCTTGATGGAAATTAGTTTCCTAAAAGGAATTAAGAAGCTAATTGGTTTCCTAAAGGAATAGGATTAGCTTAAGGTAAGCTTCCTAAACCTTCTTGGTTTCCAATTGCTCTTGTTTCCTTAAAGACTAGGATACTACATCTATAAATAAGTCCATGCCTTGACTCTTGATAGATTGATGAAATATAACACAAAATTTAGAGAGAGAAAAATTGAGAGCTTGGTGGCGTTTTTCTCTCCAAGAAAAACGCCACACCTCCATCCCTAATTGTTAGGGTTTCAACTTCTTTCTTCTTCTTGTGTTCTTCATGAATCATTCAAGGGAGCTAGCACTCAAAAGGCAAGGCAAGCAAGCCCAAAGGTTCCTAAAGATCATGTTTGTGTGGATACCGTTGGAGGCTCGACACTTGGAGGGCTTTTCATGGTAGATCAACACCTTCATCGAATAGGATCTTGCCCTTTGAAGCATAGAAACCTTCTATGCTTGAGGTATTTGTGCTTAACACCCTTTAATCGTATAGATTACATCAAAGAGATCCATGGCTAAGGTAATAAATTTTTAAATTTTCCGCTACGTTACTCCCCTTATTACCTTACAGAATCACTCTTGAAAAGGCACGCGATAGTTCTCATCCTAAGAACTAACGAAATCTCTCAAAGGGAGAAAATCAATTCATTGATTTCAAATCATAATTCGGCATTGTAATAATAATAAAACGACAATAATTAGCCTTATATAGGCGTACAAATTCTAAAACTAAATATGAAAAGTTTAAATTAAACAAAACTTAAAAATTAAACTGAAACTAATTAAAACAATAAAATTTCATAGCTGCGGACGAAGGCCGCGGGCAAGGCCGCGGGGCGACCTTAGGCACATCCTTGGTCAGAAACAATTCTAGCCTTGGCATGCTTTCTGATCCAAGCCGTAGGGAAGGTCGCGGGACGGCCTGGGGTGTGGCCTCCAACAAAATGACTGCGACTGGCTTTTGGTCTTGTCCTTTGAAAATCCGTCCTCGCACTTTAGACCTAAAACGTGACCACCAGCCTTTGGCCCCTTCAGTGGATGCTAAGTAAGCCATCTTCCATGCTCCCTTGCCATGTTTTGACCACATTGAAACCTCCAATTTGCACAAGATGATGCTATTCATTGGTGAAACTTGGATGATAGGAATCATGGCTACAGAATTCGTATCAAACTCCCCCTCTTCAAAACGATTCGTTCTCGAATCGCCGCCCATAGTAGATAAACAACAAGGCACAATTACAAGGGATTGTTCAACACTTGGTGACTCTTCCTCTAATGACTCTTCCAATGGTGCTTCGTCTTTAACTTCAGCACGCTCCTCCATTGGTTGTGGATGTTATTTGACTTGAAGTTCTACAGTCAATTGATGCTTCTCCTCATAGACTACTTGGATTTTCTTTTCCCTTGAAGTATCAATGTGTGATTCTAATTTGTCCACACATTTTTGCATCTCTTCTATGAAAGTAGCACATCGACCATTCATTTCATCCCATATTGAAGAATAAAAATGATGACTTCTAAAGGATTTGGATTTTGAAGACTTTTCCCTCCTCTTTGAAGTAATGTCCTCATAACCATCATAGTCATCATCAACCGCCTTCGTAAAGAATTTGGAATGATGCCTTTTATCACTCGATCTTTTGGCATCCCAACTAACTTTGCTTCTATTGATGCCTCCTTGGGGTTCACAAAAATATAGACTAGGATCTTCAAAGTTTAACATCAATAGCCTGTAAACAATAAACAAATACTCTCCCAATTTTGACTTTTATGAATATCTCACTTTTTTTTTTATTTTTCCACTCAAGAATTTTCTCCAATCTTACAACCCTCTTTTTTCTTTTTTCTTTTTTTCTTTAACTACACAAACAAGTCACAAAAGACACAAAATCAACTTCAAAAACAACAAAACAAAAAACTAAAAATTCTTGGATGAACAGTACCCGCTGCAAACAATAAACCCTAGGCGCGAACAGTACGCCGCATGAACAGTGTTTCCGGCGTGAACAATATCGATGAATAGTGACGCTACAATGCGTGAACAGTGACGTTTTTTTTTTTCAGATCAACAACAAAAAAAATCACAACTTTGATTCAAGAAAAATTCGATCTTGAATCCAAAACAACTCAACAAAAAAAATTCAAATAGAAAAGATATATCCAAACGGATTGATAATGAAGAGATATACCCAAGTGGGTTAAACACAATGAAGAAACTTGATTTTCTTTCAAAATCCAATAGCTCTGATACCACTTGACGGAGAAAACGGGAACCCTAGGAAGGCAGTGCTCCTAAAACTCTCGAATTTTTGCACAGGAACATTCCCAAAGAATCGTCTTGAAGATCAAGCGACAATCCAATCCAAACCCTCCAGCAGATTTGGACCAAATTATCAAAATACACGAATCCTTGTTGAGTCACTCGACCCCAATCCAACCCTGTGGAATGAAACCGTTTGAATCTAACAAGAGGAAAACATAAACTCTAATCACACCTATTGATTAGAACTTAAGGTATAGAAAACCTAACAAGAATCGCTCTTGAAAAGGCAAAACAAGTTCTCATCTCAAGAACTCATGAAATCCCTCAAAGGGAGAAAATCAATTTCCATTGATCAAATCATAATTCAACATTACAATAATACTAACCCACTTGGATAAATCTTGAAAGAAAATCAGGTTTTTTTCGTTGTGTTTAACCCACTTGGGTATATCTCTTCGTTATCAATTCGTTTGGATATATCTTTTAATTTTTGTGTTCGAGTTGTTTAGTGTTGTTCTTGGTTCAAGATCTGATTTTTCTTGAATCAAAGTTGTAATTTTTTGTTGTTGATCTGGGAAAAAAAAATTGCGTCACTGTTCATGTACTGTAGCGTACTGTTCATCGGCACTGTTCAAGCCAGAATCACTGTTCACGCGGCGAACTGTTCACACTAGGGTTTACTGTTCACGTTGGGGGTACTGTTCATCCGATTTTTTTTTTCCAGAATTTATTCGTATTAGTTATTAGAGAAAGTTCCGAACAAGAAGATATTGAATTCACAATCTCAAAGCAATATGACTCTGATGAGGAAGGATGGATCCTTGTTACTCGCAAAAGGAGGCAAAGCTCTCATCCGGCTAATAAGACGAATAAGTCATCGACAAGAAGTAGAATAATTTGGAAGAGAAAAGCGAGAATGACAGAAAAGAAAAGTGTCATCTCCAAAGTTAGAACAAACTATGAGTTCTTACAAAAGACTCGCCGTCCGGTTACATTGGGAGATTTCATGCCAAAGGGATTTTTCGCTTGATGACAAACTGGTCTCATGCAATACAATCAACCCCGTAGACCCTCGAGATAACAAATTTGTTGGTAAATCTAAAAAGAAAATCTCTATTTCTATTAAAGAACCTACAAAATGGGTTGCTTCGATTGACAATAAAAACTCGTCTCCTCCGCAACATGCTGGTGACGGTAACTCCGAAATGAACATAATTTGGCCAATCAAAAGACTAGAGCCACTCAAGGGAGTTCCGATTGATCATTTAGACGAAGTGAAAAATCCTGTCCATTCCTTCAGCAATGGTAATTACAAATACTTTGATCTATTCTATAACTGTGACACCTGCGAGCAAGCTACTTTTGATAGTTGGTACGAAAATAATGAAGCATCAAGAAAGAAGAAGTCAAACAAAAAGAAATCTCAAAGTTAAAAAGGAATGGAAGAGTTGCTCGAAAATAGAAATCCCTCCGTTGGAAGACTCTCTGAACTTTCTAGAAAGTACGCCTTTTTAGTCTACTATTCTAATTCAAAAGGCGAAATCCTATCTGAAAGCAATTCATCCTCACCTGACCCATCTTCACCAATTGATGACTACAAGTCTAGCAATGTAGTCAATTCTAATGATATTTTGGTTGAAAAAGTTGATACGAACGAGAACTCCACCACTGTTATAAAAGCATCCATGGAGTGTGTTGCAACAATTGTCTTCAATGATGAAGATTTATTGCTTGGGTCTGCACCGCACAATCGTCCATTATTTGTAACTGGCTACACTCGTGAGCAAAAGGTAAACAAAATTCTAATTGATGGAGGCTCTACAGTCAACATTTTACCTTTGCGAACTTTGAAAGATATTGGCGTCTCCGTTGATGAATTGTCTAATAGTTGATTGATGATCCAAAGTTTCAACCAAGGGGGGCAAAGAGCCATTGGAATTATCAAATTTGATATAATAATTGATGGAATGGCTTTGAAAGCATTACTTCACGTCATAGATGCCAAGACAACATTCAATATACTTTTGGAAAGGCCGTGGATCCATGAGAATGGGGTCGTATCATCAACACTTCATCAATGTTTTAAATACTCCCAAGAAGGTGTAGTGAAAAAGGTGACAGCTAATGACAAGCCATTCACTGAATTTGAGTCACATTTTGCTGATGCTAAGTTTTATCTTAGAGTCTGTGACGCAAAAGAAGTCGATGATCTACCATCAAGTGTAAGTGAAACTCGAAATTTTGATATTTCAAATTTCATCATAGACTCCACTTTGAACAATGAGAAGCATGTTACTACGCAAAAAATTCAAGGCGTAACTACTCCATCATCAAGTGATGGACCTGTCATTCTTCGCTATATTCCAAAGTTAAAAGGGAAAGAAGAACAATTGCCTTCAACTAAGCATGAAACCTTAAAAGGTCTAACTTTTTCCTTGACAAAGTTAGATACCGTCAAGAGATCACTATCTCCACTAAAGGGATTTGTCCATCCATCGGAGAAACCAAAAGTTGAGCATAATGCCCTGCCAAGCTCAAGAACTAAGGAAGATTTCGATCCCAACGCCTATAGACTCCTTGCTAAAACTGGATATGATCCAAAAAAATCTACATCATTAAATTCTTCACTACCTAAAGCTGCTGATGCAAGAATTCACGGATTGAACTCCACTCAAAAGATGCTAAAAGAGAAAGGACATACTAATGCAAGCTCTAAAGCCGGCCTTGGTTATTCTCCGCAAGCTCCAGTTCGAATTAAAATTAATAGGGCAAATAACTATTACATTTCTGTTGAAGATGAAGCATCGTCAAACGTCGATAGTTCAAAGGCAATTGATCGATTTGGAAGCAACACTCCACGTATTTCAGTTTTTAGAAGGTAGGGACCAAAAGGAAGAAAAATGAGAAATTCTCAGTCGATAAAGGAAAGAGTTGACAAACTGATCAAAGAATTTGAGCCACTATTGTCTCCCAATCATAATACACAAAGATATGGTAGTCTTATTCCTTCAAGGATGAAAAGATATATCAATCTTGTTGTGTATTGTGGAAGCGTGTTGAAGGTTAAGGAGCATACTATAGTGCACACTATAGTTGAAGAAAATGATGAAGAGAGCATGGCCTCCTGCAACCATATAACTGCAATTGATAATGAGAGCCTTGGAGAAGAAGATGCTGAAGAAGCTCCACCTGAATTCGAAAAAGGTGTAAAGGCGATCGTAGATCGATTAAAAAAAATTAATTTGGCACTCTCGAGCATACACTGTTCAACTTATGTGAGTGTTCTTTTGATTGGAGGAAAGAATGCGTATGTCGAACTCTTACAGAAATTCGTGACGTCTTTGCATGGATTACAAAGAAATGCTGATTTATGATCCTAAAGTGCGTCCATCACCTACAGTCAAACGAGGTGCTCGCCCAGTTAAACAAGCTCAAAGGGATTTAGCCTGATTTATCCTCAATTGAAGCCGAAGTGAACAAACTCATTGAAGTTGGGTTCATCGTGAAGTCAAGTATCCTACATGGATTTCGAGCATTGTCCCTGTGCAAAAAAGAATTGCAAATTGTGTCCGTTGATTTTAGGGATCTCCACAATCTTTCCAAGATGATTCCCGCTTCCTATACTGCATGGTTGATGCAACAACTGGACATGAGGCACTATCATTCATGGACTGTTCTTTCGGTTACAACCAAATTCGCATGGCACCTGAAGATGAGGAGTTACTGATTTCGCACCCCCCAAGACATTTATTGTTATAAAGTTATATCCTTTTGACTGAAAAATGCTAGAGCAACGTATCAAAGAGCCATGCAAAATATTTTTGATGACATACTCCATAAAAATGTGGAGTGTTATGTTGATGACTTGGTTGTCAAATCAAGAAAAAGAAGTGATCACCTAGATAATTTGAGGGAAGTATTTGATCGACTAAAAAGGTATCAACTCCGAATGAATCCTCTTAAATGTGCTTTTGGATTCACATCTGACAAATTTCTTGGTTTTGTGGTTCGCCATCATGGCATTGAAATTGACCAAGTCAAAATAGATGCTATAATAAAGATGTCAGAATCGCAAGATATTCATGACTTAAAGAGCCTGCAAGGGAGGTTGGCTTATCTCCGAAGGTTTATATCAAATTTGGTTAGGAGGTGTCAACCATTTAGCCGCATTATGAAGAAAGGTGTATCCTTTGTGTGGGATGAGACTTGCTCAAATGCGTTTAAAAGTATCAAGGCATATCTCATGAAAGCACCCATCTTGGTTGCGTCGATACATGGAAAGTCATTAATCCTCTAAATAGCTGCACAAGAAAGATCTGTGGGGGCATTAATTGTCCAAGAAAATATTGAGAGCAAAGAAGTGGTTTTATACCACTTGAGTAGGATGATGACTCCAAATGAGCTTAATTACTCCCCAATTGAGAAATTGTGCTTGGCTCTTATTTTTGCCATTTAAAAATTGAAGTACTACTTTCAACCTCATATAGTACGCCTAATCTCCAAGGAAAATCCTATTAAAATGTAATAAGTAGGCTAGCTCTCTCTGACCGTTTGACAAGGTGGTATCTCCAACTGTAGCAATTTGAGATCATCTATGTTTCACCAAAAGCAGTAAAGGGACAAGTTCTTACAGATTTTTTAGCTGACCATCCAATTCTCGCTGAGTGGGAGCTGTGTGATGATCTTCCTGATGAAGATGTACTTCTCGTGGAAATTCATCCGCCATGAAAGACGTACTTTGATAGTGCTGCTCATCGTGAAGGAACTGGTGCTGGAGTTATTTTCATAACCCCTAACAGAGAAGTTATACCATATTCCTTTGCTTTAACTCAACGTTATTCAAACAATGTCACCGAATATCAAGTACTTATACTTGGACTTGAAATGGCTGTTGACATGAAACAACTGGATATTCAAGTTTATGGAGATTCGAAATTGGTTGTTAATCAACTCACGGGAAGCTACGAAGTTAAGAAGCCAGAATTGATACCATATCGTAACTATGCCAGACAACTTATCGGATGGCCTGGAGGTGTGACCATCGAGCATGTACCAAGAAAAGAGAATAAGCAAGCCGATGCATTAGCCATGCTTGCTTCAACACTTGCATTGTCTAGTCACGAGATGCAAGTTCCTGTGTGTCGAAAGTGGATGGTTTCACCATTATTTGATGAAGATAAGTATGAAGAAATTGAAATTCATGCTATCTCTATCTGTGAAATTGAAAAAGAGGATTGGAGATAACCACTCGTCGAATATCTCAAATATGGAGGGCTACAGAATGATGCACGAAGGAGTACAGATTTTCGTCGTCGTGCACCTCGATTCATCTTTTACAAGGATACATTGTATCGACATTCATTTGATGGTCTATTCTTGCATTGCCTAGGAAAAGATGAAGCATTCCAAGCCATGGAAGAAGCTTATTCTGGGATTTGTGGTGCTCATCAGTTTGGTCCTAAATTGCATTTTCATGTCAAAATGATGGGTTACTATTGGCCTATGATGATCAAAGATTGTATAGAATATGCTCAAAGGTGCCCAGCCTGCCAATTTCATGCAAATTACATTCATCAACCTCCCGAACCATTGCATCCGACTGTAGCTTTATGGCCTTTTCATATTTGGGGACTTGATGTGGTTAGACCATTGCCAAAGTCATCTGCTCAACATCTATACATCTTGACTGCTACTGATTACTTCTCTAAATAGGCTGAAGCTGTGCCACTCAAGCAAGTGAGAAAGGAAGATGTTGTGAATTTTATTCACGTTAATATCATCTACCGTTATGGGGTGCCTCGATATATCATAATTGATAACAGCAAGCCTTTCTCTAATAGTTTGATGGATAAGTTGTGTGAAAAATTCAAATTCAAACAACACAAGTTCTCAATGTATAATGCTCCTGCAAATAGTTTAACAGAGGCATTTAATAAAACCCTTTGCAATCTGTTAAAGAAGGTCATGACTAAATCAAAACGAGACTGGCATGAGCGAACTGGCGAAGCTCTCTAGGCCTATCGCACCACTCATAAGACACCCACGCAATCTACTCCTTATGCCTTGGTGTATAGTGTCGAAACTGTTTTACCTCTTGAGCAACAAATTCCATCTCTAAGGATTACCATTCAAGAAGGGCTCACTGAAGAAAAAAATGACCGCTTGCATCTTGAAGAGTTGGAAGTTTTAGATGAAAAAAGGTTGGAGGCACAACAAAGTCTTGAATGCTATCAAACTCGCCTTTCTAAGGCTTTTAACAAAAGGATCCGTCCTCGCTCTTTTCCAGTTGGTGACATGGTTCTCGCTGTTCAAAAGCCAATAGTCATGACACATCACACGAAAGACAAGTTTGTGTCCAAATGGGATGGACCGTATGTGGTTCGTGAAGTCTACACAAACGGCGCCTACAAGTTAGTTGACCAAGATGGTGTGAAAGTTGGCTCAATAAACGAGAAATTTTTAAAGGAATATTTTCCATAAGAAAGTAAAATGCTCCTTGACATACGAGCTTAAATTGCATGTTGCTCTTGGCCCGCACGAGCTAAAACTATGGATGGCAACCACCAATAGTATAGTATGTTGTTAAACTGTTGAAACACTCCATCAAGTCTAAGATAGTAAACAAATGGATACTCTTGACCCGCATGAGGTTAAACTATGAACGGTAAGGAATTACGTGTGACTTGATTCCCTTTTGGGATACGTAGGCAGTTTAGGGGTAACTCCTAAGTTCAGTTACACCATTTTTAACACATCATGTGTTCCTTGTAAAAACTTAAATTTTATTCTAACAAAAAAAAAAAAGAATACAAAAATGAAATGTATTTTGTTCATAATATTTGAACGATGCGTTTCAAGTATTCTATTATGTTAGATAAAATTTGGTTAATTGCTTTAATTCTTGCATTTAATAGTTTTAAATTTGAACTATTAAGGCAAAGAAATAAAATAAAGCATTAAAAGATGGGGAAATACAAATGTGAAAATTGAAAACTTTTATTGATAAAGTAAAGGTACTCCAGATCAAATTACATGTTTGATGATAATCTTTACTAAAATAAAGGAATCGATTGCAAAAGTCTACCCAATAAAGGAATACAAGAGACAAAGAAATGCTACAAAATCTAGAGTTTGAACTCTATTAACTCCTTGTGGTTTGCTTCTAGCAGTTTCTTCATCTTTTTTAAAGTTTCGCTTTCTTCAGCAAGTAAAGGGGTTGAAGTTTCAATTTTGGCGACTTCTGCTTTCAAATTCTCAACGTTAGATTGTCTTTCCGAAAGCTCCTCCTCATCTTTTTTTACTAGTGAAAAAGTTTCCTTTCTTTGAGCATCCAAGAGTTCAAGTCGTGTCTTCAATTCTTCTTCTTCACGATCAATGTCTGCAAGCCTATTCATGCGGGACAAAACCTTCTCAGCTTGCTGTTTTGCTAAAACTTCAGCATCATTAAGGCGACATGCAGTAGTAGCAAGTAACTTGTTATAAGATTCGGCAAGAACTTTCTTCGAAAGCATGGATTTGGTGGAATCTTATTGGACAATGTTTTCGAAGAAGGTTTTCAAAAAACCCTGCAGAGGTAAAAGATTGATGACATTATTACTACTCATTTCCGCCATGATGCTATTGGCCTTGGCCTCCAGTGATGACATATGCTCCAATGATTTGTTAGATATCTGTTCTTTAAGATTGTTCCACAGCATCTGAATGTAACTTTGGCGACAATCTAAGATTATAGTTTCAGAACAAAATTCAGAAACTTGTGGTTGTCTTGGCCACAGTTGGCAGATCGAATATCTTGAGTTTCTTCCTCTTAATAGTCAATTGGGTATCCAACTTTTCTTCGCAAGGAGTAGAGTCTAAAGTTTGAATCTTTTCACTTACTTGTTTTTTGATACTATCACCAGTATCTTCAAGTTGGAGAGATTTAGACACTTGCTTCGCCAAGAGTTCGAAAGCATTAGGCCCATCAACTGAGCCTTGACTGGTTTCTTGATCATCAATGAATACTAATGGTAGATCATCCAACTGCATGCAAAGTGATTCAATGTTTGTCATAAAGACATCTAAATAAATTCAAGTCTAATGTGATGTTTTCGAAAAATGAAGGCAAGGAGAAACTAGATGATGGAAATGAATCTTACAATTTGTGAAAGGCTAATGTCAGGTATAGATATATCTGGAATGGCTTCAAAAAACTTTTTAGGGTCTAAGTCATTATTATCCAAAGTAGAGGTTGTTACCTTGTTCTTTTTGCGTTTCCAATGTTGATCACTATTGTGGGATTGCTCATCATCCTCAAGCAAAGAATTGTCCCGCTTCTTTTCATGACAACCTATGATCTTGTGGCCATTAGTCTTCACTACTATGGAAGAAAGGCGGCGAGGAACATTCTTTGGAGTTGTTTCCTTGTCGATAGCATCTTTTGGTAGAGCAGTCTTGTCTTTCGAGTCTCCTGAGTTTCTTTCTTCCTCTATGGCGTATTTGGCTGTTCTGGTTTTCGACTCTTGGGCACTAATTCTTTTGGGAGGTTCAGTCAAATCCACTAGGTCTTTGCCCTTCGACTTCTTATGTCCCGTAGTCAATTGAAAACTTGCCACTAAGGTACTTTGACCCTCAAGCATGTTTTTTCCATGAGTTTTAGACTACTAAGTCTGAAAACTCGACGAGACGCATTTGTTGGCATCTAACGGAGAAGCGAGAAAGAGTAGCTTTATATTGGTTCCACTGCGAGTAAGATTACACCAAAGTGTTCGACCTAGTTCGTAGTTGGTGGAATGTACTTCAACCCCAAATTCCTTTGGAATGTCTTGACGAAATCCAAATTGCTGAGCAAATCTATATGGGCTATAAGGCTTGACCAAGAATTTTTCTTCGACATGAAGAACCAAGTAATTTGAGCGCACACTGAGAAAATAACCAAGTTCTAGAGTTGATAATTTATTATTATTAACAAACAATTCATTTTTTCTCCCTACTAGTGAAATTTCTGACCATCGCATCTTGTCACCAATATGAATAATATTGCGAGCTTTATTCTCATCATAGTATCGAGCTCCACCTTCTCCAAAATAATTGGTCATCATAGGTGCTGACAGAGCTTCCGGAGCAAGATAATGAGTTGAAAAATATTGCGTCAACCATGCATATACGTAATGCACTGGAGAAGAAGCATTTGAATGTCCCGGAGTTGGTGAATGTGCAACCTTATTCAGTCCTTCGTATATATTGAGAAGAATTAGAACAGCAAGACAAATTTTGCGACCAGACGCCATTATGGTTGCAGCCTTAAATGTAGTAGGCTTGATAACGTGGAGATCTTCACTGGGTAGAGCAAAAACACACAACTAACATGATATAAATGCCGCGAGATATGTTTCTTCTCTTAGTTGAGTTTTAACTCCAAGAGTATTGAAAGCATTAACTCCTAAATCTGAAAGTCTACCCAGTTTGCCAATTTGCCCATTCAGATTTTGAGTGGATTGAGAACGGAATACTTTCTTCCACCTCTTGGGTTTTGGTTTTTGATATTTGGACTTCCCATTGAATCAGAAATTGATCCACTAGCCAACATGAACCCCTGACATGTTAGTCTCTCCTTTTTGGAGATGGTGAAAAGCTGCAAACAAGTACTCGCAACTTTGAGGAAGATATCTAACTTTCTTTTCGTCAAGACTTGTTAATTCTCTAACACACGGGATAACCTCCTCGTAGACGTTGCCAACGATGGGAAGTCCTCCTAATCGGTGTAAATCCCACAGAGAAAGTGATAACTCACCAGTTGAGGTATGTAGCGTGTTAGTTTCTGGATACTATGCCTCACAAAATGCTCGGACAATATTAGGGTTTCTATCATATGTAAAGAGTGATGCATATAAAGCTTTATAAAAGGAGTCGTCTCGAAGAGCCTGCTTACTTCTCCCTAAGATGTCCTCGAGCCATTCCCAATACTTCTCAATAAAGCCAAATTCTCCGTTGAGTTTTAAAAGACTTCCTCAATGTGCTTCTCTGAAAATAATGCGCCTATCAAGAGTTTGGAAAGATGTCATTCTAGGATCTTTCGTATGGATAAGAGACATCAATGAATAAACTCTTAAACCATCATCTTGAAGAATCTCCGATGACCAATTGTCTAGGTGAGGGCACTTGTGTTGAGGGCAATTCTCAGCTAAATTTCCATACATGGCAGGATGGACCACTAATTTGGTTCCCCTTTCATCAGAGTTGTCAACGTGATTAACAATTAAAAGGTGTTTTTGGCCTGAAACACTAAGATCTTTAATTGTCACCATGGCGTGGTCCTGAAAAGAAAAATCAATATGGTTAGTTGACAATTTTAATTAGAAAAATGCATAGGTCATTGCGGTGAATCTTAAAAATGGTGCGATGCCTAAAGCAATGATTTAGCACCACTTCACTTGAAGATTTTATCGACGGACAAGCCAAAATATGGCCCGTCAAAGCACTATAGATATATGAGTTTAAATGAAATTCATCCGCATGTTGTCGAATCAAGTCTAAGTAAGGTTCATCCATGTGCCATTAGTGCATAAATCAAAGAAGACTTGTCAAGCACTATGGAGGTGCAAATCGAAGTAAAGCTCTTCAAGCACAATGGGCATGGGAATCCACAAGTGATTTGCTCAAAGATGCTATATAAATCAATGGCTTTGTGATTTCTCAAGTCTTGTGGGGCTATCATTGAAATGTGTACCTCCACAGATTTCGAAGCCTTGTGGGGCTATCATCGAAATGGGTACCTCCGCAAATTTCTAAGCCTTGTGAGGCTATCATCGAAATTGGTGCCTCCAAAGATTTCTAAGCCTTGTGGGGCTATCATCAAAATTGGTGCCTCCACGGATTTCTAAGCCTTGTGAGGCTATCATCGAAATTTGTGCCTCTACGGATTTTAAGCCTTGTGGAGCTATCATCAAAATTGGTGCCTCCATGGATTTCTCAAGTCTTGTGGGACTATCATTGAAATTATTGTCTCCACAAATTTCTCAAGGCCGCGGTGGAGTAGCATGCAAATTATTCAAAAAAAAAAAAAAAAAGAGAGAGAGAAGACGGGGTAATACACATTTTGAAGGACAACTTATCAAAATTTGAGAAGTTCCTTGAAGCTTTGAAAATTGTCACGGCTTGTTTGCGAGTGTTATTGGAGCAATCTAAAAAAAAAAGTGAAAATTGTGGAACAATTAATTTGAAGCCAAATAGATGCATGCCATGAAGACCAAAACATGGACGACAACAACTATTAACTCCAAAAAAAAAAAAAATAGTGGCAAGAGAAGTGTCAAATCAATGCATGAATGGGTTGGAGCCATGGACATTATTCATTAGCTAGAAGTTTAAAAAAAAAAAAAAGAGAAGAACCCAAGCAGAAAACGGCATTCACAAAGATTCAGCATGGAGTGCCAAAAAAAAAAAATCTCAAAGTTTTATGGAGGTCAGTAGGTGTTAATGAGGAAAGTTTGCAAATAGTTGGCATCGTAAAAACTTTGTGGCGATAAGTATTGCACATGCATGGTTTGATGTTTGGTAAATTTGGACAAAATTAGTTGGCAATTACGTGAGCAAAGGCAAGTATGCAATTTTCAGTTGAAGGTGAGTTTTTTTTTTTTTAAAAAAAGATCCGTGAAATCACAATTCAACGATCATTCAGGGATCATGCCATATGGCAATATGACTTAAGCTGTAAATAAAGTTTCCGCCCAAGAAAGATGACATCGTCCATGAAATTTCAGCAACTAATGTAGAAGGAAAAATTTTTGAGTTAACAAAGTAGAAGTTGCATGAAAATTTTAGAATGTGGTCATTCATTGAGGACATTCAGCAAATATTTGGAGTGCAAGAGCAATGATTTGAAATTTCAGCAACAAATAAATTTGGAGGAAGCCCAATTTTCAACAACAATTGACAAACGTCTTCAACAACAATTGACAAACGTCTTCAACAATATTCATGCCAATGAGTAAGCTATATTGCAGTCAAGATTAAGCTCAAAGATGAAAAATTCTATCAAGAGTTATGCAGAATGTTACCTACAAGAGAGGTGCAGCAAGACGATTTGTGCTGAAGTTGGTTTCTCTACCAATTTACAATGTAATTTCGTTAGCTTCAATGTGGGGAAATTTATGCTTAAAATTCTGTTTAAATAATGGGTATAAGGCGGTGAAGGGGGCTGCATTCTATTTTTTAGGAAGCTAAAAGAATTTGGCAATTTCTCTCCTCTATTTGCACCGAAGCTAAGCATTTCGGAAAGTTACAAATTCTGGATTTTCCTATTCTGAAATAGGTACCAACGATGCCAGAAGAATGAAAGTAGATTCGGATTTTGGTCATGTGACCTTAGCAACTTTCACGTGGAAGGCAAATAAGAAGTTTCCTAAATGGTTGATTTCCAAAGATGTTCTTTTGGAGTTTGTGGGCTGGAAGTATGACTTCATCTAATTCCTCTTCGGGCTTTTGGTATAAACGGATTTTGGAAAGCTCCAAGAATATGGTGCTTTGCACATTCATGAATTAAAAAAAATTCAGTTGCAAATTAGCTAGTTAATCTTTTGGAAGTGACTAGTGGTCTTTATGTCCCGTGTTACTAAACGGACTGGGAAATCGGTTGCGAAGTTGAATTATTTGTTTCAGACTTCAAGCCTTGTCTCTGATAATTGTCAAGCAATATTTCGCCAAGACTTGAAGTGGGGGCATTTGTAGACTATGAAATTTTATTTTAATTTAATTAGTCAAGATTTAACAAATTAAATTGATCTTGATTAAATTAAATTAAATTAAATTAAAATTATTTTATGAGTTCATTTATGTTTGGGCTTATAAATTGGACATTTGGGGTTAAAAAATATTTTTTTAATAAAATTAGTATTTTTAATGCCGGTGGCGTTTTCGTCATTTTATAGCATTCTTGGCCAACAAGACAAGGGGCCTATAAATACCCCTTTTAATCAGCAAAAAAAAGAGGAAGGCAAAAATGGAAAAACCCTAAACACTCACCTTTCTTATCTTTAAGGATTAAACATACACCAAAACACCTAAAAAACACACACTAGCGCCGTTTCTTCAAAAAAATCTACTGTTCATCTTCTCTGATAAATTACTGTTCACCGCCTCCTTCAGGGGACCATCTACTGTTCATCACATCATCTCCAACGATTAAAAGGTAAGTTCTTTCCTAACTTTTCATTTTTTGTTGATTTAATTTTTCTTCAGTGTTTATGTGAATTTGTTTACCGATGTTTATGTGATTGGAATTTTAGTTCTTTTTCTTATCTGAAATTTCTTTGCTATTTTAATCTGGGTTTTTCTTCTTCTGGGTTTATTCTCTCTTCCACCGTCACTTCCCTCCCTCTTTACTTCATCAAATCAAATGCCTATTTCTCCAAGTCAACCACCAATGTCCCCTGTAAATGTAAATCACCGTTCAAACCACCACAATCCATAACCCCTCCACTTACCACCTGCAGCCACCAGACTACAGCACAATCCCCAGAAAACATCAAGCCACCTCTATCAGTGCATTTATCACATCCACGACCACACGGACCTCCACCGGAACCAACTGTCCATCCACCACAGCGTATCACCTGCAAGGAAAATTAACAACAAAATAGCAGAGCCCCAAATTCCCCAAGCATCCCACTACAAACACTAACAATCATCCGGCAACCACATATAACAGCCCAAAAAAATCGCAGAATATAGCTCACCATCGCCACCTCTCTCAACCCACAAAACAATATCTTACCACACATCCACCAATTGCTATCCAAATCAGCCACAAACTCCACCCATCCATCATCAATTTATATCCAAATCTTCTTCTCTCCATCGCCCCATCATCAACAACCTCAAGCTCGTCAGAAACCTGCACAAAGGACAAGCAAAACAAGCCCAAGACAAAGCCAAATTTCACACCAAAATGGCTCCCCCAAGACCAATTCAACCAGCAACCTCCCCTAGTTAGACTATACCATCAAACAAACAGCCAAGTCACAGCCCAACCACCCCCAAAACCAAACAGCACACTCGTTTTTCCCTGCTCAAAACGCATCCCAAACACAACAGACAACACATAATTGCTCACACACACCTTCAGATACACACGCATACACACACAAAGTCAGCTGCACACAAACATACAGAGATAGCACTCACGCATACAAAGCCAGTTCACAAGCACAAAATCATCTTTACCATCAGCAGCCATTCCCCAATCACCAAGTCAAAACACGCACTCATACCCAGCTGTTAGAAAATCTGTTATTATACAATCTCCACCCACAATTATCGAAACCACAAACCTTCGCTTCCTCCTTCTTCTACATCATCACACCACTACCCATATCACCTCATTACCTCTTCCTTTGACTATAAGAGCAACTATTGTTGGAAAATTAATTTTGATGGTCGAATGAAATTAGGAGAGTAAAAATAGAGAGATTAGGGGAAGAAACAGAACGAGAAAGTGAGGGGGAAAGATTTGGAAATGACCAGAAAGCAGAGAGAGGTAGTAAGTGAGAGAAGATAGAGAGGGAAAAGAAAACTGAGAGGGAGAGGAAAATAGAGAATCAGGTGAGAATGATGGAAAGTGAGAACATGGAGAGAACAGAGAGAATGGAAGAGAGGAAAAACTAAAGAGGTTGAGAAGAAGAAGAGTAAAGGGGAACGGACTAGAGAAGAGATAGAGGAGAAGAGCCAGAGAATAGAAAGAAAGCCAGAGAAATAAGAAAGAACAGAAAGGAAATCGAGAAAGAAGGAGGAGAAAGAAGGGATAAAGGAAATAGAAACCATCGGAGAAAGAAAGAAAGAAAGGGAGCAGGGGAGAAGAAAGTGAGAGAGAAAAGAGAATTAAATCGAGGGAGGAAGAAAATTAGAAAAGGGGTGGGGTTTTTCTTATCTTATTTAATTTTATGTTTTGATTTTTATCTTTAGTTAATCTGCATATTCAATTTAATTTTAGTTTAGTTAGTTAGTTCTTTAATTGAGTTATTCTAATTAATTTGGCAGTTTTGTCTAATTTACCATTTGATTTTTTTGGTAATTTATTTTGTAAAAATAGAAACTTTGCATTTGAACCCTTTAGATTTTATTTTCTTTCAACTACGTCTTAATTGACTTACAATTTTACCAATAATTATTGTAACTTATAATTTAGCCCCCCTCAATCTGCTGAAATTTTAGTTTTACCCCTATTTTGTTGAAATTTATAACTTAGTCTAATTGTCGGAATTCACCATTCCCCCCCCCCCCTCTTTCAATTTACTTTGATTTTGTATTTCGATCCCTTAGATTTTTTGTGAATTTCCAATTATTCCCCTTAATCTTTACAGAATCTTATTCTCAGTCCTCTTATTTCCTTCGAATTTACGTTTCTACGTTAATTTTGTTAGGATTTTGTATTTTGCATTTATTTGTCTATATCGAGGTACCTTGATTTGTTTGTTCATTTTTTATTAGTATTAGTTCCAGGTCTTCAAAGAGGTATTCCGATCTCTCATTGTTTTTCCTTTATGTGCTCCAACGTGCTCTAATGTGATATTTTATGCAATTTTTTATGCGTTTCTTATTTTCTGCATTTTTTGCGTATTTATTTATTTTACGTTATTTAATTTTAAATTTTATTATTTTTGACGAAAAATGTAATATTCTTGTATTTAGCTAGTCAATGTAATAGTTAGATTATTTTTCTCGTATTTTAGCAAAAATTGTGTAATTATATAGAAAGTGTAATAGATAGTACATTTTAATTTCCCCCCTTAAATTGTAAATTAGGCCTCCATAGTGTAATAGTTAGGATTTATTTACTTTTGCGTGCTTATGTGTCTATTTCTTTTATCGCTTTCCTTAGGATTTTTACATTTAGAATATTATGCTTATGTGTTATGTGCTTCTATGTGATCTTATATGTTTTTATATGTCTAATTTGCTTTTAATTCATGCTTTAATATTTAATTCATGATTTATGATATTCCGTCACCACACTAGTCCAACACTAGTTATGGTTTCTTTTTTCTTGCTAGTCCAACGCTAGTGAGATTTTTTAGAACGGGCTAGTCCAACGCTAGACCCCTTAGGACATTTTAGTGCTAGGTGCATTCGTGTGCATTTTCGCATTTCACACACTTTTAGTTTTCTTTCCACTTTGGCATGATATTATTATTACTATTATTATTATTAATATTAATATTATTATTTTGACACATTTCTAAAATGCATAACATTTAGGTTGCATCTCAATTAGAAATTAGGACATTTGTGTGATTCAACTAGAAATAGTCGTCTACTCACATGGGAAGCGGTGGCGTACAGGCCGTTCCCCCTCTGTGAGTAGAAATATTCAGTCACGAGTTATTAGTCCCCCGTACCCGTCATGTTGCATACCCACCTTCTTTCTTCACTTACTATATATTATTATTTTCTTTTCTTTTTGCATCACATTTTTGCATAAAATTCGTGACTCCCTCGAGGTCTCAATTCGGGTTTCGCAATCAATGCAATAATTCCGACCAAGCCTCGACGGAACATGATGACCCTCCCGATATTCATATTTAGATTTAAGATTTGCATTCATTTAGACACATCCAAAACGCGATGGAACTTTAGGGTTAATTTATGAAATTTTGATTAAACCTCACAACTAGCCTCGACTAGGTTGAAAGGGTACCTTGGGCGCAAGTCTTTGCCTTCCCTTTCTTCAAATGTGACTCCCGAACCTTTTTCTCTCGTTTTTTGTAGACCGGAGTCGAAACAGGATTTTAAAGGATTTTTCTAAAGTTTTTATTTTTATTTTTGTTTTATTAAACGATTTTTAGGGTGACTTGATACACTCTAACTCAATACCAAGTGGCGACTCCATTTTTTAAAATAAAACCCTTTTTCAAAAAATTAGTTGGCCAAACCTGTCACACTTTTAGTCCCGGCCTTGTTTTCTTTTAAAATACCATTTTTTTTTTCTTAAAATACACTTTTTCAATAAAAATCTGATTTTTCATACATGCGCACGATTTTTCCCAAAAACTTACTTTTCAAAAGGGTCATTAGACTAGACCGTCTTTTCGAGACGTGACAGTCAACGACCCCACTTTTACCCTTTTACTTTACGATTTTTCGGACGCGACAATGTATATATATATACACACACATATATATATATATA
The DNA here is from genome assembly GCA_024721245.1 of Mitragyna speciosa. Lineage (NCBI taxonomy): Eukaryota > Viridiplantae > Streptophyta > Magnoliopsida > Gentianales > Rubiaceae > Mitragyna > Mitragyna speciosa. Next base: position 14,257,529 of record CM045561.1, read on the forward strand.
TGTATGTATATGATTCTGATTTCAAATATGCCATCATATAAAAAAAGACATTGATACGAAGAAGAAACTCCATAAAAGGAGTTGAAACTCTGATGGACCACAAAGCCGCAAGGCATGCTCTTATTTAGATATTGATTAAGAAATATCAAATTCCATCCCAAACCAATTCTATAATCCCCTCTTTAATTCACCTGAAACAAAAACATATTCAATAGAATCACCTTGTTGATGAGTACAGTAGCAACACTTCGAAGGTCTAGAAAATCAAGGCCTATTAATACGTCATGTATAGGAGTTTTTTTTTTTTTTGGCAAAACCACAACATGAAGAATGATATTTTTATAAGGACCTGAGAATGACACAATCCTCCAAACAACCAAGATTTATTTCTAACTTGACAAATAGGATGGAAAGCAACTGAGAAATCCCCTTTTGAAGTTGGAGACCATACACAAATATCCCACAAATTAGATACTAGTAGAGCAAATTGAGCAATTTCTTGAATGACTTTTGGAGACACCCATTTCTGCAATGTAGTAAAGTCCCATTTGCCATCCACTATAAAATGTGAGACTCTATGATTAGCCTTCTGATAAGCTGCATTCCCCCATATCCTAAAAGCCAATGCATGTATGACTCAGTCAAATTCCTAATCCTCAACATTCTTTTCCGCGTAAGAGAGGCAAAAATAGTAGGTTGAACTGTATTAGGACAACACCGAACATACTTACTTTCTAAAAAATTCACCCAAAGTGAATCCTTTGTATGAAAATTCCATCAAAGTTTTATGGTAAAAGCAGCATGCACATCCAATAATGACTAAAATCCTAAACATCCTTCGTCCGTAGTAAAGCAAAAATCCACCCACTTAATCCGATGATGCCTTATATTCTCAGAATTATTGTCCCATAAAAATTTTATAAGGCTCTCTCAATCAAGTCTCTTTTGTAGGATTTGCAGTAGCAAGCAAATGTCTAGGGATTGATGCTAAAACATGTTTGATCAAAACAGTCTATCTCCCTATAGATAAAAAATAATTCCTCCATGTTAAAATTCTGGCCATAATCAACTTTGATCACCATGAAAAATATTCAAACTTCCCAAATATTTAACTCGAAATGTTTTATGAATAAATCCAATAATATGAGCAATTCTCTGTCGCTTCTCCAATGACATCTTCTGTTAAAAAAAAGCATTTATGTTTATTCATTTTTTGCCTTGATATCTTCTCATATCTATCCAGACATGACATCACAATCTAAAGGGATTTAAAGATTAAGATACCACCTCAGCTTCAATCACAAATAATACCAAGGACAAAGGATCTTCTTTTTAGGACCGAAAAGCAATCTAAGAAGAGAGTGAATTAGGTTGTATAAAAAAATTCCAAGTGAAATTATGCTCAAATATTCACCTGAATAAAAAAAACTAATTTGTATAAATGAAAACACAATTTGTAGGTAAATAATAGCAAGTAAATATCACAATTGAACAATGTAAAACAATAAAGTAAAAGAGTAAGAGGAAAAGACAAAATCAATTTATAGTGGTTCGATGCCAAACTCGACACCTACATCTACTCCCAAGTTCTTCAACTTGGAGTTTGAATCTACTATATGCTTCTTCACAAGTTGATGAAGCAAAACCAACATATAGAACATAGGGATCACTCTTTGTCCACCCTAGCACCCTCTAGTTAAGCCAAAGAAAGAGTTTTACAATTCACTCAATCGACCTTCACAAAGTTACACTTGAATGTTACCACTCAAATTTTGAAGAACACACAATAACCCAACTAATCACCTCACAAACTATTGCAAAAATACAAAAAGGAGAGAGTATTCTATACTAAAAATCACTCTTGAGAGCTTGTAATAAATGTAGATAAAGGTTCTACATTAATTATATATGTAGAATCTTTCCGGAACTCCACGTAAGCATCTACGATCTTAACCTGTCAAGTAAGGAAGCTCGCATGCAAGGGAATTTAATCCTCATAAACACTCTAATGCTTAAGTCAGTTAATGATCTGACTTAAAGAAGAGAGAAGAAAGAGTGTTTTTTTCCTTCAGGTTCTTACTTGTGTGTGTTTTTGGTGATTATTCTCAGAGAAGTAAAAGAGATGGGAGATAAGACAAACCATACTCCGATAATTACAACGAGTGTCAGAGCATTAATGAGGATGTAACAGTAGCCGAAAGTAAATTGAGTCTTTCAATGTCATTAGCCGAGCATTCGAATAGCAGAACTCCTGGAGAAGTAACGTGCTGAGCTGGAGATAAATAATAGAGGTTTATTACGTGGTCGAGCTGATATGGAGCTCGGCCACCAGGATCCTACAAAAGCCCCCCTAGTTCGAATCAAACTGGTGGAACGGAAGAGATTCGAACTAATGCTCATTTAAGGAGGGAAAAAAATGAGGATTTAAAGTTTAAAATTTTTAAATGGTGACAATGTAACTGCCAACAGACGCGATGTGTGCACCACGTCTTATCATGATAGAGTAGTGGTATGCAGCTAATAGGAGAGAGAGAAAAGAAAACAGTGTAACCGTTCCGGATCCCAAGATTACAGTTTATGGCAGTTTACTTAGCTGCTAGTATAAATAGGAACCTTTGAAGTTTATTTTTCACTTTCTTCCGATTTTGCTCTCGAACTGTTAAACTGATCTAGTTGTCCAGAGTAGCTGATGGTCACAACAAGTAGTCACTCCGAGGTTGTGAGAACCGGTGGGGTCGAAGTTGAGAGACCCGAAACCTCGCTCAGAGCTCAGAAGCAACAACTAGTGCCAATTCTCCAAGAGAAGAAGCTGTCGAAGCCACTGATATCGAAGCAACAGACGAGGACCCTGGAAACTCTAAAGAGGATAATGACATGGATTCCGAAGTAAACTCTGAAGAAAGTACCTCCCCTGTCGGAACTCCTGACAGCCTTTCTATTCCTCCTAACTCTTCTGTGCCTGTAGATGCTGAAGTGGTAGTGTCAAACCGCCCCAGTAATCTATCATTGGAGTACTTTGGGGACGTGCTGAAATTTGCATCTACTCTTCCAACAGATGCAGTTCAGATGGTTAAAACAAGGTATATTTTTTGGCATCGGTATATTTCACATTTTCCCAATCCGACTGACCGAGCTCATGAACCACCTAATGGCTCGGTGGCAGTTTGTGTGGACCAGTTTGAAGCCGGGTTGAGGATACCTACAAGTAGGTTCTTTAGAGATAACCTACGGTATTGGAGGACAAGGATTACTCAGCTCGTCCCTAATGCCATCCGAACCGTGGGTAGTTTTGAATTACTATGCAACCACCTTGGCTTTTTGGCTTTGGTTGATATGTTTAAATGCTTCTTTTCTATTAAGAAGCACGCCACGACCAAGGCATGATTTTATTTTAGCACCTGAATATGAGCTCCCAAGATAACAACAGATTATCCTTCTTCCATTAAGGGTTGAAAATCATGATTTTTGTTTACATTTCTGATGACTATTTTTCCAAGGGCTTCTGGTGGAAAGGGCTAAATGAAGTCTCGGATTCTAGCTTGGGGACTCTCCAAGAAGGGGAATACCAACAGATAGTTCAACAAGATTTTTGCATTAACTGTTGGGATTTTCCCGAATTGGTGCTGGTACAAGGGGGTTTGAGCCGAGTTAGGGTTCTTAAGGGTGGCTCCATCTACTCATCTCCGCTTAGAAAAGAAGGTAAAGTTTTCTCTTTTCCTCTTTACACAATGAATACTAACTAATATTTTTTCTTGTTTTGTAGTGTTGAGCTTCACCGATATGCTACTAAGTGGAGGTGCCTCCAAGAAGAAAAGGCAAGGAATTGGGACCATGGATGAAGCAAGTTCTTTGAAGAAGTAAAAGGTCGGGTCAAGCTCAGGAGTGAGCTCGGCTATCGTCCTGACAACACCTCAACCATCGATTCTTGAGCCCGAGGCATGAACAATACTGAAATTGACACAAATAGTTGAAAATTTTGGGCCAAGATTTGGCCAAGGAGTTGAGAGGGCCCCCAGAGGCCGAGGTACTTTTGGTTGGCATGGATGAGGTAAACAGTTACAGGTGCTCGAGTCCCAGAGAGGAACCCTCTTCGGCAAAAGTGAGGCTTTCGTGCCTCAATGGGAATTGGCCACAATAGATAGTGCCGAAGAGGAGAAGGTGGCTTTGGAACTACTACAAAAATTTAACCTATTGATGAGTCACAAGTTGGAGACCTTCAAGAGGGACGTTCTAAGGATGATGGATCGAGTTTGAGGAGCTCCAATGATGTACTTAAAGGTTTGGATGGTCCAATGACTAGAGCAAGAACTAGAAGAATGAAGGATGCTTTGCATGGACTCATATTGGACTCATATGAGGAGGCTTTGCAATTGGGCTCAAAGGGGCAATCCAAACAACTCATTAATGTGATTTGGGCTGAACAAACATTGGATGAGGACTTTATGGGCCACACGCATGGAGAGCTTGAAGAATTGAAGTCCATTTGATAGTTTTGTGGGCTTAATGTACCGCCAGCCCATTAGGGTTTATTAGTGGCGATTTTTTTATTAAATCATGCTTTGTTTTGGTAGTTTCATTAGTATAGGTTTTGTCCTAGAAATTAAGTCTATTTTCACAACTCTAGAATATTCTTTGTAAGCTTATTTATAGGCCATATTTTGTAGTTACGAATTTTATTCAGAAATTTCAGAAAAAATCGTGTGTTCTCTTTGAGAATTTTCTTGGTTCTTTGTCGATTAAGAACTACTCTTGGTCTTATCAAGCTTGCTTGTGGCGACCACCAACTTCGCTTAGAGTTTTCTTGAGTTTTTGATCAAGTCTTTAGAGCTAATTAGGTTAGACGATTGAACTCGCTCAACTTGGTCTAGTCTAGTTGTCCTATAGGTGTGCTCATCTTCAAGGGAAGATTCAAGGCAAAAAAACTCCACGTCAAGGGTTCCTTAGTTCACGAATCAAATGAGGTCTTGAGTTCAATGAGTTGCATACCTGAATCCAAGACTTTCTTGGCTATGCAACCGTGCGCACATCAAGTGGTATCAGAGCCATCTTCTTGGGTTTTTTTCAGGTTTTTCCAATCCAATTTTTCCTTTGGAAAAATTCGGATATATCCCTTTTTTTTCTCTTTTTTGTTGTTTATCAAAGAGCTTCGAGCCTGGTTTAGCAACTTGTGATTTATTTATTTTTCTTTCTTTGAGTCGTTGTCAAAAAGCTTTGAGCTTGGACAACAAGTTGTTTTCTTGTGTCTTGTTACTTTCGTTTCTTGAAAAAAAAATCTGCTATATTTTTCTGGTTGTTTTCCTTGTGAAAATCATGTCTTAGGTTCTTTAGAGTTGTTCTTGGTTGTTTCTCAATCAAGAATTCTAAGTATTGTGTAGTATTTTGTGATTCTTGACTGTTTTTGGTGTTTTCTTGATTTTCTTGTGTTAAAAAATCTCAAGTAAAGAAGATTCTTGAACTTAAAACATCAACTTTCTTGAAGTTTTGAGTCATTCTTGTATTGCTCTTGAAGGAAAAAAAAAGGAAGAAAAATCGTTTTTAAAAAAAAAAGAAAAAAAGGTAGATTGTGTGCTTAAAAAGCAAGAGCCAAAAGCACAAAGAAAAAGGAGGAAAAAGAGAATAAAAAAAAGGAGTGCATAACAAGGTAAAAACCGTGCACAAACATTTATTCAAAGTTTCTTGAAATTTCTTGGTGTTTGGATACAAGTTCTTAGACTTACATGGTGTGATTTTTGAAATCTTTAAATCTTTCCAAGTGTGTTCTTGAGTTTCTTGAGGTTCTTGAACAAGTTCTTGAGCTTTCTTGAAGTTCTTGATAAGTTTCTTGAAGTTCTTGATAGGTTTCTTGCACTTCTTGGTTTGTAAGTTGAGTTCTTGAAGTTTGTGAGTTGCTGGAATTTTCTGGACTGATTTCTTGAAGTGTTTGGCTGATTTCTTGAAGTTTTCTGGTTAAATCTTGAAGATCTTGAAGCCTTGAAGTGTTGGTCAAAGGGTCTTCTTCGTAAACTAGGGTTTTGATAGAGTTTTCTTGCATAGTAGTTGCTGAAATTCGTTTTAATTTTTGGACGAATTTTGGCTGTGATTTTTGCAGAAATTCTGGTGTTTAAAAGGGTTAAAAGGGTGTTAGTTTGGTTTATATAGAAATTATTTGGCTTTGGGAAACCGATTGGGAAAGGGAAAGTAGTTACAAAGGGGATTTAGAAACTTATTCTGCAATAAACAGGTAGTTTCCTTTTCTTCTTGGCAAGTGGCGGTTCTTTGTTTCCTTTTCTTATTGCTGTCTATGTTTTCACACTAGGGGAGGCTGTTGGCTGAGTTTTCAAACTTGGAAGGAGTGTTTGGGGCGTGTTTTATTGTTTCCAAGTTAGTTGTGCTTGGTTTTAGTTGCCAATTGTTCAAGAATTCATTTTGGAAAATGAATTGAATTGTTGGAGTTTTACTTTTTGCACAAGAATATTATTATTTTTCAAGACAACATTAAAAATCAAGAATTTTTACACATTTATACCACACATTAGGGTGTCTATTTTTGTGTCAATTCTTGATTCTTATCTATTCTTTGATTTATTCTCTTGATCAAAAACACCCTAAACTTAATTTTCTTGGCCTCTACATTTACTCTTTACAAGTTGAGATTGCTATAGGTCCTTGGTGGGATTGATTGAGCTGGTTCTTAATCAAAGAACTTACAAGAAGATTCTTTGAGTGAAAAAAGGCTTAGTTGTGAGCTTATTTGAGGGTAAACTCCAATCTACTTGAGGGAATCGAGTGCCAAACACTAAGGGAGAGAAGTAAGGCAATTTCCTTTTTATTTGTTTATTGTTCCTAACTTGTTTTTGCAGGATTTTCTTTGTAGTCATGGCCAAGCAAGTTGACCAAAACCTTACGGACATTGAGACCTTGTTGAGAACCATGCAAGAGGACTTTAGGAGGATGCATACACGCATGGATGATGTAGAGTCATCCGTGAAGGGGAAAGCAAGAGTGTTCAATAATCCAATCGTTGAGGAAGAACAAGAGGATTATGATTCAAATTATGAAGGTGTAGTGCAAAGAAGAGGAAGGAGGGATACAAATAACCAAGATAGCAATCTTGGAAGCATCAAGATGAAGATACCTTCATTCCAAGGAAAGATTGATCCTGAGGCATACCTTGAATGGGAATGCAAAGTAGAGCATGTTTTCAACTGCCACAACTACTCTGAGGTAAAGAAAGTTCAATTAATTACAGTTGAATTTACTGACTATGCTAGCATTTGGTGGGAAAAGCTTGTTAGGGAAAGGAAGAGATGTGACGAGGAGCCCATGAGGACTTGGCGTGAGATGAAAGCAATTATAAAGAAGAGGTTTGTGCCAAGCTATTATACTCGTGACCTCCACCATAGACTTCAAACATTGAAGCAAGGCTCTATGACCGTTGATGAGTACTACAAGGAGATGGAGATGCTCATCATTAGGGCTGATCTTAAGGAGGAAAGTGAAGCTACAATGGCGAGGTTTGTTGCGGGTTTGCATGTGGAAATTACTGAAAAGGTGGAACTACAACACTATCTAGACATTCATGACTTGGTGGACATGGCCATCAAGGTGGAGAGGCAAATCAAAGGGAGACGATCTAGGGGTTTTTCCACTGCACCAAATCGTGTTTCTTGGAGGCAAGGTCAACCAAGAAGAGAGGTAAGAAGTGGTGATCAAAGTCGTTCCTCAACTCAACCAAATCGAGGTAACATTGGAGGGGGAAATTCTACTTCATCTTCTACTTCTTCTAAAGCAATTTCTAAGGGGAAAGAGGTTGCTTTTAAGCCAAGGCAAAGGGACATTAAATGCTTTAAATGCCAAGGCTTTGGACATATTGCTGCAAATTGTCCAAACAAAAGGACAATGGTGATATTTGATGATGGAGAGGTAGTAAGTGTTGCCTCTAGTGATGATGATGAGGAGATGCCTCCATTGGAGGGAGGAAGTGATGAAGAAGATGCTCCTTGGGGAGGCGATCATGGAGAGATTTTGGTGACAAGGAGAGCACTTAGTGTTGCACCTATAGAGGAAGAGGAGAACATTCAAAGAGATCATATCTTCCACACTAGGTGTACCGTGCAAAACAAGGTATGTAGCATGATTGTTGATAGTGGTTCATGTATTAATGTTGCTTCTACTTTGTTTGTAGATAAATTAGGGCTTGAAACAAAGAGACATCCCAAGCCATATAAGTTGCATTGGTTAGCTGAAAACTGGAGACATGAAGGTGACCAAGCAAGTGTTGGTGCCATTCTCCATCAACAAGTATAAGGATGAAGTATGGTGTGACGTGGTTCCTATGCAAGCATGCCATATTCTTCTTGGATGTCCATGGCAATTCGATAGGAGGGATACCTATGATGGCTTCAAAAATAGGTATTCTTTCATGTGGGAAGGACGTAAGGTGACTTTGGGTTCTATTGCACCATCTGAAGCACATGCTGACCAAGTGAGAATCGCAAGAGAATTCAAAGCAAGGAAGGAACAAAACCAATTACAAAGTTGCAGATTGCCTCAAGAGGGAAAGGAGTCATGGATTTCTAAGGGAAAAGAGGGAAGTGGCGTAACTTCCAAGGAGAAAGAAGAAGGTAATCGAGATTTGAAGAAAGAGAAGAAAAGAATGAATGTATTTGCTTCAAAGAGTGAAGTGATTAAGGCTATGGAAGTTAAACAACAATTGTTTTTGGTTTTATATAAAGACATTCATAGTTCTTTTTACTTGTCTTCTTCTACTTCTATTTCTTCTATTTCTATTTCTTTGAATGAACTTGATGACTCATTGCCTAGTATTGTGGTATCTTTGATTCACAGTTTTGAAGATTTATTTCCGGATGAAGTACCACGTGGTTTACCACCACTTAGGGGGATTGAGCACCAAATTGACTTCATACCTGGTGCAAGCATTCCAAATCGCCCTGCGTATAGAGCAAACCCTGAAAAGACTAAGGAAATACAAAGACAAGTAGATGAACTTGTGGGGAAAGGGTTTGTGCATGAAAGTCTTTCACCATGTGCTGTGCTCGTGATTTTAGTGCCAAAGAAAGATGGTTCGTGGCGCATGTGTGTTGATTGTAGAGCCATTAACAAGATAACGGTAAAGTATCGTCATCCTATTCCTAGGTTAGATGATATGCTTAATGAGTTACATGGTTCTGTTATCTTTTCAAAGATTGATCTAAAAAGTGGTTATTATCAAATTAGAATGAAAGAAGGTGATGAATGGAAGACTGCTTTTAAAACCAAGTATGGATTGTACGAATGGTTAGTTATGCCTTTTGGTTTGACTAATGCACCTAGTACATTCATGAGGCTTATGAACTATGTGTTTAGAGCTTTCATTGGTAAATTTGTAGTGGTCTATTTTGATGACATTCTAATTTATAGTAGGTCACTTGAAGATCATGTTGAGCACTTGTATCAAGTTTTCTGTGTTTTGCGTGAACATCAACTTTATGCAAACTTGAAAAAGTGTTCTTTTTGCATGGAAAGTATTGTTTTTCTTGGTTTCATTGTTAGTAGTCAAGGTGTGCATGTTGATGAGTCTAAGGTTAAACCCATACGTGATTGGCCCACACCTAAGAATGCTAATGATGTTAGATCTTTCCATGGCTTAGCAAGTTTTTATAGAAGGTTTGTGCGTAATTTCTCTACTATTGCTGCACCTTTAAATGAACTTGTTAAGAAAAATGTTGTGTTTAAGTGGGAGAATAAACATGAAGAGGCGTTTGAGATATTGAAAGATAAGCTTACTAATGCCCCTCTTTTGTGTTTGCCAAATTTTGATAAAGTGTTTGAGGTTGAATGTGATGCTTCTGGAGTTGGTATAGGTGCTGTTTTTATGCAAGATTCTAAGCCTATTGCTTACTTTAGTGAGAAGTTAAGTGGACCAACCTTGAACTACCCCACTTATGATAAAGAACTCTATGCATTGGTGAGAACTCTACAGACATGGCAGCATTATCTTCTTCCTAAAGAGTTCGTGATCCATTCTGACCATGAGAGTTTGAAGTTTCTAAAGTCTCAAGGTAAGCTTAATAAGAGACATGCAAAATGGTTGGAGTTCATAGAGTCTTTTCCTTATACAATCAAGTACAAGCAAGGTAAAGAGAATGTGGTTGCTGATGCTTTATCTAGAAGGTATGTTCTTATTACCACTCTTCAAACTAAGTTGCTTGGTTTTGATTGTATTAAAGAGTCATATGAGTATGATGAGAATTTTTCTTCTTTGTGGCATCTCACTTTAAATCGTGCTCATAATGGTTACTTTAGGCATGATGGTTTCTTGTTTAAAGGTAATAAATTGTGTATGCCTAAATGTTCTATGCGCGAGTTGCTTGTGAGGGAGACTCATGGGGGTGGGCTTATGGGACACTTTGGTGTTAAAAAGACTTTACATGTTTTACATGAGCACTTTTATTGGCCTGGTATGCGTGTAGATGTTGAAAGCATCTTTGTGCTAAGTGTATAACTTGCAAGCAAGCTAAGAGTCCAATTATGCCCGATGGTTTATATTCTCCATTGCCTGTGCCTTCTCACCCTTGGGTAGATATTTCTATGGACTTTGTTTTAGGTCTACCAAGGTCTCAAAGTGGTAAAGATAGCATCTTTGTTGTTGTTGATAGATTTAGTAAGATGGCGCACTCTATTGCATGTTCTAAGACTAATGATGCCACTTACATATCTGATTTGTTCTTTAAGGAGATTGCAAGATTGCATGGTTTACCTCGTTTTATTGTTAGTGATAGAGATGTTAAGTTTTTGAGTCACTTTTGGCGCACTTTGTGGAGTAAACTTGGTACTAAATTGTTGTTTTCTACTGTTGCACATCCACAAACTGATGGTCAAACTGAGGTTGTTAATAGGACACTCTCTACACTTTTGCGTGCAATCATTCAAAAGAACTTGAAAATTTGGGAGAGATGCTTACCACATATTGAGTTTGCATATAATAGGACTGTTCATTCTACTACTTCTTATTCACCTTTTGAATGTGTTTATGGATTTAATCCCTTGACTCCATTAGATATTTTGCCTTTGTCTACTAATGAAAATTTTGATTTGGAAGGCAAAAAGAAAGTTGAATTTGTTAGGGATCTTCATGCCAAGGTGAGAGCTAACATTGAGAAAAAGAATGAACACTTTGCAAAAGTAGCAAATAGGGGACGCATAAAGGTTCTCTTTGAGCCTGGTGATTGGGTTTGGGTACACATGAGAAAAGAAAGATTTCCACAACAAAGGAAATCTAAATTTCACCCAAGAGGCGATGGGCCTTTTCAAGTACTTGAGAGGATTGGAGACAATGCCTACAAGTTGGATCTACCAAGTGAGTATGGAAACGTTAGTGCTACTTTTAATGTTTCTGACTTATTCTTGTTTGATGTAGGTGATTCGAGGACAAATCCTTTCGAGGAAGGAGGGAATGATGAGTCACAAGTTGGAGACCTTCAAGAGGGACATTCCAAGGATGATGGATCAAGTTTGAGGAGCTCCAATGATGTACTTAAAGGTTTAGATGGTCCAATGACTAGAGTAAGAACTAGAAGAATGAAGGATGCTTTGCATGGACTCATATTGGACTCATATGAGGAGGCTTTGCAATTGGGCTCAAAGGGGCAATCCAAACAACTCATTAATGTGATTTGGGCTGAACAAATATTGGATGAGGACTTCATGGGCCACACGCATGGAGAGCTTGAATAATTGAAGTCCATTTGATAGTTTTGTGGGCTTAATGTACCGCCAGCCCATTAGGGTTTATTAGTGGCGATTTTTTTGTTAAATCATGCTTTGTTTTGGTAGTTTCATTAGTATAGGTTTTGTCCTAGAAGTTAAGTCTATTTTCACAACTCTAGAATATTCTTTGTAAGCCTATTTATAGGCCATATTTTGTAGTTACGAATTTTATTCAGAAATTTCAAAAAAAATCATGTGTTCTCTTTGAGAATTTTCTTGGTTCTTTGTCGATTAAGAACTACTCTTGGTTTTATCAAACTTGCTTGTGGTGACCACCAACTTCGCTTAGAGTTTTCTTGAGTTTTTGCTTGTGGCGTCCAATCGCTGAATGTCGAACAACTATCCAGGAAGGTGGCCCTCTCTCTTGTCGAAGTAAGTATTCTCAATCGTCTTTTAGTATACTGTACAACTTTATTAAAAAACTAATTTTGAAACTTCTTAGGCTCATACTTCCATCGCTAAGATGCTGACAAGATTCTAAGAATCAGAAAAAATAAGGGAGACAAAAATAGAGAAACTGTAAAGGAAGCTTAAAGCTTCCAAGGATGAAATGAAGGAACTACAAGCAAGGTACGAATCCCTTGAGGAAGCTCAACAAGAAGTATTGAGGGCTAAGAATGAGGCCCAGGACTACTACAGAGTAAGGATAGAGTTTTTGGAAAGTGCTCTTGCTGAGGAGATGAAAAGGGTAGCCGAGACGGAAGCTGAGAAGATTCACACAACTCTGGAAGAAGCTTGGATAGAGGCCCAAGAAGAGGCAGTGAAGTCCTTCCTCAGATCTCAACAATACACAACAACTCTTCAGGCTACCGGAAAAGAAGGAGTAAGAAAATTTCAAGCTTCAGAGGACTTTGCTGATGACCTAGTAATGCTAAATCATCCGTGCTTCCTGTTCAGGGCAACTCAAGATAATATGGATATGGCCGTACTGATGCACGATGATCAGCTAGAGATCATTAAGGAGTACAAGTATTATCAGCTCGAGGTGGACAAGGTGGTGAATCTCCTTGTCGAAGGCGTCAAGCAAGGTCAGTAGTTAGAGGAAATCAAGGAGGAATTTGAAGCTGAACAAAAGGCCGCAACCCCTTCTCCAAGCCTACGAAGTTTGGTTGCTGATGCCCCACCTCTTACCAAGCAGACTACCGAGGAGCCTCCAAAAGGAGTAGTAGTTGAATCCGTCCCAGTTGAAATCTCAGGTGACGAAGAGGCCATCCTGGCTAAAAGGGGAGTAGCACTGCCAAAGCTGCTGATGGCAGTTCGGAAACCCAAACCGACCAAATTCCAATAGAGATAAAATAGAACTTCCCATGTAATAGTCTTTTTGGCTAGGTTTCTTTCAAAAATCTTTTTGGCTAGATTTCTTTCAAAAATTTTCTAAGTGTTGGACAACATATTTATGACATTTTTTTTTTATTCATCCATTTATCTAATACACTATTGTCCCCCCTTTTTCTTGCTTTTAATGAATTCAGACAATAGTAATTCATAAACATAAATGCAAAGTGAAATAACAAACATATTAAAAAAAAATATCTCTGTACTTTTATTGCATCAGTGATAATACAACTTAAGATTCTCAGCATGCCGTATCTGAGGTACCAGAATTCCATCTCAGTATGCTAATTTATAATAGTCATTTTTGCCGGCCTTTATTACCCGATAAAGTCCTTTCTATTTCGGGCTTAATTTTTCAAAAGACTTAACTTAACTTATCGAGTTTTTTCCAAGAACCAGGTCTCTTGGTTTGAAATACAAATTTCTGACTCTAATATTATAATACCGAGCTATTATATTTTTATAATGAGCTAACTTCAATGCCACTGAGACTTGCTTTTCTTCAAGCAAGTCCAAGTCAAGTTGCCGACCTTGTTCATTGTCCTGTGCGGTGTAAGCTTCAGTTCAGAAACTTGGAAATAGGTTCTCAGTTGGTATGACTGTTTCGGCTTCATATGTTAGGAAAAATAGAGTCTCACTGGTAGATGTTCGAAAAGTAGTTTTATAAGACCATAAAACACTAGGCAAATGATCTAACCAACTGGACCTAAGCTGATGTAATCGAGTCTTTAGTCATCGGAGAAGGGTACGATTGAAATTTTCTACCTGTCCATTTGCCTGAGGGTGGCCTACTGAAGTGAAATGTTGCAAAATATTCAAATCTTTATACTAACTCTTGAAGGGATTCTCAGCAAATTGTCGGCCATTATCAGAAATAATGATCCAAGATAAACCGAATCGACACACTACGCTTTTCCAGAAAAACTTCAGAACTGCATTTTCTGAAATAGTTAATAATGGTTTAGTGTCAACCCATTTGGCAAAACAGTCAAGGGCCACAATGACAAACTGATGGTTCCCAGGAGCACAGGAAAAAGGTCCCAAACTATCCGTTCCTCACTGTTCGGAAGGCCAAAGTGAGCTGATTGACACCATCTGATGGGTTGGCCAATGAGTCTCATGTGTATTGACCTGGCATTAGGGACAAGCTCACACAATGTTTACAGAATCCTTATGCATTGTAGGTCAAAAATAACCAAGAAGAATGGCTTTCTGAGCCAAAGTTCTCACGCCAATATGAGTTCTACAAAGACCTTCATGTATGTCCAAAAGAATTTGATTGCCCTCTTCAGGAGCAATATATTTCAGCCAAGGTCTCGAATAAGATTTCTTGTAGAGCACATCATCAATTAAGGAATACCGAAGTGCTACCCTTTGCAGTCTTCAGGCTAGTTCTTCAGTAGATGGCAGGTCGCTTCGGTTGAGAAAATTAACAATTGAGCTTATCCAAGTATCAAAATCATCAATAGCACAGACCACCTGCTCCAAATTACTAGGTTGTTTAACAATTTTAACTCGAATAGATTTATTGAACTCGACATAAATTTAGATAAAGTATCAGCTCGCTGATTAGAAGAACGAGGAATCCTTAAAATAGCAAAAGTTTCAAAAAATGCAACCAATTGCCTCACTTTTGCTAAGTAATTAAGCATGTTTTGTTCCTTGCCTGTGTATTCCTCAAAACTTGGTTCACTACCAACTGAGAGTCACTGTGAACATGAATCCGATGAACTTTTAACCCAAGTGCTATAGTGAGCCCGGTGATGAGGGCTTCGTACTCGGCTTCATTGTTAGAAACTTGAAAGTCAAAGCAAAGGGAATAATAGCATTCTTGACCTTTTGGGCTTTCTAACAATAACCTAACTTCGTTGCCGTCCTTTCCTGAAGATCCATCTACATATAGTACCCAGGATGACTCCACAGCCGAAGTAACGACATCTTCGGATATCAATCTCGGAGTGAATTCAGCAATAAAGTCTACCAGACTTTGGGTCTTAAGGGATTTCCGGGGCTCGTAAGAAATGTCATATTCTCCGAGCTCTACAGCCCATTTTATCAATCTTTTCGAAGTCTCGAATTTGGTTAAAACTTGTCGAATTGGCTGATCTATCCAAACACAGACTGGGTGAGCCAAGAAGTAAGGTTTCAACCGTCGGGTTGTGTGAACCAAACAGAGAATGAGCTTCTCAACTAAAGTGTATTTGGTTTCCAGTGCATTTAAAACTCGGCTAACATAGTAAACGGGGAACTGGATGCGCGAATTCTTCTTTTACCAAGACCGAGCTGATGGCCTCAGGAGCCACTACAAGATACAAGAATAAAGTTTATCCAGTCGTCGGGGAGGCCAAGGTCGACAAAGATTGCAAGTGCTCCTTCAACTGGTCAAAAGCCTGCTAGCACTATAGGGTCCATTCAAACTGGTCATCCTTTTTCAAGGCTTTAAAAAAAGGCAAACTATTTTAAGCAGACGTTGAGAGGAATCTATTCAGTGTAACTAGCCGACTAGTAAGCCTCTGGACGTCTTTTATTGAAGTCGAGACAGCCATGTCTTGAATAGCTTTGACTTTGTTGGGATTTGGGTCTATGTCCTGAGAAGAAATCATGTAGCTGATGAACTTTTCAGATTTCACTACAAAGATGCATTTTTCAGGGTTGAGCATCATCTGAGTATCCTTTAATATTTGAAACACTTTCTTTAAGTTTCCTATGAAGGCATCAACAATTTGACTCTTAACGAGTAGATCGTTAACATAAACTTCAATTACTTTGTCAATCTGGTGGTGAAAGATTTATCCATCAAACGCTGATAAGTAGTCCTGGTATTCTTGAGCTCAAATGGCATAGTGGTGTACTAATAGACTCCACGATCGGTGATGAAGGCAGTTTTTTCTTGATCTTCCTCAGTCATCCCGATCTGATGATACCTTTTAAATGCATCTAAAGAACAAAACATCTCATTGTCAGTGGCTGAATCAACCAACGCGTCAATTCGGGGCAAAGGGTAGCAGTCTTTTGGACAAACTTTGTTCAAGTCTGTGTAATCAACACACATTTGTCATCCCCCGCTAGCTTTCTTGATCATCACTAGATTAACTAATCAAGTAGGATATTGCACCTCTTGTATCATTTTGGCAGCCAACAATTTATCAATTTTCTCCAAAATAGCCTGGCCGCATTTCAGGAGAAATTGTCTTTTCCTTTGTTGGACCGGCTTGACTCACGGGTCCATATTCAGTTTATGAATTTTTAGCTCAAGAGGAATTCCGATGACATCGTTAGCCATCCAAGCAAATATTTCTTTAAATTCTTTCAACAAGTCAGTTAAGGCGTCTCGGGTCTTAGAAGGAAGACCTCGGCCTATCTTGATTGCACAACTAGAATTTTTCTCATCCAACACTACCCTCTCCATCTGATCACTGGTCTCTAGCCAGGGTGACTTCTTGGATAGAGGGGTCTCTAAAACATCTGATGTGATCCAAGGAGCACTCACAATTGTTAGACTTGGGCTTGAACATGGTGAGTTTAGGAAAGGCATGTTCTTGATGGAAGATGATCTATATGGTTGCTGGTTGAAGATTATACATGGAATTGGGTTTGTTTACAAGCTTGAAGCTCACATTAATCAAGTTGTCACATTGGGCCAAGGATTGGAGCATTGACTTTGGATCAAATCTAATTACAAAGACGGTCCAATTGACGTTACTAAGTTGTCCATAACATGCATATAAGGGGCTGGTTACTTGAACTTACTTGGAGGGCCCTTGAAGTTGCTAAATGGAGGCCCAATGGAGCTTAATGAAGGATGTCTAGCCCATGATGTGATTTTGGACGAATTTTTATGTTTTTTTATTAGTTTTCTAAGTCTTACAAGTTGTAACTTTTAGTTATTTACCCAATTGTGATAAGTTACAACTAGTTTTAGTAGTTTACTTTATTTTAACCTTCTAGACTTTTCTTTATAAGCCTATAAATAGGCATGTTACTGTTGATACGATTTTGAACAAGAATTATTCAAAAAAATCGTGTGTTTTCTCTATTGAGAGAATTTTCTTGGTTCTTTGTCTATTAAGAACTACTCTCGGTCTTATCAAGCTTGCTTGTGGCGACCACCAACTTCGCTTAGAGTTTTTCTTGTGTTTTTTATCAAGTCTTAGAGTTAATTAGGTTAGACGATTGAACTCGCTCAACTTGGTCTAATTCTAGTTGTTCTTAGGCGTGCTCATCTTCAAGGGAAAATTCAAGGCAAAACAACTCCACGTCAAGGGTTCCTTGGTTCACGAATCAAATGAGGTTTTGAGTTCAACGAGTTGCAGACTTGAAATCCAAGACTTTCTTGGCAACGCAACTGTGCGCACATCAACATCAAGAACCAGGACTAAATCTCCACCAAATTTATCGTTGTTGGATTTTGTCTTTTCAGTGTCCTCAGATGTCCTGTTGATGAAACCACTTGCAAAGTGACAGTGTAACACTCTCTCGTTGTTCGGACGTCACTAAACACCTCGGCTATCCCTCAAGGTGTTGTAAATTTCATGCTCAGATGATACGTAGAGAAGATAGCTCGAAGGGCATTTAAAGTTAGGCATCCAAGCAACATATTGTAGGGAGTATTTGCTTTGACCACAAGGAAATTGACTTGTAAAGTTCATGAACAGAGGTGTTTCTCAATGGTAGTAGATAACGTAATCATCCCTTCAGAATGTACAACTTGACTCCTGAAACCTACAAATGGAGTCTGAACAAGTGTAAGCCGATCTAATTTTAAGTCCATTTGAACAGGAAGAACACCTGTTAGGACTCCATTTGTAGGTTTTGGGAGTCAATTTGTACATCCCAAAGAGATGATTACGTTATCTACTACCATATGATATCCGCCGAACTCCCAACATCAATGTAATCTTTTTAACTATGTAGTTATTAGTAATTACTTCGGTCATCAATGCTTCATTACTTCCTGAAGTGGCAGGAACAGGATCATTAGGTCCATATGAGAGAGTTTTTGAAAGACAAGACACGGAGGCTTCTGAAGAGAACTGTCTATAAATCTTTTTTCTAGAGTTTCGGCTGTTCCCCACGCTAGGACTTCCTAAGATGGTATTAATGAACCCGCTATCCCAGTGCTTGGATCAGGAGATCTATCACTGTCATTTCTTCAGTCATTATGACGGTGATGATCTTGTCGGTCTAGCTGATCTCCCCGCCGAGGGCCTCGACGATCTTTTCGACGATAATCTCGATATCATCGGGTATTGTCTTTGACAAAACGTCTCAAATACCCTTGTTCTATCAAAATTTTGATCTATTTTTTGAGATCATAGCAGTCTTCGGCCTCATGATCTATATCTCTATGGTAGGTACAATACAAGTTAGAATTTCTCCTTCCCTTTTTGCCTACCATCTTGGGTGGCTGTTTGCCCAAATTCTGCTGTTTCATTGCAGCTAGAATTTCAGTCTTACTGGCATTAAGAGGAGTCAGCAATGCATTTGAAGTAGATCTTCCTTTACTTATTTACTTGACCCGCGGAGGTATTGGCATCATTATCGCATGTTCTGTTTCCTCGGCCTTTCTTGTCAAATTTCAGTGATTTCCATTCTTGCTTCATTCTATTAGCTTCCTCTCCCTGTATTGCCCGGCCTACCCTCTCCTAGAGTTCATCCAGGGTCTCAGGTTATTTTTCATACAATTGCGTGGTGAACCTATCCGACAGTAGCCTGTGAATGAAGGCGGTGATAGTAACCTGTTCATTAGGGTCAGGGACTTGGAGTAATTCATTAGTAAAGCGGGCCAGGTAATCTCGGAGAGGCTCACTTGCAGCTTGCTAGAGGTGCATTAGTGAAGCTGACTTCTTACTCAACGGCTTGGAAGAAACAAAGTGATCTATGAATTTAGTAGTGAGCTCGTCCAAAGTCTGAATACTGTGCGGGGTGAGTTGCCAAAACTATTTTCTAGCATTCCCCATGAGGTAACAAGGGAAAACTCTGCACATCACCGCATCAAAGGCTCGATACAGGGTAAAGGCCAAAGTAAATGCATGGACTTGGTCCTCAGGATCACCGCTCTCATTATAATATGAGATATCAAACAATTTAAAATTGTTCGGAAGAGGGTCATCATTAACTTCAGCCATGAAGGGAAAAGCCTCGTTGCCACCTAAAGAAGGGACAGTAGGTTTAACAGTTGGGTCGGCGCGTCTACCACGGGGCTCCACTGGATTTCTATTCGATGAACGCTCATCTGTTCGCTCAGTGTAAGACCTTTTAGACTGCATTGAATAAGATCTCTCACCAAAATCATGGGGAGACGCTAATTGTCCAGATGAAGATTCAACCGATCTCTTACATTTCTGTTGGACAAACCTACCTAACTAATAAAAAAATCAGGATTCTCCTTCACAAACTCAGCCATTTTAGCCATGGCATCTTTGTCTAAAGGAGATTTTCCCATTGCTACTCCACAAGTTCATGAGGATTCTGTTGGAGCTAAGATGGTGCAGCCGGAGGATTTTGTGGCTGCTTCCTATGAGAGGAAGTTGGTGCCTGCTCACGTATAGTAAGAGTATCCTTCTTAGCAGGAGGCTTAAGAGGCATGGATATAACAGAACAATCTCAAAATATCACGAGTAGAATTCTGGTGACAAGAAGGAAAACAGAGAAGTAGGACTTCGTTCCCACAGACGGCGTCAATTGTAGAATCTTCAATTCTGGAACTCCACGTAAGCATCCACGATTTTAACCTGTCAAGCAAGAAAGCTCACATGTAAGGGGATTTAATTCTCATAAACATTCCGATGCTTAAGTCAGTTGATGATCTGCCTTAAAGAAGAGAAAAGAAAGAGTGTTTCTTCCTTCAGGTTTTTGCTTGTGTGTGTTTTTTGTGATTATCTCTCAAAGAAGTAAAAGAGATGAGAGATAAGACAAACTATACTCCGATAATAGCAACGAGTGTCAGAGCATTAATGAGGATGTAACAGCAGCCAAAAGTAGATTGAGTTTTCCAATGTAATTGGCCGAGCATCTGAGTAGCAGAACTCCTAGAGAAGTAACGTGCCAAGCTAGAGATAAATAATGGAGATTTATTACGTGACTGAGTTGATATGGAGCTCGACTACTCAGGATCCTAAAATATACATAATAGTATTTATAGTGGTGAGAAAAAGGGCTGAAATGGCTCTAACAGTCAAATTGATTATGTAAAAACTAATTGTTAGACAATATTTTTACGATTTGGAGGTTCGATTACTGTTCATTCGAACGTTTGCATAAGTGAACCAGACGTCCACAACAAGTCCAATTGCTTGTCCGCATGCATTTTGTCCAAAACTATTGTTCGTTCGGATGCAGTCATTGTTCATAGTTGATGTTTATCTGGTACTGTTCATGGTTACTGTTCATCCGAGTACTATTCTTGCGAACGAGGTTACTATTCATACAGACATCTATATCCCAAGTCCCCATCACAATTTTCTTGTGATTTCTTTCACTTTTTTATTCCTTTTAATGCCCAGATACTTTTATTACAAAAATAGCTCAAATGAACATTAGATTACTTCATCATTTGTTTGTTAATCATCAAAACTAAATGATTTAGTAGCATAAGGTCTGATCCTTGCTATAATCCATGAGATGATTTAAAATCCTCACCGACAAGCCATTAATGAGAATGGAAAACATGCATTTGAAATTGGGAATGGAAAACATGCATTTGAAATTAATCTCTGCACCATATCAATCCATCTCTCCCCAAAACCAATTACATGCAACAATTTTGTCAGGGAAAAAAAAGGAAAGATACCCTATCATATACTTTAGTCATATCCAGCTTCAATGCAATATTTCCCAATGTTAGATATTAACTCCTATGCTAGTGAAAAATAATCTATAATTGATCTCACTTTAACGAATCTACTTTGTTGTGGAAAGATTACTTTGGCAATATCCTAGATAAACTAATACGATCGGGGGTTTGCTCTCTCGTATATCACAGGAATATCTTCGCTAAAGGACCGCCTTGAAAAGAAATCCACATAAAAATAACTCAATCTTCTTGACCCCTTCGTAATTTGTCGAAAACCCCAAGAACAACTTGAGTTGTGGTTACCACTCGATCTTCTTGTCCTCTTCGTAATTTGTCGAAGACCCCAAGAACAACTCGAATGGGTTGCTTTGAAGATTCAACCAAGATCGTTGAAATCCTCCTTTTGTGCTGCAAGTTAGACCCCTAACCAATTCGTGGAATAGACACCTAACCAACCTGTGGAATAGACCCCTAACCAACTCGTGGAATAGACCCCTAATTGACAAACCCAAAAGAATGAATCAAATCAAGTGGAAGAAACTCTAAGCGTAGGTTTTGGTCGCCATGGAATCACTCCAATAAGACCAGAAATTAGTTCTATTCCAAGAACTAAGAAAACTCTCGTAGAGAAAAAACTCACAATTTTTATTAATTCATCATAACCTGCTCTTAAAATAATACAAAGAATGCCTTTTTATAGGCTCATGAAGAATATTCTAGAAAACTTACTAAAAATCTATCGTTAGTTGTAACGTATCACAATTAAATAACTACTATAAAGATTACAACTTAATCATAAAGTAAAATAAGAAATTAAAAATGCATCCGCACTTTTTGATGAAGGCCATGGCACGGCCTTGGTTAGAATCCTTTTTTTGTGCTATTTTCTTCACGCCTTACTTCATCCAACCGTTTCATGACGCTATAATATTTTGCTTCTTGAGTGGATGTTAAGTTGGTCATTTTTGTCATGCCCTAAGCTCTTGAACTCCTCAAAATAGCATAGACGAACGATCAACCCCGTTGAGGCTTGAATGATATGTTTGGAGCTACCAGGAACGTATCATAAACGATCTGCTAAAATTCTTGAGAATAGTTTATTAATAAAATTGAATAGATTGATAGGCTTGAAATTGTAAAATTGCTAAGGAATTTACACTTTGGGAAGTAAAATCACGAAGTCACCATTATACTTCCAAGCAATTCTATCCCAATGAAGAAACTTAAAACGCCTTATGACAAATGTTGATTAGGTATAGAAAATTTAAGCAAGCAAACATTAATCAAGTAATAACAACTGAATCTCTTGTTGTACCGTAAGTATACGGATCAAATTATAGTATTTGAGTATTAGGTGTTGTCGCAGCCTGAAATGATCGAAGAACCTTTCGAAATGGGTTTTTGGGTTTTGAAAATCCATGCGTGTGTGAGAAAACTGAGTTTTTTTTGGTGAAAAGTGTATTTTTGGAAAAAATAGTATTTAAAAAAAAAGGTCTTAACTAAAAATGTGACAGTTTTGGCCAAATAATTTGAAAAAAGGGTTTTATTAAAAGTCACTTAGTATTAAGTTAGGGTGTACTACGTCACCCGAAAAATCTTTAACAACACAGAATAAATTTTTTTTAAAAAAAATGTTTGAAAACCCTTTTTATGACTCTAAGTCTTTGAAAAACATGTGAAAAGATTCATGAGTCACATTTGAAGAAAAGGGAAGGCAAAGGTTAGCGCCTAAGGTATCCTTTCAACCTAGCCGAAATCAATTGTGTGGTTTAATCAAAATTTCTTAAAAATAACCCTAAATTCTTTCACATTTGAATACTTTTGAATGAATGCAAATACTAAGCCTAATGTGGAGTTGGGAGGGTCAAAATGTCCCGTCGAGACTTGATCGGGATTATCACATTAATTGCAAACCCCAAAATAAGGCCTAGAGGGAATCACAAGTGTAAATGCAAAATAGAATGCAAAAAGAAAAGAAAAATAGTAACATAGATAGTAAGTGATCGAAGAAGGTAGGGATACAACATAATGAGTATGAGGATTAATGCAATCCGCTCAGAGAACCCACCTTAATCTCCTAACGGGAACCTTGACGAATTCGCAATCCACAGGATTAACCTCTCCCAAGGATCGTCTTGTATATCAACAGGCAAATTAACCCCAAATCTACTCGAGAGTTGGAACTAATTTGATAGAAAAACTCAAACCCTACCCAAACCCGTTGGATATAACCCAAGATATTAGGTTAAATTTCAACGAATCACTTGAAAAAATCTGAAGTCACACAAAGAGAACTAAAGAGGAAAAATCCTCATTAATCTCATTCAACTAAGATAATCTGTCTAAACAATGATAATAATTGCCGTATATAGGCAAAAATGCCTTAAACAACTGAAATGGTAAATAACTGAAATGGTAAATAACTAGTTTATTATAAGTGAAAAACTAAGTAAAAACGTAGAAAACAAATAAAATCATAAGTTGCAGATGATGGTTACAGGCTAGGTTGTGAGGCGGCTTTAGGTGCGGCCTTGGTCAAAAGCTATTTTGGCCTTGGAATACTTTCTGATGGAGGCTGTGGAGAAGGCCGTGGCGCAGCCTTGCTCAGGCCCTTCATCAAAAACTTTCTGATGGCCTTTTCTTTGCGATGTCTTCTGAACTTTTGCGGCTGTATTTCTCCCAGCCCTACTTGGCCTCTTCCTTCCGCTCCTTTTGACCATCTTAGATCCCTTCAAGCCTCCATTTTGGGTTGGTAAGGCCCTATGCTTTGGCAATGCTAACTAGCGACGACTCGAATGCCTCTATCTATTTGAAGCTTCGTTGCTTGGTCCGTATCATTTCTCTCCTCTTGAAAAAGATTCGTCCTCTAATCTTGCTCCTTCTTGTCTCCAACTGAGAGAACATGATGTACTTGCATAGAAGAAATATGTAAAAGAGAAGAATGAAGATTAGTAGGAGCTGCCTTCACCATCTTCTTCTTCCTCTTAGCAACTGCGAGTTCCTTAGACAGCTTCAGATGATCCTTACAAGCTCTAATGGTAACAATGGAGCCAAAGTGATATCCTTGCCATGCCAAGCAAACGATGACTGGTTCTTGAACTCATCATAGACTACTCGGCGATCAAATTGCCATAGATGCCCCAACAGCCAATGGCACGCTTTCAGCCTAAGCTCACCACTATCCTTTACCTATTATAAGTGATATGGCTTAGGATACTTTACCATCTTTAAACCAAATTTATCTACCTCTAATGAATTGATAAGGTTAGTATAACTACCATTATCAATGGCAATGCTACATGTCTTATCTCTAATAAGACATTGAATGTGGAATATTGACTCCATCTACAAATTAGGCCCAACTTCCGTAGGCGGTTCATCTTAAGCTTTCCTTGTGAATAGAAGTACGTCTTTGTTAGCTTCGCAGATAATAAGACTTTCACCATAGCTCCCTGCCTCCAATAGTGACATCTCTTCATCATCACTTGAGGAAGCATTCTTCAACCCTCCACCATCCAGTATAATCATGGTCTTAGTGTTTGGACACTGGGCAGCCACATGACCATATTCTTAACACTTGAAGCATTTGATGTCTCATGTCCTCAACAGCGTCTTTGTTTGCCCTTTGGTGTCACCCATGGCTTCGTTTGACTTGACAATGTCCCTAGGCCTCATATCACCTCGTTCCTCTCACCCTATGGACGGTCTATCAAATCTCTCATCATGGTCTCTTCTATCTCTGTAGCTAGACTTCCCAAGCGAAGAATTCACTCCACTCCTTCTCCTGGCCTTGAGTTGCTTCTCCACGATTTCACCTTTTTGAACCAAGTCTTCAATATCAACATATGACTACAGCTCCACCTTGTCTTGAATTTCTTGATTCAACCCAATTAAAAATCTAGCCATTGTTGCCTCATGATCCTCCATGACATTTGCCCGGATCATGGCCAATTCCATATCCTTGTAGTAGTTATTTATGGTCCTACCACCTTGTGACATGGACGGTAACATCTGATGCAGCTCCCTATAATAGTGGCTAGGCACGAACCTCCTTAGCATGATTGTCTTATTACCTCCTATGTGCGGATAGGTCATTCTCCACATTTTCCTCTGGTAGTGGCCAACTGGTCCCACTACACACTAGCATAATCAGAGTACTCCACTATAGTCAACTTCACCTTTTTCTCCTCATAGTAGTGGTGGCAGTAAAAAATATGCTCCACCTTTTGCTTCCGCTCCCACTCCAGGTAGAGCTATAGATCACTCTGGCCTTGGAAGGTTGGAATCTTCATTTTGATGCTCTCAATGTTGCCATTATGAGCAGATTCTCCTTGTTTGTGCATCCTATCATCCTCTATTTCATCATTAGGATCCCCAAACTCAGCCAATCGTGATCTCCTTTGATGACTTTTATGGCTGTTCCTTGATCTAAAATGTGAATGGCCATGCCTCTCCATTCGCTCACACGTAGCTTCCACTGCCTGTCCAACACTTTAGATGCTAGCATTTATTGTTTCAACAAAATCTTTAAGGTAAATGCCTTGGATGCGCCATCATTTGACATATTAACTCAAGAATGAAAAAGGATAAGGATTATGATAGGTATAGACTCAAAACAAAAAAGATTACTACGAATGGACAACACTCAACACAACCCAATGAGTGATTTGATTTTTTTTTAAACAAGAGATGGAACTTTTGATGATTTGTGTTAACAAATAGTCAACATGTAAGGTAATAAGGGGAGTAACGTAGCGGAAAATTTAAAATTTATTCCCTTAGCTATGGATCTCTTTAATGTAATCTATACGATTAAAGGGTGTTTAGCACAAATACCTCAAGCATAGAAGGTTTCTATACTTCAAAGGGCAAGATTCTATTTGATAAAGGTGTTGATCTACCATGAAAAGCCCTCCAAGTGTAGAGCCTCCAACAGTGTCCACACGAACATGTTCTTTAGGAACCTTTGGGCTTGCTTGTCTTGCCTTTTGAGTGCTAGCTCCCTTGAATATCATGAAGAACACAAGAACAAGAAGAAAGAAGAAGGTGAAACCCTAGGGAAGGAGGTGGCATTTTTCTTGGAGAATTGAGAAAATCGCCTCTCACAATTTTTCTCTCTCTAAATTTTATCTTGTGTTTTTATCCATTCTTCAAGAGTCAAGGCATGGACTTATTTATAGATGTAGTATCCTTGTGTTTAAGGAAACAAGAGCAATTGGAAACCAAGAAGGTTTATAAAGCTTACCTTAAGCTAATCCTATTCCTAAAGGAAATCTATTCCAAAAGGAAACCAAATAGCTTCTTAATTTTTTTAGGAAACTAATTTCCATCAAGACTTATAATATTTATAATTAAGTCTTTTAAGTTAATTTATCACATAAATTAACCCCATAAGTATCAAATACTTATTTTAATAACAATTTAACCCAAAGACCATGTTCTTATTGCGTGTGACCCATTAGGTTCCATTCACGTTGGCAATAAGTACAAATGAAAACTCATTAATTAATTAATTAAGAGTTAGATAAATTAAACACTTTAATTTATCATTAATTCACTAATTAATTAATTTGCACTTATAGATCATGAGTGGCGTCTAGCAATGCATCATGACCACCCAAGTGAATAGGAAAAGTCATATGGTAGACTACACCTATCAATGACAATGTTACCTGTGTAATTAATATCCTTTCACCACACTATATCCCAATTAGTCCAAGAGTGTAGTGTGCACTCTTTAAATGACTAATTAATGATTTCTTGTTCTCGAAAATATAACTTTCCATAAAAGTATAACCTTGAAACTCTTTCAAGTCATACTTTCACTTTTGCGCAAAAGATTCTTTAAGTTCATATTTCAACAAGTGACCAATCTGAGATATACTCTCCTATAATAAGGAGTGGTGAATCCTATATCGATTATTCACTATCCTTCCATACTTCATACTATGCCCAATCTCTACCGTATTGGCTACTCTTTTACTGAGCACCAAGCAATAGAGTCAAAGCATAACAATCCACACTCAAGATACCATGGTAATCTCAAGTCTAAGAATCACTTACACCATTGCCATCAAGAGTATAATTCATTAGCACTATGAATAGTAACTCTTGGCGGATCAATTCAATGAACTTGTTCTCTAACAAGCATCCACATATCAGCTTAGGTGTCACACACCATAGTTGACGAGATCAACTACTACTTACCCTAAGTAGAGGCAAAGTATGTGCTAGTCTTTCTGTATTAATAATGTCCAATCTCATTAATACTACGACTAGAGATATTTAAGAATATAACTTTATGTGCGATAAGAGTCTCATCATCGCAACTCTTACAATCTCTTATACACAGTTAATATTCTATGGACTTTATCAAATAAACAAGAAATATATAAATAACAGGTATTAAATGACAAAGAAAATGCCACATATATAAGTATAACACGAAATAACCGTAATAAAAATTTCAAAAACTAATTTGGTTTTAGAGCATACACTAACACAACAAATCATCTGATGTGCGCACGGTTGCGTTGCCAAGAAAGTCTTGGATTTCAGGTATGCAACTCGTTGAACTCAAGACCTCATTTGATTCGTGAACCTAGGAACCCTTGACGTGGAGTTGTTTTGCCTGGAATCTTCCCTTGAAGATGAGCACGCCTATGGAACAACTAGACTAGACCAAGTTGAACGAGTTCAATCGTCTAACCTAATTAGCTATAAAGACTTGATAAAAAACTCAAGAAAAACTCTAAGCTGAGTTGGTGGTCGCCACAAGCAAGCTTGATAAGACCAAGAGTAGTTCTTAATCGACAAAGAACCAAGAAAATTCTCATAAAAGAGAAAACACACAATTTTTCTAAATAATTCTTGTTAAAATTCGTAACTAATAAGAGGCCTATAAATAGGCTTACATAGAACTGTTAGTGTATGCCCTAAAACCAAGTTGGTTTTTGGGATTTTTATTACGCTTATTTCGTGTTATACTTATATATGTGGCATTTTCTTTGTCATTTAATACTTGTTATTAATATTACTTGTTTATTTGATAAAGTCCATAGAATATTAACTGTGTATAAGAGATTGTAAGAGTTACAATGATGAGACTCTTATTACACATTAAGTTATATTCTTAAATATCCCTAGTCGTAGTATTAATGAGATTGGACATCATTAATATGGGAAGACTATCACATACTTTGCCTCTACTTATGGTAAGTAGTAGTTGATCTCGTCAATTATGGCGTGTGACACCTAAGCTGGTATGTGGATGCTTGTTAGAGAACAAGTTCATTGGATTGATCCGCCGAGAGTTAATATTCATAGTGCTAATGAATTATACTCTTAATGGCAATGGTGTAAGTGATCCTTAGACTTGAGATTACCATGGTATCTTGAGTGTGGATTGCTATGCTTTGACTCTATTGCTCGGTGCTCGTAAAAGAGTAGCCCATACGGTAGAGATTGGGTATAGTATGAAGTATGGAAGGATAGTGAGCAATTGATATAGGATTCACCACTCCTTATTATAGGAGAGTATATCCCGAATTGGCCACTTGTTGAAATATAACTTAAAGAATCTTTTGCGCAAAAGTGAAAGTATGACTTGAAAGAGTTTCAAGGTTATACTTTTATGGAAAGTTATATTTCGGGAACAAGAAATTGTTAATTAGTCATTTAAAGAGTGCGCACTACACTCTTAGACTAATTGGGATATAGTGTGGTGAAAGGATATTAATTACACGGTAACATTGTCATTGATAGGTGAAGTCTACCATATGACTTTCCTATTCACTTGGGTGGTCATGATGCATTGCTAGACGCCACTCATGATCTATAAGTGCAAATTAATTAATTAGTGAATTAATGATAAATTAAAGTGTTAATTTATCTGGCTCTTAATTAATTAATTAATGAGTTATAATTTGTACTTATTGCCAACGTGAATGGAACCTAATCGGTCACACACAATAAGAACATGGTCTTTTGGTTAAATTGTTATTAAGATAAGTATAAGATACTTATGGGGTTAATTTATGTGATAAATTAACTTAAAGGACTTAATTATAAATATTCTAAGTCTTGATGGAAATTAGTTTCCTAAAAGGAATTAAGAAGCTATTTGGTTTCCTTTTGGAATTGGTTTCCTAAAGGAATAGGATTAGCTTAAAGTAAGCTTCCTAAACCTTCTTGGTTTCCAATTGCTCTTGTTTCCTTAAAGACTAGGATACTACATCTATAAATAAGTCCATGCCTTGACTCTTGGAAGATTGATGAAACATAACACAAAATTAGAGTGAGAAAAATTGAGAACTTGGTGGCGGTTTTTCTCTCCAAGAAAAACGCCACACCTCCTTCCCTAATTGTTAGGGTTTCAACTTCTTTCTTCTTCTTGTGTTCTTCATGAATCATTCAAGGGAGCTAGCACTCAAAAGGCAAGGCAAGCAAGCCCAAAGGTTCCTAAAGATCATGTTCGTGTGGATACCGTTGGAGGCTCGACACTTGGAGGGCTTTTCGTGGTAGATCAACACCTTCATCGAATAGGATCTTGCCCTTTGAAGCATAGAAACCTTCTATGCTTGAGGTATTTGTGTTAAACACCCTTTAATCGTATAGATTATATCAAAGAGATCCATGGCTAAGGTAATAAATTTTTAAATTTTCCGCTGCGTTACTCCCCTTATTACCTGACAAGAACATTCTAGAATTGAAGAATTAAGCAACTACTAAGTCTATATCTAAGCTAACACTAATACTTAGCTAAAAACACAAATATAGAAGAATTCTAATAAGTTAAATTAACTAAAAACATAAAAACTATAAAAATTCGTCCAAAAATATTTTATGGGCTGGACATCCTTCATTAAGCTCCATTGGGCCTCCATTAGCAATTTTAAGGGCCCTCCAAGCAAGTCCAAGTAACTAGTCCCTTATGAGATTGTTTTTGGACAACTTAGCAATTTCTTTTGGGCCTTCTTTGTAGATGAATTTGATCCACAACCAATACTTCACTCCTTGGCCCAATGTGCTCGTATAAACAAAGTGAATTTCAAGCTTGCAAATAATCTCAAACTCATGTAACTTGACAATCCAGCCACCATGTTCAAATGTTCCATCCTTGATTATCACATGCATAAGCTCTTCTTGATCCATATAAATGGCCTCTTCAAGTCCACCAAGTATAAGTCCAAGTCCAACAAATGTATGCGCTCCTTGGATCACAACAATCCCTCCTTCCTTGAAAAGATTCATCCTCGAATCTTCTACATCATATAAAAGATCATAAGTAACTAGAGGAATGATAAATAAGCAAGTATAACCATCAAGAATATTAAGCACACAAAAATCGGATGGCATATTGGAAGAATAAACACAACTAGATAAAGACTCATTACTCTTGCAATATGAAATCAAATAAAACTCAAAAACACACACAAAAGATGCAAAGATAAATTGAAGTTTAAGAGCAACAAACATGTCTAGATGAATATTATCCTTAAAAACATGCAAAAGAATGAACACATGAAGGCTATTAACAAGAAAAACATGAGGTTCAACACCAATATATCTAAGAATATAGTCAAAATAACAAGAAAAACATGAGGTTCAACACCAATATATCTAAGAATATAGTCAAAATAACACTCACTAACAAGATAAAAATCATGGTCAAATAAAAATGTATGACAAGAATCTAAGTAGAAACTACTAACTACAAGTAAGTGTAGAAAACTGTGAATCATGTAGATAACATGCAATAATTCCTAATGAACTATGCAAAATAAACCCTAGAACATGGAAAATATTATCATTCAACTCACTAGAATAATTCAAACGATGTAACAAAAACACATGTATATTGTCACAAACTACAACACTAGAACATTTAAAATGAACTAACTTATGACAAAAACGAATTGTAGAGGTAAAACACTTAAGATAAACACATTGAAAATCATTTATATGACTCCCTATAATTCGTGTATAAGGACAACACAAAACATAAACATTACCACTAACTAGAACAACAAAATGACTGACATGATGCAATATAGACTCAAGAATCTGAAAATTATCAAAAACTAAATCACCAAAACGTATAGGGCAGCATGTATAAACAAATACAAGATCCCTAATACAAGTATTATGGCATGGAAAATCACATAAAACATGTTGAAATTTCGTCCAAACATTGATGCAAAAACATAGGAGAACTTCTAAGACAGATTGCACTAGATGAAGTAAAACAATTTAGATGCAAAACATAACTACCTACCCTAATAGAATAAACACATAAGATAGAATTAAGATGCACTTTAAAGCTATTAAAATATAAAAACTTATGCCATAAATCAGTTGGATTCATCAAACTATTTGAACTTGCGCTTGAACAATGTTGTAATTCCTTCTCCACGATTTGATGCTTTTTGCTCATTGAAGGAATCTGAACACTAAAGCAGCAAGTATGTGGCATTTTTGCTTGAGCATTAGCCTACAATAACACCACAAAAACACTAGGAAAAGAATGGTTAAGAGAGTTAGCAAAATACACTTCTTCTTTGGAGTACATGGACATAAGAGTTAGAAGCATAACACTCTTGCTCTTTTCTCTCTTCTCACTATCTTGGATGGCTATTGCTTTCTCCTTAGTTATGCCACTTTGCACCCCTTCAAGGTTAGTTTGTGATTTTGCTTCTTCATTGGTGCATACGCAACTTGCTAGTTGGCTTTGTTCCTCCCTTGCTTTGAAGTCTTTTGCAATCCTCACTTGGTCAGCATGTGCTTCAGATGGTGCAATAGAACCCAAAGTCACCTTTCGTCCATTCCACATGAAAGAGTACCTATTTTTAAAGCCATCATAGGTCACCCTCCTATCGAATTGCCATGGACGCCCAAGAAGAATATGGCATGCTTGCATAGGAACCACATCACACCATACTTCATCCTTGTACTTGTTGATGGAGAATGGCACCAACACTTGCTTGGTCACCTTCATGTCTCCAGTTTCAGCTAACCAATGCAATGTATATGGCTTGGGATGTCTCTTTGTTTCAAGCCCCAATTTATCTACAAACAAAGTAGAAGCAACATTAGTACATGAACCACTATCAATAATCATGCTACATACCTTGTTTTGCACGGTACACCTAGTGTGGAAGATATGATCTCTTTGAATGTTCTCCTCATCCTCCATAGGTGCAACACTAAGTGCTCTTCCTAGTCACCAAAATCTCTCCATGGTCGCCACCCCAATGAGTTTCTTCATCCTCACTTCCTCCCTTCCAATGGAGGCATCTCCTCATAGATCTCATCTCTCATTAATAGGTATCTTTCTCTCAAAATCATCAACAATGGCTTCCCTAAGCAATTTAAGATTCATTGTGTAAATCCATTGGAGTACGCCATTAATGCCTATAAAACCTGCAAGTAAAAATCGTTAGAAATAAAAAGAAAATAGTACAAGAATATGTGAAACACTCCCTTAGTGTTTGGCACTCGATTCCCTCAAGTAGATTGGCTTTTACCCTCAAATGAGCTCACAACTAAGCCTTTTTCCACTCAAAGAATCTTCTTGTAGGCTCTTTGATGAAGAACCAGCTCAATCAATCCCACCAAGGACCTATAGCAACCTCAATCTTGTAAAGAGTAAATAGTAGAGGCCAAGAAAAATTAGCTTAGAGTGTTTATGATCAAGAGAATAAATCAAAGAATAGATGAGAATCAAGAATTAGCACAAAATAGACACCCTAATGTGTGGTATAATTGTGTAAAAATCCTTGATTTTTAATGTTCTCTTGAAAAATAATAATATTCTTGTGCAAAAAGTAAAACTCCAACAGTCCAATTCACTTTCCAAAATGAATTCGTGAACAATTGGCAACTAAAACCAAGCACAACTAATTTGGAAACAATAAAACATGCCCCAAACACTCCTTCCAAGTCTGAAAACTTGGCCAATAGCCTCCCCTAGTGTGAAAACACAGACAGCAATAAGAAAAGGAAACAAGGAACCGCCACTTGCCAAGAAGAAGGAAACTACCTGTTTTTTGTAGAATAAGTTTCGAAATCCCCTTTGTAACTACTTTCCCTTTCCCAATTGGTTTTCCAAAGCCAAATAAATTCTATATAAACCAAACTAACACCCTTTTAACCCCTTTTATCACCGAAAAATTTCTAGAAAATCGCAGCAGAAATTCGTCCAGCAAAAGGCCACAAATTCAGCAACAATTTATGAAGGAAAACCCTAACAAACCCTAGTTGATGAACAAGACCCTTTGACCGACACTTTTTGGCTTCAAGATCTTCAAGATTTAACCAGAGAAGTTCAAGAAATCAGCCAAACACTTCAAGAAATTTGTCCAGAAAATTCCAGCAACTCACAAACTTCAAGAACTCAACTTACAAACCAAGAAGTGCAAGAAACTTATCAAGAACTTCAAGAAACCTATCAAGAACTTCAAGAAAGCTCAAGAACTTCTTCAAGAACCTCAAGAAATTGAACAAAAAAATTCCAGAAATTCAAGAACTCAAGTAACGATTTTGGATAGCTTGAAGAACTTCAAGAACTTGACAAGTAAGTGCAAGAACTTCAAGATTTGTATAAAAAACACCAAGAAACTTCAAGCAACTTTGAATAAATGATTGTGCACGGTTTTTGCTTTGATGTGCACTCCTTTTTATTCTCTTTTTCCTTCTTTTTCTTTGTGCTTTTGGCTTTTTCTTTTAGCACACAATCTGCCTCTTTTTTTATTTTTTTTTAAAACGATTTTTCTGCCTTTTTTTTTTTACTTCAAGAACAACACAAGAACGACTCAAAACTTCAAGAAAGTTGATTTGTGAATGTCTTAAGTTCAGGAATCTTTTTTTACTTGATAGTTTTTTACACAAGAAAATCAAGAAAACACCAAAAATAGTCAAGATTCACAAAATATCCACACAAGACCTAGAATTCTTGATTGAGAAGCAATCAAGAACGACTCTAAACAAACCTAGGGCACGATTTTTAACAAAGAAAGCAACGAAACAATTATGGCAGAAATTTTTTTTTTCAAGAAACGAAAGTAAAAATACACAAGAAAACAACTTGTTGTCCAGGCTCGAAGCTCTTTGACAACTGACTCAAAGAAAGAAAAATAAATAAAACACAAGTTGCTTAACCAGGCTCGAAGCTCTTTGATAAACAACAAAAAAGAAAAAAGGGATATATCCGAATTTTTCCAAAGGAAAAATTGGATTGGAAAAACCTGAAAAAATCCAAGAAGATGGCTCTGATACCACTTGATGTGCGCACGGTTGCGTTGCCAAGAAAGTCTTGGATTTCAGGTATGCAACTCGTTGAACTCAAGACCTCAGTTTGATTCGTGAACCTAAGGAACCCTTGACGTGGAGTTGTTTTGCCTTGAATCTTCCCTTGAAGATGAGCACGCCTATGGAACAACTAGACTAGACCAAGTTGAGCGAGTTCAATCGTCTAACCTAATTAGCTCTAAAGACTTGATAAAAAACTCAAGAAAAACTCTAAGCGAAGTTGGTGGTCGCCACAAGCAAGCTTGATAAGACCAAGAGTAGTTCTTAATCGACAAAGAACCAAGAAAATTCTCACAATAGAGAAAACACACAATTTTTCTAATAATTCTTGTTCAAAATTCGTAACTAATAAGAGGCCTATAAATAGGCTTACATAGAACATTCTAGACTTGAAGAATTAAGCAACTTCTAAGTCTATACCTAAGCTAACACTAATACTTAGCTAAAAACACAAATATAGAAGAATTCTAATAAGTTAAACTAACTAAAAACATAAAAACTATAAAAATTCGTCCAAAAATATTTTATGGGCTGGACATCCTTCATTAAGCTCCATTGGGCCTTCATTAGCAATTTCAAGGGCCCTCCAAGCAAGTCCAAGTAATCAGCCTAACTATTATATTGACTAGATAAATACAAAATATTACATGTTTTGCCAAAATAATAAAATTCAAAATTAAATAGCTTAAATACGTAAATACGCGAAAAGTATGTAAAATAAGAAACAAATAATGATAAAAATAATGCATAAAAATCACATTGGAACACATAAAGAGAAATAAATAAGTAATAGGGGTACCTTTTGAAGACCTAGTGCAAATATTAATCAAAATGAATAAACAAGTCAAGGCACCTCGATGTAAAGAAATGAAGCGTAAAATATGTAAATATTGACAAAATGGGGTAAAATGTAAAGTCTAACAACTAAGGGGACTAAAATAAAATTATATAGGACTTAAGGGATCAAAATTAAAAATTTACACAAGTCTAGGGGCAAAAATGCAAGTTAAAAGTAAATTGAGGGGTGAAACATAATTTCTCGCAAGCACCAAAACCTAATTGCAATTAGCTAAAACTTAATTGAAAGCAAATGAGACCTAAGGGGGGTCAATCTAAAATATTAAGAACTAAAAATGCAAAATATACAAGCTTTTGGGGCACGATGATAATATTAGGGACCTAATTGAAAAAATATAAAATCTAGGAGTTCAATCTACAAATTATGAAGACTTGATTGCATACAACAACACATTTGGGGGACATAATAACATTAATCCAAAAACCTTAAGGGCTAAAGTCTAAATAACCATGCTATATAGCATAAAACAAGAAGTGCTAAATTAAACTAAATTAGTTAAACAAAGATAACCTAATTAACTATCCTAAACAACCGAATTACTAACTAGCACTAGACCCAAACAAATCCAAATCAGTTAAGTCAAGAGAATTAAAAGAAATAAAAGATCAAAAATGGAAAACAAACAAGCAAATAAACAAAACCCAAATAAACCCAAAATTGTTTATTCTCTTCCAATCGATCTTAATCTTCAAGCATTTCTTTCACCCCCCCCCCCAACTTAGTCTTTTTCAACCTTCAGATTCTAGTCTCTGCTTCTCTCTCTCTCTCTCTCTCATCACTCTCTTCTCCTTGTCTTCGTATCTGCCCTGCTCTGCCTCTTTTTTCCTTTCTATTCTTTCTGATTCGCCACTCTTTGTTCCCCTATTCTATGCTCTCTTCTACTCTCACTTTTCCCTCCTTTCCTGATTTCCTTTCTTCATCCTTGCCCCAGCTTTCTCTTCCTCACATTCTCTCCTTCTGGTTTTCCTTCTCTTCCCTCCATCTCTTTCTCTCGTTCTCTTCTGCCTCCAGATTCTTCTACTTCTCTCACTCTCATCGTCCCTCTTTCTTTTCTCTCTAGTCACCCCGCCTCTCTTCCTTTCCCAGCTCTCCCTGTTCTCTCTCAATTCTATCTCTCTATTTCTTTTCTCTCTCTCTCTAAACAAGTAGAATTGCCTTCCTCCAATTGGTTTCCCCTTCGAAGTAGAGGTGGAAGCATGTTTCAATTCGATGGTTGTGAAGGTAGAGGGCGGTGTTTGTCGGTGATTTGGGACTGTGAAGGTTGAAATGGGATTGGTTTAAGTCGATTGGGGTTGTTCTTGGGCTAAAATGGAGGAGAATGGAGAGACAGTGACTATGCTGCTTAGGCATGTTGGAAGGTGAATTGGGGGCGGCGATGGTTTGGGTTGACTTGGTGGTGATTGCAGGGCTGTTTCGTTGCAGGTGCAGAGTGGAAGGGTTCGGTTTGTGATGGTGGTGGTAATTAGAGGAACAAGTGACGGTGGGAGGAAAATTGCAGCTGGTCCTTTTATTTTTGATCCATTAGTATCTAGAATATTGAATTGAAATTTCAATTCTGTCTTTTCTTACTATTTTGTTGGGAATAATGGGGCGTGATTGGGGGCTGAAATGTGAAATTGTAGTTGAATTTGTGATTTGTTCGACTCTGTATGTGTGTGTGTGTGTCTCTATTTGTTGAATGTGTGTGTGTGTGTGTGTTTGGCAATGTGATGGCAATTTTGGATGATTGCGTTTGTGGTTGTGATTGGTTTTGCAATTGTTTGGTGATGATGGAATATGTTTTCTAACTTGGTGAATTTGTTGTTGTGATTGGGGTTTGCTCTGGGTGGTTCTTTGAGGCTGATGAACCAGGCGGTGCTGATAGGAATTGAAGCTAATTGTGTGATTGAGACTGGATTGTTGACTGGTGATGGGGTAAGGTTACGGTGATTGGTCGTGATTTGGTTCTGTTGATAACTTGGAACCGATTTTGGGTTTTTATTTTTTGCTTTACAAGCGGTCTTAAAGATGGCTTTGACTGCCAGTGGGTGATTTTGGGCTGTTTGGCCTTGAGTATTTGTGATTGATTTTAATTGTTGCTCTTGCAGGTGGCAATGGTTGACGGAGAGAAACTAGGGATAGACAAAGGTTATGAGGTGGTGGCCCTGAGTTGCTCTACTAGAGTATTGATAGGGGAGAATTTAGTAGTGGTCATGAAGCCGGCGTGTCACGGGTCGTTCGTTATCCCTCAGTGAAAACGAGCCATGTGGCAAGTGACGCCCCGCACGTCACTTTCGCCTACCAACTAACTGTGTCTTTCTCCCAAATAGCAAATACATGCATATATAAGCTTTAAAAAAATAGTGGTAAAATAAGAAATGAGATTTTATTAAACAATCGCAAACTATACAAGTTTCGTTTTACACCCGACTTCGCATCAACTCCTTATCACCTCCTATAGTAGTCTTGACAAAAAAACTCTAAATGATAGGAGTAGACACTGTTTTTCTGTAGAATAGGGAAAATACACTAACTAATCTATTTACATGTATAAGAATAATTAGCACCTAAAATTACATCACTATGCTCCTGGTGCTTGGTTCTTCATGCTCGTCAAGTATCGTACCGATCGGTGACCAGTGGTCCCATGCGTCCCGGGAGCAGGTGGTGCCGCGCGTGCGACTCCGTCCTCCCGTGAGTCCCGATAGGCATCTGCAAGCACGGCGCTAGACGTGCGGCTGCGATAGGAGTGCAGCAGGTCGTACCGGTTACTATACAAGTGCGATAAGAAGGAACACACGGGTGCGATAGGGTACGAGAGCTGCAGCACGGACGTACCAAGCAACGACCGCATGACTTTGGGTGCGGACTACCCAAGCACACGGGTGCGATCGGCAACGGCATCCTCTCTTGGGCAACGTACTTAGGGGACTTTAACAGGTCACGAGACATAGCGTCTGGCCACCCCATAACATTCTCCCCTACCTGATTTAGTGACATCCTCGGAGCCATGGAAGCATTGTAAGCATAGAACATCTTTTGGAGGGCTCTGAGGTTTGCTGGTCGTTCCCAAGAATTTTCATCGTCTTTACATTCTTTCTGTGCCTTTTGTCCCCTGAATGGATTTTCCAAGTCCTTATGGTATGGCTTTAAAGGGCTATCATGGAAAACTAGATGATCTTTCAACCATCTTGGGACTTTCGATTCTTTCACAGCATCCACCAAGTGAGCTAGAGGTTGTTGCCCTGTAATGATTTCATAGGGACTCTTATTGGTTAAAGAACTCCCTTGTGCATTAAAGCATAGTTGGACCACCTCCAACAATTGCACCCAATCTTTCTGATTGGCCATCACAAAGTGTCGAAGATACTTCTCCAACATTCCATCGAACTGTTCCGTCTAGCCAACAAATTCAGAGTTCGCCGTGGGACTAATACTCAAATTAGACTCTAGCATCTCTTCAAGTTTGATCCAAAAACCGTCAGTGAATCGCGAATTACGATTACTAACAATCTCCTGCGGAGTGCCCCAATGTTTAACAATGTATTCGAAGAAGATTCGAGCAATCTCTTTAGCTGTAACAAACTGGGGTGCAGGGATGAAAGTCACATACTCAAAAAAGCAATCTACCACTACCAAAATTGTTGTGAGATGTCCCACTTTTGGTAAGTTCTTGATGAAATGGAGAGATACGCTTTCTCAAGGTTTAAGTGGAACTGGAAGTGCCTCCGGCCCCAAAACATATTAGCCCTCTTCCCAGCGCAGATGCGCTAAGAAGTATGTTTCCCTCAGTTCTAGGCTTTCCTTCAGTTGTAACGTCGAAAGATTCGTTCCATTAGCTCTTCCCACTGAGGCCCGAATCATACATAGATTGTTGCCTAGAATCATTAGAGCGTTGCTATGAGAGTATATGGCGATTCTTGCATCTCGTAAAAACTCCAACCC
The DNA here is from genome assembly GCA_024721245.1 of Mitragyna speciosa. Classification (NCBI taxonomy): domain Eukaryota; kingdom Viridiplantae; phylum Streptophyta; class Magnoliopsida; order Gentianales; family Rubiaceae; genus Mitragyna; species Mitragyna speciosa. The sequence continues at coordinate 14,296,498 of CM045561.1, forward strand.
AATAATGAGTTTGAAGTCATCCATTTTAATCGCTGCAAAACTAGTCCGTGCAGTGAGCGAACTAGCCTTTATGGATACGCCATTGGCAACTCCCACGACTGGTTGTGAGCAGAGTTGATTGCCTTAACTCTGCCAGTGGACTTTTCCAACACTAAGCCCAATCGCTTTACCTCAATGCTGGAGAGGTAATTATGGGTTATCCCTGTATCAATCATTGCCCGTATTGGCTTCCTATTCACCTTTAAATCCACGTACATCATGCCGTTGTTTTTGCCCCTCATTGGCCTGATCTGCTCAATTTCATCCTCCTCAAGGATTGGCGTAGCCACATCCTCCACGGTTGGCCTCCCCATTTTGATAGCAGTGTGGTTTTCTTGTTTGGTAAGCACCTTTGCATGACACTTGGCAATTACCTTGTCAATTTTGTCCTGGAGGGATCTTTCGGCTTTTGTTGTCCCCGTTGAGTCCTCAAGTGCATTGCACCAGTAGGAGAATGCCTCCATAGCATGCTCTTCCTGGCCGCACAACTCCTTGCCACCATCTTCCTCTGAAGGCGGCTCCTCTTGGCTAAGAAGGTTGTCTTCTACAAGCAAAGCATTCAAGAGTTTCTTCGTTGGACACTCTGCCATTCTATGAGGACCATCGCAGATATAGCACCCTCGTCTCTGTTGGTCCCCATTATTGTTGTTGGTGTTTAGGTCTCGGCCCTTGAACTGTGCTTGAGCATCGTTTTGTGGTGTGGAGGATCAGTCTCCCCCACCGTTTCCCCCATTTGCTCAATGGAATCCTGTAACACCCTAGAAAATGCACATATAAGAAGCATTTTTACTATTATTTAGGGTTAAGTGATAATCATAGAATTACTAGTTGGAAGATTTCTTGAGTTAATTAAGTTAATTAGTTAAGATTTTCATTCTAAGCAAGAACACTTAGGTACTAAAGTTAGAATAATTTTCTTGACCAATTAACTTATAGTAGGGTTTAAATTTTTACTAGTTCATTTCACTATTTTCTAGTCTTTTGATTACTTGGGATTTTGCCTAATTTTATTCAAAAGTTTCACTTAATTTCTTGTCTTATTTTCCTTTTCCCCTAGCTGGAATTTTTTTTTTCTCTCTTTTCTTTCTTTCTTGGCCGAAATTCTTTCTTTTCTTTTGGCCGAAATTTTCTCTTTTTTTTTTTTTTTTTTCTTTTACTTCATGTGGCCGGTTCTTGCTTTTCATTTTTTTTCTATTTTGCTTTAATAATTTATGTCTAACTAATGAATTTATTAAGTGGTAAGAGTTATTAATTTTCACCAATTAAACTAATCCAAGTAGCAACTCTTGCATTAATAAGACTACTTTTTACTTTACTCTTGTGAGAATTTTATTGGACCACCATTTTCCCATCTTTTCTTCATTTCTTTTTCATTTTTCCTAGACTATTTTTCTCTCTCTTTCCTTCACCTTGGCCGGCCAAACTTCTCTTCTTCTTTCCCCCATTTTTGCTCTCAACTTCTTGGACTTTCATCTCTCAAGTTAACACAAATCAACCATAGGAAGTGGATTTCTATCAATTCTAATCAAAGTTCTAAGCATCTTTAAGGTATTTACTATGAACTTGCCTTACTAATTCCATGTTTTAATTAGTTTTTATTCAAGTTTAATTCCAAGTTCTTGTTAGTAAAACTTGAAGAAATTAGTTAGAACTTGATATATACTTGTTAGATAAAGTGTTCTTATGATTGAATAGACTAGTATGTGGCCTTGGAACTTTGAAATTTCATGAAGAACATGTTGTTTGGGTGAAAGTTCTTGGACCTTAATTCTTGAAATTTAGTGAGGTTTTGATTGAATTTGAGGTTGGATTGAACTAGGAAGTTGTAGAACTTGTGGAATTGTGGGATTAATGATTGAAATCTTGATGAAAAACAAGATTGGGAGTGCTGAAATTTAGGGGAAATAATGCCCAATTTTTGTTAGAAAACCCTAGAAAAACCCTAGAAAACCCTAAAATAAAAACCCTAAAATGAAAACCCTAAACCCTAAACCCTAAACCCTAAACCCTAAACCCTAAACCCTAAACCCTAGAAAAAAAAAAAACCTAGAATTTAATGGGGTATTTCTTGCATTTTCTTACTAGGTTAATTAGGGTTTTAAATCGGGTTTTCATTAGATTATCTCTTCCAAATTGCAGGACCCGATAGTGAAACCCGACCATTCCACGAGATATTTTCTTAGGCTCTCAAGGTGAGTGTCTTTATGTGTGCATGATGCATGAAATGTGATAATTTTACTTTTTGACTATTATGCTTAACTTGCAATTATTATGTGAGTACATGTGTTACTTGAGGAAAGATGTGTACTTTATCGCATCTGTTCCACAATATGTTACATCCTTTTATTATTTAAAATGTTATTTGTGTGTGAGACTACCGTGACTAACTTCCCCGTTATTTCACGGATAGTCAACCCGGCTGCAAGTGGGAGGACATAAGGTGCTGGGTGTTGTAGGGAATGATGTTCTTTCCTTTTGAGTTGTGAATCCTCTAAGAGGCCAACTCCGGATCGAACTTTATTGATTGAGTGTTGGCCCTCCAGGGTTGAGATTTTTCTCCCCCGGATGTGGTAGCTTGTACGGAGGTTATAAGGTGATTGGCGGTTAGGGCATTGTGCTTGATAAAAAAAAACTGATATGTTCCTTGATTAAGACCTGAGCTATTATCTCGGTCCAAATATCGTGGCTACATGTTCAGTGCCTGCTCCTCTACGGTTAAGCTTGCTTCTGTAGTTGAGCCCTGTATCCGCCATTGACTACCTGTTAATTAAATTGCTTATATATCGTTCATTTAATTTATTGATTATTTTAATGACCCAAAATAATGAGTTCTTGATATGTTGCATGAATTGGACATTCACTGGGCTATTATAGCTCATTCCATTTTATTTGTTTTTCCTTACTCAGGTTACTTGAAAAACTGAGCGGGACCGATTGGTTTTGGGTTCTTATAAGTATTTTAGTTATTGTAATAGTCGTACGGTGATAGGCTATTATTGTGAAATTATGTAAATTATGACATGTGACCTTTTTATGTGACTTGTATCTTTAAGTTAAGTAACAAGAGTGTATTTTCTTTTATTCCATTTTAATCTATGTTAGTTTATTTTAATGTCTGTACACTTGGATGGTCGCGTGAGTGCGTGCATCGAGACCTGGCGAGAGCTAGGCAGGCAGTCCGCTAAGCCCTTTGGTGCGCCTATGGGTGAGGTGGGGCTGTCACAAATCCGTTACCGGATCCCTTGGACTGATTGACCCCTGGTCTCGTCTCTCGTCCCAGTTCCAGCTGGTAGTCAACCAATCCTTCAGCCTGTGCAATGGTTGAGTCCAGATTCTCAACCCTTGCTCTTTTTAGCTCTGCCCTCGCCCATGGCTTCAGGCCCTCTTTGAAAAAGAAGAGCTTATCCTTCTTCGACATATCCGTAATACTCAGGAGATAGGTTTGGAAGCTCTTAACTTACTCTCGTATGGTGCCTGTCTGCCTCAATCCGCATAAGGCATGGTCAGCTTCTTCCTCAACATTATGTGAAAAAAAATTGTCGCTTCATTCTCTACTTCAATTCCTCTCATGTGTTTATCTGAAGGCGTCCCGCTTGGATCTCCACCTTCTAGGTGTGCTACCACACTTTGGCGTCCCTCGACAGATACATGGATGCAGTCGTCACCTTCGCAGCCTCTTCCCCAACATTGGTTGCCTCAAAGTATTGCTCCATGTCAAAAAGAAAGTTTTCGAGTTCCCTCGCGTCTCTTGCCCCGCCAAACGTTTTTGGCTCAGGGACTTTCGGCATGTTGAATGCCCTAGCCATCCCTAGAGCATTAGCTACAGTGTTGTTGCTGGCAACCGCCAACTGGAGCACCCGCACCTCTACACTGAGCTCCATTATCATCTCGCGCAATTCGGCAATTACATTGGTGTTCCCCACGACACCTCCTTCTAGGGCTTGGGTCTCCACCGAATGTCTTTGAGTGGTCCCCTATTCCCTCTTAAGGTCCGCACTCAAATGGGTAATGTCCGTCTTTGCCTGACCCATTCGCAGGTCTAGGGTAGCGGCACCTTCGTCACCCAAACAAATAGAAGAGAGACGATTGACTGCCTCTTCTAAGGCATCAATCCGTTCTCTATGTGTAGCCATCTTCGAGTTATCCTAAGCTCGGTTCCTCCCCCAGAGCTCTGATACCAACTATCACGGGTCGTTCATTATCCCTCAGTGAAAACGAGCCATGTGGTAAGTGACGCCTCGCATGTCACTTCCGCTTACCAACCAATTGTGTGTCACACTCCCAAATATAGCAAATACATGCATATATAAGCTTTAGAGATACAGTGGTAAAATAGGAAATGAGATTTTATTAAACAATCACAAACTATACAAGTTTCGTTTTACACCCGACTTCGCATCAACTCCTTATTACCCTCTATAGTAGTCCTGGCAAAAAAACTCTAAGTGACAAGAGTAGACACTGGTTTTCTGTAGAACAGGAAAAATACACTAACTAAGCTATTTACATGTACAAGAAGAATTAGCACCTAAAATTACATCACTATGCTCCTGGTGCTTGGTTCTTTATGCTCGTCAAGTATCGCATTGATCGGTGACCCATGGTCCCATGCATCCCAGGAGCAGGTGGTGCCGGGCGTGCAGCTCTGTCCTCCCGTGAGTCCCGATAGGCATTTGCAAGCACGGTGCTAGGCGTGTGGCTGCGACAGGAGTGTAGCAGGTTGTACCGGCTACTACACAAGTGCGATAAGAAGGAATGCACGGGTGTGATAGGGCACGAGAGTTGCGGCACGAACGCGTCAAGCAATGACCGCACGACTCTGGGTGTGGACTAAGCAAGCGCATGGGTGCGATTGGCAACGGCATCCTCTTTTGGGCAACGTACTTAGGGGACTTTAGCAAGTCACGAGACATAGCGTCTGGCCACTCCGTGACACGGCGGTTGTGGACGGTGGGAGAGAGCAGAGATGAGGGCAGTGGTGGTGAGATTAAATCAACGGTTAAATGGTGGGGGAATAAGGGGATGAATCATTGAAGAACATACCCAGAAATAATGAAAAAAGAAATCCAACAAACTCAAGCAAAATGTAAACAATTAGACACAAAATCATATTTACATAAAGAAAATGGAAGAAAAGTGAATCAACTAAAAGAATAATTAAGTAAGAACCTACCTTTTGATTCTGCAAGATGAACTGGTAATGAATAGTGATTTTGAAGCTTGCTTGAAGACTAGATGAATAGTAGATGTTCTTGAAGAAATGACTATAGTGTGTGCTTAAAAGTGTAAAAGTGTGTGTTTCGATCCTTAATTGATACAAAGCTTTTTGTTTTTAGTGTTTTTCATTTTCTCCTTTTTTTCTGATTTAAGGGGGGTATTTATAAGGCTAGTTGTCTTGGTCTCCAAGAATACTACAAAATAACAGAAACACCACCAGTAATAAAAATTTTAATTTTATTTAAAAAAAATATTTTTAATCGAAAAAATTAAAAATTAATATAAAGAAATGATAGCAATCTCTAAAATTTTACAAAAAAATTTAAAGTAGAATTCAACATAAAGGTTAGAGCTTAAAACTAATCAAAATCGTGTTCAGGGTATGAAATGATGATTTTACCCATGGATAACGAAAATACACAGAAAATAGCTATTAGCTTTAAAAAATTACTAAAAATTAAAAATACGTTTAAAACCCTAGGAAATGCATTTGTGACTCAAAACTTGAAGAAAAATGAATTTAAATTGTAAAATAACAATTTCGCCCCTGAACAACGAAAATACATAGAAAAATAGCTATTGATCTCAAAAAATTATCAAAAATTAAAAATAAGCTTAAAACCCCAGGAAATCCATTAATGACTGAAAATTGGGGAAAAATGAATTTAAACTGTAAAATGACGATTTTGTCCCTTAACACAGTATTTATTGAAAAAATAGCAATCATCTTCGAAAAAATTAAGAAAATTTAGAAACATGCTTAAACATTTAGAAAAATAAATTTGGAACCTGAAATGAGTGAAAATGTTATTCGCGAGACAAAATTACTATTTTGGCCTTGCGTTGGTAAAATATAAAAAGAATACCAATTAAATTTGAAAAAATAACAGAAAATTAAAAAATATGTATGAAAGCAAAAATATGAATTTAAATCCCCCAAAGCTAATGGAAAAATATTTGCAAATAAAAATTACTATTTTGCCCCTCCAAGATTATTGATTTTGTTTGCCTTTTTTATTGAAAAATTAGAATTTGACCCCAAAAAATTGAAATACCTCCCCGATGTTTGAAAAATAAATGGTGTGTCAAAATTTGGTGTCTACACTAAGTCGTCACAAAAAGTCTGTCACTAAATGTGAATTGTGTCAAGAATAAAGTCGTCACTGAATATATAGCCTTTTGTGACGACAATTGTTGTCACTAGTGGCTTGTGCAATTGTGACGACTTTTTTTCTTGTTTGAGAAATTACAACCATTGTTGTCACTATACAAGTTCTTATTAGTAAAATTGTGGTTGGACTTCATGGGCATTGGTAATTTTAGATTTTGCAAGGCACAGAAGTAGATGGAGATTTGGCAACCTAATCAAGAAGCATGGATATTTATTTTCTGAGCATTTTCATTGTTTTTTATCTTTTATTTTATGACTCATGTAAAGGGAGTAATACTCCTCATTGTAATTGTTTCGTATCTTGTTTAGGGAGTAGTACTCCTTATTTATTGCTCTCAACTTTTGTAAACTTTGAGGTTTTGGCTTTATGTCCCCCCTCAATCACATTTAATTAATAAAATAATGGAGTGGCGCTCTCCCCCGTTTACGAGGTTAGCCAATTAAAAAAAAAGTTCTTATTAGTGATGGCATAGGTCACCCAACATTCAATGACCAATGACAAAGGTTTGTTGTCACTGATGCACACTTCAGTGATGATTTTGGTCATCACAAAAACCTTATATATTCAATGACAATGTTTTGTTGTCACTAATGCTTTACTTCACTCACCATTCAATATTCAATGACAAAGATTTGTTGTCAATGATGCACTCTTCAGTGACGACCAAAGTCGTCACTGAAAAGTCATCATTGAAAGCTTATCTATTCAATGACAATGTTATGTTGTCACTAATGCATAGAAGCTAAAATTCAATATCAAAGCTTTATCATCACTAATGCATTTTTTAAGTTGTCATCATTGCATTTACTATAAATTGTATTCAGTGACAATATACACACACATATACATAATCGAATCACATAACCCAAATACGCTTATTGCATTGAATCTCAAATAAATCACAATGTCATCAATAACAATATTTATAAAATAACAATCCTTTTCTATTTCCCAAAATAATATTCAAAACTGTACAACAATCATTTAACATGCTATTTTTGCAATACACTCCTTTGATGCACAAAACAGAATATAAAGAAACTAGGAAAATCGAAACTCTAAGTCAATAAAGCAATGGTTTGCCCACAAGCTCTGTAGCATTATGAAGTAATATTAAGTCAATTTACACATCTCAAAAGCCTAGTCCTCACAAAAGAAACAAAAGTAAAAAACTAAAGGTAACTCTAAATCCCTTGTTGTCAACCAACATGTTGAACCATCTTCCTTTCAAGTGAAACTGTCACCTCCACTAATCTTGTCACAACCTGCTTTCAACCCAAAAGATATTTCATCAGGAAAGACTTGGAATAAGAATCAATTAATTTTAAATCAAAAGTAAAATCAGAAGTTGTTCTCCACAAGCCTAATTCAGACGTCAAGTTGAAGTGATAATAAGTAACACACTTAAGCCACACATTTACACATTGTCTCATAAGGCATTTCAAAAATTCAAAAAAGATGTCTTCCTTTCATAAATTTCACCAGGGGCATCCAGTTCCTGAACTCATAACACATGTAACCAAAATAGAAACAGGAGCATAGTACAGACTAAGATAGATTGAAAACATGTACTCACCTCTATTGCATTAACTGGGTACTCAGATAAGAATGATATCTATATAGTCAAAATAGAAAGCCAAATAATTGATTCCCACTTCAAGATCTCATGAACTTCTTCATCATCTATACTACTGTCATTATGACTCTCCCTGAATGAATAAAATATGCATTAGAAGCAACAATCAAGATCATAACCTAACAATTTGTTCTCTAGAAGTCACAAAGAGAAACAATCACATGAAATGTACATATTCCAAAAGTAGCATTTAGAAGGCTTCCTACTACAAAATACCAACCAAACTCCTGTCCCATTAATGCAACTAATAAAACTTGCATGAGAACTAAAAGCACGTAATTGAGAATTCAAGATTGACTCCAAGTAAAATTGCTAACATCCATTCAATAGATATCCAAATACATCCAAGAGGTAGAGGCTCCCAATAGTATTTGAACCAAACAATTTAAGGAATGAGATTCAACATAGTAGTGAGTTTGTGAAGATTTGTGAAGGCAAATGTTTAGCGAGTAAAACTTTGCAAAACAGATAAGATATCAACAAATACAAAGAAGGCTTCAGGAAAAATGGTTATATGAGTCTGCAGAGTAAAGCAAAAGCTTCAATCATCTTCAAGAAGAAAATCTCATTAATCTTCATTTGTTGTTACTTGTACATGAACAAAAGTGCATACATTAAAATCTAGTCTAAGTGGTGGCTTAGAATATGATAGAAATAATTTAATCTAAGAGATTCCAGCAAAACTATAATAGATGCCAAAATATTTTATTCGATTGTAAAGTTTTTGATTTTAGTGTACTAAGTCTAATTCCACCAAATTACATCAAAACTTAATAAATTTACGAAACTGAACATTCTACCGTAACAAATTTCTTGGTTTGCAGAAGTTTAACCTGAATGAGAAACATCTATAGGCAATTTCTTTGTCAAAGAACAAACTTAACACAACTAGCTCGTAGTGAGAAGGATAGGGAAGTAATAGATGATAATTCATCATGGCATCAACTTTGATTTTTGACAAAGTTCGTAAGTCATTGATGGACCAACTTGACTCATGTTTGTTGGAATTCATAAATGTCAATAACATATGAGACAACAAAAGAACTTCAACTAGTAAAGTAAAAGCTACAGTAAATAATATAGGTTAATACCAGTGACCTCCATCCCAAAATCCTATCCAATAGCCAACAAATGTATTCACCAATCAAAAGCGTATACATTAAGCATAAGTACAAGATCAACTCTACAATAATTTCAAAGCAATATCTCATACTGATGCAAGAGAATTCCAAGTAATCCTTGACCAGCCCACAAGAACTCCACATATTATGACATCTTAATCTACCATCATATACTTGTACGAGTAAGAATTGCCAATTCCATTTTGGCAATGCTTTTGCCAAGTGCCTACCACAACCAACTGACTAAAAAATGAAGAAAAGTATTTAAGCCTTTATGCTTTTTTAAGTTTAGTAGTAATATAATTATATCCTTATGTTTAATGGTTATGGACAAGTGTAACCTCATGATATGTTAATAAGTTCTTGGCTAGTTTTTCAATTGTAATTTGTATTTAATATTTATGAATCAATCTTGGATAAAATTTTGCCTTTTGAATTTAAACCAACAATGTTAGTTTCCTCAAAAGAAAAAGAAGAAAAAGGACTACTGTAAGTTGGATTGAATTTGTTCACCAAGACATAATAAAAGGAGAAGTTCAATATGGTTAGAATAGTGTTAAAGTTTAGATAAAAGAAAGCGGAGATTACTTCTTGTCTTTGGTACAATATATTGTATATGATAAGCAATAAATTTACCTATTTTAATATAGTCTTTTATATAAGATTTATTATGTTTTTAGTATGTTTTTGATATTTTTAATATTAAAATGGCTCAATTTTATTATTTTCCATCAAATCCGAGTTTGCTCCAAAATTAGGGTTTTTAGTCCAGAAATTAGGGTTTGGGAGTAGAATTATTATTTCGAGCAATTTAATGCCCAAGTTTATTTGATTTTTCAGGGAAATAATTGCTAAATACATTTTGGATCAGTTGGAGCACAAGGACTATCAACATCAATGTTTATTCAAGATGTACCATTTTATCACTTAAACTTGGCAATTTCTGAATCAATTTTGCTTCATCAAATTCTACCAATCAAGCTCTAGTTCAAATGGTGGAAAAAGGTCTCAAGGGCATGGAAGGAATAACCAATTTTTGAAAAGGGCAAAATGATAAAAGAGAGTGATCCGCGGGTCACGATCCGCAGTTTGCCACCCGCGAGTCACGATCCGCGAGTCAGATCCCACTCGCGGATCGTCACCAACTTGCAACATGTTCATACTATTTTTGTAGATAAATCCAACATCTAGCTGCACTCTCTTTGCCCTAGAAGATAACACAAAGCTCAAGGAAGACTTTTGAGGCCAAAGGAATCAAATTTCATCATTATGTCTCTAACTTGGACAAGGACTTGAGCTAGGGTTTATTCTATAAATACATGTCTTTGTAGTTCATAGAAGATATGCTTGGTTTTAAGCTTAGTTTATGCTTGAACTATAGCTATGTAGGATGAGCACTCCTTGTAAATACTTAGAGTAGATTTTCTTTCTTAGTTTTGTAGCAGGCAAAATCATATTCTTGTAACAAGACTTTGAAGGAACTACTTTGTATTCAACATGTTTGATGAAATGCAAGGACAAGTTTTGGAGCCAAGTTTATCCACCAAATGAGCAACTCTAACTTATTGCTTTTAGTTTCATTCATACATACTTGCTACGTTCATTTATGTGCTTACTGTAGACACCAAATTTTGACATACCATTTATTTTCAAACATTGGAAGGGCATGTTTGCACTTTTTGGGACAAATTTTAATTTTTCAATAATTTGGGGGCAAAATAGTAATTTTATCTCTAAATATTTTTCTATCAGCTTTTGGAGATTTTAAATTCATATTTTTACTTTTATGTGAATTAGTTAATTTCTTATGATTTTTTTGAATTTAATTGGTATTTTTTTTATATTTTTTAGCACACAGGCAAAATGGTAATTTCGGCTCACGAACATCATTTTAGCTCATTTCAGGTCTCAAATTTATTTTTCTAATTCTTTAAGTATGTTTCTAAATTTTCTTGATTGTTTCGAAGACAATTACTATTTTTTTCTATGAATTTTCATTGCCCAAGGGCAAAATCTTCATTTTGCATTTTAAATTCATTTTTCACCAATTTTGAGTAATAAATGCATTTTCCAGTGTTTTAAGCTTATTTTTAATTTTTGGTAATTTTTTGAGGTCAATAGCTATTTTTCTGTAAATTTTCATTGTCCAAGGGTAAAATCGTCATTTTACAATTTAAATTCATTTTTTGTCAAATTTTGAGTCAAAAAGGCATTTTCTAATGTTTTAAGCTCACTTTTAATTTTTTTGATAATTTTTTGAGGCTAATATTTATTTTTTGTGTATTTTCATTGTCTAGGGGCAACATCGTGATTTCACACCCCTAGTGCGTTTTTATCAGGTTTAAGCTCTAGCTTTTATTTTGAAATCTACTTTGAATTCTTTTTGAAATTTTAGATATTGTTGTCATTTCTTTGTATTTATTTTTACTGGTGGCGTTTTCGTTATTTTATAGCATTCTTGGCCAACAAGATAAGTGGTCTATAAATACCCCTTTTAATCAGCAAAAAACAAAAAGGAAAAAAATGGAAAACCCTACAAACACTTTGGTTTTTGTGCTTTAACAATCAAACACACACAAAACACCAAAAAACACACACTAAAAAGAGGGCGCCGTTTCTCATTTTTTCACTACTGTTCATCATCTTCAACCTCAGATTTCTACTATTCATCATCAGATTGGCCCTTAAGCTTTGAAAGGTTAGTTCTTCTTTTAATTTTGCTTCAGTTTCATCTATTGCTTTATGTGAATTTGATTAATTTTAGATGTTCATTTGGAATTTCAGTTAAATGTATTTGTTATTCTTTTAGTTTAAACATTTTGGGATTTTTGCTAGCTGTTCTTATTTCTGGAATTTATTCTCTCCATCTCTTCTCCCTCTCTCTCTGCTACTCCATCAAGAACTACAGTTCCTCCCTTCACCATTCCTTCCATCCCCTGCAACCATCACCACCAAAACCAACCAAAAATTCCACCCCCTTGCCATCAGTTAAGTCCAATCCATCACCACCGAAGCTGCAAAAACCAGAATTCAAACCACCTGCAAGGGAACACCATCTCAAAACAGCATCCCATCAACCATAAATTCCACCAAAATAGAAAAACCATCATCAATTTCCATCTCTCCCACAATTCACCACCATAATTCGCAGCAAAAAATACAACCTTCAAATACCAATTCACAGCTTCACTGCCCCCTCGTCCAACAACCACCTCCCCGAACGCTCTACCAAACGATCCAGTACCTGCAAGAAAATAACACAACCACCACCATAATTAAGCACCAACAAAACAGTCCATCACCTAACCTCCACTTTACCATCACACCAACACCTAAACGCCACTCTGGATCACCCCAATAATTAGAGAACCTACAAAAATCGACCCAAATCAAACAGGTGATAACCTGCAAAAGGGAAATCACTGCAAACCATCCTCCATCCCACCGTCTCTCTCCCCTGCAAAACCCAAAATCATCTTCAATTACAACTAGAAGCCCTCCCCAACCCATTAAACAACCCCTGCCCATCAATGTCCAAATACTAACATCACCTCCAAACTAGTATAAACGCACACAATCCCCTGCCTCCACCTTCACCCTTAACAACCAGAGACTTCTTCCCCTGCTCAAAACCCATTCCAAATGCAACAGACAACATATAATTGATCACACACACTTTTAGATACACACAGACATCCACACACATACACACACCAGCATGCAATTGGTCAAAACCCCACCAGAACAACCCAAAACCATCATCCCAGACCACTAGAAATTGCACAAAATCATCCCACCATCGCGCCGTGGCCTCCATCTCGACGTCTCCTCTCTCTGGTTTGGGGGAGATTGATCTACAAGTTGAAAAAAAAACAAGAGAGAAAAAGAGAATAGAAAGAGAAAGAGAGAATCAGAGGAGGAGGAAGAAGAAACGGGTAGAGAGACGAGAGACTGACAGGGAACGAGAAGAGATTTGGTGGAGAAGTTGCAGAGAGAGAGAAAGGAAGAGAGAAATTCGGAGAGTAAAGAGAGATAGGGGAGAGTTTGGACTGAAAGAGAACAAAAGAGAAGACCAGAGGAGAGAGCTAGAGAGTGCAAGAGAACGAGTTAAAGAGAGAAAAGAGAAAGATAGAGGAAGAGACGGAAAGTTAGAGAAAAGAGAAGAGAAATAGGGACGGAGACAAAGAAGAAAGATGGAGAAGAAGTTGAGAGGCGAGAAAGAAATTGAAATCAGGCGAAGAAGTAGACTATTCAGGGGTTGGGGGTTTCCCTTAGTATTTTCCTTGTTAGTTTTTTTTTTTTTAGTTTAAGTTAATATCGAATTACTTTCTGATCCTGATCTAATTTAATTTTTAGTCATTGATTAATAGTTAATTAAGGTAATCAAATTATTTAACCTAGATATAATTTATTTTGGCAAATTTTTTATCTTTTGTTTTATCACAAAAATAATGTATTTGCGCTTAAGTCCTTGCTTTTCTTTAGTATTATTGATTACCCTCAATGACTTTCATTTTGTTCAATTAAGTCCTTAATTTTATAGGTTGACCACCTTAGATTTAGTTTTCTTTCAATTAAGTCCATTAATTGCAATTATGTCTTGCATTGATGGAATTTATTGTTTTTGCCTCCCTATTTATTTTAGTTTGCATTTCTACCCCTTTAGACTTTGTGAATTTCCAATTTGTACCCCTTAAGATTTATAGAAATTTAATTTGTTTCCTTAGTTGCTGGACTCTACATTTTACCCTAATCTGTCAATACTTACATATTTAGGCTTTATTTATTTATATCGTGATACATTGACGTGTGTGTTCATATTTTTAAGCATTTGTACTGGGTCTTCAAAGAGGTATCCCTATCCTTCGTTAATTTTTCATCTTTATGTGCCACAATGTGCCTTTATGTGATTTTTATGTATGTTTCTTCATATATTTCTTATTTTACATGCATTTTGCGTATTTATTTATTTTATATTATTTAATTTCAAATTTTATTATTATTTTGGCAAAAAGTGTAATATTTTTGTATTTAGTTAGTCAATGTAATAGTTAGACTACATTTCTTATATTTTAGCAAGATTGTGTATTTAGATAGATAAATGTAATAGGTAGGTCATTTTTTCTATTTTATTTTATTTTCCCCCTAAAATTGTAAATTAAGCCCCCGATGTAATTGTTAGGGTTAATTTACTTTTGCGTGCTTACGTGCTTATTTATTTTACCACTTTCATTAGAATTTTGCATCTAGATATCATGCTTATGTGTTATGTGCTCTTACTTGACTTTATATGTCTTTATATGTTTAATTTGCTTTCAATTCATGATTTACTATTTAATTCATGCTTGTTGTTATTCCGTCACCACACAAGTCCAACGCTAGTTGTGGTTTCTCGTTTTCTCGCTAGTCCAACGTTAGTGGTGAATTCCTAGAGAAGGGCTAGTCCAACACTAGATCCTTAGGGCATTTTAGTGCTAAGTGCACTCGTGTGCATTTCATATCATCTCACACACTAATTTTTTAGGAAATTTTCATTCTTGCATGATTTTTGTATATATTTTATTATCTATTTTGACAAATACTCAATGCATGACATCTAGATTGCATTTCACTTAGAAATTAGGACATTTGTGTGATTCAACTAGAAATAGTCATCTACTCACGTGGGAAGCGGTGGTGTACAGGCTGTTCTCCCCTCTGTGAGTAGAAATATTCAGTCACGAGTTATTAGTTCCCCGTGCCCGTTGTGTTGCATCCCCACTTTCTTCGATCACTTACTATATATTATTATTTTCTTTTCCTTTTTGCATTTCATTTTGCATTCACACTCGTGATTCCCTCGAGGTCTCGACTTGGGATTCACAATTAACGCACTAACCTCGACCAAGTCTCGACGGAACATGCCGACCCTTTCGATACTTACATTTAGGCTTAGAATTTGCATTCATTTAGACAAATCCAAAACGTGATAGAACTTAGGATTAATTTAGGAACTTTTGATTAAACCTCGCAACTAGCCTCGTCTAGGTTGAAAGGGTGCCTTAGGCACAGGCCTTTGCCTTCCCTTTCTTCAAATGTGACTCCTGGACCTTTTTTCTCTCGTTTTTCGTAGACCGGAGTCAGAAAAGGGTTTTAAATAATTTTTCTAAAATTTTACATTTTGTTTTGTTTAAACGATTTTTTCGGTTGACTTGGTACACCCTAACTCAGTACCAAATGGCGACTCCATTTTCTGTTAAAATAAAATGCTTTTTCAAAATTAGTTGGCCAAGATTGTCACATTTTTAGTCCCGGCCTTATTTTCTTTTAAAATACCATTTTCTACTAAAGAACAATATTTTCACTAAAATACAATTTTTTATCACACATGCACCATTTTTCCAAAATCTATCTTTTCAAAAGGGATCTCGAACCGGACCGTCCTTTTCGGGACACGACAGTCAACGACCCCACTTGTACCCTTTGCTTTACGATTTTTCAGACGCGACACTTAATATTATCTTAATCATGTTGAACTAAGTTGATTCCTACTAGGTTTAGGATGAAGCTATAATATGATTTGAATTCGTTTATGGCCTATTTATTCTTGTTTATTCATTTACTTAGTCTTTGACACTTGTTGTTGATTAACTACCAACTTCAAGTCATCTAGTTGTTACTTAACAAAGAGATTTGTGCTTAACAATGGAAAGAGTAAATGAAACTTATGTTGAATCTCACGGGAGTAGTGATTCACATAGGTGGATTAAGGATTAAAGCTACAATTCATGAGTTTAATGAACTAATGCATGCTAAACTTTACCACGAGAGTAGGAAAGCTCATGTGTTAGTAGTCTTCCATTCGTACGGAGATCTAGTGTGGAGTACAATTGGAATTGAATCCTCAACATGAATAAAATTATTAAGGTCATAAGCTAAACATTCATACTTAGTGGATTCTTAAGCCTAGTCAACTTGGCTTAGCTAGTTTCTTCATAGTGTGTCTACTTGAATTTGATTTTCCTACTATTTTACTACCTCCAAAGTTCGATTGTCTAGATAATAAAGCAAGTTAGTAGCTTTGGTAGTTGCTAGTTCATGTTTCCTCGTGGGATCGACCCTAATACTCGTCACAATTACAATTGACCCATGCAGTTGAGGAACGAGTGTTAGGTTATAAATTTTATTACTTGTTTGTGTGAGTTGTGCCTTATTTTGATAATAACCTAAACCCACAATCAAGTTTTTGGCGCTGTTGCTGGGGAAACAAAGAAACTTTGGCAATATCAAGGCAAATACAAGCTTTATTAGGTTAGACATTTTTTATTTTTCTTGTTTTGATATCTTGTGTATGGTGTTTTGAAGGTATCTTGTGAATCAAAAGTGAAAGAAGGTGAAAACAAGCTAGAGGTCATTCAAGCATTTCATCAAACACATGGAAGGCAATTCTTATTGGAGCAATTCTTGGCCTTATAATGGATACAAGTCTAGTATTCATGGAGGTATGTCTTTTGATAATGAGTTACAAGTGTTAAAATCACAAATGGATACATTGGAAGGCATGCTAATGAATAGATTTGGTTATGATACTAGTATAAATATTCCTTGTTGTACTACTTGTGGAGGAAATCATGAATATTTTGAATGTGGATATAATGACCATGTACAATTTGGAAATAATTGCACTTATTCACCTCAAAATGGATATCATGCTCAAAATGAAAATTTGGGGTAGATGGATCAATGAAATTAACCAAATCAACCTACTTGTGTTAATCAAAATTCATCTTGTGAAATAAAGCCTAACACATATATGGATGAAATAGATAACATGAGTAGGAGATTGGAAGGCCACTTTGCTAAAATGAGAGAAGCTTTGCACTCTAGGAATGAGGAACCAATACAAAAAACCAATAAAATGAACCTAGATTCGCCATGTGTTGAAAATGTCCATGTTCAAGATCAAATTGTTAAAAGTAGGAGTGCAAAAATTAATAATCAAATCGCAAATAATCCTACTTTTGATAAAAATGAAGTTAAAGTTCAAAGAGATATATGTGCTAATAATATAAATATCATGGAACAATATGGAGTGTATAATGCTTATGGTTATGCTCATATGTGTTCCATATGTGGTGGTAATCATGAGGAGTATAATTGTGGGTTAATGCAACCACCAGTAGAACCTTATGTTGATCCACTAGACAGCTCTAAGCATGAGAAAAATGATCTTGAGCATGAAAGTGAAATTCATGAACATGCATGTGTGGAAAATATGGTTGAAAGTAGGGAAATGTACCATGATGATCAACATTTTGAATCTCCCACTTGTGAAATCATGCATGAATTTCATGAAAATGAATGCAAAGAAATACTTTATGATTCTACTTTTGAATATAAGCAAGAACATGTGAAGGATTATAATGCATACGTGTGTGAAATAGTAGTTGAAAATGTGCATAGTAATGACAACTTAATTGTTTCTTCTAATTTTGATCATACCATTCTCAATAGTGAACTTGCTCTTGATGAGGGAATTGAAATTTCAAAGGTAGAAAATGAAGTGTATAATGACCCTCCTTTCACTTGTAATTTTGATTTTCTTGGTATTGAAAGGATACTAACACAAAAGAAAGGCATAGCCCACTTTGGCTATGAAAATCTTTTAAAGTGTTTCCATGAAGTAGGTACAATGGCACAATGGATTATGGATTTGGGAGCACTTCTTTGGGCACAAAGGATGTCCTTATTCTTGTTGAATCAATTAAGCACAAAAGGTGTATTACATCCTTTGTGGGATACTCCAATTACGTGAGAAGATTGGAGGAAAGTCTAGCTCTAGACTATAAATGAAGCGCTTGTTGGGAGGCAACCCAACGTGTTTAATATTTTTGAAAAAATTTTTAGTTTGTTTTGTTAAGTATTATGTAGTTTAAAGTATGTTTTAGTTTGTTTATTTTGTAGGTATGCAAATTGGAACTTGATGATCAAGTTTGATTCAAGAGGGTACAATCATGAGTTTGATTCTCAAATCCCTTCTTCTTTAACATTTCATGCTAATGAGAATGTTTAATATGAATATTATGTGCTATATGAGGTGTTTTAGAAGTTGGAAGTGAAAGAAGTTACTATTCATGATTGAGAAACATTTTGAGCAAAAAGGTCATTTGGTGATTTATAGAGATTATATGTTGTTTGGCCTTGTTTTTATGCTTAATATGCTCAAAGAAAGATGTGTGCATTATTGGTTTGGAATGTGCATTCAAATTTTGCAAATTATGCAACTTTAGAAATCATGCTCAATTTATGTTGGATGTTGTGATTTTGATGCAAGATTTGATAAATTTGTGTTTGCACATGTGTATTTTCATGATTCAAACTTGATCCTAGAGTTAAAGAGTTCAAAAACATGTTAAATTTAAAGTTAAAAGTGCTACAAAAAAAAAAAAAAGAAATAACCAATGGAACAGTAACACAAACAAAAGCAGTTCACTGCCTGTTGCAGGATAAGATCCGTTGCTGAGATACGCGGATGTCATCCGCGTATCGCATTGGCGTATCAACTTCTGGGAGGTCTGTGTGATCCGCTACATAGAGATCTGCAGACAGGCTTAGTGAACCACGGGTACACACTCGCGATCACTATAAAAAAAATGGTTTTTCAAGTTCTTTTTCATTGGTTTTCAATTATTTCAGTTGCAACATGTGTTTCATAGTTTGTAAACATGTTTTAAACAATCAAATTAACACTTTAATATGTTCTAATCTTGTATGTTCATAGTTTAAGTTTAACGTTGTAATTTTGAATACATGGCATGAAATGATTGATTTTTGGAATAAATCAACTTTGAACAAGTTTTTTTAATCTTTTACTTCATCAATACATCACACATTTGCTCATATTACTTGTTTTTCAAAAATTTCTACCCCATGGAGTTACATTGCACAAACTAAGTGTGGTGGAAATCACTAACTTTCAAATATGCTAAGTTTATGTGCTATATGCTATTGATTCATCATTTAACATAGCTTTTGAGTTAATTCTAAGCTTGAGACAAGGTCAACGAGCAAAGATTGGACAAAAGGAAGAAGTGATGAAGCATTGCAAAGAGGGACTTGTTAAAAGGCCAATGGACATCAAAGCACAATAACAATATTCTTTTTGGATCTTTAACCAATCATGGGGAGTATTGTTGTTCTATTTTTCATTCTTATCTTTTCTTTTACACATTGAGGACAATGTGACATTTTAAGTGTGGGGGAAGGTCTAAGATGATGTTTGGTTGGGATTTGGAGTAAATAGTGTCAAGATATTGTTTTGATAAAATATGGTCAAAATTTTTCCAAAATTGCCTCATTATCATGCTTTTATGCCATTAACTTGTTAAATTCCTTTACTTTTTGAAGTAATTTATGCAACTTGGTTTGAATGCATTTTACAAATATATGAAGAAATAGCCATTACGTGATTGAGAGTTTTGTTTTTAAGAAAATATATCTTGTAAAATGGTTATAATTATATCTTGATTTGACATGTTTGATTTAAATTTCTTTTCTTTACTTAATTTTATATTCTTAAGTGGTAGATATGGACAAAAAGTATACTCATTTGAATAAGGGACAATAATATTATGAAGTTCAATGATAATGTTTATTTATTTCTACTCCAATGATTCAAATTGCTTAGTAACCGAGAATCTTCATCACAAAATGTCGATTTTCGCAGTCAAAAGGCAATTGAATTAAGAGTATGCATAGCAAGTTTGATTGAAAGTGAATTGTTGAGTAATAAGGGGTCTTCATCACAAAATGTCGATCCTTTCATCAAAAGGCAATTTCACTTCTCAAACTAAGGCTAAATTGTGGTTAAATAATCAAAGTGTTGAGTAACCGGGGGTTCTCATCTAAAAATGTCAACCTTCGCGTCAAAAGACACTTACAAATTACAAAATGCAATATGTCCCTATTGTGTGTAAAATGAGTTGTATATGATTGTCCATATTGAATACTTAGGATGCAAAATTTTGTAAGGCATTGAAATTTTGTTGAACTAGTTTTAATCTTGGTATAATTACTTCCCTTTTACTTGATATGATTAGTACTAAAAAATATTACAAGGAATTGCATAATGCCTATTTACTTTATTTGTGGAATTGCATTCAACAATGAGGCATGTGTTATTTCAAGTCTTGAATCATGTTTCTAACCTCTTGATTTTCCAATTGCTTGAGGACAAGCAATGATTCAAGTGTGGGGGAGTTTGATAAGTAATAAATTTACCTATTTTAATATAGTATTTCATATATGATTTTATTATGTTTTTAGTATGTTTTTGATATTTTTACTATTAAAATGGCTCAATTTCATTATTTTCCATCAAATCCGAGTTTGCTCCAAAATTAGGATTTTTAGTCTGGAAATTAGGATTTTGAGGCAAAATTATTATTTCGAGCAATTTAATGCCCATGTTTATTTATTTTTTAGGGAAATGATTGCTAAATACATTTTGGATCAGTTGGAGCACAAGGACTATCAACATCAAAGTTTATTCAAGATGTACCATTTTATCACTTAAACTTGGCAATTTCCAGAACAATTTTGCTTCATCAAATTCCACCAATCAAGCTATAGTTCAAGCAGTGGAAAAAGGTCTCAAGGGCATGGAAGGAATAATCAAATTTTGAAAAGGGCAAAATGGTAAAAGAGAGTGATCCGCAGGTTGCCACCTGCGGATCCCACTCACGGATTGTCACTAACTTATAGATTTTGGCTCTCTTCAACTTGCAACTTGTTCACACTACTTTTGTAGATAAATCCAACGTTCAGCTGCATTCTCTTTGCCCTAGAAGATAACACAAAACTCAAGGAAGACTTTTGAGGCCAAAAAAATCAAATTTCATCATTATGTCTCCAACTTGGACAAGGACTTGAGTTAGGGTTTATTCTATAAATACATGCCTTTGTAGTTCATAGAAGATATGCTTGGTTTGTAGCTTAGTAATAGCTTGAAACTATAGCTTGGTAGGAGGAGCACTCCTTGTAAATACTTAGAGTAGATTTTCTTTCTTAGTTTTGTAGTAGGCAAAGTCATATTCTTGTAACAAGACTTTGGAGGAACTACTTTGTATTCAACATGTTTGATGAAATGCAAGGACAAGTTTTGGAGCCAAGTTCATCCATCAAATGAGCAACTCTAACCTTATTCCTTTTAGTTTCATTCATGCATGCTTGTTTACTTTCATTTATGTGCTTAAGTATTATCTTAATCATGTTGAACTAAGTTGATTCTACTAGGTTTAGGATGAAGCTCTAATATGATTTGAATTGGTTTATGGCCTATTTATTCTTGTTTATTCATTTACTTGGTCTTTAACACTTGTTGTTGATTAGCTACCAACTTCAAGTCATCTAGTTGTTATTTGACAAAGAGATTTGCACTTAACAATGGAAAGAGTAAATGAAACTTATGTTGAATTTCACGAGAGTAGTGATTCACATAGGTGGATTAAGGATTAAAGCCACAATTCATGAGTTTAATGAACTAATGCATGCTAGACTTTACCACGAGAGTAGGAAAGCTCATGTATTGGTAGTCTTCTATTCGTAGAGAGATCTAGTGTGGAGTATAATTGGAATTGAATCCTAAACATGAATAAAATCATTAAGGTCATAAGCTAAACATTCATATTTAGTGGATTCTTAAGCCTAGTCAACTTGGCTTAACTAGTTTCTTCATAGTGTGTCTATTAGAATTTGATTTTCCTACCATTTTACTACTCCAAAGTTCGATTGTCTAGATAATAAAGCAAGTTAGTAGCTTTGGTAGTTGCTAGTTCACGTTTCCTCGTGGGATTGAACCTAATACTCTTCACAACTACAATTGATCCGTGCACTTACAGAACGAGTATTAGGTTATAAATTTTATTACTTGTTTGTGTGAATTGTGCCTTATTTTGATAATAACCTAAACCCACAATCAGTATACTTTGTTTTAGTATCTTTTTTTGTGCCTATCCATCTGAAGTTAACTCAGATTTAATGTCATTTTGGGCTTGCTATATTATATCCTATATATGATGATGCCAATATCATGAAGAGACTAGAAAGGCCACTAGCCACTGCCCGCAAACCTGTCTCATCAACTCACATTTAGAAGCAACTCAATTACGATCTCCATTGTCCCCCTCCTAGATATCTACCACACCATCATTCCATAGATGTTGTCAGTTTTTTAATTTCAACTGTAACTTATTGTCATCTAGTTGATTATTTTATTTTTTTCTCCTCGATTGAATATCATTAGATAACCATTTTACTAAAGTCATGCATGTCATACTATGACAACTTGTTCTAGATTTCAAGAAGAAAATCAAATTCAATTTAGTAACAAAAACAACTTTAAGATGAACAATCTATAGTTCTAAACTTATATTCACACAGAGTTTCAGTCCTAGGCACTTGAAGAGAGCGAGTAAACTAGTCAAAGTTGAATTAACAATAATTTGAATGAAAAACATAGAAAATTGCTCGTTGTGGTCATCTTTCAATGTCATGAGTGTAAGTCACGGATAAATACATACTCAGTTTAGTTATATCTATAAAATTTAACATACAATTAATCTCAAGACTAAGAGCCAACCTTAGTCGTTGGAAATGCTACTCACCAACAATGGCATGAAGTTCAGGTGAAACACCACAACACTTGTTTAAGCCCCCTAATCCATCTCTTCTCTTGTTACCAGCTAGACTACTGCCCCAAAAAAAAAATAGAAAAGACTCCATCAAGAACTATCTAAACCAAGATATCCTGTCGTTCAGATAAAATAAAATTCATCCAACTCTTATCGATTCGTGTAATAATAACACTATCATTTGCCCATACAAAAAAAAAGTTGTAGCATTATATATGACTTGAAGCACAAACCATGGCCAGCAATAAGCTTTAATAAAAATCAAATGCTACAAAGAAAATTTATAAGCATCACAAGATATTGCGTTTCAATGTGTTACATAAATTAGACTTTTAATTTTAAGACAAAAGCTATTGGAAATGAAGGATACTAACCTAGCTAGAAATTTGATACTCCTTCCCAATCTAGTTAATCATATTGAAAAAGTTAGTTAATACAATTTAAATATCTAATAAACAACAAAGGGTTTTGCTAATAAGACATGAATTAAACTACACAATAAGATTAACAAAAACAAATCCTTGCTTGTGTCACCAATGTGGCTACCTGTCTGATCATACTATTAAAGAAAGAAAGAGAAAAGAAACTCCTATTGTTGTAGTGCTACTGGCAGTAGTCCCCCTAACAAAGAACTAGTACAATTTAGATACTATCACTCAATCAATTTCCATTTCTTTTTTGTTTATATTGCATGGAAAGGGATTTCATTGCATCAGAATATGATCTAGACAGTGTTTTAATCCGAAAGCTAAATTTGGTTGTGGCCATGTAGCCTTTTAAGGGTACATAACTAATGAATATGGCATTTGCTCACATGGTAGCTAAAAATAGAACATTTAGCTATCCCAAGCATACAAAAGCAATGCAAAACTGAGATTTTATAATCTTTTTGTTCAACTAATGAAACCATAGAAAATTTATTTGATCAATAATTATATTTGAACTAACTCCAAAAAGGACATTAACAGAAGTCTATTGTTGCACACCTTGCTATAACAGAAGTCTATTGTTGCACACCCTACTACAATCATTTTTCAATTCATAAAAGATATCTTTCAATCAAGTTTGGGACACACCATTTATCACCTGATGATAAAACAAATATAACTAAGAAATAATTCAAATATCGGGTATGAAAGGAGACCAAAACCAACCAGACCCACAAACCTAAAGCTGAAGTAATTGTTCATTATAACATGGCTAATTTGAGGTTCACTCTTTCTATGAAAGATCAAATGCAAAAGTCTTCTTCTTGCTAAATCTAATGCACTGTCTTCACTAAATCAAGTCGATTTAGAACCCCTTCAACCACTTAATACTTTGTTTCTCTTAATAGATTCTATAACCATTTCCAACAAGTTTAGGTCCCACCATCTTATCACTTGCATTTGGAAAATCATACTAGCTAAGTATACTAGTGTAATACCAAATAATTGGGTATGAATGTGACTGAACCTAAATTTGAGGACCTGAAGTTGAATAACTGAGAGGCCTCTACCTATTGATGAGGGAAGAATATAAGTAGAATTAAATAGTACTAGTACCTTAATATAATGAACAAAAAAATAGAATTAAAAATGAAGAGATAATAATGAGAGAAATTGCACGAGGTGAAGCAGAAGAAAGGGAACTAGGGATTTTTTTGGTCTTTGGGAAGGGAAGGGGATGAGGGAATTAGATTTTGGCAAAAGTTTGGGAGGAGGGAATTAGGTTTTGGTGAAAATTTGAACAAAATAGAACATTTGGTTTTGACCATGCACAATTGTTTAAGCCATCGGCTTTGAGAGTTATTATTAGGTGAATTAAACTAGAGGAGCTTACTATATATGGAGATTTCTAAATGACTTTGTTTCTGTTGTCTGCTTGACAGAATGGGAAGTGAACCAATTGAAGCTACGCAAACATTAAAATATGGAAGAATTGAATTTATTTGTTTTGCTGAAAGAAAAATGCAAAAAAGATCTGGATTGTTTATGTCCCTCTAGGGAAGCAATCATTTATTGCTGCTGTCATCTCCCCCACGGGAGGATAATATAAGACAAATCTAATGAGTCATCTGCTCAGGCACTCCTCTGTTGTTTACTTTTGTAGCAACTCTTGTTAAACCATAAAGGTATGATGGCAAGCATATTTGCTATGAATTGAAACTACAATTTGACTGCCAATAAGCAAGCTATGAGATCACTTGCACCATAGAGAGGGACTGAAGCTATACTGGCATGAGGCCCTCCTAGTGAAACAAAGCTCTTGACCTATTATGCCAATCAAAAAATGAAAGCTTTTAGAAACTTAATTAGTTCATGAAAACACAATATACAAATATAAAAAGTGTAGTAGTATATAAAAACAACATGTAGCATAAACATAGTAGCAATGAATCGCTAAATTAATTTCCACAAAATAAAGCACATAGCACCTGATATGAGAATTTTCATGCCTTTTACAAATGCAAGAATAGTTATGAAGCAGTGTCTAACACATATTGACTTAATGGTTTAGATTTGCTAATCTTAAAATATGAATAATGACTCTGTGAATCAAAATAAAATCAATGAAAAGTGGAAGATTGGGTGATATTAGCACAAAAGACTGATAGCGCTCAAAATTTTGAACAATGTGTATTGATGAAACTATTGATAGTTAAGTTGATCTTGAAAAATTTTGTTCATTTGTATCAGCAAGCCTAAGTCCAACTTGTCAACGGCTGTAGTACAATCCAAAGACTAAGTGTAGCAAAAGCACTTGAAAAAAGTAGCAACCTAACAAGCTGCATTTCACGTAGTAGGTTAGTAACTAGAGTCGAGACTACCAAATGAGAAAGAAACTTTGATCCTAAATGACATAAGCTTTATAATATCACTATGTATGTATATTGTATAGGTTAGTAACCTAGGTTGAGATGCCAAATGAGAAAGAAAACTAGATACTAGATGACTTGAACTTCCATAAGATCATTGTGTCTATAGACTGTAGTTATATCAAAATACAAATGTATTATACGGCCATGCATAATTTAAATTAATTTCACAAATCACAAAATTGACCATTTATAGAACAAGTAGCTTAACAATATCTAAGTCAAAATAGTAACCAAGAAATTTTGTTAATGCAATATGTTAAGGAATCTATGCCACCACAATGTTTCTTTTAACACAATAAGAAAGGTGAGACTACAAGTGAGATTTTCAGGAAGACACATGAAAATCTTCCTGAAAAACCCCAATCAATTTTTTTTTTCTAGTTATCTTACCTTGAATCCTCCAATTTCCCCAACAATTCCCGATTCTACAAAATCCTAATCCACCGCCATAAACACCACCGCACACCTCCACTTTCCCCTACCAATCCCAATAAAAATCATAAATAAAGAAAAAAGAAAAATAGAATTTGTTTTACCAGAAAACAAAATAAGAAAAAGGAGAACATAAAGGATTTGAGGCAACTAATAGTGTTCAAAGAACTAGAAAAGATTTTCCTTGAGTAAATATGAGATTTGAGTTTAAATAGGGCACACAAATTATTAACTCTAATCGAAAGATAGAAAGCGTAAAAGAACAAAAAAAGTAGATAAAGTAAATTTGTAACTAATAAAATTTAGCAGCAAGAGCATCAATCAAGTTATAACTCCCCTATATTACATTGATTAACCAAACAATAAATTGTAACTAACAAAGTTTTTAGAACTACAACGTCACCTATTTTGGACCAAAGAATTAACGGTGCAAAAGAAAAGTCACAAATGCATCAACATGTGTCATTGTTAAAGAGCATATATAAAAGTCAAACCCATGAATGTTTGAAGCTTAAAACATATAACAATACCTAATGCCAACAATATCTCGGAATCTATACGCTCTTATACCATACAAATCATATGTTTATTCATCATGTAGCATGACATAACTCCAGTAAACAACTAACTAATTATGGAATACAACTTTAGAATCAAATTGTTTTATTTAAACAAAGCATTTATTCTTTTTAATACAAAATACAAGAAAAATAAGGAACATGATAAAATTAGGTAGATTCGAAGCTTAATTAGTAATTACTTCCTTAACAACTTTAAAAGAGTAATTTGTAAACAAGTTACCATTCACCAAATTTGCTTTTATACTGCCACTTTCTATTGACTAACTTTAAATTTATACGGACATAAATATAATTTATATCCCCAAATTTTAAGCTCCAATTTGCACTTGTATCAATTTTAAAATGAATCTGAAAATTTTTTTCACCACTCCAACCAGTTCACAAATAATTAGTTTTATACACTTTCCAACATAGATTTGTTTTCTTGATTTTCATGAATCAAGATAGAAGTGAATAGGCAGTAGAGTCACTTCATTCACCAGAATCAAGAATTTCAAATGCAATAAATAAATGCTAATCTTATCGCCAGTAGAACTATCCTAATATTCTATTTCCATAATATTAACAAAACTGATATCATCCATTGGACATCTGAAAAGTTAAATTTCCTCTCAACCGAAAAAAAAAACTTGCTGCCAACAATAATAATAAAACTAACCCATATACCATATATTAAAAATAACAAAACTAACCCATCACAGGTGCAACTACAGGGGCAGAGGAGGTGACATTGACGACCTTTGTTGCCACCGTGGAAGGTGGGGAAGCCGCATGTTGGTTTTTTGACCACATGGCCATGACTCTAACAAACCGCAGGTTATACTAAATTTGACTTGTCGGAGAACTGAGTAGCACCAGAAATGGGGTCTCCGAATAAGGAACACTGTTAGAGAAATCAGGAACAAAATGGCATTTGATTGGCCAGCAAACCCTAGCACAACTGCAGACAGCCGTAAGGGTCTAGTTATTGGGAAATTGGAAACTTATGCCTGGAGAGAATAACATTGAACCCTAGTTATAAACATCATCGACCAAAAGACTATAGTGATGAATGAAAAAAATGAAGACTTAGAAAGGAAAGACAAATAGTGAAGAAGAGAAAAAGAGAGAAAGAGGAACGAGTGACTAAGGAAGAAAACAAACTGGTGGAATTGTCCCCAGTTGCCGGTGAAGCTGTGGTGGTTGGCAGTGGAAGGAACCAAGGTTGGAGATTGTCGATTGATTTTGAAGAGAGAATGAAGATAGAGGAAAAGAAAGACTTCGATCATTGATTTTGACTTGCAAAGGGGAATAGACCGAAGAGGGAATTTGGGTGAGCAGGAGAGAATTTTGATTTTTGGTGAAAAAATGATAGGTAGGGAAAATTTTGGTGAAAACTTTTTTCAAGAATCCTGTTTATGTTAAGGTGAAAAATTATTTCAAGGATGGCTTTTAATGAGTTTATGTGGGTGATATCATAAAGCACCAAAATAATTTTTTTTAGTCAAATATTTAAGCAGTAACAACTATTTTTTTTAACCAAAACATTTAAGTAATATATTAAATAAATCACACACATTTAGAGTTTGCAGCTATTTCAGAAATAGTCCTTTTTATGTTTGACACTCCCCTTACAAATTGCTTTTAACGTGTAAAACTTACTTTACTATTTTTTGATTAATGCAATAATTTGTATTTATGGAGCTAAAAAAAATTATAACACAGTCATAGACTTTTTTTTTGGGAGATCAGTATTTTGTCATGCGATATGAGTTTCAACTTGTTGTACATCATTTTTTAGTTTTAATTAACATCGATATATATTTTATGTGAGAATTTAGTGTCACATTTGTGAGCGTATTTTTGCAATTGTAAGACAAGAGTCGAATTTCATTTGTTTGCTAAATTTACAATTACTAGTGAGAGGCATTTGATTACTACAATGAGAATTAACTAAAATATATTACAGAATTAAAGTAAAGATTAAAATGAATAAAAAGTCAACCATAAACTAAAAATGAATAAATAAATTTTAATAAATAACAAACAAATCCGATGAGCTATCTGATGCACGGGTACAACAAGGTCGACCAACAGACTATCTTACAAATATATATGGAAAACACAGTTATTAGCACATTTGGGTTAGAGTAAATTTCTATTTCATAACTAAACTTCTATTTCATAACTCTAAAATTTTTAGAATGAGAGTTAAAAGTCTGTGAATATTTATCTGTGTGGATAAAAATTACTTTTACTTTTAATTAACAACCATTTGAAGTTGGAAGTCAAGTTATTTTATATAATATAAGAAAATTAAAAATTTCATTAATCCTTAATATTTCTTGAAATTATTGGTAAGGAAAAGTTTCGTAAAATCTAAATTCACTTGGTACTTATAAAATTCCACCAAAAATAAAAAAATAAAAGCCTATACTACCAAATAAGATATATAATTAACCACCCATTTTTTTGCCCATTTTCGGTCATAAATTTATTTTTAAGGTTTTTAGGCATGTTCTAATTTTTTTTTTAATTTTTTGGAGACAATAGCTATTTTTTTGTAAATATTGCATTCAGGGGCAAAATAGTCATTTTACACCCAGGATCCATTTTTTACCAATTTTTAGTGTTAAATTCATTTTCTAGGGTTTTAAGCCCATTTTTTATTTTTGGTGATTTTTTGAGGCTAACTGATATTTTCCGTATATTTTGACAATTAGGGGCAAAATAGTCATTTCGCCTTCTGAACATTTTTTGCCATTTTTGGTTCCCAAATTCATTTTTAGATCTTTTAAATATATTTTAAGTTTTTCTAACTTTTTTTTAGAGTAAATTGATATTAATAAATTTATTATTTACATCTTTTTAAATTTTTCTATTTTTGTGTTTTTGGGAGAGAACATAGATTTTAATTTTTTTTGTAGGGATAAAGTTATAATTTTGGTCGTCAGGGGCGTTTTGGTCTTTTATTCATTTCTTGGAAGATAAGTTTGTTGTACACTATAAATAGCCAGTTTTGGGAAGAGAAAAAAAATGCTTAAATAGAGTTTTTAGTTTTTAGTTTTTAGTTTTTAGTTTTATCTATTACACTAAGGGTACGTTTGGTTCATGGGATGATATGGGATAGGATAACTAATCCCACATCATCACATGTTTGGTTGGGTTTTTTAGGTAGTACTAATAATCCTACTTAACTAACATAATCCCTCATTCATGGGATAAAATAATCCCATAGGGGGGTTGGTATTACTTATCCAGGGATTAAACGTACGTGGAATAAAAAATATTAAGACAAATTTAACCCTAACCCAACCAAAATCAATCCGCCATCTTCTAAAATTGCTTCTTGAACTCTCCTTCAGCTAAATTATATTTTGACGTCTTCTCAAATATTTTTCTCTAGGACTCCCCTCCGGTAAAAGTACGATTTCAACAGTTTTCTAACTAATTTTGTTGTAGTCAAATTGATTTTTTTTTCTAGTTCATATTATTATTAGTTTATATGTTTCCAATGGTTCTTTTATTTTTGGCTTTTTTTTTTGTGGATTCTTATTAGGGTTGTAAATTGGTCTATATACTATTGCAACTTTCTTGATAGTTTGCGTATTATTGATTGAAGTTTTTTTTTGACATATTTTTTTATGTGGTTGTCTTTGCGTGTATGGGTTTTTAGACTTTGTGCAAGATGTGTTTATTCATTTTGTTTTTATTTCTTCTTGAGGGTTTGTGTTTTATTGATTGAATATTTGTTTTCATATTTTTTTTATGTGGTTGTTTTTGTGTGTATGGGTTTTGAAATTTTGTGCGAGAAGTGTTTATTGGTTTTGTTTTCCTTTCTTTTTGTTCAAAGTTTGATTTCCTATTCATTTTTTTGTTTGTTTTAGATTATGACATTCAATTGTTTGCCCAATTTGCAGTTGAAGAAATACAATCAACCTAGAAAGAGTTGCGTACAGTGTTGGCACACATTGACGGGACTACAGTTCCCTTATATTGAGCTGGATCAAGTTTAATAGAGTCCACAAATTGGTGTTCAAGTTGCACTGGCATTAGTTTTTTGGCTTCGTTCACAGGGAGATGTTGTGGGTAAATCGGTGAGGATTAAACACCGATGGCATATTTCCTGCTCCTTGCTCATTGACTCCACAATCTCCAAACCAATCAAGTTTCTCAAGGATTCATGCACTTGCAGCTGATGGGTTTATGAATGCTATCGGTCTTTAGTCCTCATGTATGGTCTTAAATAATTTAATTATTTTTTTTACTTATGAATGTTGAGCTTCTAGATTAATTGGATCTTAAAGCTTCTAAATTAATTTTTTTTGAATTTGTTTAATTCATCAAACTAGAAATTAATATTGATGGTGTTATTTGCAAATGGAAAAAATTAATTTGAAGTTGTTATTTGCAAATGGGTTTATTTTTTCTATGTCTTAATATTTTTTCAATATGATTCCCATAGTTGTATGTTAGCATATTATTATTCTTAAAATATTATTTAAATAGATGTTAAATTACCAAGTAAAAATAATTACACAAATGTATGGTTACTTTAGTCAATAAAATGATAATCCAGTATTCAATCAAACACTGGATGACTTATCCCAGGATTTAATCTGTCAAATCTATTGCCAACCAAACATGAGACAGGTGGGATTGTGAATCTTGGAATGACTCATCCTAGGATTTATAATCCGAGAATGAGTCATCCCATCTTATCTTGTCCGTGAACCAAACAAACCCTAAGAACACTAAAAAACACACACTTTTTCTCACATTCATATTCAACTTTTCACCAAGAACATCAAGAACACCTAGTAAGTTTCTTGTACATCTTCAAGCCTACACCTAGAATACCTAGAACACACACTAGTACATTTTCAAGCCTACACTTAGAACACTTAGAACACACACTAGTACATCTTTAAGCCTATACCTAGAACACCAAGAGCACACACTAAATCTCAAGACCATCTCACACACTTCTCACATTTCTCTCTCACACACTTCTCATATAAATTCACTTTCTCTCACACACTACACACACTGCTCACAAAACAGATTCACTCACATTCCCATTACCACACACACAAACATACATTCTCACGCACTAAACCACACACAGTCATTCACGATCCCTTGCACATACATAACATACACTATACATAATTTTACATATAGTAACACATACACTCCCACACACATTTCACACACAACACACGATCCCAAACACATATTTACACTCACAAATTCACACACAAGTCACAAACGCTCAGCCACATTCACACACTATTTCGCACACTCCCACACACACACCAACGCACAAACTCACACACACATCTCATGCAGATTTACATACCAACCACAAATGTTCACACAATGTCAACACAAACACACACAACTTGTCACCTGCATACACACAGTAAGCACGCACCAGTCACAAACACTCACATACACTCTCTCTCATACATAATACACACTCACACCGTTTCCCTCAACCTAGTACCACAATCAGAGACTCAAGAATCATTTCTAGCAACCAATTCCAAAACAACCACCATCCTACTACCATCAGCAATTCAAAGCCATAGAAATCCCCCAGTCAATGGTACCACCAGATTTCCAAACCAACAAATAGCCATGAATGCTAACCCCTGCCATACCTCATCAACCATAGAATCAACTGTCCAACACCAATACCCTCAACTACACTCATCTTTCCATCTCTTATTGCCTCCACCCACGACCTGCAGAAAATGGCCATATACCAGTCCTAGCAAAACCCCAAAACACTACCAATCCACCACTCAAATCACCACCATTTCCAACCCAAAATCAGTCAAAATCAGCCTCTCCCAAACCACCGTTAAGAACCAGCAGCAACCAAATCATTAAATTCACTAGACATTCCACCACTACCATCATCTTGGATACACTACCACCTAAAAACCCATCAGCTCCACTCAATCACCAATTAACAAAATTACTGTCTCAATTTCTGCTACCACCAACAACCACAAATTGATAACTGTTGGCAATCATTCCTTGCCCAATCAATTGAAACAATCAGCCAACGCCACCAGCCCCCATGATCAACAACTGGAATCGGCCCCATTCTCCAGCCAAGTCATGAAACACAATCACAATTAGAAACAAAGTCATCAATCTCACGCCATCACTAGACAACCACTAGCTCCAGAATTGCAATTCCATCACCAACAAATGTTATCAGCAAATTTCCATTTTCACCAGTCACTGTTATAGCCAACTTCTTTGTCGCTTCCTAGTTGCTCCATCACCTGCAAAGAAAAGAAACAACAACAGCACAACAAAATCACCCCCAACTCCTTCCCCTTTCATGTCACAGTAGCAGCAAACAATCACTCCTCATCGGTGCCACCACCTCGCTGCTCCACCAGATAAGCTCTTGGCTTCCTCCAATTGTTTACAAATGGCTTCTAATCAACTAAATATATGCACTGAATTTAAATATCTCCTCTCATAAATATAATTATTTTATACAATAATTTATTAATAATGTATATGAGAAAGAAAGATATTGTTCATTTGTGAGAGATAGAGAATAAGTGTATTTATGTATGAGAAAGTGTGTGAGAGAGAAAGTGTGTGTATATATGGAAAAACATAGGTATGTAAGAGGAAAAAAATTAAAATATGTGTGCGTGAATATGAGAGATAGAAAATGTATATGTGAAAGTATGTGTATGTGTGTTTAAAAGTATACGTGCAAGAAAGTATGTAAGTAACTGTGTGTGGGAGGAAGGAGAGAGAGAGAGAGAGAGAGAGAGAGAGAGAGAGAGAGAGAGAGTGAGAGTGTACGTTTGTGTGACAGAGAGGGGGAGAGAGAATATGTGTATTTGTGTGAAAGTAGGTGTGTGAGAGAGAGAGAGTGTGTGTGTGTGTGAGAGAGAGAGAGAGAGAGATTGTGCACCAATGTGAGAAAGAGTATGCATATGTGTGTGCACGGGTGAGTGTGTGTATGTGTGTGTGCAATAAGGGGAGGGGAAGAGTATCAAAATTCAGCAAATTAAGTGTAAAATTTTTACTTAAAATTCTGTGTACAAATTAAATAAGTGGTTAATGTGTTAAGTGGTAAATGGATTTTATTATCCAACACACTAAATTCAAAATGCACTTAATCTATTAATTTTCAGCATTAAGGCATGTTATCAAACACTCCCTAAGTGTTAATTTGATTAATTAATCTATTCAAGTTAATTCATTTCGGTGAAATGATTCAACTTTAATTTACTTTGGCATTCCTTGTTTTCTAGTTATTTTATTTGCATCTCAATCCTTAGAATTTCTAATTAGTTTTAAAATGCTCATTAATATTTTCGTATTATTGCATTTAAGTCCCTTACAATTGCATGTTGACCCCCTAGATTTTATATTCTTTCAATTAAGTCCCATAATTTACAATTTCTCCCATATTTGCTGGATGTTACTGTTTGTCCCCCAATTTGCTTCAATTTCCAATTTTGGCCCTCAAGTAGTTAGAATTTTCAATTTTATTCCTTGGCCCCTAGGTTTGTTTGAATTTTTTTTAAGCCTTAGTTTAATAGAATTTGCATTTTATTCCAATTTGTTGAAATTCACTTTGCCATATTTCATATTTTTTATTTTATTGCTTTAAATAGTGGTACTTTAATTTGTTTGTTCATTTTGATAGTATGTAGTACCAGATCTTCTAGAAGAGGTATTTTCGTTACTTTAATTGCTCTTTATGTGCTTCTCGGTGCTTTCGTATGTTTTATGTGATGTTTTTAATTTATTTACGTTCCTTTTGAGTATTTGTGATTTTATTGATTTGATTTACTTTTAATTTTTAAATTATTCTAGAAGTGTAATAGATAGGCATTTTTACTATTTTTGCAAGATTTTGTATTTAGATAGCCAATATAATAGTTGGATTACTTTTCTTTCCTATTTTTTCACAAATAGTGGTGTATTTAGATAGCAAGTGTAATAGATAGGTCATTTCCCCCCCACCCTAAAAATTGTAGCTAATTCCCTGGTATAATATTTAGAGCTTTTATGATTTTGTGTGGTTGTGTGCTTTATATGTTTTACCGCTTTCTTTAGGATTTTGCATCTAGATATCATACTTACATGTTATGTGCTCCTACGTGCTCTTATATATGTTTATATGCTAATTTGCTTTTGATTCATGTTTTACTATTCAAAATCATGTTTTATGCTATTCCATCACCGTACTAGTCCAACGCTAGTTGTGATGTCCTCGCATCTCCACTAGTCCAATTCTAGTCCCTTAGGTCATTTTAGTAATAGTACACTCCCCGTGTGCATTTCATATCATTTATATACACCACTTCTCATTTTTAAGCTTTTTTCATTTATGCATGATTTTTTGTATATATTTTATTATTATTATTTTCTATTTTTAACATTTGACTGTGCATGACATCTAGTTTGCACTTCACTTAGAAATTAGGTCATTTGTGTGATTCAGTTATAAATAGTCGTCTACTTACGTGAAAAACGGTGGATTAGTAGGCTGTTTCCCCCTTCGTGAGTAGAAAAATATTAGTCTCAAGTTATTAGTCTCCTGTATCCATTATATTGCATCCCCACTTTTTGGTACACTTACTATCTATACTATTTTCTTTTTCTTTTTGCATTAGATTTTGTATCTACACTCATGACTCCCTCGAGGTCTCGACTCGGGTTTTGCAATTAATGCGATAATTCTGACCAAGCCTCGACAGAACATTTCGACCCTCCCGATACTCACATTTAGACTTAGCTTTTGCATTCATATAGACACATCCTAACGTGATAGAATTTAGGTTAACTTAGAAAATTTTGATTAAACCTCGCAACTAGCCTTGGTTAAGTGGAAACGGTGCCTTAGCGTGAGCCTTTGCCTTTCCTTTTTTTCTCGTTTTTTTTCGTAGACCAGAAGGGTTTTTAAATATGTTTTCTAAAAAATTTTATTTTTTTGTTTTGTTAAATGATTTTTCAGGTGATTTGATACACCTTAACTCAATACCAAGTAATGACTCTATTTTCAAAATAAAACCCTTTTTCAAAATTAGTTGGCCAAAACTGTTGCACTTTTAGTCCCAGCCTTATTTTATTTTATAGTACCACGTTTTCCTAAATAACACTTGTTCACTAAAACTCGATTTTTTCTCACACGCACAGTTTTTTCAAAAAACTTTCTTTTCGAAAAGGGTCACCGAATCAGACCGCCTTTCGGGGCGCGACAGTCACGACCCCACTGTGGTTTATCGACTTTGGACGCAACAGATTTTGGCGACTCTATTGAAAAATCATTAGTGAGTCCGAGCACTAGGCTTAATCACTTTTTCCTGCATTAGCCCTTATATTCCATCGCGTTTGGATGTTAGGATTGCATTTTTGTTTTTTGAGGTTTTTAGGTTTTGTTTTTGCATTTCACACACCTTGTCTCTCATCTATCTGTTGTATGTTTTAATTATCTTTATTTTTAATCATATTGTGCTTGCATTCGGGGAATGGGTCAATTACTCTTAGAGCCCATGCGTATTAGTATTATATTCCCTCCTCTCATAAAGGGCACTCCATACGTGCATTTGATACTTTTTACCCTTTTTTTCTAATTTTTGGTGGTTGTCACCCACCCATCCCTCTAGGACTAGGATCGATTTGCCTAGACATGCGGCTATCGCATTTGTGCATGTAGCGATGTCTAGGGAATCACTCGAACTGCCTACCTGGGACCCTTGGAATTGATGGACTTGTTACTTTTGGGTCCCTAAGTCTAAAGATTTAGGAGCCTTAAGCCATATCGCAGGCTTGATCCACTTGGACATGTGATCGTGGCACGACGTGCGCGTAACATTGTCTAGGAGATTACCCAAACTCTCGACTTGAATCCACAAGTCTAGAGATTTGGGCTTTTAAAAATCAATTTGCTTGGACACGTGGCCGTGGCCCGACGTGCACGTAGCAGTGTATAAGGGATCACTCAAACCACCGACCTGGGATCTTTGGAATTGACAGATTTGTTACTTTTTTTATCCCTCAATTTGAAGGTTCGGGAATCAAAGCTTTGTCGAGTCTAGATACATTATTAAGCCCAACCTCATGCATCCATGTAAAATAAGCCTAGGGTAGAGTTAGCTTCACCTTATCAGGTACACCCGGCACGAGAGGAGGGAATCCACCCCCTTTATTATTTCTGTCGTACTTTATATTGCTATTTGCTTTATCAATGTGTTATGTGATATTTGCTGAATAAGCTAATGCACTCTCTCTTAATCTTTGATTGCATTCACAACCATAGAATAAAGAGCCCTGGCATGGTGCTCTCGTACGAAGCTAACCCTCTTTCGACACGTTTAAATTTCGTTTTCATAATTAATTTCTTCGAGAAAGATGAAAATGAGATTTTCATAAAATTTTAGAAAAGTGCAAGGTTCAATCATTGTAGGGTTTTAAAAATGTGCTCAAAAATCTGATTTTTGGCTTGTATATTCTTAAATAAGAGTTGTAATTTCAGATCTTTTTCAAAGTTTACTCATCCTTGTTGTACTTGTCAGTTTTATCCTAACCAAATTTTTTTAGAGCCAATAAATGTACCTAAGTGGTCAAACTTTTGCACAGTTCACATTTATGCTTTTTTTTCAAAGAAATTAGTGCGTCATTCTTGCCGTATCCCCCATCCTCCCATCCCACATTACACAAAAAGTGATTTTAAAACATATTTCATCATACTTTAATAAACTGACATTTTTGACTTGTAGGTTCTTAGATAAAGTCATGATTTTCTTCTTTTTCTTTTAATGTTGTGTCCTATAACCTCACAGAGGATCGATTTTTCAATCAAATACATTTGAAGTCAATAATTCCTTTTGTACAGTTCATGGTCCATTTTTCTTAAAGAAATTTTGCATTATTTCTCAAATTTTGCATTTTTCGCATATTTTATCCTACTTTAATAAATTGCATCATGCACAAACCTTATAGGGAATACCATTTCTGGAATCACATTATAGGAAAACCATCCCTTTGTCTTGGGTACGTTACCCTAAAGGGCATGCACATTTATATTTTCGGTAAATCCCAGCGGGTGAGACCCTAGGTAAGGCAATATGAGCAGAATGGAGGCATTTCTTCCTAACAGATTTGGTGCATCTTCATTTAAAAGGAGAGTCTCACCCTAAAGGATTGCATTTCATGCTAGGCCTACCCTTGGCACAATAAGGTCTCCCCCTAGGACATTCATTCGGTTTCGTTTTCACTTATACTAACTTTGATTTTTTAATTTTATAGGTCCTTCACGGGAGGCAGCAAATTAGGAAAGACATCGGATATATATTTGGTTCAAGCATTTTAAATCATAGTTTTACTCTAGCAAAGCATCACATACTTGATATTTACAATGCCATAAAGACACAATTGCTTTTTTTCGAATTATCCAAAGGATTGGGGGAAAACCAATTTTTAAATTGATAGTGCCTAGGGTCTAGGTAGATAAGTTTGGCTAAGACAAGCAGTGTGATGGATGAAATTGTGTTTCCATAGCTAGAAAATGGTTCATTTTAGATGTAATAAGAACAAGGAATAATTTGGATGCTAATAGTGGTATGATTTTGTAAATTTAAGATTGCATTGTATTCAATATTCTTTCTCAGATGAAGCATTGAACAAGCTGCTTTCTCAAATTTGTTTTGTGACATTTGATTTTCCCTTCATGTTCTTGCATTTAGCTTTTGAAAAGGTTTTCTTCAAATCTTTTTGTTATATTGAGCAAATAATTATTTTCATGAGGCCTCGAAATAAATCACATATTTTCTTAAAACCTAGTGCTAGGTTCATGTAATTGTAAGGTTTTCTTTTTTTTTTTTTTTTTGATGAGTTAAGTCAAATTCAAAATTGAATGAAAAGAAAAACCATTTTCCCGTATATTTTGATGGTGAAAATAAATACCTATGGTCTTTGGATGTCACTTTGCTTGAAATTGATGATTGCCACTTCGATATCTCTCTAGATTCCGAAATAAAGCAAATCGTTAAGGAGAAATTAGAGTGATACCGAAAAAGAATATAAATTCCATGTTAATGATTTTGAACGATACAGAAGCTATCAACGCCTGCACTGAGGCAGAATGGCAAATCTATCACTTAGATTCTCACTTGTAGACATATTAAGAAAGAGGGTTGCAATGAATTGTCAAAGCAGGCTTGGATGTTTGTTTGGAAGATTCAAGTACAACAAAAGGAATAAACATGCAGAGGATACGACTTCAAGCATTTCACAAGGGCAATTATTGTTTCATAGCCACAATGTCTTATTTACCTTTGGAATGTGTTGTATAAGTTGTTGTAAGATTAAAATAAGGTGATGTCACATGCTTGTGAGTTATTGCTAGCAATTGTGATTTTTGTCTAACTTCCCTACTTGTTGAAATTACTTTATGTACTTGGACAAACGCTTCTTCAAGTACTAAGAAATGATTTTATGTGGCTTGGAGTTTTGTTCTGATAGAAAGTATGTCTTGTAAAGTGGTTAGAATTATATTTAAATTTTGCATATTTAATGAAAATTTCTCTTCTTTACTTAATTTCACATATTAAAGATTGATTATGATCAATTAGTGCAATCATGTAATCTATGATGTAAAAGTTATTATGGGGAATTTTATAAAAAAATGATGATGAATGAAAAAAAAAAGATGAAAAAGAAAAAGAAAAAAAGAAGAAAGAAAAAGGATAATGTAGCTTTTTTCTACTCCAATGGTTCTCGTGTTTAGTAACCGGGAGTCTTCATCCAAAAATGTCGACTTTCACGTCAAACGGTACTTGAATTATGAGTAATGCATTGCAAATTTGAGTCAGTAAATTGTTGAGTAACCAGGGATCTTTATTCAACCAACGTCGATTCTTGCGTAAAAAGGCAGTTTTACTTCTCGAATATAGTTTCTGCTATTTGCTTAAGATTGAGATGTTGAGTAACCGGGAACCTTCATAACCAATGTCGATTTTCATGTCAAAAGACACTCTCGTATTTTGAATGATTAGTTCACTAGAATAAAGTCCCCTCAAGTGAAAAATGAAATTGATCATAGACATGTGATGCACTTTGATTGATCATATGATTCATTTACTTGTGAAATTCGGTAAGGTGAAAAAATTAAGTTGAAATTGCTTAGTGCTGATATAATTTTTTCTTCTTTGTTGGATATAATGAGTATTAAAGGCAAGACAATAAATTAAATGATGCTGATTTACTTGATTTTGAGGAAATACATTTTAGAATGCACATGTGTGATTTTGATGCTTCGAATCATTATTTGATCTCGCATTTTTTCAAATGGTTGAGGACAAACGATGATTCAAGTGTGGGGGAATAGACAAGTGTTAAAATGATGCATTCTAGTACACTCGTTAATTCAAAATTTAGAAAATTTTGAAATAGGAATAATTTTGAGCAGATTGACACACAAGTTTTTGGATTTTTTGCAGGTTAATGACATTCAAACAGATTGGATTAATTGAAGCACGATTTCCGTCATCAAAAATGAAAAGAGGAAAAACATTACTCAAGGGAGACCCTGTTCTAGTAGACACAAAGGATCAGATATTTTTTCGGATCATTAATTTAGGCAAAAAGAGTTTTTTTTTTATTAAGTAAATCTTCTTTTTTAAAATTATTGCAAAAAAGGATGGACCAAAGACCGGCCTTCTTTCTTTTCCCTTAAACATTCATTCCCTAGTTTTCCTTTTGAGCCTTCAGGATCTTTGATTTTTCATTTCACAATCCCTTTGAAGGTTGCATCCCACACTGGGGCAATTTTATCATAATTTCATCCCACACTGGGGCAAATTTTATTTTGACTTGTGTTTCCAAAAAAAAAAAGAAGAAGAAGAAGAAAGAAAAGAAAAGAAAAAAGAAAAGAAAGGAAAAGGGAGAAAATTGAAAAAGAAAGCCTGAAGAAAGTAGTAAAATTGGGGCAAATATTTTTGAAAATGAAAAAAAGAGAGGAGAAAGAATCTCAAAAGCTATTTGCAAAGCTGGAATGAAAATATTGTAAGGAAGGAAAAAACTGTCAAAATTGGGGCAAAAGCGAGCTCAAGTTAAACCTCTCATGAAATTTGCTTTCCACCCTTAACATTTCCAACACATTACATGACTTGTCACAAAAACCGGTAATGTTACTGGCATCCGTCTTCATTTGGTGATATTTTTTAAATGAAAATTTGCAAATCAAAGAAGGTAGATGATGTTAATATATCTATCCCAAATCATCAAGAGAAAATTGTCTTACTAATGCCAAACATTTTCAACTATTAGTCTGTTTAATGAAAAGGGAAAAGACTACCTCAAGTTGAGATACTGCCGTTCGTTTCGTCTATTTCACTGAAGCCGATAATCCAAAAGGACACTGTAGTTAGGTAAAGACAGTAGTTGAAGGTTTACAAGTGAGAAAATTGGCATGCCAACATGGAATTCATTTGGAAGTTTATAACTGAAGTTGCTTGAGTTTGCTAGTCTGTATTGATCACTTTGTGGCAATGTTAGAATTTAAATGAGAATGACATCCAAAGATCAAAAGGCAATTTTTAAGGAATCATTTCAAAGTCAATTTCAAAAAATGTTTTATTCCTGTTTATTCGTTCTTTGCGCGTTTTTTATTGTTTACTGTACAAAGGTTCTTTTAAATCAATACGATGAGGTGTTCTTGTACAAAAAATGAATAAAGATAGTTAATTTTTTTGAAAATTTTGAATAAAAGCAACGGCAATCCTAAGTTTATTGGAAGTCAGGGGCATACATGAATTGAAAAACTATTTGAGATATGTGAACTGAATCATGAATCGAAGTCCATTAAATTCAGAAGACTTGTAGAAAGTAAAGTAAGAGACTGTATCAGATATTCAATATGGCAATCCTCATGTTTATATGTGCCAGTAGAGTTAAGGGTCCGCTGTGTGGTGGCGTCACTTTTGCAATTCTAGTTGTTTGCTTTCTTTTGCAGGCGTGATCACACCATTATCACATGGGACTCTTGTCAAAGATAGAAACTGGGACACATTTTTTGCAGTCAATATTGGTCTAATTGGAGCAAAATTTGATTCAAATGTCGATTTCAAATTGACATTGAGGAAAATTTTTGAGAAAATTTAATTTCAAATTTTATTTTTGATGCTTCGTGCTTGAGGCAAAATTTTGGAAAGAACTAATTTGTATTGGGGCAAATTTTTTGAAGGATTGATTTGAAATGAATTTTTTTTAATGCTACATAAATAGCTCAATCATGAAAATAGTGACTTCAAATTGGTTTGATGCCATACATTAAGGCAAAATTTTTTGAAAACAAAATTTTGATTATTGATTTGATTTGGATGCAATGTTCAATGATTGTTTTAAGTTTTCCTATGTTTTAAATTTCTCTATGCATTTTGTTCAGCAGCTTGGGCCTCATCATATTTCTTTTAATTTGGTAGTCTAGACACTACATTTTATTCATCACTCTAGGATCATGCATTTATGCATTTTATCCAGTAGCCTAGACCACTTCATCATGTCTTACTTTTCTGAATTGACACTTGTTTATTGTTTCTTTAGCATGTTGCATGTTATTTTGATTTTGTCCAGCATTTTGCTCGCTGTTTTTTATTTTTTGTCCCAACTCGTCTATTGGGTTTACATTTCTGTTAAGTCCTAACTCGTCCGTTGGGCCCCAACTAGTCTGTTGGATTTACTTTTCTGTTAAGCCCCAACTTATCCATTGGGTTTACTTTTGTGTTAAGTCCCAGCTCGTCTGTTGGTCCCCCAACTCGACCGTTGGATTCCCAACTCGACCGTTGGATTTTAATTCCAGTTTATTTTAGTCTGGCAACTCAAACTCCTCATTTTCATTCATACATTCATGCATTCATCTGTCCGTCCACACCTCATTCGCAAGTTTTATTTATTTTTTTCTTTTTTCCTAGTAATTATCTAGCACATGTCCAGCATACTACATGTTGTTTTAATGTGCCTAGCAGTTTGCATATTGTATTTTTGCTTTAGCAGATTTTCATTTTCAGTTCATGGTAGGCTCAATCTTTGCATTGGATACCGACTTTCTTAGTTTGCGGTAAGTTCAATCGTCAGCATTGGGTACCGTCTTTATTTTCAATACTCAGTAGGCTCAATCCTTGCATTGGGTACCGATTGTTATTTTCAGTTCGCAGTAAGCTCAATCGTCAGCATTGAGTACCGTCTTTATTTTCAGTTCTCGGTAGGCTCAATCCTTACATTGGATATCGATTTTCATTTCTAGTTCAAAGAAGGCTCAATCCTTGCATTGGGTATCGATTTGCATTTTCAGTTCGCAGTAGGCTCAATCCTCAGCATTGGGTATTTTCTTTATTTTTAGTTTTTAGTAAGCTCAATCCTTGCATTGAGTATCGATTTTCATTTTTAGTCCTTGGTAGGCTCAATCCTTGCATTGGGTACTGATTTTCATTTTCAATTCGTGATAGGCTCAATCATCAGCATTGGGTACTGTTTTTATTTTGATTTCTCAGTAGGCTCAATCCTTGCATTGGGTATCAATTGTCGCTTTTAGTTGCGGTAGGCTCAATAGTCAATATTGTGTACCGTCTTTATTTTCAGTTCTCGGTAGGCTTAATCCTTACATTAGGTACCGATTTTCATTTTCAGTTCGCGGTAAGCTCAATCGTCAGCATTGGGTACCGTCTTTATTTTTAGTTTTCAGTAAGCTCAATCCTTACATTGGGTACCAATTTTCATTTTCAGTTCTCGATAGTCTCATCTGTAGCATTGGATATCGATTTTTCATTTTTAATTTCCATTTAATTATGTTTGCAATAGTAGATATCATATCATTCCAATTGCATGATCAGTTATCTAATTTTAGCATTCTGTTTGTTCTTGTTTCATCATGCATTAGTCATTGTATTAGTCCTTTAAGTTTCATGTTAAAAACAAAAAGAAGAGAGAAGAAAATTTTGATTTTTGAGTTAAATAGCATCCTATGCTCAACACTTGTTCTTCCTTCGTCTTAAAATTTTTATTACATTCTATGATTCCTGACAGCCCAGGATCATGCATTTGTTATTTACATTTTCAA
Source organism: Mitragyna speciosa (assembly GCA_024721245.1). Taxonomy (NCBI): domain Eukaryota; kingdom Viridiplantae; phylum Streptophyta; class Magnoliopsida; order Gentianales; family Rubiaceae; genus Mitragyna; species Mitragyna speciosa. Next base: position 14,340,318 of record CM045561.1, read on the forward strand.
GTCTAACTGCCCAAACTTTGCATTCCAAGATTCTTGATAGCCCAGGATCATTCATCTATATTTTCAAGTTGGCAGCCCAACTTTGCATTCATCAACCTTTGTAGCCCAAGGTCATGCATCCATCCAACAGCTTGGTCGGCATTTGTTTATTAACATTTCTAAGTTTGGCAGCCCAGACCTTGCATTGTATTTTATGATTCTTGACAGCCCATGATCATTCATTTATGTTTTCAAGTTGGTAGCCCAACTTTGCATTCATCAACCTTGGCAGTCCAAGGTCATGCATCCATTCAGTAGCTTGGTCGGGATCTGTTTATTTACATTTTTAAATCTGGCAACCCAGACTTTGCATTGCATTTTGTGATTCCTGATAGTCCAGGATCATTCATTTATATTTTCAAGTTGGTAGCCCTACTTTGCATTCATCAACCTTGGCAGCCCAAGGTAATATATTCATCTAGCAGCCTGGTCGGCATCAGTTTACATTTCAAGTCTGGCAGCCTAGACCTTGTATTGCACTCATCAATCCTGGTAGCCCAGGATCATGCATCTGTTCAGTAGCCTGAACGACATATGTTATTTACATTTTAAGTTGGCAGTTCAATTTTGCATTCATTAACCTTGGCAACCCAAGGTCATGCATCTGTTCAGCAGCCTGAACGACATATGTTTATTTATTTTTTCAAGTTTGGTAGCCCAGACATTACATTTAGTTTATCAGTATTTATTTTGTCCAGTAACCTGAACTCGTTTTTGGCCTATTAGTTCAAGCACTTTATTTTGGCTTGCAGTCTTTATCGCTTTATGTTGTCTTTACTTAGCAGTTCAAATGTTGCATTTCCTTCTCTATTTTGATCACAAGTTTTGAAAAATTGAAATATTTATGTCATCATTTGCAGTTGTGTTTCACATCCACAGCTTACTTGGATCTGAACTACGTTTGACCTGATTCCTTTCACCAGGATACGTAGGCAGCTCTTAGAGAGCTCTGTCACATTTTTCTATGTTTATTTGTTTATTGGTTAACATCTCAGCATATTCTCATATTACGTATGTTTAGGTGCTTTAATTTACATTGGTATTTGTTTTCACCATTAGGTGAGTCAAAATTTGATATTGTCTACGTTTTTGTCTAAAATCTTTACGAGATTCCCAACAAATAGGGCACACTCTAGACACCAAATTTTGACACACCATTTATTTTTTTCAACAATGGGGGGGCTTTTCTTTTCTAGTTCCATAGTCAAATATGATTTTTCAACAAAAAGAGACAAAATCAATAATTTTGGGGGTTAAAACAGTAATTTTTAGCACGTAAATATTTTTTCATTAATTTTAGAGTTTTAAATGTACATTTTTTTATTTTTATACATGTTTCTAAAATTTTGTGATTTTTTGAGTTCAACTGGTATTTTTCTATATTTTACCAACATAAGGACAAAATGGTCATTTCACCACACGAATACCATTTTCGCCCATTTTTGTCATAAATTTATTTTTCATGTTTTTAGGCATGTTCTAAATTTTTTTTATTTTTTTTGAGACAATTGCTATTTTTTTTGCAAATATTACGTTTAGGGACAAAATAGTCATTTCACACTTCGAATGCATTTTTCACCAATTTTTGAGTGTTAAATTCATTTTCTAGGATTTAAAGCTCATTTTTATTTTTTAGAAATTTTTCGAGGCTAACTGATATTTTTCGTATATTTTGACAATACATGAGCAAAACAGTCATTTCGCCTTCTGAACATTTTTCGTCATTTTTTTGTCCCAAATTCATTTTTAGATCTTTTAAGCATGCTTTTAAGTTTTTCTAACTTTTTTTTGGAGTGAATTGCTATTAATAAATTTATTATTTATATTTTCCTTAATTTTTCTATTTTTGTGTTTTTTTAGAGAGAACATAGATTTTAATTTTTTTGTAGGGATAAAGTTGTAATTTTGGTCGTCAGGGGCGTTTTGGGCTTTTATTCAGTTCTTGGAAGATAAGTCTTTTGTATACTATAAATAGCTATTTTTGGGGAGAGAAAAAAAAAGGCTTAAAGAGAGTTTTTAGTTTTATCTATTACACCAAGAACATCAAAAAACACATACTTTTTCCTACGTTCACATTCAACTTTTCACCAAGAACCTCAAGCAAACCTAGTAAGTTTCCAGTACATCTTCAAGCCTACACCTAGAATACCTAGAACACACACTAGTACATGTTCAAGCCTACACTTAGAACACTTAGAGCACATACTAGTACATCTTTAAGCCTACACCTAGAATACCAAGAACACACACTAAATCTCAAGACCATCTCACACACTGCTCATATTTCTCTCTCACACACTTCTCATATAAATCCACTTTCTCCCACACACTACACACATTGCTCACAAAACAGATTCACTCACATTCCCATTACCACACACACAAACATACATTCTCACATACTAAACCACACACAGTCATACACGGTCCCTTACATATACATAACACACACTATACATAATTTTACATACAATAACACACATATTCCCACACACATTTCAAACACAACATACGATCCCAAACACACATTTACACTCACAAATTCACACACGAGTCTATAGACACCAAATTTTGACACACCCTTTAATTTTTAAACATTCTGGGTTTGTTTATATTTTTTGGGTCAAATTTTAAATTTTCAATAATCTTGGGGGAAAAATAGTAATTTTTTATCTGTAAATAATTTTCCATTAGCTTTAGGGGATTTAAGTTCATATTTTTACTTTCATACGAATTTGTTGATTTTTTATGATTTTTTCGGATTTAATTAGTATTCTTTTTATATTTTTGCTAGCACAAGGGCAAAATGGTAATTTCACCTCACGAACACCATGTTAGCTCATTTTTTGTTTCAAATTGATTTTTCTAATTCTTTACGCATTTTTCTAAATTTTTTTAATTTTTTCGGAGACGATTGCTATTTTTTCTATAAATACTGCATTTAAGGGTAAAGTCATTATTGTACAGTTTAAATTTATTTTTCATCAATATTTGCATCATAAATGCATTTCCTAGGGTTTTAAGCTTATTATTAATTTTTGATAATTTTTCGAGGTCAATAGCTAATTTTCTGTGAATTTTCATTGTCCAGGGGCAAAATCATCATTTTACAGTTTAAGTTCATTTTTCATCAATTTTTGAGTCATAAATTCGTTTCCTAGGGTTTTAAGCTTATTTTTAATTTTTGGTAATTTTTCAGGGCCAATAGCTATTTTCTATGTATTTTCGTTGTCTAGGGTCAAAATCGTCATTTCACACTCCGAGCGTGTTTTTGATCAGTTTTAAGCTCTAAATTTTAATTTGAAATCTACTTTCAATGTTTTGGCAAATTTTGAAATTCACTATCATTTCTTTATGTTAATTTTTAATTTTTTCAGTTAAAAAAATATTTTTCTCAAATAAAATTAAAATTTTATTACCGATGGCATTTTTGTTATTTTGTAGTATTCTTGGTGACCAAGATAACTAACCTTATAAAAACCCCCCTTAAATCAGAAAAGCAAGGGAGAAAATGGAAAACCCTAAAAAACACATCCTTATCTAAAGAAATAAAGATCAAAACATACATTGATACACCAAAAATACACACACATCAATCGTTCTCTTCTCAATCTCGGTTACTGTACATCATCAAATCATTTTGAAGCTTCAAAAGGTAAATTCTTATCTTTGTTTGATTCACTTTTATTTCATTCTCCTAGGCAAATCTGATTAATTTTTATACTTGTTGGGAATTTGACTTAAACGATTAAATTCTCTTTCTCTTTTAGTTTTTTTTTTCTGGATTGTCTATGTTACTGGGTTCTTCCTTTATTACACTTCTGAGTTTAGTTCTTATTTTTGAGTGTTATTCTTCATTGTCCTTCTCTCCTTCTTCCACCACCGTTTGACCACCAGTAAAATCCCAAAACTTCCACCTTTACCCTCTGCCCCAACAGCAACCAAAACCACCAAGCTCCATCTACCTCCTCCTATTCCATTTCCCAACCCTATAAAAATAGCACACAATCTAGAATTAGTTCCAAAACTCAGACCACCATTTCCCAGTGTCCATCATCACCACCAACAAACCGTTACAACTACCTGCAAAAACAGCCCCTTTTCCCAGCATCCATCATCACCACCAACAAACCGTTACAACTACCTGCAAAAACAGCCCCAACGCCAATCATAACATCAACCAAATAACCTCCCGAATCCTGTCTCTACCGCCACAATCAACCACCAACCCCAAGACCTCAACCGAACCACCCAATCTCCATCTACAAACCACCACTACCTTCCTTAACCTTCTCTTCACCAATCCAAATCACCACCACTACCCAGCGTACATCCCCTGTAATCAGAACAGTCAAAAAACTCAATAGGCCATTACAACTACCAGACAACCCAGTTCCAAGCCAAGTCACTACCATAAACGTCATTGCATCACATCCTTCCCCAATTCCTCTCATAGCCCAAACCTACAAAGACCAATACTTTCACCGGACCACCTGCAAGAAAAAAACACAGACCCAAATCCCACAATATCTAGTCACACACAAAGTCACTGCTCTAAGCTCTTCATCAAGAACAGTCACCTCCACCATCTAACCCACCATTAGCCTCAAAGTCCACTAGAAGCCATTAGCCCCTGCCGCCATCCATCATTCGAAACAGCACCAACATTAACAACTAGCCATTCCCCTCAAAATTCTCTCCCACCTGTAGAAACCCCAATGCAACCAAAACAACTTTCAACCAACATTACCCAGAAGCCAACAATTACAAATCACAACCATCAAACCACCACAATTTCCCCTGCACAAAGCCCATCCCAAACATAGCAGACAACATATAATCACTCACACACACATTCCTCGCAAAAACACGCACACATTTAGATACACACAGATGTCCACACACACATACACACACCAACATAGAATTAGTCAAGCACAACCCACACAGACATCGTCCTCCACCACTACAAAAACACCACCAAATCCTAGAACCAATTGCCCCAAAAAACACCACAATCAGCCCAGACTCCACCTATCTGCCCAGTTCCCATTTCGACGCCACCATCCTCCCACCACCTACAGCCATAACAACAACCAAATAACTTGCAAATGAATCTTTTAAGCCCTTAAAATCTCACGCTCCCTTCTCTCAACTGCTACTTGACACTCAATGTCTAAAATTATGTTTGATTTGTTTTAGTGGACTTGCGTTAGATGATTGTAGGTTTAGAATACTTGAAGTTAATTTTTGATTCTCAAAGAATTGGATTTATGGGGAAATTCCATTTATGAAGGGACAAACTTTTCTAGAAATCAAGAACCAATAGGGGAAAGGGGTGAGTAATTAGAGAAAAGAGAGACAGAGATGCAAACAGAGACAGAGAGCAAAGAAAGAAAAATATAGAGAATCAGAGAGAAAGGAGGGAGGAAGAACAGAGAAAAAGAGAGAAATTGAGAGGGGAAACAGAGAAGGGGCTGGAGAAATGGAGGAAAAGAAAAATGGAAATAGAGAGCGAGAGAGCAAAGAGAAAGAGAGAAAGGGATAATCGGAGGGTGATCAGATGGAGAAGATACAAAGAAGAGAGTGATACAGAGAGCAGAGGGAAGAAACGGGAAAAGAAAAGAATAGAGATAGAAAAATGGAAGAAGACGACTTGGGGGGAGGGGTTTTCTTAATTTTATACATTTATTTCTTTTCTTGCCTTTTCTTATTTTTGTTCACATAAGAAAAAAGAGAGAAGAAGGATTTGGGAATTGGTTTTAGTTCTTAATTTAGTGCATTTTTTATTTTTCTTTCTTTCGTTATTTAATTTTTGGTGTTAATTGATTTCTATTTTAGCTTAGTTTAGTTGGATTGAGCAATTAAAATAATCTGTTAAGTTAGTTTAGCTAATTAATATAGTTTTATTTTAGTTTAGCATTTTCTGTTTTTGGTTATTCTATTTATAGTAAATATTTACGTGCCAGTCCCTAGGACTTGAATAATATTGGTATGCCTTCCAAGACTTCCTAGTCTTATACAACTAGGTGCTTAATTTTACACATTGACTCTCAGATTTTTACATTCTTTCAATTAAGTCCCCTATTTGCAATTTGCTCCACTCTTGTTGAAATTTATTATTTTGCCCCCCAACTTACTTTAATTTTGCATTTCTGCCCCTTTAGACTTTGTGAATCTTTAATTTTTACACCTTAAGCTTTATAGAGCTTCATTTTTAATCCCTTTAGTTGCTAGAATTTACATCTTCCTCCAATTACATATTTTAGGCTTTATTTATTTATATCGTGATACCTTGACTTGTGTGTTCATTTTCTTAAGTATTGGTACCGGGCCTTCAAAGAAGTATCCCTATTCCTCATTGATTTTTCTCTTATGTGCTCCAATGTGCACTTACGTGATTTATTATACATGTTCTTCGCATATTTCGTATTTTATATGCTTTTTGCGTGTTTATTTACTTTATGTTATTTAATTTCGAATTTTATTATTTTGGCAAAAAATGAAATATTTTTTGTATTTAGTTAGTCAATGTAATAGTTAGATTATTTTTCTCATATATTTTTGCAAAATTTTGTATTTTAGATAGCGAGTGTAATAGATAGGTAGTTTTACTTTTTTCCCTTAAAATTGTAGCTAATTCCTCCGGTGTAATGGTTAGGGCTTGTATGTTATTGCGTGCTTACGGCTTATATGTTTTACCGCTTTCCTTAGGGTTTTTGCATCTAGATATCATGATTACGTGTTACGTGATCCTACTTGACTTTATATGTCTTTATATGTTTAATTTGCTTTTAATTCATGCTTTACTATTTAATTCATGTTTTATGTTATTCCGTCACCACACTAGTCCAACGCTAGTTGTGGGTTTATCATTTCTCCACTAGTCCAATGCTAGTGGGAATCCCTAGAAAGAGCTAGTTGAATGCTAGACCCTTAGGGCATTTTAGTGTTAGGTGCATTCGTGTGCATTTTACATCCCACTTCACACATTTTTAGTTTTCTTTCCATTTTGCATGATTTTTATTATTATTACTATTATTTATTTATTTTGACACATCTTCAAATGCTTGATATCTAGGTTGCATCTCACTTAGAATTTAGGTCATTTTGTGTGATCCGACTAAAAATAGTCGGCTACTCACGTGGGAAGCAGTGGTGTACATGCTGTTCCCCCCTTCGTGAGTAGAAACATTCAGTCACGAGGTATTAGTCCCCCCATACCCGTCATGTTGCATACCTACCTTCCTTCTTCACTTACTATATATTATTATTTTCTTTTTTTTTTTGCATTTCATTTTGCATAGACACTCGTGACTCCCTCGAGGTCTCGACTCGGGTTCTCGTAATTAATGCGATAATCCCTATCAAGCCTCAATGGAACATGCCAACCCTTCGATACCCACATTTAGACTTAGGATTTGCATTCATTTAGATACATCCGAACGTGATAGAACTTCAGGATTAATTTAAGAAATTTTGATTAAACCTCACAACTAGTCCTCGACTAGGTAGAAAGGGATGCCTTAGGCACAAGCCTTTGCCTTCCCTTTCTTCAAATGTGACTCCCGGACCTTTTTCTCTCATTTTTTTGTAGACTGAAGTCGAAAAAGGGTTTTAAATGATTTTTCTAAAATTTTTACTTTTGTTTTGTTAAACGATTTTTCGAGTGACTTGGTACACCCTAACTCAATACCAAGTGGCGACTTCCATTTTTTTAAAATAAAACCCTTTTTGAAAATCAATTGGGCAAAACTATCGCACTTTCTAATCTCCGCCTTACTTTCTTTTAAAATACTATTTTCTCTAAAAAACACATTTTTTATTAAAAACTCGATTTTTATCACACACATACGATTTTTTCAAAAACCTTTATTTCCGAAAAGGATCACCGGATGGACCGTCTTTTTTAGAATGCGACAGTCAACGACTCCACCGTGTATCATTTCGAGGCGCGACAGAGTCACAAACGCTCAGCCACATTCGCACTCTATTTCACACACTCCTACACACATAGCAACGCACAAACTCACACACACATCTCATGCAGATTTACATACCAACCACACATGTTCACACAGTGTTAACACACACACACACACATAACTAGTCACCTGCATAAACAATAAGCACACACCAGTCACAAACACTCGCACACACTCTCTCTCACACATAACAGACACTCACACCATTTTTCTCAACCCAGTACCTCAATCAGAGACTCAAGAATCATTGCTAGCAACCAATTCCAAAACAACCACCATCCCACTGCCATTAGCAATTCAAAGCCACAGAAATCCCCCAGTCAATGGTACCACCAGATTCCAAACCAACAAACAACCATGAATGCTAACCCCGGCCATACCTCATCAACCATAGAATCAATTGTCCAACACCAATACCCTCAACTACACTAATCTTTCCTTCTCTTACTGCCTCTGCCCACAACCTGTAGAAAACGACCAGATACTACGCCCAACAAACCCCAAAACACTACCAATCCACAACTCAAATCACCACCATTTAACCTCCAAACCGCCTTTTCGAACCCAAAATAAGTCAAAATCAGCCTCTCCCAAACCACAGTTCACAACCAGCAGCAACCAAATCATTAAATTCCACCAGACATTCCACCACCACCATCATCCTTGATCCACTACCACCTAAAAACCCATCAGCTCCACTCAATCACCAATTAACAAAATTGCTGTGTCAATTTCTGCTACCACCAACAACCACAACTTGATAACGGTTGGCAATCATTCCTTGTCTAATCAATTGAAACAATCAGCCAACGCCACCAGCCCCCATAATCAATAACTGGAATCGGCCCCATTCTCCAGCCAATTCACGAAACGCAATCACAATTAGAAGCAAAGTCATCAATCTCACACCATCACTAGACAACCACCAGCTGTAAAATTGCAATTCCATCACCAACAAATGTCATAAGCTAATTTCCATCTCCACCAGTCACTACTATAGCCAACATCTTTGTCTCTTCCCAACTACTCCATCACCTGCAAAGAAAGGAAACAACAACAGCACAACAAAATCACCCCCAACTCCTTCCCCTTTCGCGTCACAGTAGCAGCGAACAATCACTCCTAATTGGTGCCACCACCTCGCTGCTCCACCAAATAAGCTCTTGGCTTCCTCCAATTGTTTACAAATGGCTTCTTATTAACGTATTTTCGTGTTAATATGGTTTAATTATTTTGTTTTTGCTTATGAGTTGGAAGAATTTGAGAGTGAGATTGAAGTTAGAGGGAGAGCTTCTTCCCTCTAGAAGAACAAATCGATCTGGGGGGAAAGGGAAATTAGTTTGGTCAGAGAAAATAGAGGCATAGAAAAGAGAGTGAGCGTGAGAGTGAGAGAAAGAGAAAGTGAGGAACAAAAGAGAGAAATAAGAGGAAGAAGAAGGAATCGGGGAGTGAGGGAGTTAGAAAGCGTGAGCGAGAGAGAGAGAAGAAGAAAGAGAACAAAGAGGGAGCTAGGAGAAGGGAAAAGCAAAGAGAGGAAAAGAGCTGGAGAAGGAGAAAGTGAGAAGAAGAGAAACGAGGGAGATAGAGAAAATAAAGAGAGAAGAGACCAAAGAAGAAAATAGAAAGAAGGAGAAACGGTGATAGAGAAGGAACGGGAGGGCGTTTGGTGGCAAAAAAAAGAGCAAAATTAGAGAGTAGAGTCAGAAACGAGAAAAACAGATAGAAAGAAGAGAACTGAAAAAAAAAAAGAGAAGAGAAAATTAGTTTAAGTGTTAATCTGATTAATTAATCTATTCAAGTTAATTCATTTCGGTGAAATGATTCAACTTTAATTTACTTTGGCATTCCTTGTTTTCTGGTTATTTTATTTGCATCTCAATCCTTAGAATTTCTAATTAGTTTTAAAATGCTCATGAATATTTTCGTATTATTGCATTTAAGTCCCTTACAATTGCATGTTGACCCCCTAGATTTTATATTCTTTCAATTAAGTCCCATAATTTACAATTTCTCCCATATTTGCTGGATGTTACTGTTTGTCCCCCAATTTGCTTCAATTTCCAATTTTGGCCCTCAAGTAGTTAGAATTTTCAATTTTATTCCTTGGCCCCTAGGTTTGTTTTAATTTTTTTTAAGCCTTAGTTTAATAGAATTTGCATTTTATTCCAATTTGTTGAAATTCACTTTGCCATATTTCATATTTTTTATTTTAGTGCTTTAAATAGTGGTACTTTAATTTGTTTGTTCATTTTGATAGTGTGTAGTACCGGATCTTCTAGAAGAGGTATTTTCGTTACTTTAATTGCTCTTTATGTGCTTCTCGATGCTTTCTTATGTTTTATGTAATTTTTTTAATTTATTTACATTGCTTTTGAGTATTCGTGATTTTATTGATTTGATTTAATTTTAATTTTTAAATTATTCTAGAAGTGTAATAGATAGACATGTTTACTATTTTTGCAAGATTTTGTATTTAGATAGCCAATGTAATAGTTAGATTACTTTTCTTTCGTTTTTTTTCACAAATATTGGTGTATTTAGATAGCAAGTGTAATAGATAGGTCATTTTTTTCTTTTTCCCCCTAAAAATTGTAGCTAATTCCCCAGTATAATAGTTAGAGCTTATATGGTTTTGTGTGCTTGCGTGCTTATATGTTTTCCTGCTTTCTTTAGGATTTTGCATCTAGATATCATGCTTGCATGTTTTGTGCTCCTACGTACTCTTATATGTGTTTATATGCTTATTTGCTTTCGATTCATGTTTTATTATTTAAAATCTTGTTTTATGTTATTCTGTCACCACACTAGTCCAACACTAGTTTTGGTCTCCTTGCGTCCCTGCTAGTCCAATGCTAGCGGGGAATTTCTAGAAAAGGCTAGTCCAATGCTAGTCCCTTAGGTCATTTTAGTGATAGTACACTCCTCGTGTGTATTTCATATCATTTTCATACACCACTTCTCATTTTTAGGCTTTTTTCATTTATGCATGTTTTTTCATATATATTTTATTATTATTATTTTATATTTTTAACATTGGACGGTGCATGACATCCAGTTTGTACTTCACTTAGAAATTAAGTCATTTGTGTGATTCTACTCGAAATAGTTGTCTACTTACGTGGGTAGCGGTGGATTGGCAGGCTGTTGCCCCTCCATGAGTAGAAAAATATTACTCACGAGTTATTAGTCTCCTGTACCCATTATATTGCATCCCCACTTTCTAGTACACTTACTATCTACATTATTTTCCTTTTTCTTTTTGCATTACATTCTGCATCTACACTCGTGACTCCCTCGAGGTCTCGACTCGGGTTTCGCAATTAATGCGATAATTCCGACCAAGTCTCGATGGAACATTTTGACCCTCTCAGTATGATAGGTGTCGCGCCCCATTTTTCGAAAGGGAAATAAATGAGCGTTAGATGTTTGGAAAAAAGAAAAGGAAGTGTTAAATGTGGTTGTGTTTATTTTGGAAAAAGAAAAGCGTGTAAATTTTTGTAAAAATAATTTTTAGAAAAATGCTTTGTAAAAGATAATTCGATAAAATGTGACAAACAAATACTTTATTTTTTAAAATTAAAGAAAAAGGCCTAAAATGGGACTTTGAAAATGCGACGATTTTTGGGCCCGAAAATAGAGTCTAAAAAGGGTTTTTTAATGAAAAGGAGTCGCCACTTGGTATTGGGTTTTGGTGTACCAAGTCACCCGAAAATATTTTATAAAAGGTAAGAAAATTAAGAACGATTTTTTTAAGGAAATGATTTTTGGAAAAGATATAGGAAAAAACAAGAAAACCCTTTATAGACGACTCCAGGTCTTTGAAAACAAGAGAAAGAGGTTCGGGAGTCACAGTTGAAGAAAGGGAAGGCAAAGGCTCGCGCCTTAGGCACCCTTTCAACCTAGCCGAAACTAGTTGCGAGGTTTAGTCTAAATTTTCCTAATATAACCCTAAGATTTTATCGCATTTGGATGCAACTATATGAATGCAAATCTAGTCCTAAAAATGGATATCGTTAAGGGACGAAATGTTCCACTGAGGTTTGGTCAGAATTATCGCATTAATTGCGAAACCCGGATATAGACCTCGATGGAGTCACGAGTATAGATGCTGAATGGAGTGCAAAAGAAAAGAAAAATAATAGTATAGATAGTAAGTGAACAAAGGAAATGGGGATGCAACATAACGGGTGCGGGGGATTAATAGACTCGTGACTATCTGTTTCTACTCACGGAGGGGGGAACGACATGTACGTCATCGCTTCCCACGTGAGTAGATGACTATTTCTTAGTCAAAATCACGCAAATGACCTAAGATTCTATGTGTAGTGGAATCCTAAATGTTATGCACCAAATAGATGTTAAAATAAGTAATAAGTTATAAAGTATATATAAAAAACTTCATAGAAAATGGGAAAAAGCCTAAAAAGATAAAATGTGTGTGCAATGTCATGAAATGCACTACGAAAAATGATTCCCTAATGCTAAAATGACCTAAAGGCTTAGCATTGGACTTAGCCCATTTTCTATAAGTTCTCCGCTAGCGTTGGACTAGCGAAGAAACCGGAATTAATCACAACTAGCGTTGGACTAGTGTGACGACGATACACATATATAATTAAAGCAAGTAAATAAATAAAGCATGTATTAAAGCAATAATCACATAAAAGCAAATAATAGCACATAGGAGCACATAACACATAGGCATAATATTCTAGATGCAAAGTCCTAAAGAAAAGCAAATAAAACACATAGGCACATAGCACACATAGCACACAAAGCCCTAACTATTACACCGGAGAATAATCTAATTACAATCTAAAAATAGAAAAAGAATAAAAGATATCCTATCTAACCTATCTATTACACTTTCTATCTAAAATACAAAAATTTTTTTTGTTAATATACACTATCTACTACATTAACTATCTAAATACAGAATTTTTGCTCAATAGAATATTACCTATCTATTACATTTCTTTGAATAATCAAAAATTAATTTCTAATAAATAACATGGCATAACTAAATAAACACTCACATATGTATAAAAATTATAAGCAAAAGGAGATATAAAAAACATATAGAAAAACACGTAGCAGCACGTAGGAGCACATAAAGAGAAATAAAAGGGTAATTGAGGTACCTCCCATTCGTAACCCGGTATAAATTGCTAAGAAAATCAACAAACATGTCAAGGTACCACTATTTAAAGTATAAAATATGAAATACTTAAAAATTGAGCATAAAATGTCGATTTCGAACAAATTAGGGACTTAGAATAAAATTCCAACAAGTATCTAGGGCTTAAAACTAAGATTTCAACAAGTATAGGGACTTAAACTAAAATTCCAGCAAGTATAATGACTTAAATAAAAATTTCAGCAAGTTTGGGGGACAAAAAATAAAATTTCAGCAAGTATTCTAAGGCAAAATAAAATTCCAGCAATGTTGGGAGGGACAAAAATGAAATTCCAGCAAGTATTGGGGACAAAAATGCAAAATTCCAGCAATATTCTAAGACAAAATAGAATTTCCAGCAATGTAGGGGTACAAAATAAAATTCCAGCAAGGTTTGGGGGCAAAAATGCAAAATTCCAGCAATATTCTAAGACAAAATATAATTTCCAGCAATGTTGGGGTACAAAATAAAATTCCAGCAAGGTTTGGGGGCAAAAATGCAAAATTCCAGCAATATTCTAAGACAAAATATAATTTCCAGCAATGTTGGGGTACAAAATAAAATTCCAGCATGGTTTGGGGGCAAAAATGCAAAATTCCAGCAACATGTGGGGTATAGAATTATAATTTCTAGACATATTAGAACATATTATAATTAACTTAGATATAATTGAAAGAAACTACAAAATTCTAGGGCCCAACCAAAATAAAATGAGGACTTAAATAAAGTAAACTAAAGTATTGAACGGCATAATTAAACAATTGAGCATTTAAGGGGAGCAAAATGTAATATAATCAGATGAAGATAATGAAAATAAATAACTAAAAAAAAAACTAAGTCTCGGCTACAAATTTTCTTTTCTTATCCTCGGTTTTCCCCTCTTTGGATTTTTCTCTTCGGCCTCCCTCTCTTCGGCCAATATTCTCCTCGGATTTTCTCTCTTCAGCTTCCCTCTTCGGATTTTTCTCTTCGGCCAGCCTCTCTTCGGATTTTTCTCTTCGGCCTCCCTCTCTTCGGAATTTTCTCTTCGGCCTCCCTCTCTTCGAAATTTTCTCTTCGGCCATTCTCTCCTCGGATTTTTCTCTTCGGCCATTCTGTCCTCGGATTTTTCTCTTCACTCTCTGTCCTCGGATTTTTCTCTTCGGCCATTCTCTCCTCGGATTTTTCTCTTCGGCCATTCTCTCCTCGAATTTTTCTCTTCACTCTCTATCCTCGGATTTTTCTCCTCGGCCATTCTCCTCGGCCATTCCTCTTCGGCCATTCTCTCCTCGAATTTTTCTCTTCACTCTCTGTCCTCGGATTTTTCTCCTCGGCCATTCTCTCCTCGGATTTTTCTCTTCGGCCACTCACTTCGGCCATTTTCTCTTCAGACATTTCTCTTCGGCCATTCTCCTCGGCCATTCCTCTTCAGTCATTTCTCTTCGGCCATTTCTCTTCGGCCACTCACGCACTCTTCTTCTTCTTCTCTTCTTCTCTTCGGCTCACTCACTCACTCTTTTCCTTCTTCACCCTCTGTCCTCGGCCATTCTCCTCGGCCATTTTCTCTTCGGCTATTTCTCCTCGGCCATTCCTTTTCGGCCACTCACTCACTCTTCTTCTTCTCTTCTTCTCTTCTTCTCTTCGGTCTGCTCACTCTCACTCTCCAGCTCCTCTTCTCTCCGGACTATACTCTAGTTTTTTCTTTCTTTCTCTCAGCTTCTCTCTCTCCGTTCTTCCTAGTTAACTTTCCTTTTTCTCACCCGAAATTTTTTTAATCAATCTTTAATTTCTTCATGAAACACGATTGTCTAAATCCAAATAGCAAGGCTATCGAAATTATGGATTAAGCGGCAATAATTCAGAAATTCTAAGCAGGAACATCATGAAATTTATGGTATGCGAAATATAGTTTAAAAGGGCTGAGAACCTTACCTGGTTTGGCTGAGAAATTGGTGGAACTTGGCAACGCTGGTGGATTGATTTTGGCAGCTGATGGCGGTGTAATGCGTGTGTATGCAGTGAGAGCCGAGAGGGGAAAAAAAAAGAAAAAAAGTGTCTGTGTTTTTCTTGAGAGAAAAAAGGAACTGATGATTTAGTGTGTGTGTTGATGGGTTGTCTGTAAAAATGAGAGCAAAAGTGTTTTTGTGTAGGTGTGGATGTTAGTGTATGCCCTAAAACCAAGATGGTTTAAGGTGTTTTATATGTTATATTTATCAATGTGGTATTTTTCTTTATCATCTATACTTGTATTTCCATGTTACTTATTTGATTGATAAAGTCCTTAGAATATTGACTGTGTATTAGAGATTGTAAGGGTTACAATTATGAGACTACTAATACATAAAGTCATATTCTTAAATATCCCTAGTCATAGTATTAATGAGATTGGACATCATTAATACGGATAGACTAGCACATACTTTGCCTCTACTTATGGTAAGTAGTAGTTGATCTCATTGACTATGGTGTGCGTGACACTTAAGCTAGTATGTGGATGCTTGTTTGAGAACAAGTTCATTGGATTGATCCGCCAAGAGTTTCAACTATAGTGCCAATAGTTGAACTCTTAATGGCAATGGTGTAAGTGATCCTTTGACTTGAGATTACCATAGTATCTTGAGTGTGGATTGCTATACTTTGACTCTATTCCTCGGTGCCCGTAAAAGGGTAGCTCATAGGTTAGAGATTGGGTATAGTTTGAAGCATGGAAAGATAGTGAGTAATCAATATAGGATTCACCACTCCTTAATAGGAGAGTATATCCCTTAATGGCCACTTGTTGGAAATATTAACTCATAAATCTTCTGCAGAAGTGATAGTATAACTTGGAAGTAGTTTCAAGGTTATACATCATGGAGAGTTATATTTCTGGAACAAGAAAATATAAATTAGTCATTTAAAAGTATGCACTATACTTTTAGACTAATTGGGATATAGTGTGGTGAAAGGATATTAATTACACGGTAACATTGTCATTGAAGGGTATGGTCTACCATATGACTTTCCTATTCACTTGGGTGGTCATGATGCATTGCTAGACGCCACTCATGATCTATAAGTATGAATTGATTAATTAGTGAATTAATGATAAATTAAAAGTGTTTAATTTATCTAGCTCAATTAATGAGTTATAATTTATACTTATTGCCAACGTGAATGGAACCTAATGGGTCACACACATAAAGAACAAAATCTTTGGGTTAAAATGTAATTAAGATAAGTATGAGATACTTATGGGGTTAATTTATGAGATAAATTAACTTAAAGGACTTATTTATAAATATTCTAAGTCTTGCAGGAAATTAGTTTCCTAAAAGAAATAAAGTAACTAATTGGTTTCCTTATGGAATAGATTTCCTAAAGGAGAAGGATTAGCTTAAAGTAAGTTGCCTAAACCTTCTTGGTTTCTAATTAGCTTTATTTCCTAAAAGACTAGAATACTTCCTCTATAAATAGGTTCATGCTTTGACTCTTGAATTATTATTGCTACACAAAAAGAAAACTAGTGAGAGAAAATAGAAGAAAGAAAAGGCACGCCTCTCTCTCTCTCTCTAGGCGTCTCTCTCTCTCTCTCCTAAGGGTTAGGTTTTTCTTCTTCTTGTGTTCTTAATAATTCAAGGGAGCTAGCACTCAAAAGTCAAAGCAAGCAAGCCTACAAGGTTCCCAAAGAAGTTGTTCGTGTGGATATCGTTAGAGGCTCTACGCTTGGAGGGCTTTTCGTGGTAGATCAAACATCTTCTTCGAAGGATCTTTGCCTAGAAGCATAGAAATCTTCTATGCTTAAGGTAATCTTCATGCAAACCCCCTTGTTAATCATATAGATATGTCAAAGAGATCCATGGTTAAGGTAATAAGTTTTTATTTTTCCGCTGCGTTACCTATGCTATTACCTTACAGTGGTATCAGAGCCTTCTTTGATTATATCTATATGATTTGTGTTTATTTAATTGTCACAAATATGGATGGTTTGTTCTTGATGAAATTTGTCTCAAAAGCATTATAGCAAAAATCAAGAGTTTGATTTTTAAGAAAAGTTCTTGATTGTTTAAAAGGTGTTTTAAATAATTAAGATAAGTTCTTAAGGTTGTTTTTATGGTTTCTAAATTGTTTTTACATGCTAAAAGGGTTTTAACATGTTTTGATTCAAAAGAGTTTTGAAAAACGCCAAAGAATTTCAAAGATCGTATTTTCTGGACACAAACCGCGCGAAAACTCGCGCGCGTTTTGACCCGCGGTCAAAATCCCGTAACTTCTGTCCACAAACCGCGGATAAAACCGCGCACGTTTTGTCGCGCGGTTTGTAGGCAGAAACCTAGCGGGACTTTTCCTATTTTTGAAAGAACGCGAATTTTGATAATTTCTCAAATAAAACACTTTCCAATTTTAATTGTTAAGATTTGGAAAGTTAAAATTTGGAAACCTATACCTTCTATAACTATATTTTTGAGACAAATAAATTTCAAGAGCATTAATCTATACTATTTAGACCATATGATTTATGACTAGAATTAAATAAATCAATTTATTTAATTGTTAAATAGTATGATGGCATGGTGGATGATTATGGACTAGACCAATGCGATTGAATGGTTATTACTTCTTTTATGGTTGGCTTGTATTGGTTTTATAAATAGGGCCTGCGTGTCCTTCCCTCTCTATTTTCTGATGTAATTCTCTTCTCATCTAAACTCCCCTCGAATGTAACTCGAGGTTTCTTGATCAATACTTGTAATGTACAAAGTATAGGTTAGGAATAGGTTTATTTAAATTGTTTAGACTAGAATTACATATGTAATGTACAAGAAGATGGAGGTGGTACCAAGGAGTAACCAAGGAGGCGCATCAAGGAGTTGAAACGTCCCCTTAGGAATTTTAACCAAATATTTTCTTCAAGGCTCGAAGGAAATATTACTAGTTAAAGTCCATAATCATCCACGTTTATTATGCTTTTATTTTATATGATTGATATATTTTAATTGCATAATATGATGAGACATTAATATTTAAACTAAAATCCCTCAATATCAAATATTAGGTCATCTACTTAAGTTGCCTTCCATTATTATAACAAAAACGAAGAGTTCCTATTAAGGTTGACACGTTGGCCTCCGTCAAGGTCACCTTACTCGGAATATGTTTTTGTTATGAGATATGATCTCTGAATAATGGGTTTGACTTAA
Source organism: Mitragyna speciosa (assembly GCA_024721245.1). Lineage (NCBI taxonomy): Eukaryota > Viridiplantae > Streptophyta > Magnoliopsida > Gentianales > Rubiaceae > Mitragyna > Mitragyna speciosa. The sequence continues at coordinate 14,358,678 of CM045561.1, forward strand.
CAAAAATTACATAACGAGTTTGGCCTCCGTCAATGTTATGATATTTTTGAGGCAATGTTGGGTAATACATAAGATGTAAATTTCAAAGAGTTGATACCCAACTATCTAGGAGTCACAAGGGTTGTGATTGATAAATAGTTATCTACCTAATCGAATTTATCTTTAGGGCATTGGCCTCCGTCAAACCCAAAGCTAATTAGATGGGATCCTAGCCCACTAGAAATCTCCAACGGATTTCCGAATCAATATTGAGGGTTATTGATTTGAAGTAAAATAGTGGGAGCAAACCAAATAAATTCACGAATCCACATTTTTGGTTTGCATATAACATAAAACAAATACTTATTTTCTGTCTTTACTTTTTGTAGAATGTCTAACGTGAATTTGCGACCGATTCTTGACAACAAACTCAATGAAACCAACTTTGAGGACTGGAATATCAATTTGAGAATTGTTCTCAAACATGAAAAAATTGAGTATGTCCTCGATAAACCCATGCCCCCTCCTCCACCCGCTACTGCATCACAAGAGGACATAGATGCATATGAGATGCACAAAGCCGACAATGATGCTGCAACATGTATCATGTTAGCTGCTATGTCCCCTGCATTGCAAAAGCAACATCTTAAGATGGATGCTCCGTCCATGATTGTGCACTTAAAAGAAATGTTCGATGCACAAGCTAGGACTGAGAGGTATGAGACCTCAAGGGAGCTTTATCAATGCAAGATGGCAGAGGGATCTTCAGTGACTACCCATGTACTGAAGATGATTGGGCTAATTGAAAAATTAGCTGATCTGGGACACGTTTCTGACAATGAGTTAAGTATTGACTTAATTCTTCAGTCCCTCCCTGAGAGCTATTCACAATTCATCCTGCACTTCAACATGCGAAAAGTTGAGTGCACGTTGACTGAATTGATGAACATGCTCAAGACTGCTGAGCCTAATCTTAAGAAGGAGAAGGGCACCGTTATGCTTGTCTCGAGCTCCAAGAAAAAGAAGCCCAATTCTGGGCTTAAGAAGTCCAAGAAGAAGAGAACCAAGCCTAAGGGTGGGGTTAAGAAGGACAAACCCAAGGGCACATGCTTCCATTGCGGACAAGATGGGCATTGGAAGAGGAATTGCAAGGCCTACCTTGACTCTCTGAAGTCAAAGAAGCTTGGTGAAGCTTCAACCTCTGGTATGTTTATGATTGAGATTAATTTGTCTACTAACCAAGACTCATGGGTATTAGATACCGGATCTGGATCTCATATTTGTAATAATATGCAGGGTCTTAAAGATAGTAGATTCTTGGCAAAGGGAGAGGTCGAGCTACGCGTAGGGAATGGAGCAAGAGTTGCTGCATTAGCCGTAGGAACCTATGTACTCTCTTTGCCCACTGGGCTTATTTTAGAATTGAGAAACTGTTATTTTGTTCCCGTACTTACAAAGAACATCATTTCTATCTCATTGTTAGATTTGGATGGTTTTACCATCATTCAAAGGAATAAAAGTTGTTCTTTTTCACGTGATGGTATTACTTATGGTACTGGTACATTAATTAATGGTTTATATATTCTAGATGAACAAAAGTCCATTCTCAACATAAACACCAAGAAACAAAAATTAGATATTGTTAACCAAACATACCTTTGGCATTGTAGACTTGGTCATGTAAATGAGAAACGCATATCCAAGTTACATAAAAATGGATACTTGACTCATTTGATTATGAATCATTTGGGACATGCGAATCTTGTTTACTTGGTAAGATGACCAAGACACCTTTTTCTGGAAAGGGTGAACGTGCTAGTGATCTTCTTGGGCTTATACATACTGATGTTTGTGGCCCAATGTCGATCCATGCTAGAGGTGGTTTCTCCTACTTCATCACTTTCACGGATGACCATTCTAGATATGGTTATGTGTTTCTAATGAAGCACAAATCCGAGGCCTTTGAAAAGTTCAAAGTCTTTAAAGTTGAAGTTGAGAAACAACTTGGCAAGAGTATCAAAACACTTAGATCTGATCGAGGTGGAGAATACTTAAGTCAAGAGTTCCAACAATATCTAGAGGAAAATGGGATTATTCCTCAATGGACTCCTCCATACACGCCACAATTAAATGGTGTGTCTGAAAGGAGAAATCGTACTTTATTAGATATGGTACGTTCAACTGATGGGCCATGCATCACTTCCTAGTTCGTTTTGGGGATATGCCTTAGATTCCGCCTCCTATATACTCAACCGTGTTCCATCAAAATCTGTTGATACCACACCTTATGAGATTTGGTATGGTAAGAAACCAAATCTTAATCATTTAAAGATTTGGGGTTGTTCTGCTTATGTGAAGCGAAACATGTCAGACAAGCTAGAGGCTAAGTCTGACAAATGCTTGTTTGTGGGGTATCCTAGAGAGAGTCGTGGATACTACTTCTACAATCCCCTTGAACAAAAGGTGTTTGTTTCAAGACATGCTACTTTTCTAGAAAAATTGTTTATTCTTGAAAGAAGTAGTGGGAGCAAAGTAGAACTTGAAGAAATTCAAGAACCACAAAGTAGTCAACAGTTGGAACAAGAGCTTATGCCACATGATGATGAGGCGCAGTCGGAAGCTCAAGTTACACAAGAACTTCGAAGATCTAGTAGAACACGTTACGCTCCTGAGAGATATGGATTTCTCATTAGTGAGAGCAATGATGTGTTGGTCATAGATGATGATGACCCTACTAGCTACGAAGAAGCTATGTCTAATGTAGACTCTTTGAAATGGCGCGAAGCCATGAAATCCGAAATGGATTCCATGTACGAGAACAAGGTATGGACCTTGGTCGAGCCACCTGAAGGAATAAAACCCATAGGGTGCAAGTGGGTCTTTAAAAGAAAGACTGACATGGATGGTAATATTGTTACCTATAAAGCAAGGTTAGTGGCAAAAGGTTATAAACAAAGGCAAGGAATTGACTTTGAAGAAACTTTTTTGCCGGTAGCTATGCTTAAATCTATAAGGATTTTGCTTGCCATAGCTGCTTATTATGACTATGAGATTTGGCAAATGGATGTTAAGACTGCATTCCTTAACGGGAATTTGCAAGAGGATGTGTACATGACACAACCTGAGGGTTTTGACTCCATTGATAGTCATAAGGTATGCAAGCTACAAAAGTCTATTTATGAACTCAAGCAAGCTTCAAGGAGTTGGAACATTCGTTTTGATGAGACAATCAAAGAGTTTAGTTTTCTTAAGAATGAAGACGAGCCTTGTGTATACAAGAAGGTGAGTGGGAGCGCTGTCGTTTTCTTAATACTTTATGTGGATGACATATTGTTGATGGGAAACGACATACCTTTACTACAAACCGTAAAGGTATGGCTGTCCAAGAGTTTTTCCATGAAAGATTTAGGAGAGGCAACCTATATTCTGGGAATTAGGATCGATAGAGATATATCCAAGAGGTTGCTTGGTCTCAGTCAATCGACATACATAGACAAGATGCTAAAGAGGTTTAGCATGGAGCAATCGAAGAAAGGGTACTTACCTATGAGACATGGGATTACTCTTTCGAGAGACATGTGTCCTAAAACACCTGTCGAGATTGATAGCATGCAAAAGGTTCCTTATGCCTCGGCAATAGGATCCATTATGTATGCTATGCTATGTACAAGACCCGACGTCTCCTATGCTCTAAGTGTTACGAGCAAATTCCAAGCTAACCCTGGTGAGGGTCACTGGGTAGCTGTCAAGAGTATTCTTAAGTACTTGAGAAGAACTAAAGAATTATTCTTGGTTTATGGAGGACACACTTTAGAAGTGTGTGGTTTCACTGATGCGAGTTTTCAGTCAGACAAGGATGATAGTAAGTCGCAGTCTGGATTTATATTCACGTTAAATGGTGGTGCTGTGAACTGGAAGAGTTCGAAGCAAGAAACTACCGCTGATTCTACAACTGAAGCCGAGTACATTGCTGCTTCTGAAGCTGCAAAAGAGACTGTTTGGATCAAGAAGTTCGTCACCGAGCTAGGAGTGGTTCCTTCCATAGTTGATCCTATGCCTTTGTATTGTGACAACAATGGTGCCATAGCCCAAGCAAAGGAACCTAGGTCTCATCAACGATCCAAACACGTACTTAGGCGCTACCATCTTATTAGAGAAACTAGTTGGTAGGAATGATGTAAAGATAGAAAAGGTTCCCACTGATGACAATATAGCTGATTATCTCACTAAGGCCTTGTCCCAGAAAAAGCATGATGCTCATGTAAATGCTTTTGGCCTAAAACAAATGAGTGATTGGTTTTAGTGCAAGTGGGAGTTTGTTAGTGTATGCCCTAAAACCAAGATGGTTTAAGGTGTTTTATATGTTATATTTATCAATGTGGTATTTTTCTTTATCATCTATACTTGTATTTCCATGTTACTTATTTGATTGATAAAGTCCCTTAGAATATTGACTGTGTATTAGAGATTGTAAGGGTTACAATTATGAGACTACTAATACATAAAGTCATATTCTTAAGTATCCCTAAGTCATAGTATTAATGAGATTGGACATCATTAATACGGATAGACTAGCACATACTTTGCCTCTACTTATGGTAAGTAGTAGTTGATCTCATTGACTATGGTGTGCGTGACACTTAAGCTAGTATGTGGATGCTTGTTTGAGAACAAGTTCATTGGATTGATCCGCCAAGAGTTTCAACTATAGTGCCAATAGTTGAACTCTTAATGGCAATGGTGTAAGTGATCCTTTGACTTGAGATTACCATAGTATCTTGAGTGTGGATTGCTATACTTTGACTCTATTCCTCGGTGCCCGTAAAAGGGTAGCTCATAGGTTAGAGATTGGGTATAGTTTGAAGCATGGAAAGATAGTGAGTAATCAATATAGGATTCACCACTCCTTAATAGGAGAGTATATCCCTTAATGGCCACTTGTTGGAAATATTAACTCATAAATCTTCTGCAGAAGTGATAGTATAACTTGGAAGTAGTTTCAAGGTTATACATCATGGAGAGTTATATTTCTGGAATAAGAAAATATAAATTAGTCATTTAAAAGTATGCACTATACTTTTAGACTAATTGGGATATAGTGTGGTGAAAGGATATTAATTACACGGTAACATTGTCATTGAACGGTATGGTCTACCATATGACTTTCCTATTCACTTGGGTGGTCATGATGCATTGCTAGACGCCACTCATGATCTATAAGTATGAATTGATTAATTAGTGAATTAATGATAAATTAAAAGTGTTTAATTTATCTAGCTCAATTGAATGAGTTATAATTTATACTTATTGCCAACGTGAATGGAACCTAATGGGTCACACACATAAAGAACAAAATCTTTGGGTTAAAATGTAATTAAGATAAGTATGAGATACTTATGGGGTTAATTTATGAGATAAATTAACTTAAAGGACTTATTTATAAATATTCTAAGTCTTGCAGGAAATTAGTTTCCTAAAAGAAATAAAGTAACTAATTGGTTTCCTTATGGAATAGATTTCCTAAAGGAGAAGGATTAGCTTAAAGTAAGTTGCCTAAACCTTCTTGGTTTCTAATTAGCTTTATTTCCTAAAAGACTAGAATACTTCCTCTATAAATAGGTTCATGCTTTGACTCTTGAATTATTATTGCTACACAAAAAGAAAACTAGTGAGAGAAAATAGAAGAAAGAAAAGGCACGCCTCTCTCTCTCTCTCTAGGCGTCTCTCTCTCTCTCTCCTAAGGGTTAGGTTTTTCTTTTTCTTGTGTTCTTAATAATTCAAGGGAGCTAGCACTCAAAAGTCAAAGCAAGCAAGCCTACAAGGTTCCCAAAGAAGTTGTTCGTGTGGATATCGTTAGAGGCTCTATGCTTGGAGGGCTTTTCGTGGTAGATCAAACATCTTCTTCGAAGGATCTTTGCCTAGAAGCATAGAAATCTTCTATGCTTAAGGTAATCTTCATGCAAACCCCCTTGTTAATCATATAGATATGTCAAAGAGATCCATGGTTAAGGTAATAAGTTTTTATTTTTCCGCTGCGTTACCTATGCTGTTACGTTACAGTGGAGTGGGTGAGGAAGGAACAAAACTCATCCAAAATCCCCTCAAAATCCGTTTTTTGCAGGGGTTGGTTTGATTTTCCTGCTGGCTGCGTGCAACAGCTGCAGAAACACTACAGCTGCTGTAGCAGCGTCTTTTTTTTTTTTTTTTTTAAAATTGTAAGGGACAAAGAAAAATAAACGGAGTAAAAAAAAATAAAAATGTGGACTCTTTAGAAAAAAATAAAAGAGAAATAAGATAAAACTAAAATTAAAATTCAGCATTACTAGAAAAAGAAAAATTAATAATAATAAAAGTTAAAATGTTAAAATTATTTCATCATTGAAAAACATATGATAGACAAAAGATACCGTTTGAAATAAGTAACAAATATGTTTTTTTATTTTTTATTTTTTATTTTATTTTATTTTTTTTATTTTATATATTTTTTAAAAAAAATTATTAAATATTTTTTTATAAAATCTATAAGTAGTAAACACACATATAAAATATTTCACACAAAAATTCTTAAATAAAGGTGCATTGGAAAATGTGACATAATATGACCAAAATTTATGAAAATCACAAGAAATACTAAATGACTCTTAAAAATTACAAAAATTTTACACAAAATACATTATTACATGAAACACAATATACTGAAGTTTTCACTCATAAAGTCTTAATATTAATGCATTCTTGGGAAATGTGCCCTCAATAAATAAATAAAAAGACAAAAATTAAATAAATACTAAATGACCTCTAAAAATTATGAGATTTTTGCAGAAAATTTATGAATATACAAAATGCATATATAAAATTTTTCACTTGAAAATTCTTGTAAAAATAATGCATTGGAAAACGTGCCGTTGAATTAAAATACTAAAATTTTAAATAAATAATAAATGACTCCCGAAAATCATTAAAATCGTAAATAATGATAAAAATAGTAAAATTATGTATTTAGAAAAAAATAAAATAAAATACACTAATATCTACCTAGTGAAATTACCCTTTTGTCCTTGATGTGACAAATTAGACGTAATATACACAAAAATTATAATTGACCCCTGAAAAATAAAAAATGTCCCCTAAAATAAAGTAACACACATATTTTTACAAAAGGTGTGTCAAAATTTGGTGTCTACAATAGGCGTGTAATTAGGTCTAAAAATATAGAAAAATAATCTAATTCTATCACACACAAATAATCAAGTTATAAAACCTAATTATCCTATATACTGCAAGTTCACAGATTGTATCGAGTATAGGGCAATAGGGTCGATCCCACAGGGAAAAGGTTATTGAAGTACTAAGGCTTTATCGCTAACTTTATTATCTAAACAACCCAATAACAATAAGAAGAACAAAGTATAAAATAAACAACTAAACTAATTAACTCTATACAATAACAATATCTAGAGGAAACTTGTAATCTTAAGACCCTAGGGAATAGATTTCACTAATGACCAAGCATAAGATTTAATGGATTAATTCATGCTATTAGTTCTTGTATTGTTTAGGGTCGAATTCCAATTATACTTAACCTTCACTGTCGTGACAAGTTAACGATTACCTCCCTACTTAGTTCTTTCCTACTCTCGTGGTAAAGATACTAGTATTGGTTCATTAGCTACATGAATTTCCTAATTGACCCACCTAGGAGCACCACTACTTCTCGTGTGATATGCAACCTAGACTTCAACTATTTCCTTTCCATCATTATTACCAACTCTCGTTGCATAATAACAACTAATAATTCACTAGTTGGTGATCAAGCAACTACAAATCTATGCATCCCAAAATAGAGAACAAACAAAAGCAAGATAGCATGAATAATCACAAACAAGTCATATGCATGAATTCATTAGTTTTCCTCTAACCCTAGATTAACAATTTAGCACATACCCATGGTGGATTTCACATAAAAGATCAAAACTTTAATACACAAATCCATATAAATCAAGAAAGAAGCAAAAATAGAATAAAGAAAACTTATTGACTTGATGAACAAGTTCAAATCTTCTATTCTTCCTCCAATCTTGATGTTTACAAGAGAATCCTCCAAATAGCACTATTCTATAGAGAGATTTACTAATCTAAAGGGGTGGCTCTCTCAAAGAGAGAAAATCTCTCTAAGAGAGACCCTTGCTAATCTCTCTCTATACTATGCTAAGCTTCTCTCTTGTGTTTTTAGCACTACAAAACCCTCCAAAGATGTAGTCTAACCGTTCCCCAAGAGTATCAATTAGTCCCTTGAAAGATAGCCCCAAAGTGCCTCAAAATCGTACATCTGCACCCCGAACCCCGCTGGAACCTACGGTGAGGATACAGCCGCAGCTTCAATTAACAACTTTCTAACCAGTACCCACAGGTGCAACCCGCAGCGCAGATTCAGCTGCGGGTTCGGTCAGAAATTTGGCCAAACTAGCTTTTACTCTAAACATGAAAGTTATAGCCCTTTGAGTTAGCTTTCTAGGAGCACAAAAATCAGATCATTTGGAGTTGTGTACACAAAGATATGATCAAAACACCGAGACATGGTTGGAAGAGCAATGCTGCACAAGAATGCTTCAATAATGTGGCACTTTGACATTGTAAACGTGAGAATTAAACTTTGAGGTCTTCATAAGAATTGTATATAATTCTCTTAGCTTTGAAATGCTTCAAGAATCATCTCAATTCAATGTCTCTAGCTCAAGATATTGCCAGAACACGGAAACATGTCGGTGCAGTCAAATCCTTTTCTCACCAATTCTTCTTCTACCATTGCTTCTTCATGCCACATCTTGGACCTATTCGTTCCCTACTTCTCATCAACTTCAAATCACTTCCAAGTAGTATTCAAATGCACTTCACTTGATCCAAGTTGATGATCGTTATAGCTAAAACCTACGAAACACAATGAATTGCACATTAAATCACTCGTTTGCACATTTTAGCTACAAAACTCAAGATTGGAAGAAATAGACATAAAAGTGACTATTGTTCATTATTTAAACCCTAAAAACTAGCCTAAAATACTAACTAGACACACTAAGAAATATGCAAACTAGACACTTATCACAGTACTCACATTTAGACTTAGGATTTGCATTCATTTAGATACATGCTAACTCGATAGAATTTAGGGTTAACTTAGGAAATTTTGATTAAACCTCGCAACTAGCCTCGACTAGGTGGAAAGGGTGCCTCAGGCGCAAGCCCTTGCCTTATCTTTCTTAAAATGTGACTCAACTAGGGTTTGCATTCCTTTGCCTTTTTCTTTCATTTTTTCGTAGATCGGAGTCGAAAGAGGGTTTTGAAATATGTTTTCTAAAAAAATTTATTTTTTTGTTTTGTTAAATGATTTTTCGGGTGACTTGGTACACACTAACTCAATACCAAGTGGTGACTCTATTTTCAAAATAAAACCCTTTTTCAAAATTAGTTGGCCAAAACTGTCGCACTTTTAGTCCCGACCTTATTTTATTTTAAAATACCACATTTTCCTAAATAACAGTTGTTCACTAAAAATTTGATTTTTTCTCACACACGTACAGTTTTTCTAAAAAACTTTCTTTTTGAAAAGGGTCACCAGATCGAATCGCCTTTCGAGCCGTGATAGTCATGAACCCACTGTGCTTTATTGATTTTGGATACGACACCAACAAGAGTCGTCACTAATAGCTTGGACATATAAGAAAAGGATCAATCTTCAGTGACAACTTCGGTTTTTGTCAAAAATGGCTAGAAGTTAGTGACGATATCATGTTGTCACTAATAACTGAAACATATCTGAGCTTTAGTGACAACATTTAAATGTTGTCAAAAAATGGTTCCAGTTTTAGTGATGACAAGGGTCGTCACTAATAACTTGGCCATATAAGAAATGGGTCAATCTTCAGTGACAACATTGGTTATTGTCAAAAATGGCTAGAAGTTAGTGATAATATTACATTATCACTAATAACTTGAACATATCCGAGCTTCGATGACAACATTTGAATGTTGTCAAAAATGGTTCTGGTTTCAATGACGACAAGGGTCATCATTAATAGTTTGCCATATAAGAAAAGGGTCAACCTTTAGTGACAACTTTGGTTGTTATCAAAAAAGGCTAGGAGTCAGTGACGATATTACGTTGTCACTAATAACTTGAACATTCCAACCTTGAGTGACAACATTTTAATATTGTCAGAAAAGGTTTCGATTTCAATGACGGCAAAGGTCATCAATAATAGCTTGGACATATAAGAAAAAGGTGAAGTTTCAATGATAACTTTGGTTGTTGTCAGAAAAGGCTATTGGTTAGTGATGATATTATGTTGTCAAAAAAGAGTTCATCTTGAGTGACAACTAATAATCATTGTTAGAAAATGTTATATATTCAGTGACAACAATTGTTATCACTAATGCACTATGTACATTTCAATGACAATTTTTGAATGTTGTCACAAAAGAGGGGAGCATTCAGTGACAACTCGCAATGGTTGTCAGAAAATAGTACAAATAGTGACTTGTTGCTAATGCTTTGGTCATATTTTATTGACAACTTGAGAATATTGTCACTAATAAGTGTACATTTAGTGACGACATTTAGCTCTTGTCGGTAATGCAAATTGGCTCTAGACAATGGGAAACAACCAATGACGACATTTTGATGTCATCACTAAAGATACATCACAATTGTGAAAAGAATATTGTTGCTACTGAAAGCATTCTTTAATGACAAGTTCATGTTGTCACTGAAAAATGTCGTCACCATTGGTCCTTTTTCTTGTAGTGATTATTGTAGAAATTTTAGACAAAATAGAAGGAAAAAAAATTATTCAATCTCTAGAAATTGAAATCTCAGGAGATGGATTAGGGAAACCTGATACCAAGAACCTAAGAGCTATGATACCTCTTGATGCGATTGGCCCCGAGACCCTAAGTTAATCTCCTAATGGGAATCTTGACGAGTTCGCAATCCACAAGACTAACCCATCCCAAGAATTGTCTTGTGTATCAATAGGCAAATTAACCCCAAATCTACCCGAGAATTGGAACTAATTTGATGGAAAAACTCATACCCTACCCAAACCCGTTGGATAGAACTCAAGATATTATGTTGAATTTCAACGAATCACTCGAAGAAATCTAAAGTCTCACAAAGAGAACCAAAGAGAAAAAAACCCTCATTAATCTTATTCAACTTCAATAATCTATCTAAACAATGACAACAATTAGTCTTATATAGGCAAAAACACCCTAAACAACTGATATGGTAAATAACTAGTCTATTACAAGTGAAAAACTAAGTAAAAACATAGAAAACAAATAAAATCGTAAAGTTGCAGATGAAGGTCACGGGCTAGGCCCTGGGGTGGCCTTAGGTGTGGCCTTGGTCAGAAGCTATTTTGGTCTTGGCATGACTTCTGATGGAGGTCGTGGGGAAGGCCATGGCATAGCCTTACTCCTAGCCTTCATCAGAAACTTTATGATGGCCTTTTCTTTGTGATGTCTTCTGAACTTTTGCAGGTGTACTCCTCCCAGCCTTGCTTGGCCTCTTCTTCTCACTCCTTTTGACCATCTTAGATGCCTCTAAGCCTCCATTTTGGTTTGGTAAGACCCTATGCTTTGGCAATGCTCTAGCGACGACTCGAATGCCTCTATCTACTTGAAGTTTCATCACTTGGTTCGTATCAAGGACTAAGAAACTCATGACCAACTATTCCTACTCATGGAGGAAGAACGATATGCTAAGGCCTAGTGAAGGCCAAACTTGCTCGTTTCACGTGCGAGGAGGGTGACTGCTTCTAGTCAGATCATACAAATGACCTAAAATTCTATGTGATGTGCAATCTAAATGCCATGCATTGAATATATGTCAAAGGTAATAATAATAAAATATAAAAAAATCATGCAAAGAATGAAAAATCCTAAAAATAGAGAAATAGTGTGTGAAATGATGTGAAATACACACAAGTAATGAAACTAGCACTAAAATGACCTAAGGGTCTAGCGTTGGACTAGCCCTTTTTAGATATTCCCCGCTAGTTTGGACTAGCTAGGAAGTGATAAAGCCACAACTAGTTTTGGACTAGTGTGGTGAAGGAATAATAAAAAAAACTAACACAACATGAATCAAAATAATAAAGCATGAATCAAAAGCGACTAAACATATAAAGACATGTATGAGCACGTAGGACCATACAGCACATAGGCATGATATCTGTCGCGCCCCATTTTTCGAAAGGTAAATAAATGAGTGTTAGATGTTTGGAAAAAAGAAAAGGAAGAATTAAATGTGATTTTATTTATATTGGAAAAAGAGTGTATGTTTTTATAAAAAATAATTTTTAGAAAATACTTTCTAAAAGATAATTCGATAAAATGTGACAAACAAATGCTTTATTTTGAAAACAAAAGAAAAGGGCCTAAAATGGGACTTTGAAAATGCGACGGTTTTTGGGCCCGAAAATAGAGTCTAAAAAGGGCTTTTTTAGTGAAAAAGGAGTCGCCACTTGGTATTGAGTTTTGGTGTACCAAGTCACCCGAAAATATTTTATAAAAGATAAGAAAATTAAGAATGATTTATTTAAAGAAATGATTTTTGGAAAAATATAGAAAAAACAAGAAAAACCCTTTTAGACGACTCCAGGTCTTTGAAAACAAGAGAAAAAGGTTCGGGAGTCACAGTTGAAGAAAGGGAAGGCAAAGGCTCGCGCCTAAGGCACCCTTTCAACCTAGCCGAAACTAGTTGCGAGGTTTAGTCTAAATTTTCCTAATATAACCCTAAGATTTTATCGCATTTGGATGCAACTATATGAATGCAAATCTAATCCTAAAAATGAATATCGTTAAGGGACAAAATGTTCCATTGAGGTTTAGTCGGAATTACCGCATTAATTGCGAAACCCGAGTCTAGACCTCGATGGAGTCACGAGTGTAGATGCAAAATGGAATGCAAAAGAAAAGGAAAATAGTAATATAGATAGTAAGTGAACAAAGAAAGTGGGATGCAAACATAACGGGTACGGGGGACTAATGGACTCGTGACTAACTGTTCCTACTCACGGAGGGGGGAACGACATGTACGCCATCGCTTCCCACGTGAGTAGATGACTATTTCTAGTCAAATCACACAAATGACCTAAAATTCTATGTGTAGTGGAATCTAAATGTTATGCACTAAACATATGTTTAAAAATAGATAATAAGTGATAAAGTATATATATAAAATCATACAAAATGGAAAAGGCCTAAAAAGAAAAAATGTGTGTGAAATGGAATGCACACGCGAGAAATGATTCTAATACTAAAATGACCTAAAGGCCTAGCATTGGACTAGCCTATTTTCTAAAAATTCTCCGCTAGCGTTGGACTAGCGAAGAAACCGAAATTAACCACAACTAGCGTTGGACTAGTGTGGCGACGATACACATATATAATAGTAAAGCAAGTAAATAAATAAAACATAGATTGAAGCAATAATCACATAAAAGCACATAATAGCACATAGGAGCATATAACACATAAGCATGATATTCTAGATGCAAAGTCCTAAAGAAAGCAAATAAAACACATAAGCACATAGCACACATAGCACACAAAAGCCCTAACTATTACACCGGGGAAGCCTAATTACAATCTAAAAAATAAAAGTAAAAGGTAACCTATCTAGCCTATCTATTACATTTTCTATCTAAAATACATAAAATTTTTGTTAAATAGATAACATATAAACTATCTATTACATTAACTATCTAAATACAAAAATTTTACTAAATATAATATTGCCTATCTATTACATCTCTTTGAATAATAAAAATTAAATTCAAATAAACAACATGGCATAAATAAATAAACACTCACACATGGATAAAAAAAACTATAAGTACAAAGATACATGAAAACACATAGAAAAACACATTGGAGCACATAGGAGCACACAAAAGAAATTAAAAGGGTAATCGAGGTACCTCCCATTCGTAAACTCGGTACAAATCGCTACTAACATGAACAAACATGTCAAAAATATCACTATTTAATAAATAAACTACTAATTAAATAATTTCATACCAATCACTATGAACATGCTACTGATAATTCAAACAATCATAGCAATAATAGAAAGAAAATAATGATAATAATAATTAATTATTTAGGAAGAAAAATGAAAATTGTTTAAGTAAAAATAAATAAGTAAATAAATAAATAAAGCAAAACAACGAAAATAAAGAAATAATAATAATAGAAGATAAAATACAATAATACATACTTAAACTTTTAACACCCCAAATAAGAATTATTAAAATAACTAAAAGGAAAATAAAGAAACTAATTTGAACATTAATTAGACTAACAAGACCCAATTTTAGAACATTAATTATAAATTTGATAAAATAAATAAAGAAAATGTGAAAAGAAATAATTTAAAGCTTTGAGGACTTAACTAATTTTAATTTTTTTTTTTTTGCAAAAATAAAATATTATAAGATTTGGATTAAAAATGAAATTTAAGCAATATTCTAAAGTGAAAAAATGTAATTTGCAACAAGCAAAAGGGTAAAATTATAATTTTAAACCCTAATTAAGGTAATGACATAGTTTACAACAAATTTAAAGGCTAAAATATAATTTTCAGCAAGTATAATGCCCAAAAATAAAAATTTCCAGCAATACTTAAGGCCAAGAATATAATTTCAGCAAGGTCATTAAATGATACATAATTTACAGCAATGTATAGGGTCAAATTGCAATTTTCAGCTATATAAAAGAGCTAAAATAAAAATTCCAGCAACTATAAGTATTAAAATACAAATTCCAGCAACAAATAAAAGACTAAAATACAATTTCTAACAGTTAATGGAGGTCTTAAAACAAATTCCAGCAACATAAAGGACCAAAATATAAATTCCAGCAACAATAGGGGGCCAAAAATAAAATTCCAGCAAGTATAGTGACTCAAATAAAATTCCAGCAAGGTTGGGAGGGATAAAAATGAAATTCCAGCAAGTATTCTAGGGCAAAAATAGAATTTCCAGCAATGTTGGGGTACAAAATAAAATTCCAGCAAGTTAAAATATGCAAAATACAATTTCCAACAAATTTTTAAAACCAAATTGCAATTTTAAGCAACATTCAAGGTTCAATTTGTAAATTATAGCCACATTAAACACCAATTTGCAATATCCAACAATAAAAGGGGGTCAAACGAAATTTTCAGAAATATTTAGGGGTAAAAATGTAATTTCAGAAAAGTATAGGGGTCACAATATAATTTTATAAAAATATAGGGGTCAAAATGAAAAATTAAAAATATAGGGGCCAAAATTATAATTATATAAAAGTTGGGGGACCTAAATGCAATTAATTGGGACCTAATTGAAAAGAAAATAAAATTATGGGGGTCAATCTATAAATAAACAGAAACTTAAATGCACAAATTCAGAAATTCCCAGGGCCACAGTAGACATTAATGAAAAGTATAAGGACTATAAAATAAATACCTATTATTAATTAAAATAAATTAAAAAAACTAACTAATCAAAATGACGTAGTTTTGAGTGAAACTACGTCAAAACGACGTAGTTTCACTAAAACTCTTTTTTTTTTTCGTTTTACCCGGTTTTTCTTTTCTTTTTTTTTTCTTTCTTTCTTTCTTTTTCTTTCTTTTTCTCTCTTTTCTTTCTTTTCCTCTCTTTTCTTTTTTCCTTCTTCTTCCCCGATTCTGTTCTCCCTTCCCCCCTTTCTTCTTTTCTCTCTTCCCCCCTCTCTCTGTCTCTATCCGTCTACCTCTCTCTCTTCTCTATCCGGTCTCTCTTTCTGTGTCGCCGGTCTCTCTTTCTGTGTCGCCGGTCTCTCTCTCTCTCTGTGTCAAATTCCCTTCCCCCCCCCCCCAAAAATTCTACTTAAATTCCAAACTTCTTCACTCCAATTCGACACACAAAGCAGTGAAAATGGTAAGCATAACTTCTCATGTGCATAAGAGATTGGGAAGGAGACCATAGTATTTTACCTGATTCGGGTAGAGGGGGTTGGTGGTGATGGAGCTTCGGATTCACTGGTGGTGGCGTTAATTGACTAGTTTTGGCTGCAGGGCTGGATTGATGGTGTCAATTGCTGGGCGTGTGGTGTGATTTGTGTGAGAATCTGTGTAGTGTGGGCGTGTGTGTGTGTAAGGGCGTGAAGTGATCTCTGTGGAATTGGTGTGCTGTGTGACTGATATATGTGTATCCATGTGTATGTATGTCACTGTGTATGTGTGTTGTGTGTTGTTACTGGCTGTGAATTTGTGTGTGAGTGTCTGCGTGTGATTGCTTGTGGTTTCTTTGCTCTGTGTGTGTGTGTGTAAGGCATTCTTGTGTAGGTTGGTTTGGTGGAGTGGCTGTGAGGGTGAGTGAAAATTGTTTTTTTTTTTGCAGGTGAGGTTGTGCAGGTGTGTTATCTGGTGTGTGCGTGTGATGTGTGTGTCTACGAGAGTGAACTCTGTGTGTGGTGTGTGTTTGTGCTGCTGTGTTTTTGTGAGGGTTGTGAATGTGCGTGTGAAGTTATGAAGGAGAATGGTGATGATGTTGTGATTTGGTTGGCTGAAGCTTGAGGGGTCGTGTGTTTTGTGTGATGTGTGTGTGCCTGTGAGGTGTGTGTTGTGTGTGCTTATGAGTGTGTGAGCTTTGTGATGCTGAAGTGAATGTGCAGAGATGTGTGAGTTGTGTGAGTGAGTCTGTGATCTGTGTGCTTATGTGTTTTGTGTATGCTTTGTGTGTGTTTAATGCAGTGAATTGAGAGTGCAGGTGAGTGTATTGTGTGTGAGTATGAGTTGTTTTTGTGTAATGCAGGTGTGTACTAGAGAGAAGGCCGAGAGAGGGAAGAAGGGAAGGAGAGGGAGAGTGAAGTCTGTGTCTTTTTTTTTGTCTGTGAGTGAAGAGAGTGTGTGTATGTTGTGCAGGTGGTAGTGCATGTGTATGGTGGAGGCAGAGGGAGAATAGAGAGATTGAGAGAATGGTGAGTGAAAAAAGCAAGCCAAAATCCCCAAAAATCTGCTGATTGAGTGTGAAAAATGGGAGGGTGATGGGATTGAACATAGAGGAGGTGATGATGAAATTGGGGGTATGGTTGCTTGCTAGGGTAGCTGAAAATGGAGCTGTTTTGACAGCTGAAGCAGCCATGCTGCTACTATAGCAGGCTGCAAAACGCAGCCTGCTGCAACTCTTTTTTTTTTTTTTAGATATTTGGTAAGGACATAAAATAATAATAATAATAATAATAATAATAATAATAATAATAATAATAATAAAATAACATATGGACTCCTTAGAATTAAAAATGAAATAGAAATAAAATAAAATGAAACTAAAGCTAAAACTAAAATTCAGCATTGGTAGAAAAAGAAAATTCAATAATAATAAAAATTAAAATTTTTAAAATTAATTCATCATTAGAAAAACATATCATAGACAACAAGATATCATTTGAAATAAGTATCAAATAGTCTAAAAAAAATATTAAATATATATATTCTTTTTCACATAAAATCTATATTTCATATGACATAATATGATAAAAATTATGAAAATCACAAAAATACTAAATGACTTTTTAAAAATAAAAAAATCTTACACAAAATATATTATCCCATGAAACACATATACTAAAGTTTTCACTCAAAACTTTTAAGATTAACGCATTCTTGGGAAATGTGCCCTTAATAAATAAAAAGACAAAAATTAAATAAATACTAAACGACCTCTAAAAATTATGAGATTTTTGCAGAAAATTTATGAATATAAAAAAATGCATATATAAAATTTTTCACTTGAAAATTCTCGTAAAAATAATGCATTGGAAAACGTGCCGTTGAATTAAAAATACTAAAATTTTAAATAAATAATAAATGACTCCAGAAAATCATTAAAATCATAAATAATGATAAAAATAGTAAAATTATGTATTTAGAAAAATAAAATAAAATAAACTAATATTTACATGGTGAAATTACCATTTTGCCCCTGATGTGCCGAATTAGACAGAATACGCGAAAATTGTACTCGACCCCCAAAAAATGAAAAATATCCCCTAAAATAAAGTAACACACATATTTTTTTACAAAAGGTGTGTCAAAATTTGGTGTCTACAATATCTAGATGCAAAATCCTAAGGAAAGCGGTAACACAAATAATCACATAAGCACACAAGAAGCACACAAATCCTAACTATTACACCGGGGAGGACCTAACTACATCTTAAGAGGGAAAAGTAAAAATAAATCTAGATATTACATTTGCCTAGCTAAACACAAATATTTGCTTTATAATAATAAAAATGCCAAAAAATGTACCCTATCTATTACATTGACTACAAATATTTACTAGAATAATAAAATACCTATCTATTACACTTTTTGAATAATTAAAAACAGGATTCAAACGAACAAACATAACATAAAATCAAAATAAATGCTTGAAAAGTAAATGAAACAAAATAAGCATACAAACACATAAACACCTAGGAGCATGTAAAAAAGAAAAATTGAAAGTGATGAAATACCTCTCTTGAAAACCCGGCACTAAATGCTAACAAGATGAGCAAATGCATTAATGGTACCACTATTTTAATGAATAAAAACATAAAATACTAAAAAATTGAGGATAAAATATAAATCCCATCAAGGCAAGGGGATAAAAAGAGGAATTCAAGTAAACCTAGGGGCCAAATCACAGATTTAAGCAAGTGACATGGTGTATATTAGGTATAGAAATTATGAACAAATACACACAAACCAAGTAATAAAAACCTAATCTCCCAACTATACCGCAAGTGCATGGGTCTATTATAGTACTTGGAGTATAAGGTGTTGAATTCCAAGAAGAATCAAATATGTGCAACTACTGAGGCTTTATAAACTAACTTTTATTATCTAAACAATACAAATCAAAGCATGATATGGGGTCATTTCAATAGATTGGTAAATGATTGAGAACTTTTGTAGAATTCAATTCAAAGAATCCTAGAATGTAAAACCCACTAATTAATCATGAATGAATGACTTACTAAGTTTTATCTTGCTTTGTTTAGAATCCAATTCCATATATGTCATAACTAGATCTCTCTATGTCATGCCAAGATTCTAACCATTCTCATGACGAAATCTTATAAAAACATGAATTGTATTGATTCACTCAAGCATCCATTATTCTCGTATGAATAACTTAAGTATTACTTGTTCATTTACTATTGATACATGCATTTCTCAATGTCAAGTAACAACTAAGATGACTTGTTTTAGTTGGCCAAGAAAAAACAAATGTTAAACCTTGAACAAGTAAACAAACAAATGTAAGCTTAGCAAGTTTTGAGAATTAAGTCATGCTTTTGGATTCATTAGCTTCGTCTATATTCTAGATGAAGCTTTTAGTGAACCATGACTAGTGAAACACTTGAGACTTCTAATTCAAAACATGAATTCATGGCAACAAATGAAAGTAAAAGAGATAGAGTTTAGGAATTGCTCAACCAAATTGGAATAAGCTTCTCTTCTTATTCACCTTCAAAAGTTGCACTACAAAAGCACTTTTAGAATGTTCATTATTCTATTGAAGGATGATGAGAATTCTACTAATTCTCTACCAAGTCTAGCAAAATTAAGCTAACTACTACTTTCTACTACTAAAACTACTCACAAATGCATTACAAATGACTTCTATTTATAGACAAATGTTCTTCAAGTCATTTTCCAACTTGCCAATGCATTTAATACATGAAAATGATGAAGATTTGTTTGGAGATGCCAAACTTGCTCAAAAGTCTTCATTTATATTTTCAATGAAATCTCCAACTTGCAAAACCCCATCTCCATCTGAAAATGTCTGCAGAAATAGCTAGAAGATGATGCAAGTTGTAAGCCCTAGAAACCTCTTGCCAACGTCGATTTCATGGGTGGCAACCCGCAGATTACTCACACTTGGCCCCACTTGATTTGCTGATTTTGGTGACGTGGCATCCATGTGTGTAGTATCTTTTTCCATGTATTTCCACGTATCTTTGTTATAGAATTAGGTCTCCCAAATACTTTTGCACAATTAATTCTTCAAATTCTTCATCCAAACTTAGCCCTTTGAATCATCCTTGAATTTGCCTTTCCTTGACTCCATTTAATCCAAAATGAGTCTAAGTATGATGAACTCACAAAGACGTACAAAAATTTTGCATTAATTTACTCGAACTACAGATTTCACCTCAAACCCTAATTCCGAGGAAAAACCCTAATTCTATAATAAGTTGGAAAATGAAATCATTTGATATAAAATTACTATAATAATGCTAAAATAACACCTAAAATACATAATAAAACATATAATAGCATTGGTAAATTTATTACTTATCAGCAAGCCTGGGACACAATTGTAAATTAATGCTAAGTAAAAAGTGGGGCAAAAATAAAATTCTAGCAAGTATGGGGCTCAAAATGCATCCAGCAATGTTAAGGGAGGTCAAATACAAATTCCAACAATACAATGGGGAATGATGCAAAACACAAGACTTAATTGAAAAGGATGTAAAATCTGGGGGGTCAACATGGAATTACCAAGGACTAAAATATAGAAATTAGAAAAATCTTTGGGGCAATATGAATAATACTAAAAAATAAGGATCAGGCATAAATATTACTTTATGATAGGGAAAATGCCAAACTAAAACTAAAACTAAATTAATTTACTAAATGAACTTTGCTAAATAAACCAATTGCTCAATTACATACTAAAATAAACTAAAAAAATCAATGGACAACTAAATAAATAAAATAACAGCGGCATTAAACTAAAAAGAGCTAGTAAATTAAATAGGGAAACTAACTAAACTAAATAAATATAAATCAACTAGTAACACCTAACCCACAACCTAAAATCATTTGCTTCCTTCAACAGAAAATCCAATTCTCTCTCAATCACTCTCTCTCTTGTTCTTTCTGTTCTCCGTCTCTCTTCTTTTTCTATCTTCTCCAACTCTCCCTTTCTTTCTCTCCCGTCTCTCTTTCGTCTCTCTCTCTCTCTCTCTCTTAGTTCTCTTCTCTATCTCTCTTTCTCTCCCTCTTTTTCTCTACTTCTTCTATCTTCTCTTTGCTCTCTTCTCTCACGTCTCTCTACTCTCTTCTCTCTCGTCTCTCTACTCTCTTCTTTCCCGTGTCTCTATTCTCTTCTTTCTCCCTGATTCTATCTCTCTTGTCTTCTCACTTTCTCTTTCCCATCTGATTCTTTCTCCCTCTCTTTCTCTTCTCACTCCTCTCTCCTTCCACTAAGAAATCCTAAATCATCCATTCATTTCATCAATTAATTGTTACATAAAAGAATTGAAAGAAGGGTTGAGAGTTTTTACCTAGGCCAAGGAAATGTGGCTATAGTGGTGATTCCGTAGTGGGGTGCAGTCATAGTGGATATTGATGACTGGTATAGGGTAGCAACGGCTTGGCGAGGGAGCTTTTATGCATGGTGGTGCGTGACTTGGGTATTGTGGCTAGTGGCAGTTGTGATGGATTGGAGAGGGATGATATTGGTGGTGCTGGATGATGAAGGCTGTGAAGGTGGTAAAGCAAGTGATTGTGATCTAGTTTGTGAGTAATTTGTGCAATTTTGGTGCTGCTTTTGTGATACTTTGATACTATTTTGTGTTGTTATTACAAAATTTGTCTATTTTTCCTATTGTTTTGGAGCTAGTGGTGGAACGGTGGAGATGAAATTGGTGGGTTTTGGGTGGTCTTGCAAGATGAATTGTGGGAAAGAGGTGATTTACAATGGTGCTGGTTTGGCTAAGGTTCTGGGGGAGACTAATGGGATGTGTGAATGGTGGTGGTTGTGGTGCTATGGCTGTTGAGGTGTGGTTGTGTTAAGATGTTTGGGCTATTTTCTTGGTGACTGACTTTGTTGATTTTGGAGCTTTAATTGATAGTTGAATTCTGATGTTTTTGGTGGGATTTTGGGGAGTTTTTTGTGATTCACGGTGGTGGTGATGGGTGGCTTATTTAGTCTATTGGTGACTCAAGGTGATGATGGAGCTTTGGTGAAAAATAAGGCTGTTGGTGGTGGTTGTAATGGCCCCTGGTGGTTGGGCAATGGTTGTTGTTCTTTTTGCAAGTTCTGGATAGTGGGTGACGGTGGTGAGTTGCTGATTGGTAGCTACGGATGGAGGCTTTTGGTTCGTAGTGGAGGGGTAATAAAGAGCATGCCCAGAATTGGGATGTTTTTAGATTGTTCTAGTGAACTTTGGGGAGGCTTTGGTGATTTGATGGTGGTTGTATGATGATGGATTTGGGCATGGTTAATGATTTTCATGGTTGAATGGTGGTTGGGTTAGATGGAGGTGGTTGTTTCTTGGTGGTTTTTGGATTGCAGGTGGTGGTTTCTTGATGGTTTTTGTTGTTTTTCCTAGCTATATTGTGGTGATGATTAGAAGTTTTGTGATGTTTTTTGGGTGGTACAGGTTGAAATGGGGGGGGGGGGGTTTGATGGTAGTTTTTGGTGACTATTTATGGCTGGGGAAAGTGGCGTTGTGATGGTGAAGTTGGTGAAATTAGTGTGTGAATGCATGACTGAATCCTTCTGTGTGTGCATGTTTTTCGTGTCTGTATGTGTCTATTTATGTTTGTGTGTGTGAAATGTGAAATGTGTGAATGGTGTGTGTTTTGAGTGTTTGTATGAACATGTTTGAGTGACTGTGTGTTGAGTGCACAGAGTGTCTGTTTGCTTGAAGTGTGTGTGAGTAGTGTGATTGTGAGTTCTGTGTGTGAAAGATTGAAACTGTGTGTGCGTGATGTGGTGTATGTATCTGGCCGTGTGTTTGTGGTGTGTATGAATTTGTGTGAATGTGTATGTTTATGATTGTGTATGAAATGTGTGTGTCTGTGTGAGACCTCTCAAAAGTCCCACATCGGTGGGAAGAAAAGAAATTGATTAGTATATAACATCCTATGCTTGGGCTACTAAATAACTTGGTTTTAGCATTTTGAGCCCGTAGTTTAAAGCTCAAAAGTTATTAGGCCAGCCCAGACGCGGGATGTTACAATAGTATCAGACCGAACCTCGTGTGATCTCTGCAAGGGGTGAGACTGGGCCTATGGTATTGGGTCGGACTACGTAAGGAAGTGGAGGAACTAAGTGTTGTGCGGGGCTAAGTGCTACGTCAACCTAAGGGCGGGAGTCACCTCTAGAGCCCGTACAAGCTACCTCTAGAATCCAATACAACCGAGTGGATAGTCCGGATTATGATATGGATTGGGTTTTGCGAGGACGCAAAGCCTGAGAAGGAGGGATGAATGTGAGACCCCTCAAAAGTCCCATATCGGTGGGGAGAAAAGAAATTGATTAGTATATAACATCCTACGTTTGGGCTACTAAATAACGTGGCTTAAGCATTTTGAGCCCGTGGTTTAAAGCTCAAAAGTTATTGGGGCAGCCCAAACATGAGATGTTATAGTCTGTGTGAGAGAGAAACCAAATTTGCGTGTGAAGTGTATGGAATAGTCTGGTGTGGGTTCTTGGGGTACTAGGTGTAATGTTTGAAGATGAACTGATATTTAGTATGTGTTATTGGGGTAGTGTGTGTAGTGTATGAAGATACACTAATGTGTGTTCTTAGGGTGGTGTGGGGAGTGTGAAAAACTAAGGCTTAGTTTGGGAGTTGGGGTAGAAAAGAAAAGAAGAGATAAGAAAGTGAGAGAAAAGTAAAAGAAGGGAAAGAAACTTTCTTTCTTTTCTTTCATTTTCCTCCCAAATTTGGAAGGAAAATTTTTTGGCCAAAACAAGCCAACTTTTCCTTCCATTTTCCTTTCTTTTCTTACCCTTTCCTTCCTCCCAAACAAAGGAAAATGGTTAAGTAAATTTTCCCTTCTTTTCCTTCCTTACTCCCAAACAAAAGAACACCTTAAAATCCTTTCATTTCTTTTCTTTTCCCTCCATTTCCTTCCTCCCAAACATAGTGTAAAAAAATCTCTCCTAACTTTTCTTTTTTTATCCTCTTTTTATCTCTTTCTAAAATATGGGGTATTTATAGTGTAAGGGAATCCTATCCTCGAAGAATGGATAGAAGACTAAAACGCCATTGACAACAAATTACAGCTTTACCCCTTTTAAAAAATAATTTATTTGACACACAAAAATTAATTAAAATACCATGTTCTCTCCTAAAAACACCAAAAAAAGGAAAAACTAAGAAAAATGCAAATAATAAATTTTTTTGATAAAATTCGGGGGAAGAAACACATATGTATGTAAAATGGCTGTTCTACCCATGAACGCAGTATTTATAAAAAAAAAATAGCAATGGACTTCGACAAATTACCAAAAATTAGAAATAAACTTAAAAATCTAAAAAATGAATTAAGAACCCAAAATTTATAAAAAATACGTTCGGGATAAAAATGGCTATTTTACCCCTATAATGACAAAATATGTAAAAAATAGCTATTAACCTCGAAAAATTATCAAAAATTAAAAAATATGCTTAGAAACCTTGAGAAATGAATTTAAAACTCAAAATGGGCAAAAAGCACGTTTTTGGGGTGTGAAATGACCATCTTGCCTCTAAACGTGTTATTTATAGAAAAATAGCAATTGTCCCCAAAAAATTAGAAAAATTTAGAAACATACTTAAAAGCCTAAAAAACAAATTTGGGGCTCAAATGGGCAAAACATGGTGTTCGTGAGGCAAAATGACAATTTTTCCCATGTGCTGAAAAAATATATGAAAAATAGTAATTAGCCCAAAAAATTCAAAAACATATATGAAATTACAAAATGTACATTTAGAATCCCAAAACTGATGAAAAGTATTTACATACTAATAATTACCATTTTGCCCTCAAAATTACAGGCTTTGCCCCTTTTACCGGAAAAATGAAATTTGATCCCCAAAAGTAGAAAAAAAATACCCCCAATATTGAAAAAAATAAACGTGTGTCAAAATTTGTTGTCTACAGGTGTCGAATCGCATAGGGAATCAAATAAGTTGCAAGTACTAGAGCTTTTTCACTCATTCTATTATCTAAACAATCACAAATTGTGTGGAATTGGTGGTTGGAAAGAAAATTTAAATAGAATAGGTTTTAGATTCACAAACACTTGTTAAATTCAAATATCAAAGAATTTAGAACATAGAATTCACTAATGAACCAAAGGATTGAATGAATGATTTGCTAAGTTTTACCTTGCCTTGTTAGATATCCAATTCCATTTGAATCATAACTTGCTTTCACAATGAAATGACAATATTCTAACTATCTTCATGATGAAATCTTATGAAAATATGAATTATATTGATCTGCGTAAGTATCATTATATTCATATTAAAGACCATGTGGTCTAAATCATCTTAGTTTTGATGCTTAACAAAACCAATGATGAAGCAACTAATGTTTGAATAAGTATCCTTTGCAGTTGACAGCAATCAAATTGAAAAAGGCAGAAAAATGGCCATATTGACGGCCATCCGGACGCATAAGGAGAACGTCTGGATCGACAGGATGCACAGAATGAATATGGGCAGTAGCTATCTGGATGCCCATTCAGACGAGCATCCAGACGTCTAGATTGTTAGAACATTTCAAAACAAGAGAAGTTAGTAACTATCCAGATGCCCATCTGGACGAGCATCCGGATGTCCAGATTGCCAAAAAGATTCAAAACTAGCAAGGTCAGTAGCTATTCAAATGCCCATTCGGACGAGACATGTGGATGTCCGAACCTTAAGAAGCATATTTGAAAATAAAGCAGAAGGCATCCAGAAGACCATATGGATAAGGATCTAGACGCCCATCAGGATGTCCTGACCATTTCTTGCGAACTTGCAGATCTGGAAAAACAGTGTCTAACAGCTAGTTTTTTAATATGGCAGTTAGAACCCAATTTGGCCAGTTTTTTCACTCCCTATAAAAGGAACATTGCACAGAATTGTTGATAACTTTTATCTACTTCATTATTAAGCATTTTAGAGTGATTTTTGTGTGAAAAATACTCCCCTTCGTAAAGCCTTGAATTTTCAAGTGAGATAATTGGGAATTATTTTAGTGGAGTTCTTCTTAGTTGGGTGAGAACCATTCAATTGTAACTTGGGAGGGTTAAAGAGAGCATTTTTTTTAAACTTTTGGCTCAACTAAAGGTGTCTAGTGTGAGCAAAAGTGATCCCTCAAGGTAGTATAATTGGTATTGCTTCACCAATTGAAGAAGCTCACTAGTGGATTCATATTCCAAGTGATCAACTTGGGAGTGGACATAGGCATCGAACTTGGTGCCGAACCACTATAAATTGGTTGTGTTTGTTACTCTTTAAATTTCTTAGTTTATTGCTTATTTGAGTTAATTCTTTTTGTTAGTGTATGCCCTAAAACCAAGTTGGTTTTTGGGATTTTTATTACGCTTATTTCGTGTTATACTTATATATGTGGCATTTTCTTTGTCATTTAATACTTGTTATTAATATTACTTGTTTATTTGATAAAGTCCATAGAATATTAACTGTGTATAAGAGATTGTAAGAGTTACAATGATGAGACTCTTATTACACATTAAGTTATATTCTTAAATATCCCTAGTCGTAGTATTAATGAGATTGGACATCATTAATATGGGAAGACTAGCACATACTTTGCCTCTACTTATGGTAAGTAGTAGTTGATCTCGTCAACTACGGTGTGTGTCACCTAAGCTGGTATGTGGATGCTTGTTAGAGAACAAGTTCATTGGATTGATCCGCCAAGAGTTACTATTCATAGTGCTTATGAATTATACTCTTAATGGCAATGGTGTAAGTGATCCTTAGACTTGAGATTACCATGGTATCTTGAGTGTGGATTGCTATGCTTTGACTCTATTGCTCGGTGCTCGTAAAAGAGTAGCCCATACGGTAGAGATTGGGTATAGCATGAAGCATGGAAGGATAGTGAGTAATCGATATAGGATTCACCACTCCTTATTATAGGAGAGTATATCCCGGAATTGGCCACTTGTTGAAATATGACTTAAAGAATCTTTTGCGCAAAAGTGAAAGTATGACTTGAAAGAGTTTCAAGGTTATACTTTTATGAAAGTTGTATTTCGGGAACAAGAAATCATTAATTAGTCATTTAAAGAGTGCGCACTACACTCTTAGACTAATTGGGATATAGTGTGGTGAAAGGATATTAATTACACGGTAACATTGTCATTGATAGGTGTAGTCTACCATATGACTTTCCTATTCACTTGGGTGGTCATGATGCATTGCTAGACGCCACTCATGATCTATAAGTGCAAATTAATTAATTAGGAATTAATGATAAATTAAAGTGTTAATTTATCTGGCTCTTAATTAATTAATTAATGAGTTATAATTTGTACTTATTGCCAACGTGAATGGAACCTAATGGGTCACACACAATAAGAACATGGTCTTTGGGTTTAATTGTTATTAAGATAAGTATATGATACTTATGGGGTTAATTTATATGATAAATTAACTTAAAGGACTTATTATAAATATTCTAAGTCTTGATGGAAATTAGTTTCCTAAAAGGAATTAAGAAGCTATTTGGTTTCCTTTTGGAATTGGTTTCCTAAAGGAATAGGATTAGCTTAAGGTAAGCTTCCTAAACCTTCTTGGTTTCCAATTGCTCTTGTTTCCTTAAAGACTAGGATACTACATCTATAAATAAGTCCATGCCTTGACTCTTGGAAGATTGATGAAACATAACACAAAATTTAGAGAGAGAAAAATTGAGAGCTTGGTGGCGTTTTTCTCTCCAAGAAAAACGCCACACCTCCATCCCTAATTGTTAGGGTTTCAACTTCTTTCTTCTTCTTGTGTTCTTCATGAATCATTCAAGGGAGCTAGCACTCAAAAGGCAAGGCAAGCAAGCCCAAAGGTTCCTAAAGATCATGTTCGTGTGGATACCGTTGGAGGCTCGACACTTGGAGGGCTTTTCATGGTAGATCAACACCTTCATCGAATAGGATCTTGCCCTTTGAAGCATAGAAACCTTCTATGCTTGAGGTATTTGTGCTAAACACCCTTTAATCGTATAGATTACATCAAAGAGATTCCATGGCTAAGGTAATAAATTTTTAAATTTTCCGCTGCGTTACTCCCCTTATTACCTTACACTTTTATTGTGATTTGTTTATATATTTGGATTGGAAAAGTGGTAAACTTGGGATTAAAATTTTATTCAACCTAATTCACTCCCCCTCTTAGGTTGCTTTGACACTAACAATTGGTATAAGATCTAGAGTTCTATTCCTTTATAGCTTAACTAGCTAAGAGTTGATCATGGCAACCAAAAATGCATTATTTATGGAAGGTCAATCTATCACTAGGCCACCTATGTTCAATGGTGTGAATTATATGAGTTGGAAAGAAAGAACAGAAATCTTTCTCCAATCTATAGATATTGAACTATGGTATATAGTGAATGAGGGTCTCTATGAAGCCTATGTTGATGATTTGGCTAATCGTATTCGTAGACCAAAAACTAGGCAAGAGCTTACACCTAAAGACAGAACAAATTTTACTCTCAATGCTAAGGCTATGAGTGTTCTATGTAACGCTTTGGATGTTAATGAGTCAACTAGAGTTAAAGGGTGTAAGACTGCAAAAGAGCTATGGGATAAGCTAAAGGAGATACATGAAGGAAGTAATAGTGTAAGAGAGCAAAAGAAGGCTCTTTTAGTGACAAGTATGAATCATTCAAAATAGAGCCTCATGAGACAATTGATAAGATGTATTGTTGTTTTAATGATATCATAAAGGATCTTGAGGTACTAAACAAGCAATACTCTATTGGTGAGAAAAATAGAAAAATCTTGAATGCTTTGCCAGAAGAATGGGAGAGTAAAGTGATGGCAATAGAAGAGGCAAAGGATTAAATACTATGTCTATTGAATCACTTGTGAACATTCTAACATCTTTTGAATTGAAGGTTAAATCCAAGGTGTTACATGAAGAGGAAGTAAGAGTAAAAAGGAGCATTGCTCTCAAAGTTGCTCAACAATATGAAGATGATCTATAATCTATTGATGATGAAGATGAGGATATAAATGACAATGACCTTGCCCTAATCACAAAAGGAATCAAAAAATACTTCCTCAACAAAAGAAGAAATAGAAGAGGTGGTCCAAGCAATTTCAACAACAACAAAGGCAAGGGAAAGCAAGAAGGAAAGACAAAGCAACATAATAAATGCTTTGAATGTGGATAACTGGGACATTATATGAATGAATGTCCCATGAAGAAGAAGAAAGAAGCAAAAGGTGGTAGGAGAAAGCCTATCAACAACTTCCATATTACTTGGGAGGATTGCAAATTTGAAGGTGAAGTGGATGAACAAATAGAATCAGTACAAAGGGCATTTATGGCCCTAGGTGATAATGAGGTAACATATAACTATTCTTCTAGTAATGAATGTGATGATGATATGGAAGAATCTGTCATGAAATTGTATGCTAGTTTAAAAGATTCTTATGCCAAAAATAAGCATTTGAAAATAAAGATTAGTGCTTTGTTGAGTGAAAGCTCTAAGTTATTTCAAGCAAATCAAATTTTGAGAAAAGAGAATGAGGGGTTTAGAAAAATGAGCTTGCTCATGATTCAAAATACAATGATTTGAAAAAGAAGTTTGACGGAAAGATTATGTTTTATGAAAAAATGAAAAAAAGAGTAAAATTTGTTGAAAGAAAGACTTGATGAGCTTTCAAAAGTTCTTCAAATAACAAAACAAAATATTTGTGGAAAAAAAAATTCCAAAATTGATTTTTCAAACAAAAAGTTTATTACCTTATAAAAGGGTGGTTTTTACTTTGTGAAGTCTAAAGTCATTAAGGATGCTAATGTTACTTGTCATTTTTGTTGCCAACATGGACATTTAGAAATGGATTGTTATGTGAAGAGAAACATCAAGTTAGGAATAAAAGCCATGTGGGTAACTAAAGAATGTACTAACACAAATGGACCCAAGAAGGTATGAGTACCAAAAGTTATTTCTTGACTTTGTATGTAGGTATGCTTGAAGAACACCATCATGGGTTCAAAGTGGTATATTAATAGTGGATGCTTCAGGCACATGACGGGAGACGCTTTACTATTCATCAATTTTAAAACGAAAAGTAGTGAAAAAGTCACATTTTGTGATGATAAGAAGGCCAAGTCAATTGGCATTGGAGATGTCATTAAAGATGGTGATGCTTTCATTCAAAATATGCTTCTAGTTGATAACTTAAGCTGTAACTTGCTTAGTGTTAGTCAATTATGTGATAGAAATTTATATGTGTTGTTTAAGAAATATGAGTGTTTAATTCTTGACATGAATTTTAATGTTGTATTCAAGGGAAATAGAAATAATGATATCTATGTTGTGCATTTAGAAAGAATGGATCATAACAAGGTAAAATGCCTTACCGTTTACAAATGATGATTTTTGGTTGTGGTATAGAAGGCTTTGTCATTTCAATATGGATTTATTAAATGAACTTGCTGAGAAAGATCTTGTTAGATGCTTGCCTAAAATCAAATTTGAAAAAGACAAAGTTTGTGATGCTTGTCAATTTGGCAAACAAACAAAAATTTCTTTCAAATCCAAAAATTGTGTTTTGACATCCAGACTATTGTTATTATTGCGTTTAGATTTATTTGGTCCTACTCAAGTTGTAAGTTTAGGAGGAAAAAATATGCATTTATAATTTTTGATGATTATTCTAGATTTACTTGGGTGTTGTTTTTAGCTCATAAAGATGAAGCATTTAAAAGTTTTGTTTCCTTATTTGCTAAAATGCAAAATTTGTTGAATGGGCACGTAGTTAAGATTAGAAGTGACTGTCGCGCCCCATTTTTCGAAAGAGAACTAGTTAAAGTCAAAAAAAATGAAAAGGAAGAATTAAATATGGTTGTGTTTATTGGAAAAAGAAGCGTGTAAATTTCTTGTAAAAATAATTTTTTAGAAAATACTTTGTAAAAGATGATTCGACAAAAACACAACAAACAAATGCTTTATTTTAAAATAAAAGAAAAAGGGCCTAAAATGGGACTTTTTGAAATGCGACGATTTTTGGGCCCGAAAAATAGAGTCTAAAAGGGTTTCTTTAATGAAAAAGGAGTCGCCACCTGGTATTGAGTTTTGGTGTACCAAGTCACCCGAAAATATTTTGTGAAAGGAAAAAATTTGGAAATGATTTATTTAAAGAAATGATTTTTTGGAAAAATATAAGAAAAACAAGAAAAACCCTTTTAGACGACTCCAGATCTTTGAAAACAAGAGAAAAAGGTTCGGGAGTCACAGTTTGAAGAAAGGGAAGGCAAAGGCTTGCGCCTAAGGCACCCTTTCAACCTAGCCGAAACTAGTTGCGAGGTTTAGTCTAAATTTTCCTAATATAACCCTAAAGTTTTATCACATTTGGATGCAACTATATGAATGCAAATCTGGTCCTAAAATGAATATCGTTAAGGGACAAAATGTTCCATTGAGGTTTGGTCGGAATTATCGCATTAATTGCGAAACCCGGATCTAGACCTCGATGGTGTCACGAGTATGAATGCGAAATGGAATGCAAGAGAAAAGGAAAATAGTAATATAGGTAGTAAGTGATCAAAGAGAGTAGGGATGCAACATAACGGGTACGGGGGACTAATAAACTCATGACTATCTGTTTCTACTCACGGAGGGGGGAACGACATGTACACCATCGCTTCCCACGTGAGTAGATGACTATTTTTTAGTCGAAATCACGCAAATGACCTAAAATTCTATGTGTAGTGGAATCTAAATGTTATGCACCAAATAGAGGTTAAAATAAGTAATAAGTTATAAAGTATATAAAAAACTCATAGAAAATGGAAAAAGTCTAAAAAGATAAAATGTGTGTGAAATGTCATGAAATGCATACGAAAAATGTTCCTAATGCTAAAATGACCTAAAGGCTTAGCATTGGACTAGCCTATTTTCTATAAGTTCTCCGCTAGCGTTGGACTAGCGAAGAAACCGGAATTAACCACAACTAGCATTGGACTAGTGTGGCAACGATACACATACAGGATAATAAAGCAAGTAAATAAAGCATGTATTAAAACAATAATCACATAAAAGCACATAATAGCACATAAGAGCATATAGCACATAAACATGATATTCTAAATGCAAAGTCCTAGAGAAAGCGAATAAAACACATAAGCACATAGCACACGTAGCACACAAAGCCCTAACTATTACACCGGAGAATAACCTAATTACAATCTAAAAAAATAGAAAGAGAATAAAAGATATCCTATCTAACCTATCTATTACATTTCCTATCTAAAATACATAAGGTTTTTGTTAAATAGATAGCACACAAACTATCTATTACATTAACTATCTAAATACAAAAATTTTTACTAAATAGCATATTACCTATCTATTACATTTTTTGAATAATCAACAATTAAATTCGAGTAAATAATACGACATAAATAAATAAACACTCACACATGGATAAAAATTATAAGCACAAAGATACATGAAAACATATAGAAAAAACACATAGGAGCACGTAAAGGCACATAAAAAAATATTGGAAGGGTAATCGAGGTACCTCTCATTCGCAAACCCGGTACAAAATGCTAACAACATGAACAAACTTATCAAGGTACCATTATTTAAATAAATAAACCATTAATTAAAACAGTTTTAGATTAATCACTATAAACTTGTTATAATAATTCAAAACAATTATGGTAATAATAAACAAAAGTTAAAGAAAAGCAATGATTAAATATTTAGGAAGAAAAATGAAAATTATTTAAGTAAACTAAATAAAAAATAAATAATAAAATAATAAAATAAAGTACAATAATAGATAATAAATTTTTTTTTAACACACAATATAAGGATTGCCAAAATAATTAAGAGAGAAATAAAGAAATTGATTGGAACATTAATTAGACTAATAAGACCAAATTTTAGAACATTAATCATAAATAAAATAAAATAAAATAAAATGTGAAAATCAATAATTAAAAGCTTTGGGGATTTAATTAGTTCTAATTATTATTTTATTTTATTTTATTTTATTTTATTTTTTTTTTTTGCAAAAATAAAATATTATAAGGTTTGGATTAAAAATGGAAAATTTAGACAACATTCCAAAGTGAAAAATGTGATTTTCAACAAACAAAAGAGTAAAATTATAATTTTAAACCCTAATTAAGGTAATGACATAGTTTACAATGAATTTAAAGGCTAAGACATAATTTTCAGCAACTATAATGCCCAAAAACAAAAATTCCAGCAATAAATAAAAGACTAAAATAAAATTTCTAACAATTAATGGAGGTCTTAAAACAAATTCCAGCAACATAAAGGACCAAAATATAAATTTCAGCAACAATAGGGGGCCAAAAATAAAATTCCAGCAAGTGTACTAACTCAAATAAAATTCCAGCAAAGCTGGGGGGATAAAAATGAAATTCCAACAAGTATTCTAAGGCAAAAATAGAATTTCCAGCAATGTATAAGGGCCAAAATGCAATTTTCAGCAACATTTAAAGCCTAAAATATAATAACAGCAAGCTTGGGAGGCAAAATTGCAATTTTCATAAATATCAGAGGTTAAAAATGCAATTCCAGCAAAATCTAGGGGTCGAAATGTAATTACCGAAAAATATAGGGGTCAAAAATGAAAAATTAAAAACGTAGGGGGCGAAATTATAATTATCTAAAAGTTGAGGGACCTAAATGCAATTAATCGGGACCTAATTGCAAAGAAAATTAAATTATGGGGGTCAATCTACAATAAACAGAAATTTAAATGCACAAATCAAACATTTCCAGGGCTACAGTAGCATTAATGAAAATATAAGGACTATAAAATAAATAAATATTATTAATTAAAAATAAATTCAAAAACTAAACTAATCAAAACGACGTAGTTTTGAGTGAAACTACGTCAAAACGACGTAGTTTCACCAAAACTTTTTTTTTTTTTTAAACCGGTTTTCTTTCTTTACTTTTTTTTTTTTTTTTAAACTTTTCCAGATTTTCTCTTTTCTTCTTCTTCTTTTTTTTTTCTCTCTTTCTTTTCTTTCTTCTTCTCCTCCTGGTTGCCCCCTCCCCGATCTGCTCTCCTCTCGCCGTCCGGCTCTCTTTCTCTCTCTCTCTCTCTCGCCGGAATCTCTCTCCGGAAATTCTCTCTGTAACCTCTCCCTCTCTCTTTTGGTTTAAAATCCCTAATTCATCTTCAACCGAAAAACAATTTCTTCCAAATAAAGTCCCGAAATCCTCACTTGCTCGAATCCAATGTAAAGCAAACAATATTTCCTCTAATTGAACTATTAATATAGTAACAGGAAGAGGGACCAAGAATATTACCTGTGGGAGGCACTCAGTGGTGAGGCGGAGGGGATGTTAGTGGTGGCGCTGAGCAGGGGTAGCCCGGTGGTGGATGGTTATGAGTGGCTTGACGGCGAGCAGGTGGCGCCACTGTCCAGTGGTGGTGGGGATGTTGCTGCTGTTTGTTGTTGTTGTGCCCCCCCCTTTTTTTTTATGTTTTTGCAGGTGTATGTAATGGATTGTGCGTGTATTGTTTGTGTGTAATTGGCTGTGTATTTGATGCGTGTTTGTGATGCTTGTGCAGATGCGTGTAGTGTGTGTGTTTGTGCGTATGTGTGTTTTGTTCGCAGGGTGCGTGTGTGTAATGCAGGTTTGTTGTGTGTGTGTGTTCAGGTGTCTATGCAGGCGGTGTATAATGTGTGTGGTGTGTTGTGAATTGCAGGGGTGAAGGTGGAGGTGTGTATAGCGTGTGGTGTGTTGTGTGTGTTTTGTTGTGAATTGCAGGGGTGAAGGTGGAGGTGTGTGTAGCGTGTGGCGTGTTGTGAATGTGTTTTTTGTGCGTGCGTGTGTGTGAAGAATGCAGGAATGAGTGTAATGTGTGTCTGTGCAGATGTGAAAATGTGCTGGTGTGAGTGTTTGAATATGTGTTTTTGATTGGATTGGATGTGCCGTGTGTGTTTGTGGGGGGAAGGTGTGTATGTGTGGGGAGGTGAGGGATCTGTGGGTGCTGAAACTGTGTGTGAAGTGAGTGAAAGTGTGGTCTGGCCGAGGGAAAAGAGAATGAGGGAGAGGCAGTTTTGTGCCGGTCTGTTTTGTGTCTGTTGTGAGAAGGAGACAGAGTGAGGAGGCAGAGGGGAGTGAGGGTGTGCGTTTGTGATGTCTGTGAGTCTGTGTAGGTGTGTGTTGTATGTGTGCCTGTGTTGTTTGTGTGATGCAGTGTGTGTAATGCGTGCAAATGAGTGTGTATGTGTGAGCTGTGTGCTTTGCTGGTGTTGTGAGGAAAGCCAGGAGAAGAGAGAATTGTGAGTGAATTGTGCCTGTGTGCAGGTGAGCCGAGAGAGTGGAATGGGGGGAAGATGTGTATGTGCAGGTCTGTGAAGATGTGAAAAATGGTGTGTGGGCTGTGTGTTGCAGAGAGGGAAGAGAGAGGAGGGAATTGTGCCGGTGGGAGTGGATTGTGATGAAGATGAAGTCTGAAAGAAAATTGAACAAAATCCCTTAGAATCTGATGAAGTGTAGTTTTTAGGTGGGTGATGGAATGGAGCATAGAGTTTTTGTCTGATGGATTCAGTGTCCTGCTTTGCTGCTGCGTTCAGCAGCTGCAGTAGCAAACTACTGCAGCTGCTGTAGCAGCAGCTAGGTTTTTTTTTTTTTTTTTTGTGGAGAAAAATAAGGAAATAAAAAAAATGAAAAAATGAAAATAAAATAAAACTACTTGAACCCCCTTTTTTTTTTAAATTATATTATATAAAAAACTGAAATACAACATTATATATAAAAAAGAAAAGGTAAAATTTAGTGCAACAACTTAAAGGTTAATTTAATATTAGAAAAATACAACTAAAAATAAATATCAAATGGTCTTAATAAAAAAAAACAAAATAATAATAATTTTTTAATTTTTTTCTTTTTCTCTTTTTTTTTTTTAAACATAAAATTTATAAAATGCTCATAGATAAAATTCTTATAAAGAAAATTGTAAATAAAAAGTGCGTTGGAAAACGTGACCTAAATATGGCAAAATTATAAAATTTATGAAAATTAATAAATGACATCACACAAATTTTACACAACATATATTATCACATAAAGCACATATATTATAATTTTCACTCAAAATTTTTGAAATTAACGCATTCTTGGGAAACGTGCCCTTAATAAACAAAAAGATGAAAATTAAATAAATATTAAACGACCTCTAAAAATTATGAGATTTTTACAGAAAATTTATGAGTATTCAAAATGCAAATATAAAATTTTTTACTTGAAAATTATCATAAAAAAGTGCATTGGAAAACGTGCCGTTGAATTAAAAAATATTAAAATTTTAAATAAATAATGAATGACTCCTAAAAATCATTAAAATCATAAATAATGATAAAATAGTAAAATCATGTATTTAGGAAATAAGATAAAATAAATCAATATTTACATGGCGAAATTACCATTTTGCCCCTGACGTGACGAATTAGACATAATATGCGAAAATTGTACTCGACCCCTGAAAAATAGGAAAATACCCCCTAAAATAAAAGTGACAACATATTTTTACAAAAGGTGTGTCAAAATTTGGTGTCTACAGTGACAATGGTATCGAGTTTAGATATTGTGGTTTTTCTAAATTTTGTGATCAAAATGGCATATCTCATGAGTTTTCTTCCACTAGAGTACCTCAACAAAATAGTGTAGTAGAAGGAAAGAATAGGACACTTCAACAGGCGGCTAGGACTATGATTAGTGAGTGTGATCACAAAATATTTTTGGGCTGAGGCCATCAATACCGCTTGTTATGTTATTAACCGTGTGCTTCTTAGACCTATCTTGAAAAAAACCTCCTATGATCTTTTATATGGAAAGAAACCTATAGTAGATTATTTAAAAGTTTTTGGTTGTAAATGCTTTGTCTTGAATATTAAGGAGCATTTAGGCAAGTTTGACAAGAAAACTGATGAAGGCATTTTCTTAGGATATTCTAATAATAAGAGGGACTTTAGAGTGTACAATAGGAGAACTCTTACCATTGAGGAGGCTATACATGTTGCCTTTGATGAATCACATGACGTTGTTACTAATAACTCTTGTGAAGATGATGATTTAGGTGTGCAATAAGGTCTTGAGAAATTGAAGATTAATTATGATCAAGGCACATCAAATAAAGATAATCTTCCACAAGGATGAAGACAAAGATTATGATGAAGACGAAATTCTAAAGGAGCTACCAAATGTTTGGAAATATGCTCAACATCATCCAAGAGATCTTATTATAGGTGATCCTTCCGAAAAGATAAAAACTAGTTCCTCTCATAGACCTCTAATTGATAATTTTGTTCTTATTTCTTATGTTGAACCTAAGAATATAGATGAGGCTTTGAAAGATGAGTGTTGGATTTTGACCATGCAAGATGAGTTAAATTAATTTGAGAGAAATAAAATTTTGACGTTAGTTGAGAGACTGCATGATCACCCAATTATAGGCACAAAATAGGTGTTTAGGAACAAATTGAATAACAAAAGATAAATTATTAGAAATAAGGCTAGATTGGCAGTAAAAGGTTATGCACAAGAGGAAGGTATAGATTATGACGAAACTTTTGCATTGACAGCTAGATTAGAGTCTATTAGAATGTTTCTTGACTATGCGTGTTCTAAAAAGTTCAAGCTATGTCAAATGGATACGAAGAGTGCATTTCTTAATGGCTTTATTGATCAAGATGTATATATTGAACTACCATTGAGTTTTGAACGTGAAAATTTTTCAAATTATGTTTTCAAACTCTTAAAAGCTTTATATCGTTTTAAAACAAGTTCCAAGAGCTTCATGCGAAAGGTTGAGTGATTTTTTGATTGAAAATGGTTTTAAAAGAGGCATTGTTGATACTACTCTTATCACAAAAATTTATAACGATCATCTTTTAGTTGTAAAAATTTATGTTGATGACATTATATTTGGTGCTACTAATGAGAATTTGTGCAAGAATTTTTCTAACATGATGCAAAAGGAATTTGAGACGAGCATGATGGGTGAGTTGAACTTCTTCCTTCTACTTCAAATGCATCAAATGAAGGAACAGACATTCATCAATCAATCCAAGTACACAAAGGAGTTACTCAAGTGGTTTTGATGTGTGACGGTGTGCTGATTGTGAGATTTAGGTACTATCAAAATTATGTAAAATTCACACAAACAAGTAATAAAATTTATAACTTAATACCCCTTTTCGCAAGTGCACAGGTCAATTGTAGTAAGGGAAGTATTAGGGTTGATCCACGAGGAAACAAGAATTAGCAAGTACCAAAGTTACTAGCTTATTCTATTATCTAGACAATACATCAAATAGGTGGTGTGCAAAATAAGAAAATTCAACTACTTGAAGTAAAACAAATGGAAGAAATTCACAAACACAAGTAATAGGTTTTAGAATCCACTAATTGTCACTAATATAATTAAAAGAATTAACACCTTGTTATGTTAATCTTGTCTTGCTTAGGATTGCAACTTCATATGAAATCAAGACTTGTTTTCACAATGAATTGACTAGAGTTCAACTATGTTCATAATGAACTCTTGTGAAATGCATGAATCGTAGTATTAAATAACCTCAATCTACCTACCGATACCACTATTTGCAAATGTGTACATCGTAGGCTTCATCTACCATTTTTTAATGTTATAAGCATTTTTTAATGTCAAATAATATCTAAGTGGTTTGCAATAGTTGATCAAGCTACTACAAATGTTAAACCTTGATAGATGAACAAGTAAATACAAGTTATAGCAAGTATAACAACATTCAAATCACATAATTTGCTTCATCTAATCCTAAGACATGTATTTAGTTAAACATAGCTTGTATGAAAAACATATAATAAAAACAACCCATAAATAAGTAAGAAATTAAAGAGCTAAGGTAAGAAATACTCATTTGTTGGTAGAACATGGCTCCAAAGCTTTAGTCTCATTGATATGAATTGATACACATGAATCTTCCAAGAGTTTTCTTACAAGTAATGAAACTTCTTCTAAACTACAAAGAAAACTACTACTATATGCTGCTTGGAAGTGCTTCTTCCTTCAAGACATGTTCCAAATGCCTTGCAAGAGCTCCCTATTTATAGACAAATTTACCCTAATCATCCCACCAACTTGCATGGCAAATTGTATGAAAAGTTGTCTTGCAATGACAAAAAGATTTATCTTGAATTTTGCAATGTTTCCTTGGGTTGTGTAGGTGCAAGGAATCTTCAAAAAGTCATCAAAGGGGGCTGGAAGATAAGTTGCAAGTTGAAGATGTCATTTTCTGGCCGACATTGAAGATCCGTGGGTAAATCCGTAGGCTGTTGGTCTATGGATCGTGATCTGCGGATTGCTCCCAGAAGAAGGCAAAATCAGCTTTTCCTCAAAACATAAAAGTTGTAGCCCTTTGAATTTTATTTCAAACACTACAAGAATCAGGTCATTTTGATTTTTGGATGCAAAGATATGGCTAAAATATTGAGACATGATTGAGAGAGCTTTGTTCTTCAGTAATTTAGATTTTTGGCTATGAAGATGTGAGAACGGGATTTTGATGTTTCCATAAGATTTGTAGAGTATCCTCTTAGATTTAAAATTATATAAGAATCATCTCAATCCAATATTTGTAGCTCAAGTTATTGCTAAAATACAAAAATGTGTCATTATTACTGATGCCTAGTTTTCTCCAATTCTTCACTTCCATTGCTTCTTTGCACTTCTCTTTTGCTTGTTATACCTCTTATGCCCTTGAGACAAACCTTTTTGTAATATTGATCCTTTAATTCCATGGTGAATTTGTTGATGAGAATTTCTCAAAAGTTGAGCAAAATAATCCTCCAAGTTTGAATGTAAAAGTTGTTCTATTGAAATTCCCAATCCAATCATCCTTGAATCCACTAAGAATGGGCTGACCTTTACTCTAATTGATCCAAATTATAATTGAATGTATAAAACCTTAAATATTGTACAAAGATTGTGTATTAATTTGTTCACAATATAAGTTTTGCTTCAACACTCTAAAAATTGGGTAAAAACCCTAATTTTTAGGAAAATTTTCAAATGGAAGAACAATTATGAATTTGAGCCATTTTTAGATTAAAAACACTTAGAACATACTTAAAATACTATGCTAAAATAGATAAAATTATCACTTATCATTTGCGAAAAGTCTAGATCGCCTTGAAGATTCCACACACTCAACTCGTTAAACTCACGAAAACTATTGGAACTTGTCCAAAGCCTCTGATGAAGTGGAGTTGTTTGCCTTAAAATTTTCTTAGTTTCGTTGAACTGCCTCTTTAAAAGCAATGAGACTCCTACACAAATCGTGTGTAGACTGCTAGTTGATGGTTTAAGGAACTGGAATCAAACCTATTAAAAAAAGAATCTCTAAGCGGAAGATTGATTGCCACAAGGTTGCTTTGATAATATCTAGAGTAGTTCTTGAGTAAAGAACTAAGAACAGGTCTCAAATTAGAGAAAATCTCAAATTGCATTCATAAAATTCTGATCGTGATGTTTAACAAAGGTAGCCTTTTAATAGGCTAATTCCGTACAATAAGGTGTTAAATCATTAATTGACAACTATCACTAGTCATAATCTATCACAAATAACCTACCATAAAAATCATAAAACAACAAAATTTGAAGTTACGGGTCGAACTCGTGACAGTACCCGTGACACGGTTTGGTCCGTGATTTTGTTTTCAAGTGCAGTCGACTTTTTGTCCGAACCCATGGCGCGTAACCACAGCGCGGGTTCATGCCACGGGTTTGATCAAAAACTTTTCTTTTCACACCAAACTTTCTTATTGTAACCACGACAGTATCTGCGGTGCAGGTTGGTCTACAAATTTGGTCAGAACCTTGTTTTGAGCTCCAGCTTGATCATTTTGTTCAATACTCAAATAGTTAATCACTTTGGGAGCCTTGTGAGCCTTCAACCAAAGAACTTCTTCTTCTTGCAAGTTCAATAGAAGACTTTGAAGAGCTTGCTTCATCTTTTTGGTCCTTAACTTTGTCATTGGCCCTCCAATACCTTCCAACGGATCCTTGGGACTAGTAACCTCCATTGAAGCTCCTTGGACTCTATTGTCCCCTCCTTCCTCAAAAAGATTTGCCTTTGAATCGCCTACATCATACAAAGAGAGATCAGCTACATTAAATAAAACACTAATGTTCCCATACTCACTGGGCAAATCAACTTTGTATGAATTGTCCCTAATCTTCTCGAGTACTTGGAATGGTCCATCTCCTCTTAGGTTCAACTTGGATTTTCTTTGTTTAGGAAACCTTTCCTTTCTTAGATGAACCCAAACCCAGTCACCAGGCTCAAAAGTGACCTTCACATGCCCCTTGTTAGATTGTTGCGCATATTGCTCATTCTTTCTCTCGATGTTGGCTCTCACCTTAGCGTGTGACTCCTTGACAAATTCAGCTTTCTTTCTGCCATCTAGATATGCAATTTCTTTAGTTGGCAAAGATAAAAGATCTAAAGGAGTTAGAGGATTAAACCCATAATCAATCTCAAAAGGTAACAAAAACGTAGTAGAATGAACGGTGTGATTGTAAGCAAAATCTACTTGTGGTAAACATTTTTCCTAATTTTTCAAATTGTGTTGCATGATTGCCCTCAAAAGTGTGGTGAGTATCTTATTTACTACTTCCATTTGTCCATCCGTTTGTGGATGTGCAACAGTAGAAAATAGCAATTTAGTTCCCAACTTATTCCAAAGTGTACGCCAAAAATGACTAAGGAACTTAACATCCATATAACTCACTATAGACTTAGGTAAACCATGCAAACGTACAACCTCGTTTGAAAAATGAATCAGTAATGTGTGTAGCATCATTGGTTTTAGTGCATGCAATGAAATGTGCCATCTTATTAAATCTATCAATCACAACAAAAATACTATCTCTACCACTTTGTGACCTTGGAAGACCAAAGACAAAATCCATTGAAATATCAATCCAAAGATGAGTAGGTACAGGTAGAAGATTGTAGAACCCATGCGACTTGACCTTAGATTTAGCTTGTCTACATGTAATGCATTTATCACATACAGATCGTACATCATGTTTCATGTTGGGCCAATAAAAATGATGATGCCGAATATCTAAAGTCTTATTAACTCCAAAATGTCCCATAATGTGCCCCCCATGAGACTCCCTTACCAAGACCTCACGAATGGAACTTTTAGGCACACATAAATTTGTCTTTCTTAAATAAAAATCCCTCATGCCTATAATAGTTCCCATATGCACCCTTAGTACACAATCCCCTATGCTTGGCCAAAATCAATGTCATGCTCATACAATTCTTTCATAAACTCTAAACTAAGCAATTTAGTCTGCAAAGAAGTAAGAAGTGTATACCTTCTTGACAAAGCATCAGTCCATTACATTTTCCTTACCCTATTTGTATTTGATCATATAGGGAAATGGTCTCTATAAATTCAAGCCACTTGGCATGATACTTGTTCAGCTTGCCTTGTGACT
This sequence comes from Mitragyna speciosa, assembly GCA_024721245.1. NCBI lineage: Eukaryota > Viridiplantae > Streptophyta > Magnoliopsida > Gentianales > Rubiaceae > Mitragyna > Mitragyna speciosa. The sequence continues at coordinate 14,401,211 of CM045561.1, forward strand.
TCAGAAACTGCAAACTCTCGTGGTCCATATGGATAATGAACTCCTTTGGCCACAAGTAATGCTGCCACGTCTGAAGTGCACGAACCAAGGCGTAAAGTTCTTTATCAGTACGTGGGATAATTCAATGATGCCTCTTGTAGGCTTCTCACTAAAATATGCAATTGGCTTTCGATTCCTGCATCAAAACACCACCTATACCAATCTCGAAAGCATCACATTCTATTTCAGAAATTTTATCAAAATCAAGTAGACATAATAATGGTGCATTAGTCAATCCTTTCTTTTAATAGATTAAAAGCATGCTCATGCACTACATCCCACTTAAATTCCACATTCTTTTTAACAAGCTCATTAAGAGGTATAGCAAGAGTAGAAAAATCACGTAAAACCTCCTATAGAAACTTGCTAAGCCATGAAAGGATCTAACCTCATTGGCATTTCTAGGTGTAGGCTAGTCACGTATAGCTTGCACCTTAGACTCATCAACACTAATGCCATGAGAACTAACTACAAATCCCAAGAATATCACAAAATCCATGCAAAATGAACACTTCTTAAGATTAGCATATAATTGATATTCTTTCAACATAAGAAAAATAGATTTTAAGTGTTCAACATGCTCATCCAAAGATTTACTATATACCAAAATATCATCAAAATAAACTACCATAAATTTTCCAATAAAATAATGAAAAACATAGTTCATTAGATGCCTAAAGGTACTAGGAGGGTTAGCTAGGCCAAAAGGCATTACCAAACACTCATATAACTCATATTTATTCTTAAAAGCCACTTTCCATTCATCACCTTCTTTCATCCTAATTTGGTAGTAGCTACTTTTAAGATCAATTTTGGAAAATAATTTAGACCCATACAACTCATCAAGCATATCGTCTAACCTAGGGATGGGGTGACGACACTTTATCGTGATTTTGTTGATGGCTCTATAGTCCACGCACATCCTCCAAGTAGCATCCTTTTTAGGCACGAGAATAACAGGCACTAAGCATGGACTCAAGCTCTCCCTCATGAACCCCTTTTCCACCAACTCTTCCACTTGCCTCTGAATCTCTTTAGTCTCATCACGATTTGCTCTATATGTAGGGCTGTTCAGGATACTAGCACCAGGCAGAAAGTCAATTTGGTGCTTGATTCCTGGAAGTGGTAGTAGTCGTTGGCGAATGTCCTCAAGAAATAGCTCTTTGAACTCCTGCAATAAAGACATCACAACACCAAGAAGAGAAGGATTAATAGCATCTATAACAATAAACACATCTTTGTACAAAAGTACAAGTAATCGCTGCCTATCTAGTAGAGCACTCTTGACCTCACTTTTACATGCCAAGGCAGTCATTCGTTTCTTTTCTTTAGCTACAATCTTGCCCCTTTTCTTTTTCTCTACCTCTCCACTCAAATCCTCATTTTTTTTCTTGCACACTCGTTTCTTTTACCTCACTCTGGTTTTGCTCTCTGTGTGCTTTTTTTTCTCTCTGTGTGCACTTTTTTCTTTCTCCCTTATCTTGCACTCTCTAATGATCCTCACTTGGTCTGTATAAGTCTCAAAAGGCTTCTATGGTGTTAGGATGTACTACTTGTTCTTCCAAGTGAAAGCATATTGGTTCTTGTACCCATCATATGTCATCTTGCGGTCAAACTGTCACGGATGCCCCAAAAGAACATGGCATGCGTGCATCAGAATAACGTCACACAAAATTTCATCTCTATACTTGCCAATGGGCAATGAGACAAGTACTTGTTTGGTGACCTTGAGATCCTCCGTATCAGACAACCATTGCAAATAATATGGCTTCGAATGCTTTATGGTGGGCAAGTTCAACTTCTCTACAAATAATGAACTGGCAACGTTAGTATAGCTACCATTGTCAATGATGACATTGCATACCTTATCTTGCACCATGCATCTTGTATGGAAGATTCGCTCCCTGTGCATCTCATCATCTTCCTCTTTGGGCTGAATGTTCAAAGCCCTCTGGGTAACCAAGGAATCTCCACATGGTGGTTCAGTGGATTTAGGACCATCATCCTCTTCCTTCTCGTCACTTGGTCCTTCTAGTGGACACATTTCATCATCACTAGAGCTGAGGCTTTTGATGTTCCCATTATCCAACATCACCATAGTACGTGTATTGGGACATTGAGACGCGGTATGGCCACAACCCTGACACTTAAAGCATTTGATCTCCCATTGGTGCTTCAATGCCTTCTCCTTCTTAGATGGTGCCTTTGATGATGAAAAATCAGGTTTAGCCTTCACCATCTTCTTAGGCTTCTGAGCCACACGGTCATCTCTCTTCTCAGTAGTACGTGGTTTCCTCTAGGAGTCTTGGTTTGATGAACCTGCATAACCATGGTTAAAAGAAAAATTACGAGACTTCTCGGCCTTCAATTGTCTTTCCATGGTCTCAGCCTTTTCCACTAAATCCTTTAGTTCCACATAGTTGTGCAACTTTACTATCTCAGAAATCTAGGGGTTAAGACCATCAATGAAACATGCCATTTTTGCCTCGTCGTCTTCTTGGACATCTGCTCGAATCATCAGTATCTCTAACTCGTTGCTGTACTCATCTACTGACATGGATCTTTGCTTAAGTGTCTGTAACCTCTTGTGTAAGTCTTGGGAGTAGTGGCTCGGAATGGACCTCTTCCTCATAATGGACTTCATTTCCCTCCACAAACTAACTGGTGGTTTGTTTTATCTCCTTTGGGACTTGACTAACTGGTTCCACCATATGCTTATGTACTCCGTAAATTTCATTGCAGCTATCTACACTTTCTTTGCCTCGAAATAGTTGTGGACTTCGAAGACGTGTTCCACTTTTCGTTCCCATTCCGGATATATGTCGGAGTCATTCATTCCCTTGAAGGGTGGAATATGCATTTTAATGCTGCCTAGGTTGTTGTCTTAGTTGTTTTGTGCCCTCCTTCCTTGGCGGGCAATGACATCATCATAATCAGATTCTGCTTCTCCATGATCCTCCTCAAATATAGGATTCCTAGAAACCCTATTCCAACCTTTAATGACTGACTCCATTCCTTCCATTCTAGCATTCATCTGAGCAAATTGCTCTTGCAAAGTTTGCCACATGGACTTCATGTCAAAATTTTGTTCTATACTGTCGTGAGACAAGATGAATGTATCCTATAAGAAAACATTAGTAAAATAACAAATACACCAGGAAAGAATCCTCACTTCCCTTCTTGAGTGTTTACTGATACGTGCATGGTAGCCCCACACGCATCATTCAATTCTCCATGGAATTGATCATTCGTAGGCACAAGGCATGGCAATGGAGCATAGAAGATGGCCTATCTGGCATCCACTCAAATGGGAAGACACAAAAGAAGGATCATAGTTTTTGGTGTTATTTATTTTTTACAAGTTGTAATCTTTACGTTAGTGATCTAATTGTGATAGGTTACAACTAGTGATAGATTTTAGTAGGTTTTCTAGAATATTCTTCATGAGCCTATAAAAAGGCATTCTTGTATTATATTAAGAATGATGTTATGATGAATCAATAAAAATTGTGAGTTTTCTCTCTATGAGAGTTTTCTTAGTTCTTGGAATAGAACTAACTTCTGGTCTTATTGGAGTGATTCCATGGCGACCAAAACCTATGCCTAGAGTTTCTTCCACTTGATTTGATTCATTCTTTTGGGTTTGTCAATTAGGGGTCTATTCCACGAGTTGGTTAGGGGTCTATTCCACAGGTTGGTTAGGTGTCTATTCCACAGGTTGGCTAGGGGTCTAACTTGCAGCACAAAAGGAGGATTTTAACGATCTTGGTTGAATATTCAAAGCAACCCATTCGAGTTGTTCTTGGGGTCTTCGACAAGTTACGAAGGGGTCAAGAAGATCAAGTGGTTACCACAACTCAAGTTGTTCTTGGGGTCTTCGACAAGTTACGAAGCGGTCAAGAAGATTGGGTTATTTTGTATAGATTTCTTTTCAAAATGGTCCTTTGGGGATGATGTTCCTGTGATATACGAGAGGGCGACACCCCGATCATATCATTTACACTCTTACTCTCGTGTATCACTCAATTGTATGGCTTTTACTCGATACTGTGCTCACTTCTTAGCCTTTTACCACTATTGAGAGCAGTTCTTTTAAGTTCTTTAATAAGAACCTGCTCAACCAATTCTTATCAAGATCCTAGGGCAATCAATCCAGAGTGAATGAAATATAAAGGAAACTTAAAGGCATAAAGGCTTGATTCACAAGAATTTCAAGAATAAGAAGGATAGCCCAGGATTACATCCTACTGTGTGGTTTCTTGTATGTAATCACCAATAATGCTTTCATTACTTCTCAACTGATAATTCTTCTCTCTGTTTTTTTTTTTTACCAAAGTTCACAATGAACAGTTCTTTCATTGATAAACAGTACCGATGAACAGTGTTCGCAAACAGTAACTTTTTTTTAAACAATAATTAAGTGAAGCAAAGTAACAACACAAGATCCACGAAATAACCACACAATCTAGAATTCTTGATTTTTAAACAAAAAAAAATAACAAGAACGACTCTAATAGCACAAAACCCTAAAAGACTCAAGAAATGGAATAAGAAAGACACGAGATAATTTAGAATAATTAGAGAAACAACTCAAGAACACAAGAATCACAACAATAAGCCAGAAATCAACATGATAGATTGTAGGAGCAAGAACGGTACAAAAGACAAAGAACAATAGAACAAGATCGACTCGAGAAAAATAAGGGATATATCCAAAGTTCTAAAAGGGAAAATTGGATTGAATAAACCTAAAAAATTCAAGGAACCTCTGCTCTGATTCCAATTAACGCGTGACAGTGTGTGAAAGCCTAGATCACCTTGAAGATTCCACACTCAACTCGTTAAACTCACGAAAACTATTAGAACCTGACCAAAGCCCCCGATAAAGTGGAGTTGTTTGCCTTAAGATTCCCTCAATTTCATTGAAATCCCTCCCTTTAGAAGCAACAAGACTCCTACACAACTTGTGTGCTGACTCCTAGTTGATGGTCTCAAGAACTGGAATCAAACCTATTGAAAAAAGAATCTCTAAACAGAAGATTGATCGCCACAAAGTTGCCTTTGATAAGATCTAGAGTAGTTCTCGAGTAAAGAACTAAAAACAGGTCTCAAATTAGAGAAACTCTCAAATTGCATTCATAAAATTCTGATCTCGATGTTTAACAAAGGTAGCCTTTTAATAGGCTAGTTCCGTTCAATAAGGCATTAAATCACTAATTGACAACTATCACTAGTCATAATCTATCAGAAATAACCTACCATAAAGGTTACAACTCAATTAACTACTAAAAACACGTGGTAAAAATCATAAAACAGCAAATTTTAAAGTTACGGGCCAAACCCGCGGTGATACCTGCGGCACGGTTTAGTCTGCGGTTTTGTTTCCAAGTGCTATTGACTCTCTGTCCGAACCCATGGTGTGTAACCACGGTGGGGGTTCATGCTACGGGTTCGATCAGAAACTTTTCTCTTCGCACCAAACTTTTTTATTGTAGCCGTGGCAGTTATCTACGGTGAGTCTTGAAATTTCAGGTTTTTCTAATCCAATTTTTCCTTTGGAGAAATTTGGATATATCCCTTTTTATTTTTTTTTGATTCGTTCTTGAGTTGTTTTTCAAAGTGCTTCGTGCCTAGCTAAATAACTTGTGTCTTTCGTTGTGTTTCTTCTTTGTGTCACGTTTGTTAAAAAAATTCGTTCCTTATAATTTTTGTTCTTGTGATTTCTTGAATTTCTTTAGGGTCTTAGTGTCGTTCTTGATTGTCTTCAATCAAGAATTTTGGGTTTTGTGTGGTTTCTTGATAATCTTGACTGTTTTTATTATTTTCTTGGATTTCTTGTGTTAAAAAAAAAACTTTTCAAGAAAAAATGTTCTAGGACATAACAAGCCATGGATTAAAGTTTCTTGGAAGTTGAAGTTGTTTTGTGTTGTTTCTTAGCCCAAAAAAAAAAAAGACGTGCAAGAAGGGAGTAGAAAAAAAGCCTTACAAAGGGAGTAGAAAAAAAGCCTTGCACAATTTGTTCTTAATTGCCTGATCTTGTGCTTATATAAGGGAGGAAACAATCAAATCCTAGGGGGGAAAGGGTTTCCTAATGGATAGAAAGGAAATAAGGAAACTAGTGTGCTTGTGTGCATATGCAGCCTTCTAACAGCTTTCTTTTGCATGTGCAACATCTGATTTTGTTTCCTTTTTTATAGATTCTAGTTGTTTTAGTTGCCTAAAATTGTTTTCAAGTGTTCACATTACAATTTGGCAAGATTCTTGAATCCTTTTGGATTAGGGTTTTTACTACACCTTACTACCAATAAGGAAACTTCTATTTTTCTATTTGCACAAAGTGCATTAAAGCTATCAAGAGGCATTTGAAAATCAAGATTTTTATAAGGAAAGCCATACACTAAGGGTGTCAAACGTACTTCTTAAATCTAAACTTTCGCGTGTCTTTATTTCTTGATTTCTAGTGGTTCAAACCTTACTCTAAGCTTCTCTTTTGACTACTCTTATTATTACTCCTAGATTTTGGTTACTTGGAGCCTTGACAAGGGTTGATTGAGCTGGTTCTTTCCAGCAAGGGACTTACAAAAAAGCTACTCAAGAGTGGTAAAAGGCTAAGGTGTGAGCTCATCATTGGGTAAAAGCCAAGTTTAATTGGTGTGGTACACGAGTGAAGAGTGAAACACGTAAGGGAGTAAGTGAGGATAATTTTCTTTATTTTCTTGTGCTACTAACCGTCTTTTGCAAGTTTATACTCACCATGGGAGAAAAGATAGCTCAAGAAGAAAGTGAGCTTAAATTGTTCATAAGGGCTATGCAAGTGACACAAAGGCAAAACAATAAAAATATCCAGAACATCATGGGGCAACTTCAACAAGTATCTCTTAGGATGGACAACTTTGAGAATATGTCAAAAGGGCCGTGAGGAGTTGTCTGGGAATTTGGGAGCCCGTGGTACTTTCTCTCACACTAGGGTGGCTAGAATCCATACTTATGAAGATGAATTGGGGGCCGAATCTGATTTTGAAGAAGTAGGTCTAAGGAGAGGAAGGAGGGTGGCACACCGTCAAGATGACAATCTTGGAAGTATTAAGATGAAGATTCCATCATTCCAAGGGAAGCTTGATCCTGAGGCTTACATTGAGTGGGAACGCAAGGTGGAAGGAGTCTTCAACTGCCACAACTATTCTGAGGCTAAGAAAGTCCAGCTTGCTGCGGTCGAATTCACAGATTATGCAAGTGTTTGGTGGCACAAACTTCACAAGGACCGTGCTAGATTTGGTGAGGAGCCCGTGCGCACATGGAGTGAAATGAAGAGGCTCATGCAAAAGAGGTACATCCCAAACTACTACACACGTGATCTCCACTGGAAGCTACAAACCTTGAGGCAAGGTACCATGTCCGTGGATGACTATTATAAAGAGATAGAAATCTTGATGATGAGGGCCAACTTCGAAGAAGAGGGTGAGGCACTAATGGCAAAATTTATGGGTGGACTCAACACTTGATATTAGGCAACGTGTGGAGTTGCAACATTACCTTGACATAGGCGACTTGGTGGATATAGGCAATCAAGGTAGAAGAGGCAACTTAAGGCTGTTGAAGCCAAGGGTAATGGCTACACCATCTTCTCGCCAGCATGGAGGGATATGAATGATAGAGGGGCTGCTCAAGCACCACCCAAGGCTAAGGAAGAATTGGCGCAAGGGAGAAGCGGGTTCAACTAATGACAAGCCAAAGGGTGAGAGTTCTTCATCAAAGCTGCCATTTAAGGAGAAGGGGGAGAGTTCTCAACGCACAAGGGACATAAGGTGTTTTAGATGCCAAGGATTTGGACATGTTGCTGCCCAATGTCCAAATAAGAGAGCCATGGTTGTCATAGATAGTGGAGATGTCGAAAGCATGACTTCTAGTGATGACGAAGGGATGCCACCACTTGAAGGTGATTCTGAGGAAGAAGTTATCTATGGTGCTGATCGTGGTGAGACCTTAATCACACGTAGAGCTTTGCATGTTCAACCTATAGTGGATGAAGAGAACGTGCAACTGCGAGAACATCTTTCACACTAGATGCACTATCAACAACAAGGTATGTAGTTTGATTGTAGATGGTGGAAGTTGTACTAACGTAGCTAGTACTTTGCTTGTAGATAAGCTAAATTTGGAGTCCACAAGGCATCCTAAGCCTTACAAGTTGCAATGGCTTGGAGATTGCAGCAACTTAAAGGTGACAAGGAAGGTGTTAGTGTCGTTTGCTATTGGAGGGTACGAAGACAAAGTTTGGTGTGACATTGTTCCCATGCAAGCTTGTCACTTACTTTTGGGTAGACCATGGCAATTCGATAGAAGGGTGCTATATGATGGATTCAACAACAAGTACTCTTTCACTTGGGCAAATAAAAAGGTGACATTAACTCCATTGAAGCCAAGTGAAGCCCATGAAGATCAATTAAGGATTGCTGAAGATTTCAAGTTGAGAGCCAAAGAAAAGAAAGCACTTGAGTGGAAAAGTGAGGATGAAGTTGTTCAAAACAAGAGTGCGAGTAGTGAAAGCATGGAAATCACTCAATCTGAAAAAGAAAAGAGAGAAAAGAACAAGAGTGTTTTGCTAGTTAGGCCAATAACTCTTGTATCTATGTACTCCAAGAAAGATGATTATTTTGCTAACTCACTTAATCTATCTTTTCCTAGTATTTTTGTGGTAATTTTGCAGGTTAATTCACAAGGAAGAGACACCACACACCTGCTACCAAAATTTCCAGATTGGTTTAATCAGCTTGGAAGATAAAATCATGAAGAGGGGATGGATGCAAAGTTCAAATGCCACGTTGAACTTGACTAGATTGTTGAATTCTACTGATTTGTGGCTTGAGTTTTTGTATTCTTTTCATTTTAGTTATTTTATTTTGCATATTAATTCAGTTTTGCATGTTTATTCCATTAGTTTAGGTGATTATGTTTTGCATCTAGTTTGTTCAACTTCATCTAGGTCAATCTGTCTTGAAAGTTTTCTTGTGTTTTTGAATCATTGTTTGGATGAATTTCTGCATATTTTATGTGATTCTTCATGCCATATTACTTGTTCTAGGGTTCATATGTTTGTTTCCATGTTCTGTCCAAGCTATGCTAGTAGATCTTGTTTTTGTTATTTTGTTTTGTGTTATAATCGATTTGTAGGCAGCCATATTAACGATTTTCAGGTTGTTTCTTTTGGAGATTTGACTTCTAAAAATCATTTTTACTATGTGTTAGTTCATGCAAAATGTTCTAGTGTTATAGCTTGTGATAATATTTTTGTGTTTGTGTTACTTCGTTTGAATTATTCAAGTGAACTAGTTGATGATGTTTTTCATGTCTTAGGGTTTAATGTGCTTAGTCAATTCGAACCTATTGAACCTGATTTTTATTCTGTTAGTCAATGTTATTTTGAGTCCATTCATGATTATTTAGGTGCTGAAATTCGTGCTTTTATTGTTCATCATTCATATATGTTAATTCTTTTACATGTTTACAAAGATAGTTTTCATCTAGACATGTTTATTCTTCTTAAGTTAGAATGTGTTCTTGCATCTTTAAGTTGTGATTTAGTGTTTTATACTATTTGTGTTCATAGTTACATTAAGCTGTCCATTTTGCACTTAACATTTGAATTGGTATCAAGTATACTTCATATTGGTGCTTGTTTATCTATCAATTCTTTAGTTAGCTTATGTTAATTTATTTGATCTCGCAAATTTGAGGACGAATCTTTTGAGGGAGGAGGGATTGATATGATCCTAGGGGTGCCTTCAATCTATGCTTGAGCATACTTGTGGTGAGTTAGGACTTCTACCTGTTGAGCATGGTTAAAGCTCGATTGGCTCAAGATGAGCTTAACTCTTGGTTGGTCATGAAGGGGACATTCAAACCATGTTGTTGCCATGAAGGAATGCATGTTTTTAGGCTACTCAAGTGGATATGTGGAGCATAAAGTTCAGCAGTCTAGTCTACGCCTTGTTGGATCAATGGGAAAAGCCCAATTTATTTGATGAGGAAGCCATTTGACTACTCGAGCCTAGAAGCTTTAGACATCTAGCCCAAGATCAAATTTGGGACCTTATTTTGTTATTTTAGAACTTAGTTTTATTCATTGTTTGGGCTTGCATTGTAGTTACAAGTGCTTTTAATTAAGTGTTTTAATTAGCTAATGTTTAGCTTTAGTAGTTACTTACTATTCTAAGTCCTAGGGTTACCTTTGTAAGCCTATAAAAGGCTATGGTACTTGTTCATCCGAATTAGGTGTTGATTATTCATGATATTGAGTGTTCTCTTAATTGAGAGTTTTCTTAGTTCTTTGTTGATTAAGAACTACCCTTGATCTTGTTGAGTGATTCCAAGATCAAATCCTTAGCTTAGAATTATTTCATTCTTGTTGATTAAGGTGCTATAGGTTTGCTTAGTCCCCTATACGGCTGATTTCATTGAAGAAAGGATATAATTCAAGGCAAGGCAATTCCACGTCTTGATCGTTTTGGTCCAAGGATCAAATTCTGTCAAGAGTTCAACGAGTTGAACACTTGGTTTTCAAGAGTCTTGGTGCCGTTTACAACCCCGCGTTCATCAATTGGTATTAGAGCATTGGTTCATCTTGAAATCTAGGTTTTCTAAGCCAAATTTTCATTTGGAAGGTTTCGGCTATATCCCTTTTGTGCTTCTTGAATTTTTCATGTCTTGTTTCTTGTTCTTTTGGAATCTTCTTGCATTTATCGTTTCTGTCCAATCTATCCAACTTTGTTTCTCCATGTTTCTGGTCACTTTAATTCGTGTTTTGTGTCTTTTGTTCATGTTTTCTTGACTATTTTTAATTGCTCTTTGGTGTTTTAATTGTTTTTGTGTTAAAACTTTTGAGAAAATTGAATCTTGGCCTAAATAAGAACCTTGAAACAATTTTCCTAAAGGTTACTCTTGATTTCTGGTAAAAAAAAAAAAGTACTGTTTCACGTAGTGTAGCAGAGCTACTGTTCATCGATCTACTGTAGCATACTGTTCATCGAAAAATCACTATTCATCTAGTGAATTTTGCTTGTTTGTTTGAGTTTTGTGGGTGTTTGAATTGTGGGTTATCTAGGTTTTGATTAAAAAAAAAAGGAAGAAGAAAAGAAAAAGTTTGCACAAAGAAAAAAAGTCGTGCAAAAGAAAAGCAAAAGAAAAGAGGCGTGCTAAGGAGGTACAAAGCCAAGGCACTAATCTGACCAGACTTGTTTCTTGGTGTTTGGTGGAGTTTTCTTGTTGTTCTTGACGTTTAAAGTGAGTTTTAGGACTTACTTCTATTAATTCTTGAAGTATACAATCTGTCTTGAATTGTTTCTTGAGTTCTTGGTTGAGATTCTTAAGTTTCTTGAAGTTACTCTTGAATATCTTGACATCTTCAGCTTGTTAAAATCGTTTCTTGAGATCCTTAGAGTGTTTCTTGAAGCTCTTGCATCAATCTTTGTGGTCCTTGAGCAAGTTCTTGGTCTAAAATTTCAATTCTTGCACTTCTTGAAAGTTGGAAATTTGTTTGTTGAACTTTTGTGAGGGTTTTGCGATTTTTCTTGAATCTGTCTTGGGAAAACTTGACTGTCCAGCATGATATTCTTGTTTCTTGAAGTCTTAATCACAAAATCTTAGAGTTCTTGACTCAGTTCCTGAGCTTCTTGAGGAGCTTCTTGAAGATCGTTTCCATTGGTTTAGGGTTTTAGCAAGAGTAGGGTTTTTTCCTTTGATTTTGCAATCTAGTTGTTGCTAGAAATTCTTTTGTTTGTAGCTGTTGGTTGAGTTACAAATTTTACTATCTTGAAACTGGTTGAAATAAGGTGCTATAGGTTTGCTTAATCCCCTATAGGGCTGATTTCATTGAAGAAAGGTATAATTCAAGGCAAGCAATTCCACGTCTTGATCGTTTTGGTCCAAGGATCAAATTCTGTCAAGAGTTCAACGAGGTTTTCAAGAGTCTTGGTGCCGTTCACACGTTCATACCTGTCACCAGAACCAACCAACACACCACCATTCGCAACCTCCGAATCAATAATGCCCAAATAGTCCCAACAGCCCTACAGCTATCAAATCCTACCATCGAACCAATCCCATTTGAATTCTCCCCCCAACATCTGACACCTCACCACCACCATTCAACAAAACAAAAAGGGGAGGCATTAGAGAAAGTAGCAGACAAACAGAGAAGGAGACAAGAGAATACGCGAAAGAGAGAAAGGGAGAAACATATGGAGAGAAAAGAAGGAGTGAGAGAAAGAGAAACGGAAATGGAGGAAACGTAGAGAAGAGAAGGAGAGAAAAAAGAAAGGAAAAGAGAGAATAGAGATAGATAAACAGACGGAAAACTAGAAGGAAAGAGAGATCGGAGAGGGAAGAAACGCACACGCACACACACACACACACACAAAAACTAAATTTCTATTGAAGAAGAAGAAAACCCATGGTGGGATAAACGGGGTTTTTTCTTTTTATGTTGCCTGATTGTTTATTTCAATTATTGTGTTAATTAGTTTTATTGATTGGTTTAATTCAGATTAATTCTGTTAGTTATGTTAGCTAATTAAGTTCATATAGTTAATTGATTTAGCACTACATTTTGTTTTCCTCTTATTTGTCTTAGTATATTTTGATTTAACTTAACTGATTATGATTTTATTTTTTGATTTTTTATTTTTTTTATTTTTTATTTTTTATTTTTTAATTTTTTTTTTGGACGATGCTATTTAGTTTTTTACATTAATTAACTAGATTATATTGGCTAATTAAGTTAGTTAATTTAGCATTTTCTGTTTCTCTTTAAGTAAATATTCTACAATTTAGTCTTAGTTTATAGTTTGACCCCTCCCAAATTTTACATTCCTTCAATTAGGTCCTTAAATTGCATGATTACCACTTGATTAGTTCAATTTTCAATTTCACCCTCAAGCCCCTTAGAATTACTTTTTTGCTTCTAGCCCCCTTAGCTTCACGAAAATTGCATTTTTAACCCAATTTATCAATATTTTTACCCCAATTTATCAATATTCACGTACTTTGTGCTTTACTCATTTATATCGTGATACATTGACGCGTGTGTTTATTTTTCTTAAGCATTAGTATCGGGTCTTCAAAAGGTACCCCTATCACTTATTAATTTTTCTTTATATGTCCCAATGTGTCTTTATGTGATTTTTATGCATTTTCTTCATATATTTCTTATTTTACATGCTTTTTGCGTATTTATTTATTTTTTGTTATTTAATTTTGAATTTTATTATTTCGGCAAAAATATAATATTTATGTATTTAGCTAGTCAATGTAATAGCCAGATAATATTTCTCATATTCTTAGAAAAAATTTTGTATTTAGATAGCAAGTATAATAGATAGCTTGTTTGTTGCTTTTTCCTCTTTTAAAGTTGTAGTTAATCCCCCTGGTGTAATAGTTAGGACTTATTAACTTGTGCGTGCTTATGTACTTATTTGTTTTACCGTTTTCTTTAGGATTTGCATCTTAATATCATGTCTACGTGTTATGTGCTCCCATGTGCCCTTATATGTCTTTACATGTTTATTTGCTTTTGATTTATGCTTTCTTATTTTAATTCATGTTTTATTAATTTAATTATTCTGTCACCACACTAGTCCAACACTAGTTGTGGTTTTCTTGTTTCCCCGCTAGTGGGAATCCCTATAAAGGACTAGTCCAACGCTAGACCCTTAGGGCATTTTAGTGTTAGGTGCATACGTGTGTATGTTACATCATTTCACATACTATTCCCTTTTTAGTTATTTCATCCTTTTGCATGGTTTTTATATACGTATATAATCATCATTATTATCTTTTTTTAAGTATTTGGCAACGCATGACGTTTAGGTTGCATTTTCACTTAGACTTTTAGGACATTTTATGATCCTACTAGAAATAGTCGTCTACTCACGTGAGAAGCGGTGGAGTACATGCCATTCCCTCCTCCCTGAGTAGGAACATTCAGTCACGAGTTATTAAGTCCCCCATACCCATTATGTTGCATCCCCACTTTCTTTGACATTTACTATCTACACTATTTTTCTTTTTCTTTTTCTTTTTGCATTTCATTTTGCATTCACAGTCGTGACTCCCTCGATGTTTCAACTCGAGTTTAGCAATTAATGCGATAATTCAGACCAAGCCTCAACAGAACATTTTGACCCTCCCGATATTCACATTAGGTCTAAGATTTCCATTCATATAGACACATCCAAACGCAATAGAATTTAGGATTGATTTAGGAAAATTTAATTAAACCTTGCAACTAGCCTCGACTAGGTAGAAAGGGTGCCTTAGGCACGAGCCTTTGCCTTCCCTTTCTTCAAATGTGACTCCCAGACCTTTTTCTCTCATTTTTTCGTAGACTAGAGTCGAAAAAAGGGTTTTCAAATATTTTTTTAAAAAAATTTATTTGTCTTTTTTTGTTAAATGATTTTTCGGGTGACTTGGTACATCTTAACTCAATACCAAGTAGCGACTCCATTTCAGAAATAAAACCCTTTTGCAAAATTAATTGGCCAAAACTGTCACACATTTTTGTCCCGACCTTATTTTTATTATTTTTCTTAAATAGCACATTTTCAATAAAAAAAACCCGATTTTTCACACACGTGCACGGTTTTTCCCAAAACTTGCTTTTCAAAAAAGGTCACCAGACCGAACTGCCTTTTCAGGGCGCAACAGTCAACGACCCTACCCGTGCTTATCATTTTTGGGACGCGACAGATTTTGGCGACTCCACTGGGGATCACTAGTGAGTCCAAATACTTAGATTAATCACTTTTTCCTTCTTTAACCCTTTTATTTTATCGCGTTTGGATGTTAGGATTGCATTTTTTGTTTTTTAAGTTTATAGGGTTGTTTTTGCATTTCACACACTTCGTCTCTCATCTATGTGATGTATGATTTAATTATCTTTGTTATTTGACCGTGCTTGCATTTAGAGAGGGGGTCAGTCACCCTTAGAGCCCACGCGTGTTAATATTACATTCCCTCCTCTCATAAGGAGCACTTGATACATGCATTCGATGATTTTTACCCTTTTTTTCTTTTTAGTGGTTGTCACCCACCCATCCCTTCAGGAATTAGGGTCAATCTACTTAAACATGTGACCGTGGCATGACGTGCACGTAACATTGTCTAGGAGATCATCCAAACTCTCAGCTTGAGTCCACAAGTTTAGAGATTTGGACTTTAAAAATCAATTCCCTTAGACATGTGGTCGTGGCCCGATGTGCGTGTAGCAGTGTCTAGGGGATCACTCGAACCACCAACCTGGTATCTTTGGAATTGACGGAATTGTTGCTTTTTGGATCCCTAAGTCTGAAGGTTTGAGAACCGAAGCCTTATTGAGTCTAGATGTATTGATGAGTCTAACCTCATGCATCCATATAGAATAACCTTGGGTAGAGTCAGCCTTACCCTATCAGGCACACTAGACACGAGAGGAGGGAACTAACCTCCTTAATTTTCCTTGTTATGCCATTTACTGTTATCTATGTGTATTATTTGTTTTTGCCAATGTGTTATGTGTTATTTGTTGAATAAACTAACACAATTTCTTTCTTTTTTTGATTGCATTCACAACCATAGAATAAAGAGCTCTGGCACGATGTTTTTGTAGGAAGCTGACCTGCTATTGGCATGTTTAAATTTTTGTCTTTCCATTAATTTCTTCGAGTAAGATGGAAACAAGATTTTCAAAAATTTTTGCAAACTGTATTGGTTGTAAACAAAATACCCAATGGTCCAATCATTATAAATTTTGTAATATCCGAAAAATATGATTTTTTTTAACTTGTACCTTTTCGAATAAGATTTGTAACTTAGACCTTTTTCAAAGTTTAATTTGTTCTTGTTGTATCTGTCAGTTTTGTCCGAACCAATTCTTCTTAGAGTCAATAAATGTACCCAAGTGGTCAAACTTTTACACAGTTCACATTTATCATTTTTTCAAAGAAATTAATGTGTCATTTTTTCCGTATTCCCCACCCTCCCATCCCATATTACACAAAAAGTGATGTTAAAACATATTTCATCATACTTTAATAAACTAACATTTTTTGACTTATAGGTTTCTAAATAAAGTCATGATTTTTTATTTTCTTGCAATGTTGTGTCCCATAACTTCATTAAGACTCGATTTTTCAATCAAATAAATTTGAAGTCAATAATTTCTTTTGTACAGTTCATGGTCCATCTTTCTCAAAGAAATTCTACATTATTTCCCGAATTTTGCATTTTCACTTATTCTAACCTGTTTTAATAAACTGGCATCATGCATAAACCCTAGAGGGAATGCCATTTTGAGAATCCCATTATAGGTGAGTCATCTTTTGATCTTGGGTACATAACCCTAAAAGGACATGCACGTTTATATTTTCAGTACCATCCTGGTAGGTGAGACCCTAGGTAAGGTAGTACAAGCAAAACAGAAACATTTTCTTCTCAACGAATTTGGTGCATTTTTCATTAGAACAAGGGGAGTCTCACCCTAAAGGACCACATTTCATCTTAGGCCTACCCTTGGCACAATAAAGGCACCCCTTAGGACATGCATTCGAATTGTTTATACATTTACTAACCCTAGTCTTTTTCTTTTTCTTTCTCAGAATAAGAATTGACAGTATTACGCAAGATAAATACCTGAATCGTGTTTTTCGATTCCCATCTTTCAGGTACTTTAAATCATAGCTTCTTTTTACCGAAGCCCCATTTACACGCGGTTTCATGCCAAGTTACTACATATAAACATGAGTAACCATCCGAATTCTTCCGAAGTGCCAACAGGGAATCAGGGATCTGAACTGATTACACTAAGGGCGTAGATGAATGAAATGTTAACCAAGATGAATGACATGACTCACGAGATATCCTCCCATCATCGAATCATTGCTCACTTTATAAGCAATATAAACAATAATGGCTCCATCTCGAACGTATCCCCCACTCGGGAAACCCAACAAACCCAACCCAATGCAAGTGAAGGCACCTCGAGTACAAACAATAATGACCCAACTGTCCAAATACAAGTCTCATCTTTGAATACTCAGGACACTCAGTTTCCACCTCCATCTACTCAAAATTCTCAAGTACCTATTCACATTCCATCCAGCCCTAGAAACACCCTGAATGCCTCGAACCAAACTTACTACCCCCAACAAGCAACTCAATTCACCAAAAACACTCAACCACCACCGACTCTTAACGCAAGTTAGTTTGTGCTCGATACTGGATATTAAGGGGGAGGAGATGGAACCTTTTGCTAGGGAAGAGAATCTCTTTATGACTAATAAGATATTGTTAAAGAGACTGGATAGGTTTGATAATTTCATCAAAGAGAGTTAGGGGTTTGACAGATATAGTGGATTGGATTACGAGGATTTCTATATGTTTCCAAATACTTAATTGCCACCGAAATTCAAAGTGCTAGAGTTTTCGAAGTATAATGGCAGTGGGGACCCTATAGTGCAGCTCAAAATGTTTTGCAACAAACTTGGAAGGCCAACTAGGGATGAAAAGTTCCTAATGAGACTTTTTGGAGAAAGTTTGGAAAAAGATGCATTAGAGTGGTACTTGAAGTTAGACTTCTCAAAAATTCAAAACTGGACCGACCTTTCACGGGCTTTCATCAAGCAGTTCGAATTCAGTTGTGACTTGGTACCTGATAGATTTGCTCTGGTAGAACTAAAGAAGAAACCCTCAGAGAGCTATGCGGCTTACGGTCAAAGGTGGCGAAGTGTGGCAGCTAAAGTAAATCCGCCAATTGATGAAAACAAAAAGGTAAAACTCTTCACTGACGCTCAGGACCCACCGTATTATCAGGCCATCGTGGGTTCCATTGAAAAAACCTTTGCTCAGGTCATAGAACAGGCAGAAGCCATTAAGAGAGGAGTGAAGAAAGGAAATGTAGTAGACATGGCTACCATGTAATTACAAGTGAAAAATCTATAAAACAATAATAACTTGAAGAAAGCATCCAGAAAGAATGCCGAATAGAAGGAAGGGGAATTAGTTTTTGTGGTAAATCAAGGTCCGAAACCCAGACCTAGGTTCTAAATCAACACAAGCCGTTGTGCGCTTTATCTATAGTACCCTCCACCAATATCTCCTTTGCCTACCTTTTCACCGTATTCTCAGCCAATTTTTCACACTCAAACCCAATCGATGAATGCAAAATCATTTATTCCGAATGCTCGACCCCCATTCCAGAATTTTCAGCCTGCACCACAAAATAAATTGCGTCCTCCATTTTAACCTCACCTAAGACCTATTCATCTCAATACTTATGTTCCACCCAACCAACTTCTAGATGCTATTGGTCCAGCAAACCACCCACAAAGAGGATCCAGGATCTTCACTCCTCTTGGTCGCCCCTTGGATCAAATTTATGAACAACTGAAGGCAGCAGGTAAAATCAACACAGCACCTGAGGTGAATTACACTAATGGGTTTCCCCATCACTACAACCCCCAAGCCATTTGTGCTTATCATTTTGGAAGTCGAGGGCATTCCATAGCCAATTGTTGGGCTCTGAAACATATAATTCAAGAGACATGATCGATGATGGAGAAATCGTATTGAGGAGAGGAGGGGGACAGACTCCAAATGTGGATAACAATCCTTTGCCTCAACATGACCTCACTGTGAGAATGATAGAGCTTGATAAGAAATTGACAATGGGGTTAAAATTAGATACTGTTGATTTCAAGGTCATTAATGAAGGAACACTGAACAACTAAATGGTTGGTCACTTATTTGAGCAAGGGGAGTAACAGTGAAATTAGGATTGCTTTTGTTTATAAATTCATTTCCAAATAGAGCCCTAAAATGGATTTCTTTCTTCGATGGTTTTAATGTCTAGCTCATATCCTGTTTTGCTTTTATTTCGTGGGTCGTGAGTCCTTATTTACTTTTAAGTAAAATATTTTATTTTAAACTTGGACTGTGTTTGCTGCTTTCCCAAATGTTGGTGCTAATTTTTGTGTTTGTAAATACTCTCTTTTCAAGAAACTGCAAGTTGAGTTCAATGAAATGGAAGTTTTCCTCATTTGTCTATGTATTTAGTTGTTTCCATATTTTCGCATTTTTTTTCTCCTTTAGATGGCCAAGATAAAATGCCTATGATCTTGGGATGTCACCTTACTTGAAACTGATGATTGTCACTTCGATATCTCTCTGAATTCCGAAATAAAGCAAATTTTTAAGGAGAAATTAGAGTGATATCGAAAAAGAATATGAATTCCATGTTAATGATTTTGATCGATACAAAAGCTATCAACGCTTGCACTGAGGCAGAATGCCAAATCTATCGCTTAAATTCTCACTTGTAAGCATTCAAGATATTAAGAAAGAAGGCTGCAATGAATTGTCAAAGCAGGCTTGGGTGTTTGTTTGGAAGATTCAAGTATAACAAAAGGAATAAACATATAGAGGATACGATTTCAACCATTTCACAAGGTGAGTTTATTGTTTCATATCCACAATTTTTTATTTACCTTTGGAATGTGTTGTATAAGTTGTTGTAAGATTAAAATAAGGTGATGTCACATGCTTGTGAGTTATTGCTAGCAATCGTGATTTTGTCTAATCCCCTATCGGTTGAAATTACTTTATTTACCTTGGAAAATGCTTTCTTCAAGTACTAAGAAATGATTATTATGTAGTTTGAAGTTTTGTTCTTATAGAAAGTGTCTTGTAAAGCGATTGAAATTATGTCTAAATTTTGTATATTTGATGAAAGTTTCTTTTCTTTACTCAATTTCACACGTTAAATGTTGATTATGGTCAATTAATGCATTCATGTAATATGTGATATGACATCTATTATTAGGGATTTTTATACTGTAAAAAAAAGAGGAAAAGAAAGAAAAGAAATAATGCAGTTTTTCTACTCTAATGATTCTCGTGCTTAGTAACCAGGAGTCTTCATCCAAAAATGTTGACTTTCGCATCAAACGGTACTTGAATTATGAGTAATGCATTGCAAATTTGAGTAAGTGAATTATTGAGTAACCAGGGATCTTCATCCAAACAATGTCAATTCTTGCGTAAAAAGGCAGTTTTACTTCTCGAATATAGTTTCTGCTATTTTCTTAAGATTGAGATATTGAGTAACCAAGAACCTTCATAACCAATGTCGATTTTCGTGTCAAAAGACACTCTCGTATTTTTAATGATTAGCTCAGAGAATAAAGTCCCCTCAAGTGAGAAATCAAATTGATCATAGACATGTGTTGCTCTTTGATTGGCCATATGATTTATTTACTTGTGAAATTCAGTAAGGTGAAAGAATTTAGTTAAACTGGCTTAATTATGATATAATTCCTTCTCCTTTATTTGATATTGTGAGTATTAAAGGCAAGTTGATAAATTACATGATAAAAATTTACTCGGTCTTAAGGAAATACATTTTAGAATGCACATGTGTGATTTCAATGATTGAATCATTAGTTGATCTCGCATTTTTCAAATAAATTCGAGGACAAACAAAGATTTAAGTGTGGGAGAATTGACAAATGTCAAAATTATGCTTCTAAGTTGTTTGTTTCAGTGTGAATCTGACTCATTTTGTATATTTTTCATTCAAATTTAGAATTTTAAGGTAGAAATAATTTGAGGAAATTGACACACGAGCTTTTGAAATTTTTGCAGGTTAAGGACATTCGAACAGAATTGGATCAGTTGGAGCACAACCTTTCTCATTAAAAGGAAAAGATGAGAAGCATCACTGTGTTCTAGCAGAATTAGATAGTTCGATGTCTCCTTGGATTATTAATTTAGATGGGAAAAGGAGGCCTTTTCATTTGATTTAGTAAATTTTTTTTTAAAAATTGTTGCAAAAGAGACAGATCAAAATCAGACTTTCTTTCCTTTCCTTAAAACTTTTCCTCCCCTAGTTTTTCCTTTGAGCCTTCAGAATATGTGATTTTTGTTTGATAACCCACCTAATAGTCGCATCCCACACTGGGATAAATTTTATTTTTGTTTGTCAAAAAAAAAAAGAACAAAAAACAGGGAAAGGGAAACCACTGGAAGAAAAAAAGAAAAAAAGAAAGGGGGAACCCCAAAGAAAGTAATAAACTGGGACAAATTGTCTTTTTAGAAAAGAGAAAAGAAAAGAAGAACTCCAAAAGTGAATAGCAAAGTTGGGATAAAAATTGAGAAAAAGAAAAGAAAATGTGAAAATTGTGGCAAATTCTTTACAAATGCGACCTCAAGTTGCTTAAACTCTTCTTAACTTCTGCTTTCCAACCTTAACATTTCCAGTACATTACTCGACCATATTGCAAAAATCGAGAATATCACTGACCTCCGTCTTCATTTTGTGATAATTTTGAAATGAAATTTTGCTAATCAAAAGGGCATATGATGTTAACAAATATATTCCAAATCCATCAAGGGAGGATTGCTTTATTGATGCCAAATTATTTTCACATTCTAGTCGGTTTTAATATAAAGAGGAAAGACCATCTCAAGTTCAGATGCTGCAGTTCATTTCTCCTCCTAAAGCAGATGCTCCGAGAGGACACCATAGTCAGATAAATAGAACAGCCGAAGGCTCATCAGTAAAGTCATCATGCCAACATTAGATCTTTGAAAGTTGATAACTACAGTTGTTAGAAACCCCTCTTCTGCATTGATCATTTTTGCGGCAATGTTAGAATTCAAGTGGGAATGACATCTAAAAGATCAAAAGGCATCTTTTAAGCCATCATTTCAAAATTAATTTTTTTAAAAATATATTTCATTTTATTGTATTTCATTTAGTTTTTGTGCATTTCGTGTTGTTTACTGTATATAATTTGTTTTACATTATTGCATGCGAAGCATTTTCTGATCAATTCATGCTCTAAAAAATTTTGATATTTATTTTGTTTGAATTTGAAATAAAAGCAAAGGCAATTCTAAATTTATCAGAAGCTAGAGTCACGCATGAATTGCAAGACTATTTGGGAGATTTGATCTGAATCATTAATCGGAGGCCATCGAATTCGCAAAACTGGCAGAAAGTCAGGTAGAAGATCGTATCAGAGATTCAAGATGAAAATACTAATGTTTATATGCATTAGCAGAGTCAAGGGACCGCCAGATGGTGGCATCACTTTTACAATTGTAATTGCTTTCTCTTTTTGCAGGTGTGACCACATTATTTTCAATTGAGGCCTTTGACAGAAATAAAAATTGAGGCAATTTTTTTTAAGATAATGATGATTTGATCAAGAGCACGATTCATTTCAAAGATTGATTTCAAAAACTGATACTGGGCAAACTTTTTGAGAAAAATTTGATTGCAAGATTAATTTTAATGCTTTATGCTTGAAGCAAAACTTGTAAAAGATCAATTTATACTAGGGTAAACTTTTGGAATGATCGATTTGAAATGAATTTTGATTTCAGATAGTTTTGACATCATACACTGGGGAAAAATTTTTAGAAAAAATTTTGACAATTTTATTGATTTGGATGCAACATTTGACAATTGTTTTAAGTTTCCCTATGTCTTAATTTTCTTCATACATCCGTCCAACAGCTTGGTCGGCATTTGTTTATTTATGTTTTTTAAGTCTAGCAACCCAGACCCTGCATTGCATTCTATGATTCTTGACAGTCCAAGATCATTCATTTATATTTTCAAGTTTGGCAGCCTAAACTTTGCATTCATCAACCTTGACAGCCTACGGTCATGCATCCGTAGCAGTCTAGTCGGCATCTATTTATTTATATTTTCAAGTTTGGCAACCGAACCATTGCATTCATTAACCATGACAGCCCAAGGTTATGCATCCGTTCAGCAGTTTGGTCGGCATCTATTTATTTACGTTAAGTCTAACAACCCAAACTTTACATTTCATGATTCCTGGCAACCTAGGATCATGCATTTGTTCATTTACTTTTTCAAGTCTGACAGCTCAAACTTTGCATTCCATAATTCCTAACAGCTCAAAATCATGCATTTGTTCATTTACTTTTCCAAGTTTGATGGCCTAAACTTTGCATTCTATGATTCCTGATAGCCTAGGATCATGTTTTACTTTTCCAAATCTGACAACCCAGACTTTGCATTCTATGATTCTTAATAGCCCAAGATCATGCATTTGTTTATTTACTTTTCCAAGTCTGACAGTTCAGACTTTGCATTTCATGATTCTTGACAGCCTAGGATCATGCATTTGTTCATTTACATTTTTAAGTCTGACAGCCCAGATTTTGTATTTCATGATTCCTAACAACCCAGAATAATTCATTTGTCATTTACTTTTTTAAGTCTGACAGCTCAGACTTTGTATTCCATAATTCCTGACAGCTCAGGATCATGCATTTGTCATTTACTTTTGCAAGTGTGATAGCCCAAACTTCGCATTCCATGATTCCTGACAGCTCAGGATCATGCAATTGTCATTCACTTTTTCAAATTTGACAACCCAGACTTTGTATTTCATGATTCCTGATAGCCTAGAATCATGCATTTGTTCATTTACTTTTCCAAGTTTGGCTATCCAAACTTTGCATTCCATGATTCCTAACAAGCTAGTATCATGCATTTGTTCATTTACTTTTCTAAGTCTGACAACCTAGAATTTGCATTCTATGATTCCTAACAGCTCAGGATCATGCATTTGTTCATTTACTTTTTGAAATCTGACAGCTCAAACTTTGCATTCTATGATTACTAACAGCCCAAGATCATGCATTTGTTCATTTACTTTTTCAAGTTTGACAGCACAGACTTTGCATTCCATGATTCATGATAGTCCAGAATCATTCATTTCTCATTTACTTTTCTAAGTCTGACAGTCCAAACTTTGCATTCCATGATTCCTAACAGCCTAGGATTATGCATTTGTCATTTACTTTTGCAAGTCTAACAGCCCAAATTTTGCATTCCATGATTCCTGACAGCCCAGGATCATGCAATTGTCATTCACTTTTTTAAGTTTGACAACCCAGACTTTGCATTCCATGATTCCTGACAGCCCAAAATCATGCATTTGTCATTTACTTTTTCAAGTCTGACAACTCAGACTTTGCATTTCATGATTCCTGATAGCCTAAGATCATGCATTTGTTATTTACATTTTCAAGTCTGACAACCTGGACTTTGTATTCTATGATTCTTGACAACCCAGAATCATGCATTTGGTCATTTACATTTTCAAGTCTGATAGCCCAAACTTTGCATTTCATGATTCCTGACGGTTTAGAATCATTCATTTGTCATTTACTTTTCCAACTCTGACAACCCAAACTTTGCATTCTATGATTACTGACAGCCCAGGATCATGCATTTGTACATTTACTTTTCCAAGTCTGACAGCCCAGACTTTGCATTCCATAATTCCTAATTACCCAAGATCATGCATTTGTTCATTTACATTTTCAAATCTAACAGCCCAAACTTTGCATTTCATGATTCCTGACAACCCAAGATCATGCATCTGTTAGTTACATTTTCAAGTCTGACAGCCCAAACTTTACATTCCATGATTCTTGATAGCCTAGAATCATGTATTTGTTATTTACTTTTTCAAGTTTGACAGGCTAGACTTTGCATTCATCAATTCTAACAGCCCAAGATCATGTATTTACTTTTTATATTTCAAATCTGACAACCCAGATTTTCCTTCATCAACCTTAGCAGCCCAAGATCATGCATCTGTCCAGCAGCCTAGTCGGCATCTATTTATTTATATTTCCAAGTCTGCCAATTTAGACCTTGCATTGCATTTTATGATTCCTGACTATCGAGAATCATTCATTTATATTTCAAGTTTGGCATCCCAAATTTTCTATTCATCAACCTTGGCAGCCCAAGGTTATACATCTGTCCACCAGCCTGGTCGGCATATGTTTATCTACTTTTTCAAATTTGGCACCCCAAATTTTACATTCGTCAACCTTGGAAGCCCAAGTTTATGCATCCATCTAGCAGTCTAGTCGGTATATGTTTATCTACTTTTTCAATTTTGGCAACCCAAATTTTGCATTCGTCAACCTTGGCAGCCCAAGGTTATACATCCGTCCTGCAGTTTGGTCGGCATCTGTTTATTTAAATTTTCAAGTCTGGTAGTCCAAACATTACATCTAACTTATCAATATTTATTTTGTCTAGCAGCCTAAACTCATTTTTTGTCTATTAATTTAAGCACTTTCTTTTGTCTTGTAGTCTTTTACCAATTTATGTTATCTTTGTTTAGCAGTTTGAATGTTGCATTTCCTTCTCTATTTTGATCACAAATTTTGAAAAATTGAATTCTTGTGTTACCATTTGCAGTTGTGTTATCATTCACGTCAACAGTTCACTTGCCTTTGAACTATGTTTGACTTGATTCCTTTCACCAAGATACGTAAGCAGCTGCTAGATAGCTCGGTCGTATGTTTTTCGTATATGCATTCGTTCATTGGTTTACATCTCACCACATTCTCATACCATACATTTCTAGATATTTTGTTTACAGCATATATGTTTTCGCATTTGGGTAAGTCAAAATTTGGTGTTATCTATGCCTTTGTCTGAAATCTCTATAAGATTCCCGATAAAGAGGGGCAAACTATAGACACCAAATTTTGACACACCATTTATTTTTCAAACATTGGGGAGGTGTTTATATTATTGGGGTCAAATTCTAATTTTTCAATAAAAGGGGGAACAAAATCAATAATCTCGGGAGACAAAAGAGTAATTTTTATCTTTAAATATTTTTTCATTAGCTTTGAGAGTTTTAAATTCATATTTTTACTTTCATACGTATTTTTTAATTTTTTGTGATTTTTTCGGGTTTAATTGGTATTTTTTCTTCTATATTTTACCAACACAAGAGCAAAATGATAATTTCATCTCGCGAACGTCATTTTCGCTCATTTTAGGTTCCAAATGTATTTTTCTGACTCTTTAAGCATGTTTCTAAATTTTTTTAATTTTTTCGGGGACAATTGCTATTTTTCTGTAAAATACTGTATTCAGGGACAAAATCATCATTTTACATTTTAAACGTGTTTTTTACCAATTTTTGAGTTATAAATGCATTTTCTAGGATTTTAAACTTATTTTTAATTTTTAGCAATTTTTTTTAGAGCAATAGCTATTTTTTGTGTATTTTTGTTTGACTAAAAGTAAAATCATTATTTCACATTTTAAATGTATTTTTCACCAATTTTTTGAGTCATAAATGCATTTTCTAGGGTTTTAAACTTATTTTTAATTTTTTACAATTTTCCGTGGCCAATAGACATCTTTCTGTACATTTTGTCATTATAGGGGCAAAATCATCATTTCATACTTCGAACACGTTTTTGACTAGTTTTAAGCTCTAACCTTTATTTTGAAATCTACTTTGAATTTTTTGGCCGATTTTGGAGTTTACTGTCATTTTTTTTGTATTAATTTTTTATTTTTTGGGTTAAAAATATTTTTTAAAAAAATAAAATTAGAATTTTTATTACCAATGGCATTTTTGTTATTTTGTAATATTCTTGGAGGCCAAGACTGCGGGCTCTATAAATACCCCCATTAAAATAAAATAAAAAAAAGAGAACAAAAACCCTAGAAACACATGTTCCTTTTAGCCATTAAAGATCAAACACACACACTATCTCACAAAAAATTTGCATATTCAATTACTGTTCCCTTTTCAATTACTGTTCATTGTCTTCAAGAAGGTTGTTACTGTTCATCATCAACCTACCTTCAAGCTTAAAAAGTGAGTTCTTTTTTCTTGTTTTGATTTCTTTTCTTCTATTCTTTATGTGAATCTGATTAATTGTAAATGTTTATTTGGAATTTTGATTGAATCTTTTGCTTTTTTCTTTCCTTTTTTCTTTCTATTTTTTTTTTCATTTTTGGGTTTTAGTTCCTTTTTCTGGGTTCTAGGGTTCTTCTTCCTTCTCTTCTCCACCAAATCTCACACCTTCTTCCACCTTCTTTTCCCTCCAGTCACAACCTAGCAATCCAAATCCCTTCAGTCATCACATTCCACCACTAGTAAACACAAAGCAAAAACAACATAGCCATCAAAATACCATTAACTCCATCAAGCCTCCACCGTTGGCAAACCTAAAAAAGAAAAACAGACCACAATGGCCCCAATTTCTTCTTCCTGCAACATCCTCCCCTGAAAATCAGTCAATCAACCCATTGATGACCTTAACTATAACCACCTCTACCACCTGTAGGAACAGAACCCAATCATCAATACAATACCCCCCAAGACCACCAGACAACCCCTTTCTACTATCAGCAACAAGCTCCTCACCCTATCCACGGCCACCTTTTCAACCAATTCACCACAAACGACCCAAATCAACAACAAAACACAGCAATTCAAACCTTAGCATTCAACTGCCCACAACCACTAGCTCACCACCACTCTCAATACCCATAACCTACTGCTCCACAGACAAGCCGTGCTGCCCCTAGTCCAACCAACTCTACTGGACTGCCTCCATCAGCACCACAGTCCCTGAACCTATCACCTCTACAAACAGAAACCCAACCAAAATCAAATAACAACCAAGTCCCAACACCCCCATCTTACCATAGCTTCACCACCATCAATTTCCATCACAAATGCCACTAATCACCTGTAGAGAAAAACAACCACCAAATATCACAAACACACAGTAAAAGATTAGTGCCCATCTTCCTATCACCACCAAATCACAACATCACCACGCCATCCAAACTATATCCAAGTCACGCAATTGCAATCAATCAAAACCACTTCAACATCATCACATCCAAGTCACAAACCAAATTACCAAATCTAGAATTGCGATTCATCGCCTGTAAAAATCACAACCAATTCTCACCACCGTCAACCCACCACACACGAATCACCCCTCTTTCTTCGTCAACCATAAACCCCACAAAATCATTGTCGCCAGAAGCCCATAAAAGATCACAAAACATCATGGCCGTGCACCTACCAACCGCCCTTCTCCTTCTATTAGCACACATCTTCCTCCTTCGATTCGAGGGAAATTAATTTTATAAAATTGTTAATATTGTTTTTGTGAGTATAAAAGGAGAGAAAGGGATACAGAGAGTGAGAAAGAGAAGTGGCTAGAGAGAGATAGCGAGAGAGAACAGAGACAATGAGAAAGAGAGAGTGGCGGAGAGGGAGCTAGAGAAACTGGAGAGAGAAGAGAGAGAGAAACGAGAGAGGGCATAGGAAAGAAAGAGAGAAAATGGGAACAGAACCGATTTGGGGGGAATTTGGAGGGGATTTTGTTTGTTCTAAAGAAAAATGACTTGGGGGAGTTTTTGGAATTTGTTCCTTAGTTTGGTTTCATTCTAATTTAGTTTTTTTCTGATTTGATTTTATGTAATTTAATTTAGGTTAATTTATTATTTTGTTGCTGTTTTCATTTTGTTATCAATTTGGTTAATTAACTTGGTTATAATTAAATTGGTTTAGTTTTTTTTTAAATATTAATTTGAGACTTTTCTATTGTTAACATAAAAAGAGCATTTACATTCCAGTCTTTTGATTTTGAGCAGCATTAATAAGCCTCTAAATTCTTTTATCTTTTTACATTTAAGTCCCTATTATTGTTAAATCAACTCCTCGAAGTTTGGTTTTCGTTTCAATTAAGTCTTATAACTGGCAGTTTTATTTTAGCTTGCTACAATTGGTATTTGGCCCTTAGTTATTGCTAGAATTACTATTTTGTCCCCCCATTTGCTTTATTTTTTCATTATGGCTCCTTGAATAGTTAGAATTTCTAAATTTTACCTCTTAATTAGTTGAATTTTCTATTTTACCCTTTAATTACTATGGGTTTATAATTTAATTTTTTAGCTTTTTGGTTTAATAGAATTACATATTTGCCCCTCAATTTGCCATTTTATGTTTTATGCTTTACTTACTTAAATAGTGGTACATTGACTTGTTTGTTCATTTTGATTAGTATTTGTACTATATTTTCAAAAGGTACCCCTATTACTTATTAATTTCTCTTTATGTGCCCCAATGTGGCTTTATGTGATTTTTATGCATTTTCTTCATATATTTCTTATTTTACATGCTTTTGTGTATTTATTTACTTTATGTTAATTAATTTGCAAATTTTATTATTTAGTGAATATTTTGTATTTAGATAGTCAATGTAATAATGAGATTATTTTCCTTTTGTATTTTTTACAAATATTTGTGTATTTAGATAGCAAGTGTAATAGATAGGTCGCTTTTAATTTTTCTCCCTAAAATTTGTAACTAATCTCCCTGGTGTAATAGTTAGGGCTTATGTGCTTTCTGTGTGCTTGTGTGTTTATATTTTTTACCGCTTTCATTAGGATTTTTGCATCTAGAATATCATGTTTGCGTGTTATGTGCTCCTATGTGCTCTTATATATTATGTTTATTTGTTTTCAATTACATTTTATTATTTTGATTTATATTTTATTAGTTCTTATTTTTTCGTCACCACACTAATCCAATACTAGTTGTGGCTTTATGGTTTCCCCGCTAGTAGGAATCCCTAAAATGGGTTAGTCCAACTCTAGACCCTTAGGTCATTGTAGTGCTAGTATCATTATTTGTATGCATTTCAAATCCCATTTCACACACTATTCCCTTTATAGTTTTTTCATCATTTTACATGATTTTATATAAGTATATAATCATCATTATTATTTATTTTTTAGTATTTGATAGTGCATGACATTTATGTTATATTTTCACTTAGATTTTTAGGGCATTTGTGTGATCCGACTAAAAATAGTCGCCTACTTACATGGGAAGCCGTTCCTTCCTCCGTGAGTAAGAACATTCAGTCACGAGTTATTAATCCTCTGTACCCGTTATGATGCATACTCACTTTCTTGGACACTTACTATCTATACTATTTACTATCTATACTATTTTTCTTTTTTCCTTTTTGCATTTCATTTTACATATACACTCGTAACTCCCTCGAGATCTCGATTCAGGTCTCGCAATTAATGCGATAATCCCGACCAAGCCTCAACGGAATATTTTGACCCTCCCGATATTCACATTTAGTCTTAGGACTTGCATCCATTTAGGCACATTCAAACGCGTTAGAATTTCGTGTTAATTTAGGAAATTTTGATTAAATCTTGCAACTAGCCTCGGCTAGGTAGAAAGGGTGCTTTAGGCGCGAGCCTTTGCCTTCCTTTTCTTCAAATGTGACTCCTGGACCTTTTTTCTCTTGTTTTTTGTAGATCGGAGTCAAAAAAGGGTTTTGAAATACTTTTCCAAAAATTTTTATTTTGCTAAACAATTTTTCAGGCAACTTGGTACAACCTAACTCGATACCAAGTGGCGACTCCATTTTCAAAAATAAAACCCTTTTTCAAAATTAGGTGGCCAAAACTGTTGCACTTTTAGTCCCGACTATTTTCTTTTAAAATACCATTTTTCTAAAATAACACTTTTTTCACTAAAACTCAAATTTTTTCACACACGCACAGTTTTCCAAAAACCTATTTTTTCGAAAAGGGTCACTAGACTAGACTGCCTTTTGGGGTAAGATAATCAATGACCCCACTAGTACCTTATCAATTTCGGACGCGAAAGATTTTGGCGAGTCCACTAGATCATATAATAATAACAAAATCCCAAACCATATAATAATCATTTTTTAGTCCTTGAAGAAAGTATTTGCCAAATTACATAAAGTAATTTCAACCAGTAGGGGAATTAGACAAAAATCAAGATTCCAAGCCATAACTCACAAGCGTGTGACATCCCCTATCTTAACCTCACAATAACTTATACAACGCATTCCAACAGTGAATAAGAAATTGTAGACATGAAACAATAAAACTTCCCTTGTGAATTGGTTAAAGTGGCATCCCCTGCAAGTTTGTTCCCTTTGTTGTGTTTGGACCTTCTAAACACACATTGAGCACTTATTCGACAATTTATAGCGGTCCTTTTTAATGAATTGAATGCTCATGAGTGAGAATTTGAGCAATAGGTCTGGCCAAGAAAATCAAGCTTTACAAAAGTTCTTCCTCTCGTACTGGGCCTTTGTAGTTGAAGAACTTGCTGACTTAAACTTCCTTAACATCTGCCTGAATACCAATGTTGATGACTTCTGTCATATCCCAAGCAAAGCTTGAGTTCTCTTTTGTATTGTTCAGCAATCTTAACATGGAATCCATATTTCCCTTCGGTATCACCCTAATTCTCATTAACAGTTTGCTTTATTTCAAAATTGAAAAAGATGTCGAAGTGGCAATCATCGGCTTCAAGTAAGATGACATCCGAAGACTACGGGCATTTATTTTCACCATCAAAACATACAAGAAAATGTTTTTCTTTTCATTCAATATGAACTCATTAACTCATCAAAAGAGAAAAACTTACAATTACACAAACCTAGCATTAGGTTTTGAGAAAAATGTGATTTATTTTGAGGCCTCATCAAAGAATTATTTGCTCAATATAACAAAAATATTTGAAGCAAATCATTTTCAAAACTAAATACAAAAAATATGAAGGGAAAATATCATGCTACAAACAATTTTGAAAAAGCAACTTGTTTAGCGCTTCATCTGAGAAAGAATTTTGAACACAAGGCAATCTTAAATTTACAAAAAGAAAATCGTTATTAGTGTGCAAGTTATTCTTATTCTTATTACATCTAAATGAACCATTATCTAGCTACAATTTCATCTATCATACTAATCATTCAAGTCAAACTCATCAATTTGGATCCTTAGCACTATAAATTCTAAAAAATTGGTTTCCTCTGATTCTTCATATAGTTCAAAAAGAGCATTGGCATTGTAAATGTCAAGTGTATGGCGCTTTACTAGAGTAAAACTATGATTTAAAATACTTTAATCAAATATGTATCCGATGTGTTTCCCAATTTGTTGCCTCCCTAGAAGACCTGTAAAAATGAAAAAAAAATTGAAGTTAGTATAAGTGAAAACAAAAACGGATGCATGCCCTGGGGGGACGCCTTATTATGCCATAGGTAGGTCTAGCATGAAATGCAATCCTTTAGGGTGAGACCCCCCTTTTAAACGAAGATGTGCCAAATCTGCTAGGAAGAAATGCTTTCATTCTACTCGTATTACCTTACTTAGGGTCTCACCCACCAGGATTTACCGAAAATATAAACGTGCATGTCTTTTAGGGTTAAGTACCCAAGACAAAAGGACGGCTTTCCTATTCGGGATTCCCAAAGTGGCATTCCCTCTAGGGTTTATGCATGATGCTAGTCTGTTAAAGCATATTAAAATATGCAACAATGTAAATTTGTAAAATTTTTTTAAGAAATATGGACCATGAACTATACAAAAAAATTATTGACTTCAGATATATATGATTGAAAAAATCGAGCCCCAGGCGATTATGGAACACGACATTGAAAGAAAGTCAAAAATTGTGACTTTATCTAGAAATATACATGTCAAAATGCTAGTTTATTAAAGTCTGACAACCCAAACTTTGCATGCCATGATTCCTGATAGCCCAGGAGCATGCATTTTTCATTTACTTTTTCAAGTCTGACAGCCCAGACTTTGCATTCCATGACTTTTGACAGCCCAGGACCATACATTTATCATTTACTTTTCCAAGTCTGATAGCCCAAACTTTGCATTCCATGATTCTTGACAATTCAGGATCATGCATTTGTCATTTACTTTTTCAACTCTGACAGCTCAGACTTTGCATTCCATGATTCCTGACAACTCACGATCATGCATTTGTTATTTATATTTTTCAAGTTTGACAGCCCAGACTTTGCATTCCATGATTCCTAACATCCCAAGATCATGCATTTGTCATTTATATTTTCCAAGTCTGATAACCCAAACTTTGCATTCCATGATTCCTGACGGCCTAGGATCATGCATTTGTCATTTACTTTTCCAAGTCTGATAGCCCAAACTTTGCATTTCATGATTTCTGACAGCCTTAGATCATGCATTTGTCATTTACATTTCAAGTCTGACAATCCAAACTTTGCATTCATCAACCTTGGCAGCCCAAGGTCATGCATTCATCCAGCAGCCTGGTCGGCATATGTTATTTACATTTCAAGTTTGGCAGCCCAAACTTTGCATTCATCAATTTTGACAGCCCAAGATCATACATTTGCCCAACAGCCTAGTCGGCATCTATTTATTTATATTTTTAAGTTTGGCAACTCAGACCTTGCATTGCATTCATTAATCCTGGCAGCCCAGGATCATGCATCCTTGCAGCAGTCTGGTCGGCATCTGTTTATTTATATTTTCAAGTCTGGCAGCCCATACATTGCATTTAGCTTATCAGTATTTATTTTGTCTAGTAGTCTGAATTCATTTTTGGTCTATTAGTTTAAGCACTTTATTTTTCTCTTGCAGTCTTTACCGCTTTATGTTATCCTTGTTTAGCAGTTCAAGTGTCGTAGCTCCTCTATTTCGATCACAAGTTTTGAAAATTTTGAATTCTTGACTCACTATTTGCAGTTGTGTTTTGCATCTATACTTCACTTGCATCTGAACTAAGTTTGACCTGATTCCCTTCATCTAGATACGTAGGCATCTCCTAGGGCTCGGTCATATTTTTTCTTTGTTCTTTGGTCATTAGTTTACATCTCATCACATTTTCACACTATGCATGACTAGATGTTTTGTTTACAACAGTATCTATTTTTTACATTTGGTGAGTCAAAATTTGGTGTTATCTACGTCTTTGTGGAAAATCTCTACGAGATTCCCGACAAAGAGGGGCAGACTGTAGACACCAAATTTTGACACACTATTTATTTTTCAAACATTGGGGAGATGTTTATATTTTTTGGGTCAAAGTCTAATTTTTCAATAAAAAGGGGAACAAAATCAATAATCTTGGGGGGCAAAATAGTAATTTTTATCTGTAAATATTTTTTTCATTAGCTTTGGGGGTTTTAAATTCATATTTTTATTTTCATACGTATTTTTTTAATTTTTTGTGATTTTTTTGGATTTAATTGATATTTTTATATTTTACTAACACAAGAACAAAATGGTAATTTTGCTTCGCGAACACCATTTTTGCTCAATTCAAGTCCCAAATTTATTTTTCTGACTCTTTAAGCATGTTTCTAAATTTTCTTAATTTTTTCAGGGATGATTGCTATTTTTTCTATAAATACCGCGTTCAGAGACAAAATCGTTACTTCATATTTTAAACCTATTTTTCAGCAATTTTTGAGTCATAAATGCATTTTCTAGGGTTTTAGACTTATTTTTTTAATTTTTGATTTTTTTAGACCAATAGCTATTGTTTGTGTATTTTCATTTTCTAGGGGCAAAATCATCATTTCACATTTTAAACTTATTTTTCACCAATTTTTGAGTCATAAATGCATTTTCTAGGGTTTTAGGCTTATTTTCAATTTTTGATAATTTTTCGTGACCAATAACCATCTTTTTGTGTATTTTGTCATTATAGGGGCAAAATCATCTTTTCACACCTCGAACACATTTTTTGGCTAGTTTTAAACTCTAATCTTTATTTTTTAAATATTGAAATCTACTGTAAATTTTTTTTGGCAGATTTTTGGAGTATATTGTGGTTTCTTTGTATTAATTTTTGATTTTTTAAGTCAAAAATAATTTTTTAAAAATAAAATTAAAATTTTTATTACCGGTGGCATTTTTGTTAATTTGTAGTATTTTTGGAGGCCAAGACAACTAGTTCTATAAATACCCCGCATTAAAATCAAAAAAAAAGAAGAGAAAAATTAAAAACCCTAAACATACATTTTTCATCTAAAGAAAGATCAAACACACACACTTTCTCACAAAAAAAAAAACACAGACACACACAACATTTTTGCATTCTTGAAGTTACTGTTCATCACCACTCTATCTTCAAGCTTAAAAGGTGAGTTATTCTCTTATTTTTTATGCATTTTTTGTCTATATTTTTATATGAAAATCTGATAATGTATTTTGCAATTTTGGTTGAGTTTTTTTTTTTTTTTTGGATTTTTCTTCAATTTCGTTTCTGGGTTTTTATTTGGTTTCTGGTTTATGCTTCTTCATCATCATTTTCCTTTCACCCTCTTCTCTCTCTCTCCTCTCCACCACTACGAACCTCAATCCCACAAGACCACCACCAGTAACCCATATCTCCTCCTTCCACTTTCCTCATCCTCAACCAGAAAACCCATAACCATCATTCAGTCTAGCTCTATTATCACCAATACCTTCCCTGTCTCTCTCCTCCCTACCACCGTCATCAACAAACAACAGAACAACCCTCTCCTTTTCCTCTGCCAACATACCACAACAACAGCATCCCAATGTTTTACCACTGTTAGTAGCCTCCACTGCAGCCATCAAACCGAAATTAGAAGCCATAGTCATCAACATGACCATCTCCTCTGCCATACAAAACCACTTCACCACAACACCCCCTCCTCTTTCACCAACAAACTTCCTTCAGTCAAAGTGAACAGCCTTCACCTTCCATCAGCCATCTCCTAGTCCTCACAGTCAACTCTCCTTTGCTGTCACCCTCTCTACAAATGCCCCCCCCCCAATAGCACTTCTTCTCAGCCAAATCATCTACTGCCATCCCAAAATACCACTGTACCCTCCACTATTGACAACCTGCAGAAACAAAACAAAACAACAATAACCACCCAAACAAGCCGTAAGCTACCGGTTACAGCTATCAATTGGCCATTAACACCATCTATTGTAGCTCAAAGCACCGCTCCCACCGTTAATCACCCTTCATGGCAAGTTGCCCCTATAAATTGCAACCAACGACCTAGTCCATCACCACCAATTGAACCAATTTCACCCAGCCATCAAACAATAGCAAACACACAAATATCAGCAGCCAAGAAAAAGCCATCGGCGCAGCCCACTGATATCCCTTTCGCTATACTATGGATACTTAGGCAAGTGCACCTATCGTTTCCAGTAGTACAGTGTACAGGAGTACCGAGTGTCGTATCCCACAGGGACTATGTGAGTACTAGTATTAACCTTCTTTCTATTATCTAACCTCACAAAGTGAATGACGAATTAAATGAAAATACAAATTAGCTAAAACTAATTATCTAACTAAATGACAATATAGAATATAGTAGAGAGAATGGACAAAAGTAGAGGTGAATTTAGATGAAGAATTCCCCTAAACCAACATGCCAAGACTCTAACTTGATTAATGATTAACCCAATTTCTTAGACCCCAGAGTCCCTTATGTGAATTATATCCTTTCTCAAGTGAAACAATTCCTACCTTCTCGGTTGATTAATTGGAATCTCTTCTCAATTAAAACCCCTAAAAGATGCAATTTCTAATCAATGGACTCCATTTGTGGTTGAGCTTTAATCCTAAAACTCAACTTAGGAAGAACTCATGTAATCCTATCTCTAGCAATTCATTCAAGTTCTCTCTATTCATGAAGTGATCTAATCATATGTGCAATCTCTCGATATACCCATACAAAATCAACACTTGAATTGAAGGATGCATGCAAATCCCAATCCAAAACACAAATAAACTCATGAATAAATCTAAGAACAAAGTGGGTCTTTCATTAAATCAAGAATAAAATCATAGACATAAGAATCTAGGGTTCATCCCATCTAAATCATAAACTCAATTCATAATTACAAGAATAAAATTAACAAAAGACAAGAAAGAAAGAGAAAGCTCATTCTCATGCAGCCCTCTTGAATCCTCCCTTGCATCTTGATAAAATCTTCTTGCTTTCACCATTGAAGCCCTTGAGTTGTCCCTCTACTCTTGCTTTCTCCTCCCTACATCACTCTAGATGTGCCAAATGTGTGTTTTTGAGGTGTGTGCGGCGTGTGTGTGTTTTCTCCCGAGTTAGGGTTCTCCCCTCGTCAAATGGCCAGTTTAGCTGCTAAATACGCTGCAGATTCTGTGAAGAAACCGCGGCATAAACCGCGCGCGGGTTGTCGCGCGGTTTGTTCACTTAATTTCTGAATGGAAACCGCAGCACAAATCGCGCGCGGGTTGTCACGCGGTTTGTCTACGTCAGATTTGGCCTCCAAGGCAGCCGAATTAGCTTTTCCTTAAAACACAAAAGTTGTAGCCCCTTGAGATAGCTTTCTAAAACATCAAAAATCATGTCATTTAGAGCTTTGTAGCCAGAGATATACTCAAAATACTAAGAACTGGTCGGAACAGCCTTGCAGTGCAAATGTGCTTCAGTAACTTGGGATTTTGGCCATTGAAACGTGAGAACTGGACTTTGATGTCTTCGTATGAATTGTAGAAAATTGTCTTAGCTTCAAAATACTTCAAGATTCATCCCAATCCAATGTCTCTAGCTCTAGATATGACCAAAACACTGAAATATGTCCAAGCTGCCAAACTGTTTCCATTCCAATTCTTCTTCGCCTATTTCTTCATTGCACTCCAATCAATTGAAATCGAGTTGAAGCTATCAAAACCCTACAAAATGGTGTAAAAACACTTTTAAATCATGCATTTACACAATTTGACATTAAAATCATAAAAGAGAAGAAATAGCTAAGAAATAGAGAAAAACTCATGGAAAACCCTAAAAACCTAACCTAAAAAAAACTAGTTCACTTTAGCACTTATCACCCACGCCCCACTTTAAAAATCGGATAACCTCAACCCATCAAGCCGCATCCTCACACCTTAATTGCCCTCTCTCTTCATCAATTTCAGTCCCAAGACTTACCCCATACCCATAATCCAGCCCCAAATAGCTCTGATTCTCACAAGAAATCCAATCTCACAGCCCAAATACTCAACCTCTCACTCAACAAAAGTAACCAGACAGAGCATCCATTCAAACCCCAAAATCAAATCGCCACTAGTCCAAGCCAATGCTAGCCAACCAAAGGCACACCTAACCACTGTCCATGTCGTGCCCCGTTTTTCGAAAAAGGAAAATAAATAAAGTGTAAGTGGTGTGGGTGAAGTCGGGAAAAAGAAAAAGGAAGAATTAAATGTGATTTTATTTATTGAAAAAAAAAGAAGCGTGTAAATTTTTGGAAAAATAATTTTTAGAAAGTACTTTATAAAATATAATTCGATAAAATGTGACAAAAGCTATCGCGCCCCATTTTTCGAAAAAGGAAAATAAAGTAATGATATAGTGTGGGGTCGGGAAAAAGGAAAAGGAATAATTAAATGTGGTTTATTTTTATTGGAAAAGGAAGCGTGTAAATTTTTGTAGAAATGATTTTTAGAAAGATACTTTATAAAAGACAGTTCGACAAAAATGCGACAAACGAACGCTTTATTTAAAAAATAAAAGAAAAAGGGCCTAAAATGGGACTTTGAAAATGCAACGATTTTTGGGCCCAAAAATAAGTCTAAAAAGGGTTTTTTAGTGAAAAAGGAGTCGCCACTTGGTATTGAGTTTTGGTGTACCAAGTCACCCGAAAATATTTTATAAAAGGTAAGAAAATTAAGAATGATGTATTTAAGGAAATGATTTTTGAAAAAATATAGGAAAACAAGAAAAACCCTTTTAGACGACTCCAGGTCTTTGAAAACAAGAGAAAAAGGTTCGGGAGTCACAGTTGAAGAAAGGGAAGGCGAAGGCTTGTGCCTAAGGCACCCTTTCAACCTAACCGAAACTAGTTGCGAGATTTAGTCTAAATTTTCCTAATATAACCCTAAGATTTTATCGCATTTGGATGCAACTATATGAATGCAAATCTGGTCCTAAAAATGGGTATCGTTAAGGGACAAAAATGTTCCATTGAGATTTAGTCGGAATTACCGCATTAATTGCGAAACCCGAATGTAGACCTCGACGGAGTCACGAGTTTAGGTGCAAAAATGGAATGCAAAAGAAAAGGAAAATAGTAGTATAGATAGTAAGTGAACAAAGAAAATAGGGATGCAACATAACGGGTACGGGGAACGAATGGACTCGTGACTAACTGTTCCTACTCAAGGAGGGGGGAACGACATGTACACCATCGCTTCCCACGTGAGTAGATGACTATTTCTAGTCAAATCACACAAATGACCTAAAATTCTATGTGTGGTGGAATCTAAATGTTATGCACTAAACATATGTTTAAAAATAGATAATAAATGATAGAGTATATATATATATAAATCATACAAAATGGAAAAAGACCTAAAACAGAAAAAATGTGTGTGAAATGGCATGGAATGAACACGCGATAAATAATCCTAATACTAAAATGACCTAAAGGCTTAGCATTGGACTAGCCTATTTTCTATACATTCTCTGCTAGCGTTGGACTAGCGAAGAAATTGAAATTGGCCACAACTAGCGTTGGACTAGTGTGGTGACGATACATATATAAAACAATAAAGCAAGTAAGTAATTAAATAAAGCCTAGATTAAAGCAATAATCATGTAAAAACAAATATTAGCACATAGGAGCACATAGCACATAGGCATAATATTCTAGATGCAAAATCCTAGGAAAAACGAATAACACACATAAGCACATAGCACACATAGCACACAAAACCTAACTATTACACCGGAGAAGCCTAATTACAATCTAAAATGGAAAAGATAATCAAAATAGCCTATCTAACCTACCTATTACATTTTCTAACTAAAATACAAAAATTTTTGTTAACTAGATATAAACTATCTATTACATTAACTATCTAAATACAGAAATTTTGCTAAATAGAATATTACCTATCTATTACATTTTTTGAATAATCAAGATTAAATTCAAATAAACTAACATGGCATAAATAAATAAATAAACACTCACACATGGATAAAAATTATAAGCACAAAGATACATGAAAACACATAGAAAAACACATTG
The DNA here is from genome assembly GCA_024721245.1 of Mitragyna speciosa. NCBI lineage: Eukaryota > Viridiplantae > Streptophyta > Magnoliopsida > Gentianales > Rubiaceae > Mitragyna > Mitragyna speciosa. The sequence continues at coordinate 14,441,013 of CM045561.1, forward strand.
GAGCACGTAGGAGCACATAAAAAGAAATTAAAAGGGTAATCGAGGTACCTCCCGTTCGAGGACTCGGTACAAATTGCTACTAAATGAGCAAACATGTTAAAAATACCACTATTTAATAAATAAACTACTAATTAAATAATTCCATACCAATCACCATGAACATGCTATGATAATTCAAACAACTATAGCAATAATAGACAAGATTAAAATAATAATAATTAAATATTTAGAAAAGAATGAAAATTGTTTAAGTAGAAATAAATAAGTGCATAAATAAATAAAGTAAAACAAGGAAAATGAATAAGTAAAAAAAAATAGTAGAAGATAAAACACAATAATACATACTTAAACTTTTAACACCCAAATGAAAATTATCAAAATAACTAAAAGGGAAATAGAGAAACTAATTTGAACATTAATTAGACTAACAAGACCCAATTTTAGAATATTAATTATAAATTTGATAAAATAAATAAGTAAAAAATGTGAAAAGAAATAATTTAAAGCTTTGAGGACTTAACTAATTTTAATTAATATTTTTTTTGGCAAAAATAAAATATCATAAGATTTGGATTAAAAGAGAAATTTGGGCAATATTCTAGAGTAAAAATTGTAATTTGCAACAAGCAAAAAGGTAAAGTTACAATTTTAAACCCTAATTAAGGTAATGGCATAGTTTACAACAAATTTAAGGCTAAAACATAATTTTCAGCAAGTCTAATGCCCAAAAATAAAAATTTCCAGCAATACTTAAGGCCAAGAATATAATTTCAGCAAGGTCATTAAATGATACATAATTTACAGCAATGTATAGGGTCAAATTGCAATTTCCAGCTATATAAAAGAGTTAAAATAAAAATTCCAGCAACTATAAGTATTAAAATACAAATTCCAGCAACAAATAAAAGACAAGACATAAAACTAATACAATTTCTAACAATTAATGGAGGTATTAAAACAAATTCCAGCAACATAAAGGACCAAAATATAAATTCCAGCAACAATAGGGGGCCAAAAATAAAATTCCAGCAAGTATAATAACTCAAATAAAATTCCAGCAAGGTTGGGAGGGATAAAAATGAAATTCCAGCAAGTATTCTAAGGCAAAATAGAATTTCCAGCAATGTTGGGGTACAAAATAAAATTCCAGCAAGTTAAAATATGCAAAATACAATTTCCAACAATTTTTAAAACCAAATTGCAATTTTAAGCAACATTCAAGGTTCAATTTGTAAATTATAGCCACATTAAATACCAATTTGCAATATCCAACAATAAAAGGGGGCCAAACGAAATTTTCAGAAATATTTAGGGGTAAAAATGTAATTTCAGAAAAGTATAGGGGTCACAATACAATTTTATAAAAATATAGGGGTTAAAATAGAAAATTGAAAAATGTGGGGCCAAAATTATAATTATATAAAAGTTGGGGACCTAAATGCAATTAATTGGGACCTAATCGAAAAGAAAATAAAATTATGGGGGTCAATCTACAATAAACAGAAACTTAAATGCACAAATTATAAAATTCCAGGGCCACAGTGACATTAATAAAAATATAAGGACTATAAAATAAATACCTATTATTAATTAAAAATAAATTAAAAACTAACCTAATCAAAACGACGTAGTTTTGAGTGAAACTACGTCAAAACGACGTAGTTTCACTAAAACTCTTTTTTTTTTTTTTTACCCGGTTTTGGTTTTCTCTTTTTTTTTTCTTCTTTTTTTTTCTACTTTTTCCAGATTTTTCTTTTTTCTCTCTCTTTCTCTCTTTTCTTTCTTTTCTCTCTTTTCTCTCTTTTCTCTCTTTCTTTTTTCTTCTTTCTTTCTCTTTTTTTCTTCTTTCTTTTTCTCTCTTCTTTCTCCCCTAGTTCTTCTTCCCCACGATCCTGTTCTCTCCCCTCTCTGTTCTCTCCGTCCGATTCTCTCTCCTCGCTAGTCTCTCTCTCTCTCTCTCTCTCTCTCTCTCTCTCTCTCTCTCTCTCTCTTCTACCCGGAAATCTCCCTCTTCGATTCTCTCTATTTCTCTCTCTCACTCGGTCTTCTTTCTTCTTCTTTTTTTTTTTAAATGATTTCATCCGAAAACTTCCCAAAAATATTCTAAATTCACAATTAGATATCTTACCACATACATCTATTTCAGGGGTTAAATGACAATTCAAAAGAAAATTGAAAGCAAGAGGAGGAAGTTTATCTGGATTAGGGGCGGCGGTGGAGGGTCCGACGGTGGTGACTAAATCCGGCCGGTTGGTCGGGCAATGGTGGTCTGTGGGTAGCTTGAGGCTGTTGATTGGTGTTGTTGTTGTTTGTTTTTTTTTCGGTTTTTTTTTTTCAGGTATTTGATGCTGGAATTGTAGGATTTAAGGGCAAATTCTAGCAGGATTTTTGGGGCTGAAATTGCTGTGTGTTTGAGATATGTTTTGAGTGATTGTGTTTGTTTGAAATTATGAAAGTGAATGTGTGCAAATGCGTGTGATTGTGTGTGAATGTCGTGCGTGTTTGAATGTGAATCTCTGGTTTGAATGTGTGTCATGTGTTTCTGTGTGTTTACAGGGGTGCGTGAGTATGTGTTTGTGCTGGTGCAAGGGTGTGTTTGCTGGTTCTGTGTTCGTGAGTTCCAATGTGAAGTATGTGTGTGTTCTTGCAGGGGAAGTGTAAGGTGAAGGAGGTGTGTGCTGTGTGTTTTGAAATGCAGGAAGGCTGAGCGTATGATGTTGTGTGTGTTGTGAGAATTGAGTGTGTGTGGTGTGTGATGTCTGTGAAGTGTGTGCAAGGAGAAGTGCAGGGGAGGGGATGCAGAGGGAATTAGGGAGACCGAGAGGGAGAGGCGAGAGTGTCTAGTGTGTGTGCTTGTGAATCTTTGTGTTTGTCTATGAGTGTGTGCAAGGAGAAGTGCAAGGGAGGGGATGCAGAGGGAATTAGGGAGACCGAGAGGAAGAGGTGAGAGTGTCTAGTGTGTGTGCTTGTGAATCTTTGTGTTTGTCTGTGAGTGTTGAAGAAGCAAAGAGTGGGTGAGGGAAATGCAGGTGTGAGGTGAGTGAATTGTAAGTGTAGTAATTTGATGAAACAAGAAAAATTCCCTAAAATCTGGTAGGTTGAGTGCAAATTGGGAGGTGATGATGAGAAGAGGCATGGCTGGGATGTTGTTTGCAAAAAACAAACAGCTGCTGCTGCTGCTGTTAATCATCTTCCCTTTTTTTTTTTTTTTAAGAAAACAAAGAAAACAGAAAAATAAAATAAAATAAAAACTACTTGAACCCCCCCCCCCTTTTTTTTAAAATATATATTAAAATTGAAATACAATATTATAAGAAGGAAAAAAAAGAAAAATTCAGTGTAACAAACAAAAAAGTTAATTCTAGACTAGGAAAATATAATTTAAAATAAATAACAAATGGTCTTTAAAATAAATAAATAAATAAATTATGAAAATTTTCTTTACATAAAATTTATGAAATGCACACACTCATAATTCTCTTAAAGAGAGAAAAAAATCTTAAATAAATAAATGCATTGGAAAACGTGACCTAAATATGGCAAAATTATAAAATTTATGAAAATTAATAAATGACATTACAAAATCTTACGCAACATATATTATCACATAAAGCACATATAGTATAATTTTCACTCAAAAATTTTAAGATTAACGTATTTTTTTGGGAAACGTGCCCTTAATAAAAAAAAACAAAAAATAAATAGATACCAAATGGCCTCTAAAAATTATGAGATTTTTACAGAAAATTTATGAATATACAAAATGCATATATAAAATTTTTTACTTGAAAGTTCTCGTAAAAATAATGCATTGGAAAACGTGCCGTTGAATAAAAAATACTGAAATTTTAAATAAATAATAAATGACTCCCGAAAATCAGAAAAATCATAAATAATGATAAAAATAGTAAAATTATGTATTTAGGAAATAAAATAAAATAAACTAATATTTACAAGGTAAAATTACCATTTTGCCCCTGATGTGACAAATTAGTCATAATGTGCATAAAAAATTACAATTGGCCCCTGAAAATAAAAAATACCCCCTAAATAAAGTAACACACACATATATTTACAAGAGGTGTGTCAAAATTTGGTGTCTACAGTCCAGCTACCAATCGACAACCGAGCTTCCACAACGCTGTTGTCCTCTCCCCTGCCACCAGAACCAACCACCACACCGTCGTTCGCAGCCTCCAAATCAATGATGCCCAAACAGTCCCAACAATCCTGTAGCTATCAAATCCCACCATCGAACCAATCCCATTCGAATTCTCCCCCCACCATTTGACGCCTCACCACCACCATTCTATAGAACAAAAAGGGGGGGCATTAGAGAAAGAGATAGACAAACAGAGAAGAAGACAAGAGAAGACGCGAAAGAGAGAAAGGGAGAAATGGATGGAGAGAAAAGGAGCAAGAGAAAGAGAAATGGAAATGGAGGAGAAGTAGAGAAGAGAAGGAGAGAAAAGAGAAAGGAAAAGAGAGAATAGAGATAGAGAAACATACGGAAAACTAGAGGGAAAGAGAGATCGGAGAGGGAAGAAACACAGAGAGAGAGAGAGAGAGAGAGAGAGAGAAACTGAATTTCTGTTGAAGAAGAAGAAGACCCATTGTGGAGGCTCGTTACTAATTTATTAAATACTAGTAATTTTATTATTTAACTACTTAGTTACATTATTTATATACAACTACTAGACTTAAAAGACATTGTAGCCTTAGTGTTAGATTACTCAAATTAGTGGGTAGATTTGGACACTTGAGAGATTTGACACCTAATGGTGATCACACAATTAATTACCAAGACCATGGTCGTTCATTATGATCCCTAAATTTTAATCGTATAGGCATCTATTCATTTATTTGTGCAAGTTATGTTCGGACATAATAATGTGTGAAATGTGTCAAATGGTTAAACTAATGACGTAATTAGAATAACTTTATGAAGTTTAGTTTGAAAAAGGAAAAAAAAAATGGGGAAGTTCAGCTCAAGTAATCCACGGTGGAGCCAGCTTGCTCAACCAAGCTTGAGCTAGCCATTTCCTAGGCCTCAATGAAGACTCACCTTATGTTTTTGTTAAATTAGTCAAAGACAACTTCAGAAGATAATAAACCATTAGCAGCTAAGCTAAAAGTCAGAGAGGGATCGTCCAAACATTTCAAAAGGTTAGAAAGGATAGAAAACCCAAAGCAAAGAAAAAAGTAGAGAAAGGAAGGAAGACAAAAGAAATTGCAACGGTTGGAGAGGTAATATTCCTTGAATCCTTTGGAGACATATCTAAGTTTTTAAATCATGTATACTAAATATTTAACGGTTTGGTTTTGAAAATTATGTCTGGAACATGGAAGAATTGAAGTTGGCTAGCACAAATTAATAACTCATCTAAGAGAATAACTTGAGAGTCACCTAAGTTGTGGTGGAATTTTAGCAAGATTAAAGAAGAACTTGAGCATCAAGTCTTTCAGGAAATTATTATATATTGAATCTAGTTTACCCATATATGGATATCATGATTTTTTTGAAGAGTATAACATGAAAAAAAGTGAATGGAATGGATTGGGGTTGAAGAAAATCGCACTGCAGGCCTGCTGAACCAGTTTTAATGAAATAGGTTTAACTTACTGTAGAAAACTCAAAACGGGGTGATTCTTGTTGTTTTAGAAACTAGATTCACAGGGATTTAAAATTGTATAAAGAATGCACCGAAATTCATTGTATATTAACCGCAGAAATTATATAAAGTGGGCTGAAAATTCGATTCTGCATGAACAGGTTTAGTGAAGGGCTAACTTTAAGCGAGATTTTGAACTTGTTTTTGTTGGAGTTTGGGCTCATGTTCTTCACGAAAGTTGTAGAGTGTATAATGGAGTTATCAATCATGTAAACGATACAATCTGATTCTGTGTTTATTAACTCCAGAAATGACATGAACTTGGCTGAACATCCAACCTGCACGAACAGGGTCAGTGCAGCGTCAATTTGTAGGCTAATTTTGAACCTGTTCTTGTTGGAATTTAACTTGATGATCTCCACGAAAGTTGTAGCCATTGATCTATAGTTTCTAACCATGTAAGCCACGACTCTTGATTCTTTGTAGATTGAACTCACCATTCAATGAAAGTAGACAAGAAAACCAAACCTGCACAACAGGGTTGACGTTGTGTCAGGTTTTGGTTTAAAGTTGCACCTGTTGTTGTGGGAATCTGAATTTGTTTTCTTCATGAAAGTTATAGTCCCTAAACACTAGTTTCCATACCCTATAAATGGTGAAGCAATTCAAGTTTTCTACCAAAAGTTAGACTCGAATGAATCTAGACACTTGAGATGACTATAACTTAAACATTGACAATCGGTGAACTACTTTGTGATTGAGATTTAGCTAGGTTATAATTGGATTTAGAATTGGATGCCTTAGTGGGAAATATTCCGAATTAAGTCTAGTTTATAGTGATATTGAGCTTGTGAAATTTGGTTGAGTGAAAACGGAATTAGACTCTTCCCTGGTAAATATTAAGTTTTAATAATTCGTACCCTTGCTTTAATGAAACAATGAAGCAACTTATTTCTTAATTATAGGTTCTTCGAAACCTCAAAGAATGGATATGTGAAGGACTTGGGGAAACCTTAAAAGTTACCGGTGAGTGTCCTAACATCATTTTTACTTACGAACTACTCTTGTATTAAATTATGTGATTTGTTACCGGTATTTGATATCAAATGATATTTTAAAAATTTCAACACTTATCGTGAGTGTCCTAAAACTCACTTTTATTTACTAACCTTGGCTTTACGAAAATTACGTGATTTTCTTACGACTTCAATGAACCTTTGTTTATACTAAAGTTTGACACCTCGGCAAACTTTATATTATGTTATCCATATGAAAAATATGATTGCCGGGGCGAGCATTTTGTACATGTATTGACTAAGGTCAATGTTATCACTTGTTATTTCATGACTTGACATTATACTTGATATAAGTCCGGTGATGTACTTTATCACATCGGCAGTACTTGTACTTGTTAAATCAAAGTGTGCCTGTGCATGTTATACTTGTGCATGATTTGGGTCCCGGCCTTGGTAGTTGATCTTGGCTGAGCCGGCAACGGGCTTGGTCACCAAGTTTTGGCTATCTTGGTCTCTCGACACTTTCCGGCCAGCAAGGAGGTTTTGCGGTCAAGGGGGTGTACGGGAAAAGTACTTGGGTAGAACTCGAGCTACCAAAATGGTGAGAGCCGGAGGCGACATGTTTGGTGTAGTGTCGGAGGCAAACGTCGCCCTTGACATGTTCTTGGGCAGTACTTGTGTATCCTTTTCTATTTTACGTGCTACTTGATTTAATTCTATTTTATGTACTGTCAATTCGCTTGAATTTTGATTCAAACAAATATGTTTGAGAGATATTTTGAACGTGATTTTAAAATGGACCTCACTGGGCTATAAGCTCACTCTTAGTTAAATTTGTTTTCCTTACAGGTGCTAACCCACGAGAAATAGGGCAAGAATTGAAAAGAGAGAGTTTTCCTTTGTTTAGGATTAGCCGTCAAATAAGTGTAATTTGAAATTCAAGTAGCTCAATTGTTGTAATTACTTTTGAAGATATATGTAACTTTTAGCGTTTGATTATATTTCTAGTGTGTGACTGTTGGTACTTGAGTCCTGGCGTGAGCTAGGCAGGCGTCCCGATCAGGGTTCTGGAGTAGGACCTGGTTGGGGGCGTCACACCCATGGTGGGATAAAGGGGGTTTTTTCTTTTTATGTTGCCTGATTGTTTATTTCAATTATTGTGTTAATTAGTTTTATTGATTGGTTTAATTTAGTTTAATTCAGTTAGTTATGTTAGCTAATTAAGTTCATATAGTTAATTGATTTAGCACTACATTTTGTTTTCCTCTTATTTGTTTTAGTATATTTTGATTTAATTTAACTGATTATGATTTTATTTTTTATTTTTTATTATTTTTTATGTTTATTTTTTTATTTTTTATTTTTTTTGGATGATGCCATTTAGTTTATTACATTAATTAACTAGATTATATTGGCTAATTAAGTTAGTTAATTTAGCATTTTCCATTTCTCTTTAAGTAAATATTCTACAATTTAGTCTTAGTTTATAGTTTGACCCCTCCCAAATTTTACATTCCTTCAATTAGGTCCTTAAATTGCATGTTTACCCCTTGATTAGTTGAATTTTCAATTTCACCCTCGAGCCCCTTAGAATTACTTTTTTGTTTCTAGCCCCCTTAGCTTCACAAAATTTGCATTTTTACCCCAATTTATCAATATTCACGTACTTTGTGCTTTACTCATTTATATCATGATTCATGGACGCGTGTGTTCATTTTTCTTATGCATTGGTATCGGGTCTTCAAAAGATACCCCTATCACTTATTAATTTTTCTTTATGTGTCACAATGTGTCTTTATGTGATTTTATGCATTTTCTTCATATATTTCTTATTTTACATGCTTTTTGCGTATTTATTTATTTTTTGTTTTTTAATTTTGAATTTTATTATTTCGGAAAAAATATAATATTTATGTATTTAGATTGTCAATGTAATAGCTAGATAATATTTCTCATATTCTTAGCAAAAATTTTGTATTTAGATAGCAAGTGTAATAGATAGCTTGTTTTTACTTTTTCCTCCTTTAAAGTTGTAGTTAATCCCCCCGGTATAATAGTTAGGACTTATTAACTTGTGCATGCTTATGTGCTTATTTGTTTTACCACTTTCCTTAGGATTTGCATCTAAATATCATGTCTACGTGTTATATGCTCCTATGTGCCCTTATATGTCTTTACATGTTTATTTGCTTTTGATTTATGCTTTCTTATTTTAATTCATGTTTTATTAGTTTTATTATTCTGTCACCACACTAGTCTAACGCTAATTGTGATTTTCTCATTTCCCCACTAGTCCAAAGCTAGTAGGAATCCCTAGAAAAGACTAGTCCAACGCTAGACCCTTTGGGCATTTTAGTGCTAGGCGCACATGTGTGCATATTACATCATTTCACACACTATTTCCTTTCTAGTTATTTCATACTTTTGCATGATTTTTATATACGTATATAATCATCATTATCATCTTTTTTTTAAGTATTTGGCAGCACATGACATTTAAGTTGCATTTTCACTTAAACTTTTAGGATATTTATATGATATAACTAGAAATAGTCGCCTACTCATGTAGGAAGCGGTGGCGTACATGCCGTTCCCCCCTCCGTGAGTAGGAACATTCAGTCATGAGTTATTAGGTCCCCCGTACCCGTTATGTTGCATCCTCACTTTCTTTGACATTTACTATCTATACTATTTTCCTTTTTCTTTTTGCATTTCATTTTTCTTTCATACTGGTGACTCCCTCGAGGTTTCGACTCGGGTTTCGCAATTAATGCAATAATCCAAACCAAGTCTCGACGGAATATTTTGACTCTCCCGATATTCACATTAGGTCTAGGATTTGCATTCAAATAGACATATCCAAACGCGATAGAATTTGGGGTTGATTTAGGAAAATTTGATTAAACCTTACAACTAGCCTCAACTTGGTGAAAAGGGTGCCTTAAGCGCGAGCTTTCGCCTTCCCTTTCTTCAAATATGACTCCCGGACTTTTTTCTCTTATTTTTTCTTAGACCGAAGTCGAAAAAAAGGTTTTCAAATATTTTGTCTAAAAAATTTATTTTTATCTTGTTTTGTTAAATGATTTTTCAAGTGACTTGGTACACCTTAACTCAATACCAAGTGGCAATTCCATTTCAAAAATAAAATCTTTTTTCAAAATTAGTTGGCCAAAACTGTTACACTTTTTGTCTTGGCCTTATTTTTATTATTTTTCTTAAATAACACTTTTTCAATAAAAACTCAATTTTTCATATACGCGCCCGATTTTTTCCAAAACTTGCTTTTCAAAAAAAGTCACTAGACCGGACTGTATTTTCGGGACGTGACGGTCAATGACCCACCCGTGCTTATGGATTTCGGATGCGACAGATGTGTTGGCTGCCCTGTCTGTCTTTGAACTGAAAGTTTTTAAGAATTGGTGGTAGCAGCAGCCTTCTATGGATGAAAATTGAAATAATAAGAAGTCATCTGTCACTCCATTGAAGTTGGATATTTAGTTAAATTCGGATGTCATAAATTGTTTTCTTCTACCATGTGATATGATTAGAATTGCTGGACCACATCGTACCGCAGGAGCTTATAGTCGATGGGCAAGTGAGCTACAATTCCCTTGCATTACCAGAATCCAATTCCATATCCACAGGAATCTACTGGCGTTTAATTAGTAAGTAGGTACTGAGGCCTGACCATCAAGAAATTTTATTTCGTTTCTGGATATGTTGGGAACTAAAGATATGGTTACATAAGAGCCTAAAAGAATAAAAAAAAGTTAAGCTTAAGCAGGCTTTGCTGTTGAAAAAAATGGTCATTGCTATGCATTAAATTTTGCTCTTCCTTTGGAGATATTTTAACTCATTCAAGAGACTAAAGTATCGCAGGAAATGTAGTGTCAAAGGACAGATACCTCTTGGCTGTTATTATCTCAATTGCAAATGATCTCTCAATGTTCGATACATACAATTAATTTAAAACTTCTTGACAATGCTCCAAAAATTAGGAAAATTCAATTTATTAAGAGAGAGAGAGAGAGAGAGATTGGAAGTTGGTTCCTGATAAAGGACAATTCAATTAGGGCGAGAGGACAATGACCTTCAGTGGATCGGCCTGACCTTCCCTTCTCATATTGAACCTTCCTCGAATATTAATTCAAGCACCAACCCATCAAAGGAAGATGTTAATGTTCTTGTGGAGTCTGGAGTTTAATTTTGGGAGTTTAAGAAACCTTGTAAAAGAATTTTTTGTTGAATTCGGTCAAAGCAGACAACTTCCGATCAGTTTGCCAATGCGTTTAAACAAGTTAATAAAAAGACCTTTTAAGATTATATAGAGAAAATAATGTCCTGCACAATCATATTAGGTTGTTCTTCATCTAGTATACAAACATCTTAGGTTGTCCTGTACAATCATCTATTACTAGTAATACTAGTTTACAAATGATTTTTAAGGCTAGTAAATGGTGTTCTGGATCTCTGTTATGTATCTTGACATCTTTTATGTATAGGTTTTAGAACAAACAGGGAGCTTGATCCAAACTTAAATGCGTTTTCAATTCTTCCTTTTCTTTTGTATGGCAATCCTTTATGCAATTTGAACATGATTAAGAGTATTCTATTTCAGAACTTCATTTCCTCTGGGTTCATCTTGCCATTTCCTGGATTAGAGTACATTTTTCAAAGCAAAATTCTTGCAGAAAAACCAATTGTTCTTTCTTGATTCTAAGTTTTGATAAAAATAATTAGGCTTGAATTCTCAATCAATAAGATCATTAGAGCACATCTTTTGCCATTGGTACAAGTTCTAAAGTGGCAAGATCAGCATGGGGAGTAGCAGCAATTCAACTGTTTTAAGACTTTATGTTTAAATATTGTGGTTGTGATTTTTAGCTACATTCAATACCAAGATGGATGATTGTAAAACTCTAATGATGCTTCTTTGTAGTCTTTGTGATTATAAATTCATGATACTATGTTTATTAATTATTATTTTGTTACTTTTAATTAGGAAGTAGTTAAATTCTATTTAATTGCAAAATAGGTGCATTAAAATATAGATTAATCGAGCTCCATCAAGCTTATTTGAGTTAAACGAGCAGAGCTCGGTTCGTTTACATTAAATGAGCCCAGCTCGAGTTCGAATTCGGTTCGTTTACGTTAAATGAGCCCAGCTCGAATTTGAGTTCGATCTCGAGCCAACCTTTTTATTAAATAAGCTAAATTCGAATTCACATTTAGACTTGTTTAATAAACGAGCTCGAGCTCAAACTCGTTCGTTTAATAAACAAAATCAAGTTCGAACCGGAAATACCTGACTCGATTCGACCTATTTACAGCTCTAATGGGGTGTTCTTCCTTTTCTCCCGGGGATTCTAAGAAATTGACCAATTTACTAGAAAATAAATCACACCCATTCCGATAATTGCACCTCTTAGTAAATAAATGATACACGTGTTCATGTATGGTACAGGTCTGTACGTAGAAGAAGAGATATAAATACTAATAGGTGCTATCTTGATAGACAAGGCTAGTAGATTACAGACAATTTAGTATACCAAAGACATTTTATCAATTGTGAACGCATATATGCTAGTTCCAATCAAGAAAAGAAATATCGGTACAGGATAATGACTAGCAGTCTCAACCAACAAGATACAAACCTTTTTTAAGGAATTATTCAACATCAAAATTGTGCCAGGAAAGTTCATTACAATCCTTTTTATCTCCATCCCCACCTCTATGGATCCAATTGACATCAATTGCCAGGTGAAAAGCAACTACGGTCGTTTTGATTGTATGTTACAACTTAACATATAATTAACTGGAAAATAGCATACTAAAAAACAATTTTGGAAAATAGCAGATGTCAGATGCATACAATAATCTACATAATCAAGGTAATGTCAGATGCATACTATGATCTACCTAATTCTTATCATGTTGTTTACACTCATTTTTACAGCAATTAGTTAAAACACTAATCATCCTGATCCAATTTATATCAAGAACATGAGCTAAGAGTGTTATTTACTTCGCTAGCTACACAGTGTCAAGAAAAAGCTTAAAACGTTTCAACAATCTCCACTTGTCCTCGAGACAAATGCAATCTACTTAAATCAGTTGGTCCCAGGCAGCAGTCAGTAAGTAGGCACAACCATGACTACTACCAACGGATTAAATGATTCATCAGCAAAATTTCATCTCTTACTTGGACCTTCATAAAAGGATGGAAAAACTTTATGCTAAATCATTATTAACTCAATCAAACCTCAGCAAGAGGAAACAAAGGAGATTTAAAGAAGAAAATCTGACATTAAAAAGCCACAACTGATTGACCATATAATGAACCATTAAATCAATCATAATAGAGTTATAGGACACACAAACCATCATCCAAAAAAATGGAAAACAAATTCTATAGATGCCAAAAGCATCATTTTATCATATACTATCAGTTCTACTAAGATGGTAGTAAATAAGACTAATGAAAGGAGCAACAATAATTCCTTTAATCTGAAGACTCAGTATCCTTATACTGCTGGAGGATTTGTGGGCAGCTAGCCAAAGGCGCATTGAGGAGGTAGCCCAGGTTATTGGCAAAACGGACACTGGATACCATGCCATTGTTGCGGGTAAGGCAAACACGGGCGCGGTCACGGCCAGCATTAGGAGTGGCACATGAAGAGTCCGAGCTCTTAACTGGGAATACTTCACAAATTTCATCACCAGCATCACGTTCAACCAACATTTTGTATTCTCCAGTAGAGTCAGTAACAGCCTGTTTGCTGTATGTGATTTGGCCCGTATTTTCCCTCTTTTTGCACTCAAGTTTCACAACACAACCTGCCAATAAAAATTGGGATGCATCAAACCTCATTTACAATAAAATTTCTACTTTTTGTTAGCCTTTATCAAGTGAAGACTTAAACAATAAAATCTCTACTTTTTGTTAGCCTTTATCAAGTGAAGACTTAAAATCAGGAAAAGTCACCAGGCATAGATATATCCTTCTGTTTGAAGAATTGGCTTACTTTTGGTTTAGTACAAGTAGCTATGTGATTTAGTATGACTCTTAGGAAATCCAAGAAGCCAAACTTATGGTGGTGGTACACAGAAAATTCCTCTTCCTATGTCCCAAATCTGAAACCAGAAGGATGCCCCAAATTTTGTTATTTTTGAGACATCAATTGATTAACATGTAACAGCTATTCCATACTCGAATTCCTTATTATCATAGTTGAGCAACAAACTCCAATTGAAACAAAATCTACAAAATAAATCTATTGACATTCGATCGCCAAATGCGGCACCTAAACAAGTAACGAGTTATATCGTATTGAAGCTAAATTTTGAAAATTTATCTCTAGAAAACATTACTCTAGACCAATCCAGAGCTCCTGTGAAAGTACAAGCATTTCTGTATGTTGACATAATACAAGTTAAATGTTTGAAAATCCCATTTAGCAAACACTAAGGAAGCACTAAGGCACAGCAGTCCAATATTCCTATCAATAGTATTACTCTATAAACTTACTTCCTGCAGAATATTGATATGGTTGGCACTGCATCTGAGTCTCAAATGGGTTAATAGCCATCTAGTTCAATAACCATCTAGTTGAGTTTACAATGACATTGACATGGACACTAAGTAGGGCGATTTGAGTACTATTACTCTACTTGTACTAAAAAATGGGTTAAATCCAAATTGTACCCATAAACTATTAGCAACTTCCAAGCCAACCTTCTTGCCTACTATCAGTGCTCAGAATATTAGTACCCACGGACCTTAGGGTACTAGTATTCTGAATAATGATGGTACGTAAAAAACATTGGATGGGTACCATCCAACATTTTGGCACCTGAGAAAAACAAACCAATGGGTGAAATATAATATTACTAGAACATCTAGATCCATTTTCACATCACACGATCCACAGATTAAACACTAAGATCTGGGGATTTATTCACAAGATCTAGCCACTAAGGCTAAACCCACAATACTAACACCTGAAAAAAAAAAAAAAAAAAACCACAAACTCACTGAAACAAACGAGTAAAAATGGGAGGGGGTAAGGGTTACCAGGGAGATATCTGGTGGCAGAAGTTTCATAGCCAACACGGCAAGTGTCACAGTAGACCTTTCCTGTTACAAGAAACGGGTCATTAATAGCACTAGCAATGGCTGGAAGGACACAAAAAAAATTGGCTGGAAGGACACAAAGTGCAAAGAAGACAAGTAATTTTGCCATCTTCATTCCTTTTGCCTTTTACTGTTTTCGTTTTTTTGGGTAGTGATCTCTCAAACTTCTGTTCTTTGTTCTTGGTTAAGGTGGGGAAAAATGAAGTGGTGGTTGCTGAGCATATAATGGCTGGGCGGAAGGGAGGAATCGGTGGAGGGAAGTAGCGCGTGAGTGTGTGTAAATTCGTCGAGGCGTATTTTGTTGGCTGGCACACAGGGGTGGAGTCACATGGGTTGTGGGGCATATTCTATGATGATCATAATTGCTGAGTCGATAAAGTTAAGGAAAAGGAGACTTAATTCCATTTTGGTCCTTTAAAGTAATCAAAACTTTGGATTGATGCATTAAAATTCACTACACTTGAATTTGGCTCGCTTAATTCGGGAAAAGAAAACTTGTTCAAAATTTGTAATACTGCTTAAAATATTCTCACCGGTCACCAATTCTTGAATCTCCTGTTACTTCATGGCAAGGGCGGGGAAAAGATCGGGTAATTCGAAAATTTGCAAAATCCGCCCTGCTTAGATCTGAAAATAAAATGTTACATCTGCAATTTTTGACAAAGTCAAATGAGGTTCGAACATCTAAGAAAAGTGAATAATTACAATCAGAGTTTTAAGAACGTGCATGCTATCCTGTCCAATCCAATCCGCATAAATATATGCCATGCAATTTTAGTAATATTTGCAATTTTTAGTATATTATGGAGGCTAATTGCCATTTAACAATTGTTACTAAATCTACCGTGTCAATTGTTCAGTTTTTGTAAACTGTTACCAGAGTAGTAGGAATTACACATTCTAACTTATACATTAGATATGTTAAATCAAATAGATTGATCAAAGAATGAACATATTATAGCAAAATGTCTTTGTTTATAATGATGTAACTAATCTTTAACTCATATATAAGATTTTATTAATTAATTGTCACGTAATTTTGACCGAATTGGTCATTACAATGTGCTGCTTCCCAGGGATAAAATGATAGCTTCTAATGCTGAAAATAGGTAGATATTTATAATTACAACTCGAAAGTCCACAAACCATTCTAGAATAGATAAAGTTATTGATTTAAAATCGAAACAATTTATCTAGACTTTTGGAGAAGATATTTGTACTATATTGTCTTCTTTTTTTAACTAAACTATCTATTATTTTTTAAAACTACATAATAAAAAGAATAGATATCTTACAATTTGACACTCTTTTATTATGACAAATGGATGAGAATTAGAGAAAAACTGATCTACAAGTGAGGAGCAAGTCAAGCAAATTATTTCAGAGGCAGATACCGACTGGCGCCTATCTCAATATCATGGAAGCTCTAGGAAGAAAATGTGTAATGAAATAGTTTTATGCTATCACAAGTTCACAACTACCATAATATGGCACATAGCTGGAAGAATAAAATGTAACAATATCTGACATGTTGAATTTTTTGGTCCCTTGACGTTACTAATGCAAGTGAAGAATAAGTGAAATTATTAAAATGGCCTTAGAAAATTATTCTATTATTTCTCTGGTCTTTCACTAATTTTTTTGGATCTAAAAACAGCTAATGTAATTGAAGTTAAGGGCCAAACTATAAGCTATCTTTTCGGTGCGGGGAACAAAATAATTTTTTACACTTCTAGAGACAACTGAAATATTTTGTCATTCTGGGGGGCTAAGATGAAATTAATCTAAAAATGAAATAATCAAGGAAAGAAAGAACGGAAATAAAATAAAAGCGCATTCAGCGGCAATCATTTTGGATTATTATTTCGGTCGGCGCGTTCCACTTGCGTTGCGTCTCCTCTTTTACGTGGAGATCTGCGTGCCCTTATGCCAATTAAATCAGTCAAGACGGTCAAAATGCAAGGAATTTACACCTAAAAAAAAAGGAAGGAGAAGGACAAGAAAAAGAGAAAAAAGGGGGAGGATGAAGAAGAAATGAATACGGCTAGTTGCTAGTAGAAGTAAATCTATTTTATATATACACACACTAGTATCTGGCCGGTGATATGCATGGAATTCTGAAATTTTCAACTTAGTTTAAAATATATGAGAAAACCATTCATATCTTTAAGGGATAATTACAGAAACCTCCCCTGAGGTTTTGGACAATTATACCTGGCACCCTTGAGGTTTAAAAAATTACACTAACCTCCCTTGGCCAACTAAAATAACTATAATGACCCTTGACTTATCATATTTTTCCTTCTCTATCCCTTCCTACAATCACAAACAGCCACCCATCTAAGGGCTTTTAAATTTTTTAAAATATTTTATAATATAATATATTATTCTTATTATTATATGTGAAATGATTTATGAATTTAGGGTTTGGAAGTTACAAAGTTACTAATATATAATGGGTTTTGTGTATCTTGCTAGGGAATATTTATGAATTTTGCCTCTATAATCTAGTTGCTTGTGGTGGTGACGATTGATGAAAATGAAGTTGGCGTCATATGGCAGTGGTGGTGATTGTTGTTCAAGTGGTAAAAACAAGATGAATTTTTTGTTTTTATTTTCCTGATAAGTTGGTAGTATGTACCGGTGTTGGTGAGATTGTTTTGTAGCTGCTAGTGGTGGTGTTCATTAAGTTGGTGGCGATGTTTATTAAGTTGGTGGTAGTAGTTCATGTAGTAAAGAAAATAATATATATATTTTTTGTTTTTAGATTAAGAACCGTAAATTTGGATTTTCATTTAAAACTTGTGTTGATAGGGGAGGTCTTGTTACTAAAACAGTAAATGCGAGCGAGGTTTGTGTAATTTTTAAAAATTGAGGGGTGCCAAGTGAAATTGTCAGAAACCTCAGGAAAGGTTTATGTATTTATTCCATATGGATTAAAATTATTCAATATGGTTACCTACATATTGAGATAATATAATTAATTTGATACTGAATTGTACATTATATGTTGTTGTCTTTATGCTAAAGAAAAAATGTCATTTGAATATAGGGTTTTTATGATTTTACCCCTTAAACTATACTCCCACTATCAATTTAGTTACTAACGTTAATTTTTAGTCACTCAAATCTCTTGACTAACAGTCAAATTAATAGTCATGTAAAAAGAAATGTTTATGTCCAATTTAATTGTGAGGTCTTTTATTACTTTACTCCCTTTAATTACACTCTAATTATCAATTTAGTCCCTAATGTTAACTTTTAGTCATTTAACCCCTCTATATTGATGGTCAAACTAACAGTCATGTGAAAATACATGTTTAGGTCCAATTTAATTACGAAAAGGACAATATGACCATGAAACTCTAAAAAGAAATTTCACTCCTTTATGAAGTGGCAAGACATAAATAAGTAAAAAATACGTAAAAGAATTTTTTTTGAATGACATAACTGCAATGCTTGATAGTAATATTTTCTTAATAGCTTTTCTCTTATCATAAATTTAAGTATTCATCCATTAGAAAAGTATATGAGTTCTCAAAGTTTGAAAAATTACATAAAGAAAAGTATTATTGAGAAAAAAATTTTACTAACACAAAACTTGAGAAAAGTAGTGTAACAACAAATTTCGTTGTCCGTAAATAAAGACAAGGAAATTAATTGCACAAATTGAAATTTTATTAATTTGAATGAGAGTTACAATTTTTGGATTGATTTTTTTATACAAGAAACTGTTATTTGATTCTTCTCCTCAAGGATTTAATTCAAGGGCCAAGAAAAAGGCTTATTCTTGAACTAAATCTGAAGTTTTCTACAATTTAGTGTAGAAAACGGTTGATTTGATGACGCTCCTTGAACACTTGAGGCTTTTGATCTTCAAATCTTCAAGTTTTCAACACGAACGTGGTGATTTGGGAATTTGGATTTGGATTCAAGGGGATTTGAGAGACTTAAGAGAAATCTCTTAAAAGACTTAAGGGAGAAATCTCTTTCAAGCTTTTAGAGAGAAAAATCTTTTCACAGCTTTTAGAGTTTTTGTATGAACTTTTTGAGGAATGAACGTACATCTGACTTAAAGGAGTAGACCCCCTATTCATAGTCAAAATTTGGTGAGTGGTTAACTTGAGATAAACTCTTCAGAATGTTCCACTACTTGGGCTATTTGCAACTCCAAGAAAGCCTGTTTAAAATAGAGCTTGATAATTGGGTTCGCTCAATTAATCCAATGTGAATTAATTAAATTAATTCACTTTAATTTAAATAGACTTTACAATTTAATTTGATGCCCACATACGCGGTCCATTAACGAGGATTAATTAAATTAACCCAACTTTAACTTAAATGGACTTTGCACTTAATTTAAATTAGGACCAATTACAATTCATCTAACGTATAAGCCCAAATATGAATGGACCTATGATGAATTTAATTTAGTTTAACCAAGATTAATTTAATTGGTTTAACCTTGAGTAAATTAAATTAAAATAAAATTTTATTGTCTACAAGTAGATCTTATGATGAAGCAGGCATAAAACTTTCCTTCTATGATTATTTTTGGAACTTGCAAATAGTTGATAAAATTTCATTATTCTGTAAAATAAGGAAGTTTATAAACAATTTAAGAAAATAGAGGAGAGAAGAGCCTTGTAATCATTTTTTTTATACTTAAAATATGGGGGGAGGGTAATTTTATCACAAAATGGTCAATTATGTGCTTTGAATTAACCAATGGACTTAAGGAATAAAAATTAAGATTAGGGACTAAACTGATTATTGGGATATAGTTTAAGGGGTAGAGTGATAAAACCCCTTGAATATATGCAGCTTGTTCGTATGCATGTAGATAAAAAGTCGTGTGCGTGTGTGTTTGTATATACTACATACACACCCATATACAAGACTTACCAATTGGTCACACAAGATCTTGAATTGGTTAAAAAGATGTATTAATGCTATTTGTATGAGTATTACCACCACTTGCATTTATGATGAATTTGTAGATTTTTGAGCGAATGAATACACCCAAAAATAAAATTTTTTCGCATGCAAAAGTAATTTTCTTATATTTTTGTTGATCACATTATTAATGTGTTGCAGATTTTTAGTTCATTTGGGTCGATTGTTTGATTTTTCACCGACATAAAATGTTGACTATGACTTGGATATGAACCTTTTTATTTTGTCACATAACTGATATTTTTTAAATATTTCTTAGTTTTATTTAATTGAATATGCTCATCATTCATCTCAAAAATCAGAAACATAAGTAAATCTTTGACACAAAATTAATAAACTCATAAATAAAGTAATAGGTTAAAGGAATCATTGTGAGCGAATCACATGCAAATTTGAATAATAATTACAACAATTCCTGATTATATGTAGATAGTAAACGAAATACATAAAACGAGATATGAGAAAGAATGTATGGTGCAACAAAAGAGCTTCTGTGGTACAGTGCACATCATGGAGTATTTCATTAATCTTCAATTATATTTTAGTGATACTCAAATTATTTGCTTGTATATACCTACCAATAGTAATTTATTAAGAACGCTTCATCTAAAGAAGCATAGAAATATAACTTTTGTAGGCAAAATAGCTTTTCCATACATATCATTTCTCAAGTAAAAGGATTTAGTATATTAAGAGGAAAGCTTCAATGAAAAAAAAAAATACAGTAAAAGATTTAAAATTTTAGTGAAAAGTTTTATATTAAAAATTTGGCATATTGAATATTTTTATGGTTTTATAAAAATTTTCGGTCCTCCAGGCTATTCGAAAGAATTGCAGCAAATCCCCAATCCTAGCTAAATTGTTACTCCGAGTCCAATCAACGACAATGGTCACTTAGGGTCCGCTTGCGAATTTGTAGCATTGTAGTAGAATTACTACCTAGAGCATGCTGTGCTCCTAAGTGCGGAAAGACGATACGAACTTTTTTATGCCAAAACTTAAATATTAAGTCAGCACTATTTCCAAATGTAATTTTAAAAAATGATGGATTTTCCAATTGGTCCTCCAAATAAAAAAAAATTTACAATTCTTTATAATTTATTTTAATCTATTCTTTAATGAATCCAAAAGTTACAAATTTTGATTTAGTCTTTTATTTAACTATTGAATGTAAATGAAAATTTCACATAGTCCCACATAGTTTGGCATTTGCCCTTCATTCTTTAACTACTCGATTGCTATTAGTCAAAACTTTTCTGCTACGCTATCATACCATGGTGTGACTATAAAATTTTTTGAAATAAAAGTTTTAGAAGGTAAATAAATAATATACTTAACGCTTAAAATTATGGAATTGGATATTTGAATATTTCAACAATAGATAACAATGCACAACTTTAATTGATAGACAAAAACCAAGCCCATGATATAATAAAATTAATTCAAAATTCTTAGGAGTGAAAACTGTAACATTTATAGGGGAAGACAAAGTGTCTAAAATAATAGAATTGGCAAAAGGTTGGTTTATGTCTATATATATATATATATATATATATATATATATATATATATAGACACACACATATACACACATGTACATATACACACATGTATGTATGTAGCTATACATGTATACATACACACATACACGCATGTGTATGTAGCTATACATGTATACATACATATATTCACAGATACATACATTCACACACACTTGCGAACACTTTTATATACATACACACATACACATATAGATATATACATAGAAGCGCACATACCCACATATAAAACAACTCTATTTAAGATATTATCTAAGTGGTACTTACCTTGACAATCATCTTTTGGGTCTTTTGATGTTCTTTATTAGTTTTTATTTTTTTCCATATTTTTGGTATGATAATATAGAATAAAATGTATATATATTTGTTAACAACGTTTAATCATGTGACTTAATTATATTTTTCCTTTTTTCCTCCGCTATTGTCTCCCTTCTACTTTTATGAATCTATATTTTTCAATTGTAAATTATTACAATCAATTAAGGGCTAAATATTAGCTGTCAATATACTTTTTTCTTTTTTGTTTACATTTTTATGAGATAATTTCATAAAGTACATTTATTAGTATAATTTTTTAAGTGACATGTATTAACATTCATAATGAAAAATATGATAAGTTGATATACCGACTTTATGAGCATTTGCAAGGGAAATAAGTGTTTATCATATGCTACAAGGTATTCAATTATTTAGTCATACTTTTATAATTGATTTATGAGTAAATCTACTAAGCTCACCATATAGTTTAACAAATTTTGTCCAAATTTTATTAAAGAAAAAGATTAATTTATTTAAGGATTTGATAATGTCTATTTTTCAATAATCAATTTATATAAGAAATAGCCCATCCATTATACTAGATCAAGGCTAGTTACACTAGTAATAACTATTATTAGTTTGTTTGATAAATCAATAAATTTAGTACTAATTGATTTGCCAACAGCAGGTTTTTTTTTTTGTTTACTAGAAAAGGATTTTTTTATAAATTGTGCCGGAAGATCACAACATAAGTTGAAGATTTCGCTTATTAAATCTTTTCTGCACAAAGTTTGAAATTTATTAAGTTGGTTGGTTAAATAAACAAGATTTCTAATATAAATAATTAAATATTCGAGGTACAGAAGTTAAACATACAATTATAAGAAATCAATAACTAAAACCATATTTAATAGATGAGTTTGCATATTTTCAATTATTCTAAGCGAAGTAGCTTGCCAATGCGTTTCGATGACCAACGCGGCAATAACTTTTAGATTTGGGTAAATGTGACAAATGAATTGCGTGGCGTTGGCATCATCTCAAATAATAGATATCAAAAGAAAGAGAGAATTATTAGGATTTAAAAAGCTTCTTTAAAAAAAAAATTAAAAGGATAGAAGATAATACTCGAAGTTTAAAGCGCTCGAGCACCAGTTTTAAATTGTAATACAGCACTACAATTTTCTTATTTGTCATTTCAGTCATCTCATGATTCCATTGATTTCTCCTCATCATTTCCAGTTGCACGCTTTCTGTGATCACTACAATTTGAATCTTGTGTAATTGTGCACAATCATGGTATAATTATGCTGAATAATAGTGTAATTGTGTAGAAACATGGTATAACTAATTTTTACATGAAACAACGTCGTTTTTTTTTTCAAAATTTAGCCTCATTGGTTTAGTCTTGTACTCTCATTTTTGGCCTTTAAATATGGAAAAATAGCATTTGGGAGAGGCCCCTTGGCCTAGAAGAATAATCAATGTTAGGTAACACTTCTTGTTATTTATTGAGAACGGCTTCTTCTAGTAACATTTTACGAGCCTTAGGAATCTTTATGGTTAATTGATTAAAATATTGTTAAAAAAAAAATTTATACCGCGTTTGTGACTACTGTGGAGAATTTTGTAGGTTTTATGCCCACCGCGTTTGGCAAACGCGGTGGGCCTTTTTTTTTTTTTTTATTTACACATCGCCGCGTTTCGCAGACGCGGCCGGCCCGCCGCATCTGCCAAACGCGGCGAGCAACAGACTTGCCCAATTTTGCGTGCATTTTTTTTTCAGTTGTGCGTTTCGGTTTTTTTTTTTTTTTTTCATTTTGTTAGGATGTTAATTTTTATTTAGGGTTTAGGAAATTAAGTTTAGGGTATAATAACTTTTGGATTTAAGAAAGTTTTAAAGATTATTTTTTTGATAAATTTATAAGTTTTATTATTCAAAATAATTAAGCTAGTTTAAATTATATATTATTATATAGAAGGATTGTTAGTAAATTGTAAAATTTTATATTATAAATAATAAATCCGTAGACATCAATTATGTAAAAATTAAATATATTCCAAATGTATAATAACTTGTCAGATTTAAAAACTAATTATTTCTCAATTTTTATTTTTAGTATTTTCATAATGCATGATATTTGTAGAGTTTTATTTCGATTGTTTTAAGAATTATGTGAAAGTTAATTTTTACCGTTAAGTAAAATGGCAAAATACTTTATAATTAAATCTACAAGTATAAAATTTATCAAATTGTATAAAAATAAAATTCATATTTACAAATATACAAATTCTCAAACACCCCTAACGTCGACGGAATTGTTGTTCATTTGGGTCTCGCGGCGTCGACGTGCAGCAAAATCTTCTCGGCCTCCTAATCTGGCGTCGGGCATCCACCTCAAGATGGGCTGACGGCTCATCTTTGTGGATCTCATCATTATCTGATTCTTCGACATCATCGGTAGCTTGAATGTGCTGATGGACCATGGTAGAGGTGGATGGACCCGCGGTAGCTATGTGCAAAGAAGGACCCGGGGTGAAAAATCTGGATGGATCTGCATCATAAAATCCACCGGCATGACTGTCGAGGAACTGAAATATGGGGTGCAACTCAGATCTAGTAGAAAGTGAAGCTGAATGTGGCTGGTGGCCAGCGGCAGAAGTACCACCCGTGTGCATAGCTAAAGAATAGTATGGATCATATACACCGGCTGTACTCGCTGAATGTGGGATCTGTGCACTACCATGAGACGTATAAGCATAGTAACCAGTAGGGGTTACCTGCTCATCTCGTGGAACCTGATCATGAAATCCATGCCGGTGACGATGTCTATCTCCACGAGACGATGTGCTAGCCTGACTAGGGACATGACTGACTGGCCGCTGATAACGAGAGCTGCGCGATGTAGATGCGCCAAGTGTCCCCTCGAGGATCTGAGCCCACAAACATGCGATCTGAACGCTGTAAGTACTGCATGGACCCAAAAGCCTCGTCCCTAATCATCGTCAAACTAGGATGAAATGTATCGTCGGGGTGAGTATGACAAAGACCAGTCACTGACATGTCTCCAATTCTGTGCATGCTGCTCATCTGTAAAAGAAATAAATTGTAATGATTAGTAATTCACTCATATGACTTATGATATAAAAGATAAAATGTTAGATCTAAAAAGATTTAACGACCATGTACTCATACTGTTCGGAAATGCCCTGCAGCTCTTCACGCTGAGTCTGATGGACGGGAGGAGTGATATATAAGACTGTGTGGCGATGATACCAATGCAGATACTCGGTCGATGATCATAGTGTATCCGTAGGCTCTCCTGTAACAACCGAACGTGCACGTAAATTCCAGTAACCAATCCAATCCCTGTGAAAATGATTCCAATCCCATCCATCATGTCCTGCTAGTCCAAGTGAATGCAATCCGCCGTGATCAGTGTCAACATCTTCTGGAATATACTGCCGTAGTCCGAACTGTCTCATGACACGATCGAGAAAATGAAACTCAACAATATGCCAAAATATCAGCGAGACTCTAGCCCTCCAAATGTGTGCACTCGCTGTGCAATAATGAGGTAGAGATGCTAGCATATCGTCGCTATATGGCATCCATATGAACTGCAATAAATTTTTAATCGTCATTTACATATAACATATCAAAAAGCATATAGGTAATATTTAAAAAATATGACTGTCAAAATACCTGATCGGGGTGTAATAGGGACAACTGATCTCTATAGTAACTGGCTACATGCTGAGGTGCATAACGAGTAGTACGCTGAGTCACCCATATACCTCCTCTAGGATAAGCACCTGGCGGTCGTGGCTTAGTGATCTGAGGTCGGATGGTCGGAAAAACGCTCCCACGCCCAAAGCTATTAAAATAATACAATTAGACTCTTAAATTGTAAATAAAATTGTACTGCAACGTATACGGTAACTGTTAATTATTTTACCTGAAGTAGCATGTATGGCCCTACTGTGGTCTTAGTACTGGCATGTGATGTATGGCACATACGGTGGTACAAACAAGGCGAGTACAGGACTCCCCCAACTGTACTGTCCCATCGCCTCTAAATCTCTCAAAATATCCAACCACGAAATATGTACAACATTCCCGCATGTATCTGCAAATAACTGTCCACCAAATAACATCAAAATATACATACGGGCATACTGTCGAACCATCTCAATAGTAGCATCTGGTGGTAGTGGATGATCATGTAAATAGTCAGCCACACCCTTGAGCTTCATCCGTGCCTCCCTGAAATGAGCTGCTGGAGGCAAGAATCCCAACAAATCATGAACCAACTCCCGTCGCTCCTCACTGCTCCGTGAACGGTGGACTAATGTAACTGGTAAACCTATCCACACGTAAGCCCCACAACATCTCCACATCTTGTAAGGTGATGGTAGCCTCACCAATACTGACAGGAAGATGAAATGTGTGTGTCTCCTGCCTCCAGCGCTCAATAAATGCAGTAATAAGACCATGATCCAAGTTGAATGAACCAACTCGGCAAACCCCTCCAAGTTCGGCAATATCAATAAAGTGAAGAACGCGGGGGTCAATAACCTTCATCAATTGCCAAAAATGTCGGTCGCACCTCTTGATATCGAGCTCACCACGCTCACCGTGAAATATCGCCGTAGATCTATGATAGTTGTAAAAGAGAATCATCTATAGGACCCTAAGTGGGGGCTGAGGTGCTCGCGTGCACGTGCTCCATATCAACTCACACCTACACATATAAAGAATGAAAAAAATATCAATAATAAATATAATATTTAAATTCTCATTTAAATGTACAAAAAATATATATACATATATATATGCATACAAAATGTACAAATTATTAATGCTTGAATCATAAGTAATCAAAACACATAGTATAGACTTTAAAACCCTAAATCCTAAATCTTGGACCTATAACCAAAAAACTAAAAACTAAAAACTAAAACCTAAATCATAAATTCTAAACCCTAAAGATTTAGCTAATAACCAAAAAATCTAAATCGACAAAAACTAAACCCTAAAAACTAAATGACAAACCCTAAACCCTAAACCCTAAACCCTTAACTAATAATCTAAATCTAAACCTTAAAACTTTAAACTTTAAAACCCTAAACTTTAAAACTCTAAACCGCCACAATTATAACCTAAACCCTAAAACCCTAAAAAAAACTTAAAATAACTAAAAACTCTAAACCCTAAAAACTAAATGACAAACCCTAAACCCTAAAACTCTAAACCGACAAAAACTAAACCCTAAAAACTAAATGACAAACCCTAAACCCTAAAACCCTAAAAAAAACTTAAAATAACTAAAAACTCTAAACCCTAAAAACTAAACCCTAAAAACTAAATGACAAACCCTAAACCCTAAAATCCTAAACCCTAAAACTCTAAACCGACAAAAACTAAACCCTAAAAACTAAAGGACAAACCCTAAACCCTAAAATCCTAAATCCTAAAACTCTAAACCGACAAAAACTAAACCCTAAAAACTAAACCCTAAAAACTAAATGACAAACCCTAAACCCTAAACCCTTAACTAATAATCTAAATCTAAACCTTAAAACCTTAAACTTTAAAACCCTAAACTTTAAAACTCTAAACCGCCACAATTATAACCTAAACCCTAAAACCCTAAAAAAAACTTAAAATAACTAAAAACTCTAAACCCTAAAAACTAAATGACATACCCTAAACCCTAAAATCCTGAACTAATAATCTAAACCTAAACCTTAAAACACTAAATCGCAACAATTATAACCTAAATCGTAAAACTCTAAAAAAAACCTAAAATAACTAAAAACTCTAAACCCTAAAAACTAAAAATTAAATTACAAACCCTAAACCCTAAACCCTAAACCCTTAACAAATAATATAAACCTAAATCTTAAAACCCTAAACTTTAAAACCCTAAACCGCAACAACTATAACCAAAAGCCTAAAACTCTAAAAAAAATAAAACCTAAACAATTACAAACTAAAAAAACTAAAAACTAAAAAATTAAATGATGAACCCATGTATCTAAAAAAAAAACTACAATGAGTTTTTTTTATTAAATAGCAAACTCCGTGCAAGGGAGAAGGGCACCACCCTTAAATTTTATTCACTTGATAATTTAAGAGGGGAGCATCAACCTTACCTCTACATCACAACACAAAAACATGCTTAAAGTGCAAAATAAATAAGGAGTATATACTCCCTTTTACAATGAACATAAAACCTACATTGCTAACGGTTAAAATATCCACTAAAAGGACAATTCGGTGCCGTGTGTCCGGGTTGTGAACAATTACTACATCGACGTGGTGCATCGGGGCATCTACGATCCATCTGATTCCGAATCCTTGCAGTTCGTAATGGGCCCGGTCGCCTTTGTTTTAGACGACTAGTATTGATTGTCAAATTGAAGTGCGACGGCGGCCAATAATTTTGATCATTGAGAGGATAGAATTGATGTCTAAATGATGCTTGATATGAATCATACTTATATTCATTCCCGACCAGATCCATGGGGTTTATTCCACTGATAGAGCATGCTGCCATCGCGTGCGAACAAGGAAAGTGCAGTAGTTGAAACTTTTGACACGTGCACTCCCGTTTGCTAAGGTTTACAATTTGACGTTTTCCGCCTTCGTGACCGCGCCTATGCCCAGTAATGATGCAAAAAATACCTTCTGCATGATTATATATTCGAACCTCGTGATTCTTACCTTTTTTCTCATTGAGCACATATTTCTGCCAACTATATTCTGGCAGTGGGTACCGTACATCACAAGCTAACTTCACATTCTTAACAAACATTTTCACCGTTTGGCTCAATGTGAAGCGAACACATGCAGTAATAGGTAACAATCGGGCATCCCTCAGCAACCTGTTGAAACACTCAGCTATATTTGTCGATGTATGACCCCAACGGCTTCCATCGTCCTTGCTTAAGGCCCATTGTTCGGGTCTAACATTTGTGCCTGTCAGCCAATTGTAAGCTTCTTCATTCAAATTTCGTATTTGATCCATGTAGTGATCGTACTTGTAAGGTTGGTTGGCTTTTCCAGCTGCCATTACAAGCTTCTTCAACCTAAACAATTACATATTATGAGTGCATCACCCAAAGATTTTTTTAAAAAAATAACCTTAAAAATTAGACATTACCTTTCATTCTTAAATTTTTGTGTGAAATTACTTTGTACGTGCACAAGACAGAAGCGATGTACTCCATTTGGTTCCCGCCACTCCGGAAGCGTCGTCATTGCATGAATAATTGATTTGTGCCGATCCGATATGACACATACTTTTTGAATGTTGCCACAAACATGAATGCGCAATAACTTCATGAACCATGACCAACTTCGATTGTTCTCCTCGTCAACAAGGGCGAAAGCTAGCGGCAACAGGTGATTGCATGCATCGTATCCGACAGCAACAAGTAATTTTCCTTGATACGCTCCTTTCATGAAAGTGCCATCCACACATATTACCGGCTTCATATGTTGGAAGGCTTGAATAGCAGGACTAAACGACCAAAATACATAGTCGAAAATAAAATTGTACGGAGTGCTGTCAATATGTGGTTCCCAAACAACAACTGTCCCTGGATTGCTACGTTGTAATTCCGCCATATATCTTGGAAGGATATGTATTGACGACGGCCAGTCTCCGTAAAGCATATCAATTGCAATACGACGACCATACCAAGCTTTCCTGTATGAGACATCGCAATGCAATTGTTGCTTAATTGTTGCTTGAATATCCTTCACTTTGAACATTGGACCGTTACTAATATGAGGTAAAATATGTTCAGCAATTAAATCGGCGCTCAACTGGCGGTGATCATTCCTATTGCATATTCGAGCACATGTATGTTCATCTGCAAGAGTAACTATCATCCACATATTATGAGATTTACGCAACGTAGCTCTCAATTGCCAATTGCAGGGAGGTGTCGAAGTACGAGCCCTGCATCGAACATACCATGTTGTTGGAGTACTCTCTCGAACTCTGTACTCTCTGTTTTCCCTAATGGACCACTTTTTCACCGCTTTTATAACTTTTTCTTTATCATCAAACAACATGCCCAATCGAATGTCTCCCGTCTGCTCATTCCACAGATTAAGTTGCTCAACGGTACTCCCGGTTAGGGGGTCGAACTGTAACATTGCATCTACGCCAGCATCGTATTGAAGTGTTCCAGGATCGTAACCCGTCCACGCTGAACTAGGACCGAAATCGGAATGTCTTCGTGCATCTTCCTGTCCTGTAACATTATATCCCTGTTCCATTTCATCTTCGGACTCGTCTTCTTCCGGTTCCGGTTCAGAGTCCATTTCAATATCGTCAACGTCGATTTCCGGTTCGGCAGTCGGAATATTGACTGTATCATAATCGTCGCTTGCACCACCAAACTCTTCTGCAGAGGACATATAAATTCTCGCTGCGCTGCTACTAGGGCGATTGTCGACACGGTGCCTACTACCTCTCCTACGTCCTCTTCTACTTGGTTGGACAGCTCCTATATCTAAGTCAATATACTGACCTCTGGACGTATCAGTTGCCCACGTTTCTTCCATTGCCAATGTGCCACGTACAGTAGTGCATTCTTCAAGATAAGAGCTAGCAAATTCATTGCCTTGAGGATGCTGTTGTTCTACTTGTCGGATTTCTTCAACCTCAACATAGATTTCAGTTGGTTCCCGAGTGTTTACTTTAAAATAATACATCGTGTTTACTCCATCATCGTCTTCCAAAGGTGTTGCACTAAATATACCTTGTTGTTGAAAGCAACTCCTATGTATCAAACTGATTTTGTATCTATTTCTATCTACATTCATGGCATTATAAACTCTATCAACCAACTCCTGAAAGCATACCCTTTGCCGAAGGAATATAACTTTTTTCGGCATAGGCGGGTCATACAACATTGATCCTCCCGCATACACGATTTTTCCTCCCCAATAGAGATGAATTGCTAAAGTATCATCGTTTGACATTTTTGACCTAATGTAACCAATGTGCAACTAAGTAAGATTCATAATTTTTACAAAATGTAAGCGTAATTAATCATGAACTATTTATAAAATTCACAGTTCAAATTTAATTATGCAAATCGTGCCACGATCACATTTCCAAGTGGATCAAGCCTGCCATACGGTTTAAGGCTCCCGAACCTTCAGACTTAGGGACCCAAAAGTAACAAATCCTGTCAATTCCAAGGGCCCCGGTCGGTGGTTCGAGTGATCCCCTAGACACCGCTACATGCACGAATGCGATGGCCGCATGTCCAGACAGATTGGTCTTAGTCCTAAAGGGATGGGTGGGTGGCAACCACCAAAAGATAAAAAGGATAAAAAGTATCGAATGCATGTATGGAGTGCTCTTTATGAGAGGAAGGAATGCAAGCGCTGTCGAACAAAGCGATAACAAGTAAATAAATAGTACATACATCACATAAGTGGTCAATTCATAATTTTCATAACTTATACGGTCAATTCATAATTTTGAAAAAAGTCATGTCCAAAATCAAATTTTTCAAAATTTAATAGGGCAAAAGCAAATAGTTAAATTTTTGGACTCCAAATCTAATTATTTATTAATTTAGGTCACAATGTAATTATTTAATAGTTTAGGGGCTAACTCGTAATAATTTACAAGCGCTCACTAATATTGCAACTCTCTGAAATTATAATCACCAAAATGTAAACACGCAACAATTTTTGGGGTCAAAATTAAATTACGTACAAGTTTCTAAGCCAATTTACAATTATGTAAAAGTTCAGGGGATAAGAGTTATAATTTTTATAAATTATAGGAGACAAAATATAAGTATGCAAAATATTTCGACCAAATTTTATGTATGTAGCGATTTCGGGTCAAATTTATAAAAATATATTTTTTGGGGCCAAATCAGAATTTTGCCAAAATTATGAAGGTAAAAATGTAAATTTTCTAAACTTATAGGTTCAAACTTGAGTTATGTAAAACTTTCGGGAGCATTTTATAATTATGTATAACTTCGTGTACTAAAGTGTCATTTTTCTAAATTATAAGGGTAAAAATGTAAATTTTCATAACTTATGCGGTCAAACTTTAGTTATGAAGGCTATTTTATAATTTTGTATAACTTCATACGCTAAATTGACATTTTTCTAATTTACGGGGGCCAAAATATAAATTTTTTAAACTAATGGGGTCAATTTTAATTTCATATGAGTTTCGGGTCTTATTTACAATTGTGTTTAATTTGTTGGGTAAAATCGTAATTTTTCTAAAATACTAGGGTCAAAATGTAATTATGCACAACTTATGGTGTCAACGTTTAATTTTTTCGGTTCAATTAATAATTATAATAACTTTACAAGCCAAATTGTCAATTTCCTAAAATATAGGGGCCACAAAATTCAATTCCGTATAATTAACAAATATGTTATACTCAACAAATCTAACACACATTAAACTAATAAATTAACAATTAACAAAAATATTATACTAACTAACATTAAACTAATAAATTAACATTCAACAAATATATTATACTAACTAACATTAAACTAATAAATTAACAATTAACAACAATATTATACTAACTAACATTAAACTAATAAATTAACATTCACAAATATATTATACTAACTAACATTAAACTAATAAATTAATAATTAACAAAAATATTATACTAACTAACATTAAACTAATAAATTAACAATCAAAAAATATATTATACTAACTAACATTAAACTAATAAATTAACAATCAAAAAATATATTATACTAACTAACATTAAACTAATAAATTAATAATTAACAACAATATTATACTAACTAACATTAAACTAATAAATTACCATTCAACAAATATATTATACTAACTAACATTAAACTAATAAATTAACAATTAACAACAATATTATACTAACTAACATTAAACTAATAAATTAACATTCAACAAAAATATTATACTAACTAACATTAAACTAATAAATTAATATTCAACAAATATATTATACTAACTAACATTAAACTAATAAATTAACAATTAACAACAATATTATACTAACTAACATTAAACTAATAAATTAACATTCAACAAAAATATTATACTAACTAACATTAAACTAATAAATTAATATTCAACAAATATATTATACTAACTAACATTAAACTAATAAATTAACAATTAACAACAATATTATACTAACTAACATTAAACTAATAAATTAACATTCAACATATATATTATACTAACTAACATTAACTAAATTAATTAAATATATACTAACTAACATTAAACTAATAAATTAACAATAAAAAAATATATTATACTAACTAACATTAAACTAATAAATTAATAATTAACAAAATATTATACTAACTAACATTAAACTAATAAATTAACAATCAACAAATATATTATACTAACTAACATTAAACTAATAAATTAATAATTAACAAAATATTATACTAACTAACATTAAAATAATAAATTAATAATTAACAACAATATTATACTAACTAACATTAAACTAATAAATTACCATTCAACAAATATATTATACTAACTAACATTAAACTAATAAATTAACATTCA
Source organism: Mitragyna speciosa (assembly GCA_024721245.1). Classification (NCBI taxonomy): domain Eukaryota; kingdom Viridiplantae; phylum Streptophyta; class Magnoliopsida; order Gentianales; family Rubiaceae; genus Mitragyna; species Mitragyna speciosa. The sequence continues at coordinate 14,474,145 of CM045561.1, forward strand.
ACAAATATATTATACTAACTAACATTAAACTAATAAATTAATAATTAACAACAATATTATACTAACATCAAACTAATAAATTAATATTCAACAAATATATTATACTAACTAACATTAAACTAATAAATTAACATTTAACAAATACATTATAATAACATTAAATTAATAAATTAACATTAAATAAATACATTATACTAACTTGATAATTTAGTGAATTGTTACTTAAACTGATTGGCTCCACCTCCACTGAACTCCAGCTAAGCTAAACTCCACTCCACCTCCACCGGCAGAACAAACTTGAAGAATGAAGCTGAAGCTTCTGATGAAGAAATGAAATGCAACTGGAAAGGAAGAAGAAAATCGTGAGAGGGTGGGAAAATGGAGAGAAGTGCAGATTCTTGCACTTCTCGTCCATTTATAGGACGCAAAGGCCGTTGATCAAATTGATCAACGGCCATTCTATTTTTTTTTTTAAATTTGGAGCTCTCCCCCACCGCGTTTGGCAATGGGGGAGAGCAGCCTTTTGCAGGCTTTCTGCAAAAGCTGCAGAAAGCCTGCAAGCTTTTGTAGAAAGCCTGCAAGCTGTAGCAAAAGCTTGGCGGGTAGTGTTGCCGCGTCTTCCAAACGCGGCGACCCGAAAAAAAAAAAAAAATTATTGGCCCACCGCGTTTACCAAACACGGTGGGCATAAAAATTACCAATCCCTCCACAGTAACCACAAACGGGGTATTAATTTTTTTTTAACAATATTTTAATCAATTCACCCAATCTTTATTTCCCCTAACAACAGCAAAACACAAACCATTCTCTGAAAAAGTAACTGATGAAATTAAAAAAATGCACCTTTTACTGGAGATTCTTTTGTATTTTTTCTGAAGGGGTGATCAGTGTTTTTCTGGTCCTGAGCTAGTGATTGCATCATCTTAATCGAAGACCTTCAACAGCTGCATGTGAAATCGCTAACTTTATACTAATGTCAAAGTTCAGACTGAGAAATGCATATCCAATGACTTATGAGTAATCAAGAAAAATGCACAGTACACTATAATAAAGTAAGCTTCAGAATTAAAAGGCATTGCATAATTTATGCGAATCTGAAAGGTAATCGGTTGTGACCGGAGTTTACTTACGTGTTATTACTGTCATCAGCTTGTAATTTGGGAAGTTCAGATCAGCACGGACTTCAAAGCATATGATTGCACATGCACAGAGGTAGCATGCCAGCAGCATCCCTCTTGGTCTAGATTTGTAAAAGTCAATTAACACTACTCTTTACAAAATCTTGCTTGACACCCAGAATATAAATTTTCATCGACAACGGCTCATTGGTTTAGTGACATAAAGGGTCTATGCTTCAGAAATTATTTTGCGTACTATGACGGTAAAACATTTGTGTACGAAATTAATGCAGAAAATGAAATCACAGTGTAGCATGAGTCATTTAATATATCAGATCACTTAGATCTTTTTTGTATAGACTCCTATCTTGTGTCAGTAAAGAAGAAACAAAATTAGTAGGATTAGCTACCTTTGTTTGGAATCACTGTAATGTGATTAAGTGGAAGAATTGTAATACCCGTATAATATTTTTTTAAATATAACAATCATAATCATCATCATCATAATATTTGTTCGAGTCTCACAAAACTCTCACATCCATATCCCTAAGAGACTAACTTAAAACCTCTTAGTCGCAGAATTGAGCAGGAAATAGAAATTATCTACCTAAGTGTACTACTCCTAATATTCTGATTCATCTTGCGTAATTTTCATTAGACAACCATAATACATAGAAGGAGGGTGAGGAAGAGATTCTAGAACACAAGGAGATTTTGGATATAGTGATACGGGAAATTCTTGCATGGACTGGGTACTCTGCTTCACTTCACTTGTTGAATTTGTGATCTAAAAAGAATGTCATATAAGTATAATGACACATATACTAATGTAAAATATTTATATGGTTTTATCCTAAACCATAAATTCCATAGGTCAGACCGTTGATTGGGTCTATATAAAAACTTTTTGAGCAATACACTATGCATCAAATGCCATTTTGAATAAGCCTAAATCCCCTAAATCTAAATTTACTTGCTCTATATTTTTTATGGTAAATTGTATGAATCTTGGGGTTAGAGTTTGTTGTGTTCGTGAAATATGTCTAACTATTGTTCATAAAAATTTGTATCCACAGAATATTAAGGTTTCCCGTGTTTTGGCCACGGATGCCAATAATGGTTTTTCCCTTTCGTGGGATCAAAATCTAATTTTTTAACCTTCGCAAAAAAGAAAAAAAAAAAGGTATTGCAATTTGACAGGCCGTGCACGGTGTCACTGCTTGCGTTGCCGTGTGGCATTGCGTTCTTGCACTATGCGCAGGCTGTGCACGCTGGCCGCAGTTTGATATGCCTCCGTGGCAATGGTGGTGGCGATGGTGTCTGGCGATAGTGTTAATGAAAATCGGTGAATGAAAACAGATGATTTTAAGGCTTGATTTTACTGTCGTTCAGGTGTTATTTGTCCCAATGTGCTCTAAGTGTCTTGTCAAGATTATGAATGATTTTCTTTTCAATTGTATTATTTTAAATAAATTCAATTAAAAACTTGTCTTCTCACCAAATGTTTCCTCAAAACTAATGTTTGAATTAAATTTGTTAAAAGAATAAGACAAAGACATATACAGACAGTGGCTTACTTGATATCTTTCAATGTGGGACAAATATCCAATACTTTGAATTACAAATTATCACTAACAGATGGTTGGGAACAATATGGTATTTGTTTTGTTTCCATAAGAATAATAAGTATGTTCTTGAATAGTAAATTTGTATTCATCTTTTAAGATATTCCTTGCTTAGTATGACTTGGGTGTAATTTTGGACTATGATATATTGGAGTTTTGACCTCCCCGTGATACAGTATAATATTGGATTATTTAGATTGCTTGAATTTAAAAACTAGCACTTACTACCCGGCATAACATGAATCAATGCAACATTAGAAATGGTGAGGATCAAAATCATATCATTAATGTTAATGGCAACACCTGTGAAAACGAGAATGGAAACGAAACATGCAGAATGAAAATCCACAACCTGTATAATTACCTCAGGAATTTGTAGCTGTAATGATAATGAAAATGTGCAGAATGAAAATCCACAACCTGTGTAATGAAGCAAAGAATTTATAGCTATATTAACAACAATAGGAATTTGTAGCTGTAATGACAACGGAAATGTACAGAATGAAAATCCATAACCTGTTGTAATTGCCACATGAATTTGTAGCTGTAGTTACAGGTATAGCGCAGGCTTTGCAAGGATTGGCTCAAACACAGCTCAAGCAGCCCATGTCTAAGCACTGAGGTAGAATGAAATCCATGTGTACTAAGAAAAGAGAAGGAAAGTGCCATTCCAATTTTTGATGCATTCTCGCACCTAAAAGAGCTAAAAAAAATGATTTGGAGGTGGTTGAAATAATTTCTTCCTATTACAAATGTCTGAGGAAATATAATACTTGATTAGGAAACCGTTTTGTTGCTGGAGAAGTGAGAATTGGGGATCGCTTATTTTTCGTATTGTGGTACCCCCAATTTTATGGATAAAATTTGGTAGGAGTTTCTAAAAATCTTTGCCACCTGCCATCCGAAACTCTTATGCAGACCCCGGGAATGTCTTTGGTAGAATATGCTGATAAATTTAAGCATTTTGACGATTTGTACCTCTATGATGTCGATGCAACAGTTGAAAACGGTCAAGTACACTGATAAGTGTTAAAGTGAACTAGTTTTTTTAGGTTAGGTTTTTAGGGTTTTCTATGAGTTTTTCTCTAGTTCTTAGCTATTTCTTCTCTTTTATAATTTTAATGCCAAATTGTGTAAATGTATGATTTAAAAGTGTTTTTACACTATTTTGTAGGGTTTTGATAGCTTCAACTCGATTTCAATTGATTGGAGTGCAATGAAGAAATAGGCGAAGAAGAATTGGAATGGAAACAGTTTGGCAGCTTGGACATATTTCAGTGTTTTGGTCATATCTAGAGCTAGAGATATTGGATTGAGATGACTCTTGAGGTATTTTGAAGCTAAGACAATTTTTTATAATTCATACGAAGATATCAAAGTCTAGTTCTCACGTTTCAATGGTCAAAATCCAAGTTACTGAAGCACATTTGCACTGCAAGGCTGTTCCGACCAGTTCTTAGTATTTTGAGTACATCTCTGGCCACAGACCTCTAAATGACGTGATTTTTGATTTTTTGGAAAGATATCTTAAGGGGCTACAACTTTTGTGTTTTAAGGAAAAGCTAATTCGCCTGTCTTGGAGGTCAAATCTGACGTAGACAAACTGCGCGATAACCCACGCGCGATTTGTGCTGCGGTTTCCATTCAGAAATTAAGTGAACAAACTGCGCGACAACCCGCGTGCGGTTTATGCCGCAGTTTATTCACAGAATCTGCAGCGTATTTAGCAGCTAAACTGGCCATTTGACGAAAAAGAGAACCCTAACTCGGGAGAAAACACACACACGCCGCAGACACCTCAAAAACACACATTTGGCACATCTAGAGTGATGTAGGGAGGAGAAAGCAAGAGTAGAGGGACAACTCAAGGGCTTCAATGGTGAAAGCAAGAAGATTTTATCAAGATGCAAGGGAGGATTCAAGGGGGCTGCATGAGAATGAGCTTTCTCTTTCTTTCTTGTCTTTTGTTAATTTTATTCTTGTAATTATGAATTGAGTTTATGATTTAGATGGGATGAACCCTAAATTCTTATGTGTATAATTTTATTCTTGGCTTAATAAAAGACCCACTTTGTTCTTAGATTTATTCATGAGTTTATTTGTGTTTTGGATTGGGATTTGCATGCATCCTTCAATTCAAGTATTAATTTTGTATGGGTATATCGAGAGATTGCACATATGATTAGATCAGTTTATGAATAGAGAGAACTTGAATGAATTGCTAGAGATAGGATTACATGAGTTCTTCCTAAGTTGAGTTTTAGGATTAAAGCTCAACTACAAATAGAGTCCATTGATTAGAAATTGCATCTTTTAGGGGTTTTAATTGAGAAGAGATTCCAATTAATCAACCGAGAAGGTAGGAATTGTTTCACTTGAGAAAGGATATAATTCACATTAGGGATTCTAGGGTTTAAGCAATTGGGTTAATCATTAATCAAGTTAGAGTCTTGGCATGTTAGTTTAGGGGAATTCTTCATCTAAATTCACCTCTACTTTTGTCTATTCTCTCTACTAAATTCTATATTGTCATTTAGTTAGATAATTAGTTTTAGCTAATTTGTATTTTCATTTAATTCGTCATTCACTTTGTGAGGTTAGATAATAGAAAGAAGTTAGTACTAGTACTCACATAGTCCCTGAGGGATCGACACTCGGTACTCCTGTACACTATACTACTAGGAACGATAGGTGCACTTGCCTAAAGTATCCATAGTATAGCGAAACGGATATCATACACTCATGGAATGCTTTGCAGAATACTAACTGGTTTAACTAATGCAAAAATATCCCTAATTTCCTTGCGTTGATTAATCCAGTGAAAGCAACAAGTCCAAAACCGACTGCAAGAAAAGAGATGAGGAGGCCAAAGGAAAAAAAATAAGTTTGAGTATGAGCGCAACATATTGGCAGTGAAAAAACTATGCTGGAATTTTAGAATGTTTAAGTGGACACATGGACAACCACAAAATAAAAGTGATGGTAGGGCACACCTGAATATAATTATTGTCACAAATGTAATTTGGGTGAGTATAGTATAATTTTAGAAAGTTGTATGAATTGTGAATAGCAAGGGCATATAAGAGAGAGTGCCTACACCCGAGAGCTGAGGTAGGAAAAAGTAGTATGGTAGCAAAAGTAAGCCAAAGGTGAATGCTAAGATGCATGCTATGACTGACTATAAGGCTAAGGCCATGGTGATATGGTCACAAGTATGCTCCTAGTAAACCCTACCGCTGTGTATGTGTTGTTCAGTGAGCCACTCACTTGTAATAAGAAAATTTGTGAATTAAGTATACATACAACCTAAATAGATGGTAACCTTAATGTGTGGCTGCACCTAGGGATAGACTGCTAGTGTTCCATCCGAGTTCTATTGTGGACATAGAGGGAAGGAAAATGGAATTGGACTTCGTGTTGATTAATATGAGTGATTTTAATGTAATACTAGGAATGGACTTACTATCTAGGTATTTTGCACAAGTGAATTATCGGAGGAAATGAATTACCTTTTTTGATACACCAGGAGAATTTCTTATGCTTGTGGAACACTCCAGGAGAATTTCTCATGCCAGTGGAACACTGATAGTAGACATAAGCAAGCCAGAACTATACTATCAATGTTACAAGACTTTACGATCTGAAGAAGAGGAGAGATATCTTGCATATGTGTTGGACACTAAAGAAGAGATTTCCCGAATAAAGAAAATACTAGTAGTTAACAAGTGATAAATATTTTTCAAGTAATAAAATTTATAATCTAATACCCCTTTTCGCAAGTGCATGGGTCAGTTGTAGGCGGGGAAATAATAGGGTCGATCCCACAAGAAAATATGAATTAATAACTATCAAAGCTACTAACTTGCTTTATTATCTAAACAATCAAACTTTTGAGGTGATGAAATGGTAGGAAAATCAAATTCAAGTAAACAAACAATGAAGAAACTAGTTAAACAAAGTTGACTAGGCTTAAGAATCCAATAATATGAAAGATATACTTATGACCATTAAGACTTTTTGCCCTTGTTTAGGATTCAATTTTATTTATACTCCAAACTAGATTTCTCTATGAATGGAAGACTACTAATACCTGAGCTATTCTACTCTTGTGGTAAAGTTTTGCATACATTAGTTTATCAAACTCATGAATTGTGGCTTCAAACCTTAATCAATCTATGTGAATCACTACATTCGTGAGATTCAGCGTAAGTTTCATTTACTTCTTTTCATAATTAAGTGCAAATCTCTTTGTCAAATAACAATTAGGATGACTTGAAATTGGTAGCTAATCAACAACGAGTGTTAGGACCAAGTAAATGAATAAACAAGAGCAAAAATGGTCATAAACTAATTCAAATCATAGCTTCATCTTAAACTTAGTTTGGTTCAACTTAGTTCAACATAATAAAGATAAGTTTAAGCACATAAATGAAAGTAACAACACATGCAAGAATGAAAATGAAAAGATGAAGGTTAGAGTTGCTCATTTTGTGGATGAACATGGCTACAAGACTTGTCTTTGCATTTCATCAAACATGTTTTGTACAAAGGAATTCTTTCAAAGTCTAGTTTACATGAAAATGATATTCCTACTATAGAACTAAGAAAGATTCCTATTGTAATTGTATACAAGGAGTGCTCCTCTTACCAAGCTTTGGTTCTTACTTTCTCAAGCATAAAACTTTTCTCAATGAACTACAAAGGCATCTATTTAAAGGAAAAACTTTAGCTCAAGTCACTTTCCGAGTTGAAGATGAAATGATGAAATTTGATTCCAAATCTTGGAAAATCTTACCTTGAACTATGCAATATTCTTCTAGGGTAGTGCAGAAATGGCTAAGCGTTGAATTTAGCTGCAAAAGGAGTGTGAACAAGTTGCAAGTTGAACCAGCTGAAATCTGAAAGTGGGTGTCAATTTGCTAGTGCGATCAGCAGGTGGCTGACTAGTGGATCACTTCCAAATGACCCTTTTGCCCTTTGAAAATTTGGTTTTTCCTTTCATGCTCTTGAGACATTTTTTCACTATTAAATCATATTTTTCTTGGTAGAATTTGATGAAGAAAAATATTCTGGAAATTGCCAAACTTAAGTGATATAAAGGTACAATCTTGAATCAACCTTCAATTTGATAATGCTTATGTTCCAATTGATCTAAATTGTATTTAATCATCATTTTCCTACAAAATAAAATAAACTTGTACATTAATTTGCTCAAAAAAATAATTCTACCTCAAAATCCTAATTTCCAAACTAAAAACCCTAACAAACCTTATTTTAATGAATAATTATGAAATTAAGCCATTTTTAATAAATTTACTAAAAACATACACTAAACACACTAAAAGCATATATAAATACCTTATCCAGACATAGGAAAATTTATCATTTGTCAAATTGCTCCACACTTGAATCATTACTTGTCCTCAAGCAATTGGAAAATCAAGAGATCAAAACATGATTCAAGTATTGAAATATCATATGCTTCATTTTTTAATGCAATTCCACAAATCAAAGAAAATAGATATTATGCAATTCCTTGTAATATTTCTTATACTTATCATACCAAGTAGAAGGGAAGTAATTATACCAAAGTTAAAGTTAGGTTAATAAAATTTTTATGCCTTACAAAATTTCATACACTAAGTATTCAATATGAACAATTAAGTACAACTTATGCTTATACACAATCTCAAATAATAGGGATATAATTTTTAACTATAAGTGTCTTTTGATGCAAAGGTTAACATTGGTTGATGAAAACTGCCGATTAATGAACACTTTTAAATATTTAAACCACAATTCAACCTTAATTGAGAAGTGAAATTGTCTATGAAGTTCCCTTATTATTCAACAATTCACTTTCAATCAATTTGCTATGCACACTCTTAATTCAAATGCCTTTTGATGCGAAAATCGACATTTTGAGATGAAGGTTCCCAATTACTAAGTATAAGAATCATTGGAATAGAAACATTATTCAAGTTGCATTCATTTTGTCGTATGATTGTCACTTAATAGGTATTAAAAGCATAAGTCATAAATTGCACGTTTTTGTCCACATTTACCACTTTCACATGTAAAATCAAGTAAAGAAGAAAAATTTTAATAAAAAAATGCCAAATCAAGACATAATTTCAACCATTTTAGAAGATATCCTTTCTTAAAAACAAAACTCATAATCACATAATACTGGCTCGTTTGGATATCATTATTGGGGGGAATTATTGGAGAAAAAATTATTTGAAGAATTTTTGTTGACTTTTTGAAAAGGTTGAAAAGTTTTTGACTTTGTGAAAATTTTTTGAAATTGTTGTTTGGATAGTGAATAATTTTTTTTGTTGACTTTTTTAAAAAGGTGAAAAAGTTTGTGGTTTGTTTAAAAACTTCGTAGCAACTTTGGATTTTTTACATAATTATTCACAAAAGCAACCATGCTTGTATTCAAGATATGCTTAGAAAAATTAAAAAAATTACTAATAACAAAATGAGATCCATTATTGGTGGGTTTTGTTATGGGTTTTTATGGAATGAGCACTGATGTTGGACGCTCATAAAATGACGAGTGCCTAATAAGCTTTCAATTTTCAGATAGTATCGGATGCTCGTAAAATTACCAATGTCCGATATTAGCTCAGTCTACAAAACCAACTACAAAACCCACTGACAATGGATCTCATTTTGTTACTCGTGATTTTTCTAATGTTTCTAAACAGATTTTGAACATAAATGTTCTTGCTTTGGTGAATAATTGGATAAAAATTTTCCAAAGTTGTTACAAAGTTTGAAAAAATATTTGAAATTTAGAATGGAGACATTTGGTGGGAAAAATTTGAACAATTGTCTTTGAAAAAGTGGCAAAATTTTTTTGGTGAAATCTTAAAAAATTCTTGACTTTTGGCCAATAATTTTTGACTAAACAAACACATTTTGGAAAAATTTTCTCAAAAAATTCCAAAAAATAACATCCAAACACACCCACTGTTTCCTTATATATTTGTAGAAAACATTCAATACAAGTTGCATACATTATTTCAAAAAGTAAAGGAATTCAATAATTCTATCCTATAAAAGCATAATACTGAGGCAAATATTGAAAAATTTTGGTCATATTTTACTAAAATATTACCTTGACACAATTTCTTTAAATCATTCAAAACCAAACCAAATATGCTCCCAATACCTTTCCCCCACACTTAAAATGACACATTGTCCTTAATGTTTAAGGAAAAGATAAGAATGAAAATGTAAAAGAGAAAATACCCCTTGTTTGGTTAATGAGTCCAAAAGATGATATTGTTGTTGTCTTTGTATCCTCTTCGGTCTTTGTGAAGTTCCGTTTTGCAATGCTTCACCATCTTCTTCAAATGGTCCATTCTTGCTCTACAATCATGTTTCAAAGCTTAAACAAGATCAAATGCTATGTTAAATCATGTTTGAATAGCAAATAAGTACAAAACGCAACATAACATGCTTTGAAACACTTGATTTTGCCCACACTTGGTTGTTGCAATGTAGTTCAAAGGGTGAAAATCTGATGCACAAGTGCTGTGAACAAGTGTAATGTGTTATGATGAAGTGAAAAGCAAAAGAAACTTTAGCTAAAATGCCTCAAAACAAAATTTCATCTCTTGATGCCAAAAGTTATAAATTGAAACAACAAAATGAAACATGAAATGCAATCCATTTGAACGTCTTAAAGTGTTAATTTCATGCCCTTAAAATAGTTAAACAAACTTGTAAACAATGCCATTAAACCCCCAAACAAAATTATCCAAAAATAGCCAAAATGCACAAAATTGCTGATTCGTGGGTCGGATTTGTGGGTCAACTGACCTGCGGGTCCTCCCAGAAGTTTTTGCAAAGTTGTAGAATTTCTAATTGACAACCTAATTTTTTCTCAACATTGACTATTGATTTCTTCTATCTAAATCTCAAGTTTTGTCCAAACAATTTTACAATCATGTAACCATGTCAATAAATATTAAAATCATGCATTAAACCAGTCCTATTGATTTCTCAACCACGAGTTTCGATCGATCTAAGGACCGCTTTGTGATACCATGGTGTAAATCAACCCCAATTCTACTTGAGAATTAAAACTAATTTCATGATGAAAACAATTGAGACCCTATTAAAAGATTGAAAGAACCCAAGCTGTATAAATTGATCCAACAAGAATATTGATGAATCATGCAAGTTCTTCACAAAAAAACCTAAGAGGAAACATCACAATTGTTATTAATCAATAAATAATATGAATAACAACATAATAGTTAGCCTTATATAGGCTCAAATACCCTAGAAAATGAATATAGAAAGGTGGTGGTTTAATATGAATTGAAAACTAAACAAATTGCAAAAAACAACAAAAATCATAAAATCCCGAAGAACCAACTACGAGCTAGTGGAACCAGCCGTGACCATGGCCGGCCTATGTTCAACCTACAACTCACATCCAGAGAGCAGCTACAGGTTGTCCAACCGCTGGCACGGTTCCCTACCACAGCTGCTCTCAGAATCCTGGGGAATTCAACAATCAATTGTTGAGCTTTGCGAAACAAAATCCAAGATATGATTGACTATAGTGATATCATTCTTGGAAGAAGACGAGAGCAAGGACCAAATCTTAACAAAATTCTTTCCCAGAGCATGGGGGTGAGTAGTTGGAGAACTTCTACTGAGCATGAGAAGTAATGCAGTATTGAATCATTGATTGTTTTCTCTCATAAAAAGTTTTGGCAAATTCAAGGGATCGTCAGCGTCTTAATTGGAGTTTTTGTTTTTGATGTTTGGTTTTAGTCCATTTAGTGTCTTAAGTTATTTTTGGATCTGTTTGAGTCTATCCCATTGTTGGTACAAAATCCTGAGGGGCACGTGTCATTAAATAAAGTCATGGTCCATGGAGTTACATTTTTTGTTCGATTTTTGAATTAACTAAATAAAAGATTTCCTTTTTTTTTCCAATTATACTCTTGTTTTTGTTTTTTCTTGCACGTGTGTTATATTTTTAGATGTCCAACAACAAAACAATTTGACCTTTTGGATGTCACTATTTTAGATGTTGATGACAGCCATCTTGGTATCCTTCATGGGTTTTGAAATCATGCAATTTGAAATTCAAAATGAGATTGATACCCAAATAGATTATGAGTTAGTTTCAAGCATTCTAGAACACTATGAAGAGGAACCCAGGCTAAATTTAGGAGGAGCACAAGATGGCAAAGTCAACATGTACTTTCCAAAGGGCAGAAAGAGAACCAAAATAACCGTTCATCATATATCTCTCAGTATTAGATGGTACGATGGATCAACATACCAATTTAGGCAAAATTGGAGCAGAAATTTTGCCACTTGTAGGCAAATTGTCATATCCTGGAAAAATTAGCCGCGCACTAGCTTGGCCGCTTAAAAAGGCGAGGCACTGTTGCTTGGATCACACTACTTGTCTCACATCACTATTAGATTCTTTAAGATGCTCGTTTGAAAGGCCTGATTTGATCACAAATGACCCTTAGCAAGTGTGACATTGTTTATTCCCATTCCAAAAAAAAAAAAAAAAAAAGAAAATGGAAGAAGAAGAAAAGAGAAAAGAAAAGAAAAAGCAAAGAACATGGGAAATGGGCAAGAGAAAACAAGACTTTTCCTCCTTGGCAACAAGTCCTTCAAAAATTTATTATACTTGGGAACCTTCCAAAATGCATCTACGAAAGCAATGTTAACATGTAATTGCTTGAGCATTTGTGCAATTCTACCCAATTCCTTTTCTTGCTTTTTATTTTTAAGCCTTTGTGGAAATAGAATTTGTGGGGGAATAGGGATTGCTTGTGATTTAGAATGCATATTTTCATCATTAACCTCTTTTTCACTTGCTATTTCTTTTCCTTTATGTTCTTTTTCATCTTCATTACTTCCACAATTTTCAATGATTGGTTCATTTAAAACTTTGCCACTTCTCAATGCAATAGCTTGAACTTGTTCCGTAGAATTTATTTTTGTTTTACTTGGTAACTCCCCTTTTTTCCTAAGGTCCATTTGTCGACTATTTTAACAATTTGATTCTCCAAAGATTTAGCCATTCTAACAATTATATTTTCAATTGTTCTACCCTTTCCATCACTTTCTCATTAGCCACCTCCCAAGCCGGTTTGTTTTGAGAAAATTCGGGTTGTGTGGTCATTTTTGGCTCCCTCCACCCAAGAGTTGGATGGTTTCTCCATCTTGGATTATTTGTTTGAAAAAGGATTATTAGTAGAAGAAGAAGGTTTGTAATTATTGATATATTGAACTTGTGCACAAGAAGATGGATCATGAGAATCACCACACAAATTACAATATCCAACCCTAGATGACCTTGACTACCTGAGACATGCTTATTAAAAACGTTCATCATATTTTGCATTTCAACATGTAGCATATTTAACGTATCAATTTCATACATACCTTGAGCTCTTCTATTAATACCTCTTTTATTTGCCCATCGGTAATGGTTTGCTGCCATGAGTGTTGCCCCTGCAACTGCATCTACATTGATTTTGTTGGATAATTAAGTCCATCATAAAATATTTGCACAATTAGCCAATTAGGGAGTCCATGGCATGGAAATTTTGTTATTAGGTCCTTAAATCTCTCCCAAGCTTCATAAAGAGATTCTCTTTCACATTGGTTGAAACTAGTTATGTCCATACGAAATCTTGTGGTCTTTCTCGGTGGGAAATATTTGTTCAAAAATGCTTTGAAAAGGTCTGTTCAAATAGCAAAGGCATTTGGTGGAAATGATTAAAGCCATTGCTTGGCTTTGTCTCTCAACGAGAATGGAAATAGTCTTAGCCTTATGGTATCCTCGAAAACACCATTTAGTTTAATTGTATCACATATTTCCATAAAACTTGTCAAGTGTGTATGTGGATCTTCATTTGCATTACCACCAAATTGATTTTGTTGAATGATTCGGATTAGTTCCCGGCTTAAGTTCAAAATTATTAGCATTTATCGGCGGTCTTATTATGTATATATGCGAACTGATTGGATCTTGCATAGCAAAATCTCTTAAAGAACGAGTTTGAGGGTTAGGATTTTGTGTTACCTCCTCCATGGCTACCTTTTGTTGTGGTTGTGGTTGAGGTGCACTTCAGGACTCACAAATCTTCTCCACCTTTGTTTGTTCTTCTTGCTTTTATCTCCTTGCCTTCCTTGCAGTTCTTTCTATCTCTGAATCAAATGGAAGCACCACCCCTAAACTCCTATGTATGCACCTATAAAACAAAAGAAAATATTTATTTACAAATAAAGAAAAACAAAGTTTAGACTAATAAAGTTAGCTTTGGCCTTAATATTGCCTTTGATTCCCTGGCAATGGCACTAAAAACTTGATGTTGTATAGATTAGGTATAGCAAATATGAACAAAACACACACAAATCAAGTAATAAATACCTAATCTCCCAACTATATTGCAAGTACATAGGTCTATTGTAGCACTTGGAGTATTAGGTGTCGAATCCCATAGGGAATCAATAATATCGCAACTACTAAGGCTTTATGGCTAAATTTTATTATCAAAACATGAACAAATCAAGGAATGATTATGAGTCCCTTCAATACAATAGGTATATGATTAAGAACAATTGTAGAATTCAATGCAAAGAATCCTAGAATATAGAATTCACTAATGAATCATACACGAATGACTTATCAAGTTTTACCTTGTCTTGTTTAGAATCCAATTCCATATATGTCATAACTAGATCTCTCTGTGAAATGACAAGATTACAACTATTCTCATGATGAAATCTTATTAAAATATGAATTGTAATGATTCACTTAAGTATCCATTATTATCATATGAATAAGTTAAGCATTACTTGTTCATTTTCCATTGCTACACGCACTTCTCAATGTCAAACAATAGCTAGATGACTTGTTCATGTTAGCCAAACAAAAACAATAGTTAAAACTTGAACAAGTAAACAAACAAATGTAAGCTTAGCAAGTGTATATTGATTAGATCATGTTTGTTGATTCATTAGGTTCATCTATATTCTAGATGAAGCTTTTGGTTCAACATGGTTAATGAAACAACTAAAAGTTCAATTTGAAAAGAAGAATTCATATCCACTAATGAAAGTAAAAAAGAAAGAGTTTAGAATTGCTTAACCGAAGTTGGAATAAGCTTCTTTTCTATTCACCTTCAAAAGCTAAACCACAAGAGTTCTTTTACAATGAACCTCACTATTCTGTTGAAGGATAAAGAGAATTCTACTAATTCTCTACCAAATTTAGTACAAAACTAATGCTAACAACTATTGTCTACTTCTAATTCTCTCCAAAACTAACTGTAATGCTTTACAAATGACTTCTATTTATAGACAAATATTCTTCAAGTCATTTTCCAACTTGTAATTGTATTCAATGTATGGAATTGATGAAGATTTGCATTGAGATTCCAAATGAACATAAAAATCTTCAATTGTGTGCTTAATGGAATCTCTAGCTGCAAAAAACCTTTTCTTCTCCAGAAAAGTCTACAAAAACCAGGTTGGAAATAGATGCAAGTTATAGCCCTAAAAAAATCTCGCCTACTTGACAATCCGCGAGTCAGCCAATCATGGATCCAACTCGCGAATCACTGAATCTGGGCCCCACTTGATTTTTTGAATTTTGCAGAGCTGGCTTTCATGTGTGTGGGCATTTTTCATGTATTTTCATGCATTTTTTATGTAAATTAAGTCTCCCAAATAATTACACAATATATTCTTCAAGTTTTCTTCCAAGAAATTCATCAACTTAACCCCTTGCATCTTCTTTGATTTTGATCCATCTTGACTCCAGTTGATCCCAATTGAGTTTAAGTATGATGAATGTGCAAAAGTTTACAAAAATTGTGTATTAATTTGCTCAAAATAACAATTTCGGCTCAAAACCCTGATCCTGATAGAAAAACCCTCATTATAGAAAAAGTTGAAAAATGAGTCATTTGTAACCAAAATTAATATAATTATACTACAATCCTACCAAAAATATATAATAAAGTATATAATAATATTGGTAAATTTATTACTTATCAGCTACCTTGCCGCGTGAAATTATGAGTTCGATTTTCTTGATTTCCAAGAAATAGGGATTGGTGTATTGGAGAGATTATTGTCCCATATGTCTATGCAATATAAGTTCAAAGATTATTCTAAAGATTTTCTCCATCATATTGAATAAGGTTTTACCTACAATCATATTTGAGTGGCAAACTGGATTCATACCTAGAAGGGGTATTACGGACAATGTTTTATTGACTTAGGAATTAGTGTCTAACATAGATAGGAATTTGGTTGATTTAAACCTCATTCTTAAGCTAGATATGGAGAAAGTGAATGATCGAGTGAAATGGCATTTTCTCATGTTCGTGATGCATGTATTTGGGCTTCATTCTAAATTAAGTCTTAAGAAATTTCAAATTTATGGAATGAATCAATGGAAAAATTGGTTAAAAAGACATTATCAACTTCAGGAATGGATGTTGATTTCATCTATGGAATGATATTAAACAACTGGTTTTCAATTTTAATCAATGGGCAATCTTCTAGTTTTTGTTAAAATCCTTCCAAGGTGTTTGCCAAGGAGATCCTTTATCCCCAAGTTTATTCTTGATTACGGCTGAATTTTTAGGAAGAGGAATTGAGTTTTTATTTCAATAAGATCATAGAAGATGTTATTATGCCTTTGGTGGGAGAATTCCATACTTGGCATTTGTAGATGACTTGGTCATTTTTAGACAAGCTTCTCACCATGTTTTAACTGAATTAAAGGGTTTTTTTTTTACGGCAGTATGAGGATGTCTCTGGTCAAAAGATTAACATTTCAAAAAATTCTTACATTATGGCTGAAAGTGCTAGTTACTCAACTAGTTGAATGGTGGAAGGTATTCTGGGTTTCCTAAAAAAGCAACTTCCATTTATATATTTGGGTGTACCTATCCTTAAAAGTAGGCTCAAATGTGTAATTTTTGATAGTATTTTGGCCAAAATTAGAGCGAGGTTGCAGCACTGGAGCACAAAGTTACTTTCAGGGGGTGGCAAAATAATTCTCACATGCCATGTCAAAACATCTATCCCATTGTATGTGTTTCAAATCTTGCAGCCCCCTAAAGTGGTGATTAGTTCGTTAGAGAGGCTATTCAATGGGAGAAGGTGCATTGGTCAAGCTGGGAGAAGGTATGTTATCCACTTGAAGAGCGAGGATTAAATGTGAGAGCTCTCCAAACATGCTTCATGCGTTTTCCATCAAACTTTGGTGGAAGCAACGAGTTAAAGACTCTATTTGGTCTGTATATATGCATGAGAATCATATTAAGGGAATTCATCCACTCAAAAAATGACAACAATGACGAAGGTTGAAGCAAGTTGGTGAGGTTGCTGAGGAGAATTTACAGTGGTGTATAGGAGAGGAAATTTACAGTGGGTGGGTGATGATCAACTCATCAAGGTAGCAAATTCCAGCAATCCTCCACATTTTTTAGTTGCATAATTTTTTGACATCGAAGGGGGGAAGGTCGATAAATTGTGGCAGTGGTTCCTTATGATGTTGTCCAGAAAATTCTAAAAATTCCAATGGCAGCTCATCTCCCTAATAAGATCATGTGGGCACTTACTTCAGATGGTGATTTTTCTCTAGGTTTAGCTTGGGAGCATATTAAGCAAAGAAGGAATAGTTCAATGCTTGCTAAGGTGGTGCGGCGTAAGGTATTGCCTATTAAACTCTCCTTTTTTGCATGGAAGTTATTATTCAATTTCATTCCATTTGATCATATAATGCAAGGGAGAGGATTTCATTTGGCTTCAAGATGTCATTGTTATGCTAATTTAGAAACTGCCAGACATGTTTTCTTGAATGGTGAAATAGTCGAGCAAATATGGGATCATTATTTTAGAGCATTCGATATTTAGTATTCTCCTGTAGTTGGTGTTGCACCTTGAATAATGTCTTGGTTTCTAGCTACTTCCAATGCTAATCACATTAGATGGTTAGTACCGCTTGTAGTGTTGTGGTACATTTGAAAAGTAAGGAATGATGTGGTCTTTCAAAACAAATCAATGGTTGCACAATCTATTATTTTTGAAATTGATAATTATCTAAGGCTGTTGGGTCCTTTGAAGGAGGTCAATTTGCAGCAGTTAGAAGGTGACATAGACACTTGTTTCCAAGTTTTTTCATCCTAAACCTCATGAACCAATCAAACTATTAGCAATTTGCTAGAACAAGCAGGAGAATGGGTATTTTAAACTAAATACGGATGCTAGTGTTCGGGATATTTGTGCATTAGGGGGGAGGGGCTTGTTGAGTGATTGATTGTGAGTTTATGTTACTATCAAAATAAGGCACAATTCACACAAACAAGTAATAAAATTTATAACCTAATACTCGTTTTGCAAGTGCACGAGTCAATTGTAGTTGTGACGAGTATTAGGGTCGATCCCATGAGGAAACAAGAATTAGCAACTACAAAGTTGGTTAGGCTTAAGAATCTACCAAATAGGAAAATTTAGCTTATGGCCATGATGGTTTTATTCAAGTTTGGGATTCAATTCCATTTTTACTCCAAACTAGATTTCTCTATGAGTGGAAGATTACCAATACATGAGTGTTCTTACTCTCGTGGTAAAGTCTAGCATGCATTAGTTCATTAAACTCATAAATTATGACTTTAAACCTTAATCCACTTATGTGAATCACTACTCTCGTGAGATTCAACATAAGTTCCATTTACTCTTTCCATTGTTAAGTGCAAATCTCTTTTTCAAATAACAACTAGATGACTTGAAGTTGGTAGCTAATCAACAAGTGTTAAGACCAAGTAAATGAATAAACAAGAATAAATAGGCCATAAACCAATTCAAGCATATTAGAGCTTCATTCTAGACCTAGTAGGAATCAACTTAGTTCAACATGGTAAAGGTAACATTGAGCACATAAATGAATGTAAACAAGCATGCATGAATGAAACTAAAAGGAATAAGGTTAGAGTTGCTCATTTGGTGGATGAACTTGGCTCCAAAACTTGTCCTTGCATTTCATCAAACATGTTGAATACAAAGTAGTTCCTCCAAAATCTTGTGACAAGAATATGACCTTGCCTACTACAAAACTAAGAAAGAAAATCTACTCTAAGTATTTACGAGTGCTCCTCCTACCAAGCTATGGTTTATACTTTTTTAAGCACAAACCAAGCATGTCTTTCAATGACTACAAAGGCATGTATTTATAGGAAAAACCCTAGCTCAAGTCCTTGTTCAAGTTGGAGACATAATGATCAATTTTGATTCCAAGTCTTGTAAAAGTCTTCCTTAAGCTTTGCAATGATCTTCTAGGGCAGAGAGAATGCAATTGGATGTTTGATTTATCTATAAAAGTTGTATGAACAAGCTGCAAGTTGAAAGGACTCATTTTTTGCAAGTTGTTGTCGATCCAAAGGTAGAATCCACATGTGGCAACTCGTGGATTGTGACCCGCGGATCGCTCTTCATTTTTAATTTTGCCCTTTTAAATTTTGGTTATTCCTATAATGCCCTTGAAATGTTTTTCCACAAGTGAACAATAGTTGACTTGGTAGAATTTGGAGAAGAAAATAATTTCTGGAAATTCCAAGATTAAATGATAAAATTAGTACAACTTGAATCATCCTTAAATTTTGATAATTCTTGAGTTTCAATTGATCCAAATTGTATTTAATCATCCTTTCCATACAAAATCAAATAAACTTGGGCATTAATTTGCTCAAGATAGTATTTCTGCCTTAAAACCCTAATTTTCAGACTAAAAATCCTAATTTGAGAGCAATCCTTAATTTCATGGAAAATAATGAAATTGAGCCATTTTAACATCAAAAATATCAAAAACATACTAAAAATATACTAAAATCATATATAAAATACTATACTTAAATTGGTAAAATTATTACTTATCAATGATCACAATGGAAAGATAGTTTTTGCATTTTATATGGAGTTTGGAGATGGGGGTGTTATGCATGCTAAATTTTCAGCTTTATTATATGGTCTTCAAATTTGCATTAATAGGAATCTTCAGCACATTAGGCTGGAGGTTGATTCAAGCAGTCTAGTTCATCTTGTTGAAGGGAGTTCCAAGGGGAAGTGGACGATGTATCACAAACTGAGGAAAATGTGATCTCTTCAACAGGATCTGAGAGCCTCATTTTCCCACATTTTTAGAGAAGCAAATTCAATTGTTGATTTTTGGGCAACCATGCACAACATGCAAGAAGTTATCACTTTATCAACTAATGTATACTCACAGAGATTTAGAGCAATCCTAAACTCAAAGAGATTAGGTGTTCCATAAGCGTTCTAGCTAATATTGTACTTTATTGTCTGAATTTTTTGTTTTTTGGCATTAATAAAATTCGGGTTGGCATCCCTACCCATTAACAGGTTTTGTCAAAAAAAAAAAAGAAAAAATCAACTCTAAATTGCCTATTCTCTTGTTGTTCCTCAACATTCACAACCAACACTTAACAATCACAACCCTTCCCTATATTGCCATTCCTCCACTACCGTTCCACTTCTTTTTTGGATAAAATTGACTTGACTTCTTTGGAGGAGTTTTCCTTCAACCAAATTGACTTTTTATTACTCTTTATTAACAAGTTTTTCATTCTTTTTTTTTTTGTAACTTTTAATTTTCATCCGTTCTTGCAATTTGGTATGTTCTTTTTGTAAACCAATTTATTGATTAATAAAAACCCCCTCTTATAGACTTTTTTTCAACCAATTCTTTATTTAATTTTAGTCTCTAGAAATTAATATTTTAATTAATAAGAAAACAAAAAAATCATATCCACTAAACAAAATCAAAACCCAACTAAATCATTCTCATAAAATCTCATGATAGATATTTGAAATTTTCTCAGCATAACTCAAATTTCTCAACTTTTGATTTTTTTTTATAATGAAATTATATCATATTTTATCAAATAAAACATAAAAGTCTAAACCAACTAAACCAATATAAGTACTACGTACTACTCCTAGCCAAAAGTTCTGATGATTCCCTTTACCATTAAACCAACAATATTTGAATGTGATCAAATCATATAATATGGCTAGAAGTAGATGCACTACTAAAACTTATCTTTAAAAAAAAAAGGAAAAAAAGGTAAAAAAAGAAAATGCCTACCAAATATGACCTCCTTGTCCTCCTCTTTCCCATCCCCCAAAATAAAAAACCAACACCAAGTTTTCATGAAAATCAAATTCCCTCCTCCCCCACCAAATTTTCACATCCTGCTTTGCTGATTTCCTCAGTCCCTCCTGATGTGGTAGGGATTAGGTGTAGAAAATGCACACAATATACACACAAGAGTCAAGTAATAAAATCTAATCTCTCAATTTTTATCGCCAGTATACGGATTGTTGTAGTATAGGAAATTAGGGTCGAATCCCACAAGGAACCAAATTAATGCAATTACTAGAGTTTTATCACTATTTTATTATCTAAATGATGATTAAATGAATGAGATTAAATTGATTATAATCTAACTAGCAAAGAAGAACTTGTAAGATTGCAAGAATTCTTGTAGAAAAATAATTATGGAATAAGTTTCAGGGTAATGAATTCACTAATGATCAACATTAAGATGAAGAGATTAACAACTTGCCAACATAAACTTGCCTTGTGACGTGGTGTAGATTAGGTATAACAATTATGAACAAAAACTCATAAATCAAGTAATAAAAACCTACTCTCCCAACTTATTCCGCAAGTGTACGGGTCGGTTGTAGTATTTGGAGTATTAGGTGTCGAATCCCACGATGAATCAAATATGTGCAATTACTAGAGCTTTGTTACTAACTTTTATTATCTAAACACAAATGAAAATAACATTTATATGGGATCCCTTCTATAGAGTAGGTATATGATTGAGAAGTCTTGTAGAATTCAAGCGAAGAAGTTTAGAACGTAGATTCCACTAATAAACCAAGCATAAATTACTTACTAAGTGTTGTCTTGCTTTGTTTAGAATCCAATTCCATATGTGTCATAACTAGATTTCTGTATGAAATGACAAGATTTCAACTATTCTCACGATGAAACCTTATGAAATTATGAATTGTAGTGATTCACTTAGGCCTCCATTATTCTCATATGAAAGTCTTAAGCATTACTTGTTCATTTTCCATTGTTACATGCATTTCTCAACGTCAAGTAGCAACTAGATGACTTGTTTAAGTTGGCCATGCAAAAACAAGTGTTAAAACTTGAACAAGCAAATAAACAAATGCAAGCTTAGTAAGTACAATAAGTTAAATCATGTTTGTTGATTAATTAGCTTCATCCATGATCTAGATGAAGCCTTTAGTTCAACATGGTTAATGAAACAATTAAAAGTTTAACTTCAAAGATAGAATTCATGGCAACTATTGAAAGTAAAAGAGATAGAGTTTGGAAATTGCTCCACCAATATGAGAATTAGTCCTCTTCTTTATTCACCTTCAAGAGATTGCACTACAAAAGTCTCTTACAATGTTTCCTCACCACTGTATTAAAGGATTGAGAGAATTCTACTAATTCTCTACCAAGCTAAGTATAAAATTTAAGATTATAACTACTATGTACTACTAGAACTTGTTACAAATACTTTACAAATGACTTCTATTTATAGACAAATGTTCCTCAAGTGATTTTCCAACTTGCATAAATCATTAATGCATATAAATGATGAAGATTTGCTTGGGGATTCCAAATGGGCACAAAAGTCTTCATTTATGCTTCCAATGTATTCTCCCACTTGCAGAACCCTATCTTCATCTGAAAATGTCTACAAAAACCAGCTGGAAGAGGATGCCAGTTGATGCCCTAGAAAGTCCAGCCGACGTGTGATACGCGGATGGCGATACGCGGACGATCATCCGCGTATCCTATTCGTAGATCACATCCTATGGCCTCCACTTGATTTTCTGATTTTTGCTGAACTGGACCTGATGTGTGTAGGCATTTTCCACGTATTTCCAAGCATTTTGGTGAAGAATTGGATTTTTTCATTGTTTTGCACAATTGTTCCTTCAAGTTTGTTCAATCAACTTTAACTCTTTGAATCACTATTGAATTTGTTTTTCCTTGACTCCAATTGATCGAAAATAAGTTTTAGTATGATGAACCTGCAATTGTACACAAGAATTGTGCATTAATTTTCTTAAATAAAAATTCCGCCTCAAAAACCCTAATTCCGGTAAAAACCCTAATTCTCATAAATTGTTGGAAAATGAGTCATTTGCAGCCAAAAATATTATAATTATACTTACAATATCATCTAAAACATATAATAATATATATACTAATATTAGTAAGTTTATTACTTATCACCTTGTTTAAGATGCAATTTCATATTTAATCAAAACTTGTTTCTACAATGAATTGATTCAACCAACCTATTATCATGATAAAGTTGAGTTATGTGCATGAATTGCTCATTAACCCTCTTAAGCATAACACTATTTCCATGTGTTATTACTTAAGTTCAAGTATGCATTTTCTATTTTTAAGAACAAACTTAATTGAAACTTAACAACTAAGATGATTTGCATGTGGTGGCCTTTCATATACAAATGTTAAAACTTGAATAAATGAAAAAACAAAGGTAAGAATAGGCAAGGTTAATCAACTACTAGCCTTAATATGGATTCATTAGTTTCGTGAAAACCCTAACAGTAGGAATTTAGCTCAATATAGTTGCATCAAAATCAAAACATGTGATTTGAATACAACTAGCCACAACAATCAATATAAATACAAGATACAAAGTTAAAGAAAGCTTATTCAATTAAAGAATAGCTTCAAGAACATGTATTTCTTCCAAAGAGTTGCTACAAGATTGTCTCTAGAAGAGTCTCTCAAGAACACAATATTTCTATTATGAAACTAAGAGAATTCTAGCAATTCTCTACAAATCATCCAACATAACATGCTCTAAACTCTTTACATATGACTTTATTTATAGACAAAAGTCGTACAAGTCATTTTCGCACTTAGCAAAAACATTCAATGCATGGGAATGATGAAGATTCTTCTTGATATTCCAAATTGGCCTAAAAGTCTTCATTTGTGTTCCCAATAAAAACTACAACTTGCAAAACCTTGTCTTCAATTGAAAAGTCTACAAAAATAGTTAGAAGATGAAGCAAGTTGCAACAACCAAAATCTAAAAATCGTAGCCGATTCGCGGGTGGGATCTGTGGGTTAGTTGACCCATGGATCCTAGTAAGTTGGTCCCACTTAATTTTGACTTTGCTGAGCTATATTTCCATGTGTTTTAGAATTTTTTCATGCATTTCCACATCTTTTTGCTGAATTTTTATTTTTCCCAAATTTTGCACAATTGATTTTTCAATAATTCTTTATTTGTTCAACCAACTTCATGACTTGAATCTACTTTTGATTTTGATCCACTTTGACTTCAATTGATCCAATTTGAGAATAAGTATTGTGAATCTACAAAAGCACACAAGAATTTGCGCTTTAAATTGCACAAAATAACAATTTAGCCTTAAAACCCTAATTTTGGGAGAAAACCCTAATTGTTGGAAAACAAGTCATTTGAAGCCAAAATTGCTATAATTCTAGTAAAAACACACCAAAAAGACATAACAAAACATACAACAGTATTGGCTAATTCATCACTTATCAAACTACCCAACACTTGAATCAGCTTGTCCTCAAGCAATTGAAAAATCAAGAGATCAAATAATGATTCAAGGATTGAAATAACTCATGTATCTTCCCAAAATAACCTTCCCAAAATTGACCAAGTTAATAATCACTGTGCAATGTCTTGTTATTGTTTTTTAGTACTCATAATATTAAGTAATGGAAAAGTAATTATTTTAAGGCAATAACACAAGTAACGCAAATTTTTTTACCTTAACCATGGATCTCTTTGATATATCCATATGATTATAAGGGGTTTGCATAAAGATTACCTCAAGCACAGAAGATTTCTATGCTTCTAAAGGGTAAGATCTTTTGGTGAAGAGGCAAGATCTACCACAAAGTGCCCTAATGATATCCACACGAATAAATATTTGGGAACCTTCAAGGCTTGCTTGCTTTGACGTTTAAATGCTAGCTCCCTTGAATTAATTAAGAACACATGAGAAGAGAAAAGCCTAACAATTAGCTAGGGGGAGAGGGGGGGAGGGAGAGAGAGAGAGAGACGCCAAAGAGAGAGAGAGTGGCATACTTTTAAATGACTAACTTATATTTTATAGTTCTAGAAATATAACTCTCCATGATGTACAACCTTGAAACTACTTTCAAGTTATGCTATTACTTCCGCAGAAGATTTGTTAAGTTAATATTTTTGACAAGTGGCCAAAGTGGGATATATACTCCTATTATGGAGTGGTGAGTCCTATATCAATTACTCACCATCCTTCCATGCTTTGTACTATATCCAACCTCTATCCTATAGGCTACTCTTTTACGAGCACTGAGAAATAGAGAAGTATAGTAATCCATACTTAAGATACTATGGTAATGTCAAGTCAAATGATCACTTACACCATTGCCATTAAGAGTTCAACCATTGGCACTGTAGCTGGAAGCTCTTGGTGGATCAATCCTATAAACTTTTTCCTAACAAGCATCCACATACAAGCTTAGGTGTTACGCACACCATAGTCTATGAAATCAACTACCGCTTACCATAAGTAGTGGCAAAGTATGTGCTAGTCTATCTGTATTAATGATGTCCACTCTCATTAATACTATGACTAGGGATATTTAAGAATATGACCTTATGTATAAGAGTCTCATAATTGTAACCCTTATAATCTCTAATGTACAGTCAATATTTTAAGGACTTTACCAAATAAACAAGTAATATGGAAATACAAGTATAAATGATAAAGAAAAATGCCACATGAA
Organism: Mitragyna speciosa; assembly: GCA_024721245.1. Classification (NCBI taxonomy): domain Eukaryota; kingdom Viridiplantae; phylum Streptophyta; class Magnoliopsida; order Gentianales; family Rubiaceae; genus Mitragyna; species Mitragyna speciosa. The sequence continues at coordinate 14,499,815 of CM045561.1, forward strand.
TGAATATAACATAATAAGTGTAAATACAAAATGCCTTAAACCAACTTAGTTTTTGGGCATACACTAACAAACTCCAATTTACACTAACACCAATCACTAATTTGTTTTAGGCCAAATGCATTTACATGAACATCATGCCTTTTCTGGGATAAGACCTCAGTGAGATGATCAGCTATATTATCATCAGTGGGAACATTTTCTATCTTTACATCATTTCTACCAACTATTTTCCTAATGAGATGGTAGCGCCTAAGTATGTATTTGGATCATTAATGAGACCTAAATTCCTTTGCTTGGGCGATGGTGCTATTGTTGTTGCAATATAAAGGTATAGGATCAACAATGGAAGGAACCACTTCTAACTCAGTACGAACTTCATCCAAACAGCCTCTTTTTTAGCTTCAGAAGGAGCAATATACTCAACTTTAATTGTAGAATTAGCGATAATCTCTTGCTTCAAACTCTTTTAGCTCATACCACCAATATTTAACGTGAATACCAATCTAGATTGCGATTTGCTATCATCTTTGTCTGACTGAAAACTCGCATCGGTGAAATCACATATTTCTAAAGTTTGTCCTCCATAAACTAAGAATAATTCTTTAATTCTTCTCAAGTACTTAAGAATACTCTTGACAGCTACCCAGTGACCCTTACCAAGGTTAGTTTGGAATCTTCTTGTAACACTTAGAGCATAGGAGACGTCGGGTCTCGCACATAGCATATCATACATAATAGATCCTATTACCGAGGCATAAGGAATCTTTTGTATGCTATCAATCTCGACAAGTGTCTTAGGACACATGTCTCTAGAAAGGGTAATCCCATGTCTCATGGGTAAGAACCCTTTCTTTGATTGCTCTATGCTAAACCTTCTAAGAATTTTGTCTATGTATGTCGATTGACTGAGACTAAGCAACCTCTTGGATCTATCTCTATAGATCTTAAATCCCATAATATAGGTTGCCTCTCTTAGATTCTTCATGGAGAAACTTTTAGACAGCCATACTTTTACGGTTTGTTACAAAGGTATGTCATTTCCCATCAACAATATGTCATCTGTGTAAAGTATCAAGAAAATGACTGCACTCCCACTCACCTTCTTATATACACAAGGCTCATCTTCGTTTTTGATAAAACCAAACTCTTTGATTATCTCTTTAAAATGAATATTCCAACTCCTCAAAGCTTGCTTGAGTCCATAAATAGACTTTTGTAGTTTGCATACCTTATGACTATCAATGGAGTCAAAACCTTCGGGTTGTGTTGTGTACACATCTTCTTGCAAATTCTTGTATATCTCATAGTCATAATAAGCAGCTATGGCAAGCAAAATCCCAGTGGATTTAAGCATAGCTACTGGTGAAAAGGTTTCTTCAAAGTCAATTCCTTGCCTTTGTTTGTAACCCTTTGCTACTGACCTTGCTTTATAGGTAACAATATTACCATCCATGTCAATCTTTCTTTTAAAGACCCCATCCTTTCGGGTGGCTCGACCTAGGTGCACACCTTATTCTTGTACATGGAATCTATTTCAGATTTCATGGCTTCACGCCACATCAAAGAGTCTATATTAGACATAGCTTCTTCGTAGGTAGTAGGGTCATCATCATCCATGATTAATAAATCATTGCTCTCACTAATGAGAAATCCATATGTCTCGGGAGCATAACGTGTTCTACTAGATCTACAAAGTTCTTGTGTATTTTGAGCTTCTGACTACGCCCTCATCAATATGTGGTGCAAGCTCTTGCTCCAACTATTGACTACTTTGTGGTTTTTGAATTTCTGCAAGTTCTACTTTACTCCCACTATTTCTTTCAAGAACAAACTTTGTTTCTAGAAAGATAGCATGCCTTGAGACAAACACCTTTTGCTCAAGGGGATTGTAGAAGTAATATCTGATAAGTAATAAATTGACTAATATTATTATATGTTTTGTAATGTAATTTGGTTTTATTTTGGTTGTATTATAAGTAATTTTGGCTACAAATGACTCATTTTTTTTAACTTTTTATAGAATTAGGGTTTTAGCTCAAAAGTAGAATTTTTATGTTAATTTGGTTACCTTGAGCCAATTAATGCACAATTTATACTTTTGCAGGATCATCGTACTTGAACCCAATTTGGATAAATTGGAGTTAAAGTGAATCAAAATCAAAAGATGATTCAAAGGAGAAGGTTGATGAATTCTTTGGAGAAATATTTGAAGAATAAATTGTGCAAATAATTAGAAAACCCAATTCTACACTAAAAATAGGTGATAATACATGGAAAGATTCTGTACACATGGATTCTAGATCAACAAAATCAAAAAAATCAAGTGAGAACCACAATAAGTGATCTGCGGGTCAACTAATCCGCATCAAAGTCGGCCAGCAATTCTAGGGCATGCAACTTGCATCAAATTCCAGCTAGTTTTCCAGATATTTTCAGATGGGGATAGGGTATTGCAAGTTGGAGATTTCATTGAAAATATAAATGAAAACTTTTGTGCCATTTTAGAATCTCAATGCAAACCTTCATCATTTCATACATTAATGGCAATCGCAAGTTGGAAAATGATGTGAAAAAACTTTGTCTATAAATAGAAGTCATTTGTAACTCATTTGAAACAAGGTTTTATAATAGAAAGTAGTGGTTAGCTTAGTTTTACATTAAACTTGATAGATAATTAATAGAATTTTCTTCATCCTTCAATAGAATAGTGAGGATCATTGTAAGAACTTTGTAGTGCAACTTTTGAAGGTGAATAAGAAGAGAAGCTTATTTCAATTTGGTTAAGCAATTCCTAAACTCTATCTCCTTTACTTTCATTTGTTGCCATGAATTCTTGCTTTGGAGTCAAACTTTTAGTTGTTTCACTAACCATGTTGAACTAAAAGCTTCCTCTAGAATATAGATGAAGCTAATGAATCAATAAACATGATTTAATTCATTTTCCCTTGCTAAGCTGGCATTTGTTTGTTTACTTGTTCAAGCTTTAACACTTGTTTTTGCTTGGCTAACTTAAACAAGTCATTTAGTTGCTACTTGACATTGAGAAATGCATGTAACAATGGAAAATGAAAAAGTAATGCTTAAGTAGTTCATATGAGAATAATGGATGCTTAAGTGAATCAATACAATTCATGTTTTCATAAGGTTTCATCATGAGAATAGTTAAAATCTTGTCATTTCATAGAGAGATCTAGTTATGGCACATATGGAATTGGATTCTAAACAAGGCAATGTAACACTTAGCAAGTCATTCATGCATGATTCATTAGTGGATTCTATGTTCTAGGATTCTTTTCATTGAATTCTACAAAAGTTCTCAATCATTTATCTATTCTATTAAAGGGACCCCATAACACTTTTGTTTTGATTGTGTTTAGAAAATAAAAGTTAGTGAAAAATCTTTAGTAGTTGCACCATTTGATTCCTAATGGGATTCGACACTTAATACTCCAAGTACTACAATAGACCCGTGCAGTTGCGGGCTAAGTTGGAAGATTAAGTTTATTACTTGATTTGTGTGTATCTATCCATATTTGCTATACCCAATCTACACCATGTCAGTATTCATGACTTTCTCTAGGATACCTCACAAACAAGCACTCATCAGCCTTAGCTTCAAGCTTGTTTGACGTGTTCCGCTTCACATAAGTAGAACAACCCCAAATTCTTAGATGACCATGACTTGGTTTCTTACCATACCGAATCTCATAAGGTGTGGTATCAACAAATTTTGATAGAACACAGTTGAGTGTCTAAGAGACGGCATCTAACGCATAACCCCAAAACGAACTAGGAACAAATGCATGGCCCATCATGGAACATACCATATGTAATAAAATACGATTTCTTCTTTCAGACACACCATTAAGTTGTGGCGTGTATGGAGGAGTCCATTGAGGAATAATCCCATTTTTCTCTAGATATTGTTGAAACTCTTGATTCAAGTATTCTCTACCTTGATTAGATTTAAGTGTTTTAATACTCTTGCCAAGTTGTTGCTCAACTTCAACTCTAAAGACTTTGAACTCTTCAAAGGCTTTGGATTTGCTTCGTTAGAAACACATAACCATATCTTGAATGGTCATCCATAAAAGTGATGAAGTAAGAGAAACTACCTCTAGCATGGATTGACATTAGGCCACAAACATTAGTATGTATGAGCCTAAGAAGATCACTAGAGTGTTCACCTTTTTCGATAAAAGATGTCGAGATCATCTTGCCAAGTAAACAAGATTCGCCTGTCCCAAACGATTCATAATCAAATGAGTCCAAGTATACATCTTTATATAGCTTGAATATGCATTTTTGATTCACATGACCAAGTTTACAATGCCAAAGATAGGATTGATTCACAATATCTAATTTTTGTTTCATGGTGTTTATGTTGAAAATAGACTTATCTTCATCTAAAATATATAAATCATTCATTAATTTACCAGTACCATAAGTAATTCCTTTACGTGAAAAAGAATAACTTTTATTCTTTTGAATGATGGCAAAACTATCCAAATCTAATAACGAAATAAAAATGTTGTTCTTAGTAAGTACGAGAACAAAATAACAGTTTCTTAACTCTAAAGTAAGCCTAGTGGCGAAAGAGAGTACATAGGCTCCTACGGTTGCTGCAGTAATTCTTGCTCCATTCCCCACGCGTAGCTCGACCTCTCCATTTGCCTAGGAATCTACTAGCTTTAAGACCCAGCATATTATTACAAATATGAGATTTAGATTCAGTATCTAATACCCATAAATCTTGATTTATAGATAAATTAATCTCAATCATAAACATACCAGAGATTGAAGCTTCTCCAAGCTTCTTTGACTTCAGAGAGTAAAGGTAGACCTTGCAATTCCTCTTCCAATGCCCATCTTGTCTCCAATGGAAGCATGTGCCCTTGGGTTTGTCCTTCTTAACACCACTCTTAGGCTTAGTTTTCTTCTTCTTGGACTTCTTAAATCCAAAATTGGGCTTCTTCTTGTTGGAGCCCGAGACAAACATAATGGTGTCCTTCTCATTCTTAAGATTGGGCTCAATAGAGTTAAGCATATTCATCAACTCAGTCAACGTGCACTCCAACTTTTGCATGTTGAAGTGTAGTATGAATTATGAGTAGCTCTCAAGGAGGGACTAAAGAATCAAGTCAATACTTAATTTATTGCCGAAGACATGTCCTAGATCAGCTAATTTTTCAATTAACCCAATCATTTTCAGTACATGGCCACATACTGAAAATCCCTCTGCCATCTTGCATCGATAAAGCTCTTTAGAGGTCTCATACCTTTCAGTTCTAGCTTGTGCATCAAACATTTCTTTAAGGTGCACAATCATGGATGCTGTATCTATCTGAAGATGTTGCTTTAGCAACATTGGGGTCATAGTAGCTAACATGATGCATGTTGCAGCATCATTTTCGGCCTTATGTATCTCATATGCATCTATTTTCTCATGTGACGCAATAGCAGGAGGAGGAGGGGGTATGGGTTTATCGAGAACATACTCAATCTTTTCATGTTTGAGAACAATTCTCAAATTGATATTTCAGTCCTCAAAGTTTGTGTCATTGAGTTTATTGTCTAAAATCGGTCGCAAATTCATCTTAGAGATTCTACAACAAAAGTAAAGACAGAAATAAGTATTTGTTTGATGTCATATATGCAAACCAAAAATGTAGATTTGTAAATTTATTTGGTTTGCTCACACTATTTTACTTTAAATCAATAACCATCACTATTGATTCGGGAATCTGTTGAAAATTCTTAGTGGGTTAGGATCCCATCTAATTAACTTTATGTTTGACGGAGGCCAATTATCCCAAAGGTAACTTTGATTAGATAGGTAACTTTTACCAATCACAACTCTTGTGACTCTTAGATGGTTGGGTGTCAACTCTTGATATACCCAACATTGTCTCAAAAATATCATAATCTTGATGGAGGCCAAACTTATTATGTATTTTTGTTAAGTCTAGCCCATTCTCATAGCAAAAACATGTCCCGGGTAAGGTGACCTTGTTGGAGACCAATTACATCAACACTTAACAGGAACTCTTTGTTTTTGCCATAATAATGGCAGGCAACTTTAATTGATGACTTAATATTTAGTTTTAAATATTAACGTCTCGTCATATCATGCAATTAAAATATATTAACATATAAAATAAAAGCACAATAAATGTGGATGATTATGAACTTTAACTAATAATATTTTCTTCAACCCTTGAAGAAAATATTTGGTCAAAATTCCTAAGGAACGTGTTAACACCTTGATGCGCCTCCTCGGTTGCTCCTTGGTGCCATCTCCTTCTTCTTGTACATTACATATGTAATTCCAATCTAAATAATTTAGAAAAATAAACCTATTTCTAACCTATACTATCTACATTACAAGTACTGATTAAGAAATCTCGAGTTACATTCGAGAGGAATTAGGTGAGAAAAGAGTTGCATCAGAATAATAGAGAAGGCAGGACAAACAGGCTCTATTTAAATACTCAATACAAGCCAATCATAATAGAAACAATAACCATTCAATCACATTGGTCTAGTCCATAATCATCCACCATGCCATCATACAATTTGACAATTAAATAAATTTATTTATTTAATTTTTGTAATAAATCACATGGTCTAATTTAATTAGATGAATATTCTTGAATTTATTTATCTCATAAATAAAGTTGTGAAAGGTGTAAGCGTCTAAAATTAACTTTTCAAATCTTAACAATTAAAATTGGAAAGAGTTTTTCACAAAAATTTCCAAAAGATCACGTTTTCCAGAAAAATTAAAAAAATTTCTGCTAGGGCATTGTTTGCGTATCCACGAAAATACTTGTGCGCGGGAACCCTTACGGTTACAAAAACTCTCTGCCCTACTGCATGCAAGCCTAGCTGCGGCATGGCTGGGCTCATGGGTATGCGGAAGTTTTACCTGCGAAGTGTTGCAGATAAGACCAGAAAAGATGATCTTGTATTCGCGGGTCTATCTGTAGACAAATAGGCCTCGTGGATACGCAAAACGTTCTGTTTTTGAAAAATGATTTTAATGAATTTTGATGTATTTCAAAACTCTTTTGATCAAAACATGTTAAAACCCTTTTAGCACGTAAAAATAATTTAGAAATCGTAAATATAACCTTAAGAACTTATCTTAATTATTTAAAACACTTTTAAATCATCAAGAACATTTCTTAAAAATCAAAACCCTTGATTTTTCCAAAATAGTTTTGACAAAGGAGGCTCTGATAAACACAAATCATATAGATATAATCAAAGGAGGCTCTGATACCACTGTAAGGTAATAAAATAGGTAGCACAGCGGAAAAATAAAAATTTTATTACTTTAAATATGGATCTTTTTGATATATCTATATGATTATAAAGGGGTTTGCATGAAAATTACCTCAAGCACATAAGATTTCTATGCTTCTAAAGGCTAAGATCCTTCGGTGAAGAGGCAAGATCTACCACAAAAAGTTCTCCAAGCGTCGAGCCTCTAATGATATCCACACGAACAAATCTTTGGGAACTTTTAAGGCTTGCTTGCTTTGACTTTTGAGTACTAGCTCCGTTGAATTAATTAAGAACACAAGAGAAGAGAAAAGCCTAACAGTTAGGGAGGGGGGAGAGAGAGCGATGCCAGAGAGAGAGAGAGAGTTGCGGATCACTTTCTTCAATTTTTCTCTCACTAAATTTTTCTTTTGTGTTGCAATAATTATTCAAGAGTCAAAGCATGGACCTATTTATAGAGGTAGTATTCTAGTCTTTTAGGAAATAAAGGTAATTGGAAACTTAGAAGGTTTAGGATGCTTACCTTAAACTAATCCTTCTCCTTTAGGAATTCTAATCCATAAAGAAACCAAATAGCTTCTTTATTTCTTTTCAGAAACTAATTTCTTGCAGGACTTAGAATATTTATAAATAAGTCCTTTAAGTTAATTTATTTTATAAATTAGCTTCATAAGTATCTCATACTTATATTAATTACATTTTAACCCAAAGATTATGTTCTTTATGTGTGTGACCCATTAAGTTCCATTCACGTTAGCAATTAGTACAAATTATAACTCATTAATTAATTAAGAGTTAGATAAATTAAACACTTTTATTTATTAATTTACAATTAATTAATCCATATTTATAGATCATGAGTGGCGTCTAGCGATGCATCATGACCACCCAAGTGAATAGGAAAGTCATGTGGTAGACTATACCTATCAATGACAATGTTACCGTGTAATTAATATTCTTTCACCATACTATATCTCAGTTAGTCTAAAAAGTATAGTGCATACTTTTAAATGACTAATTTATATTTTCTTGTTCCAGAAATATAATTTTCTATGATGTATAACCTTGAAACTACTTTCAAGTTATAATATGACTTTTGCAAAAATTTGTTGAGTTAATACTTCCAACAAGTGGGCAAAGTAGAATATACTCTCCAATTAAGGAGTGGTGAGTCTTACATCGATTATTCACTATCCTTCCATGCTTCATACCATACCCAAATTCTGTCCTATGGGCTACTCTTTTAGAGCACCAAGAAGTAGAGTCAAATTATAACAATCCACACTCAAGACCCTATGGTAATCTTAAGTCAAAGGATCACTTATGCCATTGCTATTAAGAGTTTAACATTGGCACTATAGTTGGAAACTCTTGGCGGATCAATCCAATAAATTGGTTCCGAACAAGCATCCACATACCAACTTATATTTTATGAACACCATAGTCTATGAGATCAACTACTACTTACCATAAGTAGAGGCAAATATGTGCTAGTCTATGTATTAATCTCATTAATACTATGACTAGGGATATTTAAGAATATGACCTTATGTAAAAGTCTCATAATTGTAACCCTTAAAATCTCTAGTACATAGTCAATATTCTAAGGACTTTATCAAATAAACAAGTAACATGGAAACAGAAGTATAAATGATAAAGAAAAATGCCACATGAATGAATATAATATAAATAAGTGTAAACACAAAAAGTCTTAAACCAACTTGGATTTAGGGCATACACTAACAATTATACCATAAATTTCACTAGCTTAAATCAAATTTCTTCACCTTACTAAATTTTACAAACAACAATTCATATGGTTAATCAAGTAGACTTTATACTTTAGATCATGTCATAAAAGAGGGATGTATGTATGAGTTATTTTTGTGAACAATATGAAGTTGTCTTTTGACGCGAAGTTCGATAGTTTTAGATGAAGACCCTTGGTTACTCAACATTTCATTCTTTTAGCATTTTTTTTCACTTCATACTTGAAAATGAAAATTATCTTTTGACGCAAAGATCGACATTTTTAGATGAAAATCCTTAGTTATTCAACAATTTTTATTCTCAAGTTGCTTTACGCATACTCTCAATTCTAAGTACCATTTGACACGAAAATCAACATTTTTTGAACTAGAATCATTGGAGTATTTGAAATTTCATCATTGCTTTGTTTTCTCCTTTTTGCTCTTTTCCTTTCAAATTTCAAAAGCTGAACAAACTCCATTTTAAACTAATAATCATAAAGCATTTTTAGTGCTTAATTATCCATACTTATTATCTAATTTGTAAAATCAAATAAAGAAAAGAAATTTAATCAAAAAATATGAAATTTTAGGCATAATTTCTCCTATTTTACCAAATATACTTTTCTTAAAAAACAAGACTATCAATCACATAATAATTATTACTACTTATTTGGGTTAAATTATTTTTAGAGAGTACATTGAATTATTTCAATATGTAGTGGAATTTGATAGGCTTAAAATTTCTGAAGGAACTAAAATAGGTCTAGAAAGCTTTTCAAACTTAGGGGATTTAAAAATTTTGAAAAATGTGCTAGGAAAATCAAGTAAATTGGAAAATGTTTGAAAAATTTTTGAAAAATTTTGATAGTCTCCCCTATATTTGGACCAAACTCGCTACCAAACAAAAGACATTTCCAAATTTTCAACCAATTACAACCAAATTCCAAGACAATTCCAAACAATATCAAACAACCATATAAGCATAGCATATCCTTAATCCTCCCCCCCCCCCCAACACTGAAAATACATATTGTCCTCATTCTGTTAAGGAAAGAAGCAGAGGAAGAAAGGAGAAAGATGTTAAAACAATAAAACTCCCTTATAATGATATTTGAGCAGTTCGAATACGCTATCGTGGGCCTTGATCATCACAATATAATTGGGAATAATATCAAGTAAAGCTGCATTAGTTCCTTCTAAGTAGGTAAAATTCGAATACATAAATAACAAAAACAAGTCTTTAAACGAAATAAAAGTAAAAAATGCCTAAGAAAACTAAGAAGGTTGAGGTTGATCATGGTGCTCCCTCCAACTGTGCTCCAAGTACTGTAGTCTTCTATCCACTGTGTCCAATCTTTGATTAAGGGACTGCATGTACTCCATTTGCTCATTCCTTAGACTACCTATTTCATCAAAAAGTCTCTGCCATGGAGGCTGAGAAATTGAAGTAGACAGTATAGCGTGGAAGGATGATTCCTCGGGTTCTCCTTACTGGTCTTCTTCTTGAGGTGCTTTATCTTGTTGAGGATGCATCGAAATTTGGTCAAGTATAGTATGGTCCCTCAGATTAAGACGATGGAGCAGTGATACCATTATGAAATCAGTGGGATGAATAAGAATCGGTGTCACCCCCTACTGGTTGACTCCATAATTATCAAATACTGCTGTCAACAACCTACGAAATCCAAAGTAGGTTTTGGCTACACTAGATTTTCCCACTGTGCACATATCGCTAATGATAATACTAGGCAAAGGAATTCTATGTAAGTCATCTCCTTGCCCATGTATCGTCTTATCCAAAAGGTATACATCGGCATTTCATGCTTCGGTCTTACTAATCCTTTTTGGCATAATATAATGCACAAAGATATAAATGATGTTATGGTGTAGAGGATGGAACCTTCTTGCAAGTAAACCAACCCTCTCACTGACTTTGTGCCTTGTAAATTCTGTAGGTATGAAAATTATCATAGTTTGCCCTTACATTTTCCATTTTTCAATATCCTTCCAATTATGCCTATATGGTTTCCATTGTCCAAGAATAGGTATCAAATACCAGCGCTGCTCAATTTAATCATTCATTCATGTTCACATAATCATCAATTGATCAATTTAAGCCTTACATTATTGCCAAAATGCACTAAACACAAGTCACAATTTACCCCAAAATTGCAAATTAATCTAATCAAAATTCAAGAATTATGTCAAGATTACTCAAAATATGCATTACCCATGTTCAAACTAGTGCTAAAAATATACTTTAACCATCAAAATGATCAAACAATCTCAAAAATAATTAATGGAAATTTCAGGTTTACTTAAAGCATGAAGAAAGTGGAAAGGTTAAATTCAAAGATTAAGCCATTGAACTTACCTCAAATGATGTTTAGAAGGTCCAAGGAAGCAGTGGGAATGTAGATTTGTCCTCCAATTATCTCAAATGAAGCGCAAAATAAACAGGGAAAATCCTAGGGTTTATGCCCATATCTTAAATTTTCCTTTTTTCGCTTCAATGTTGCTGCTTGATGTTGTTAAAATGAGGTTTTGTGAAATGTTTATGGTGAGCTTTAATCAAATAATGGATGGGTGAATGAGAATAGAAGGATTGGGGCGTAAGAGAATTGAGAGAAAGTGCAGAAATGGCGAAGAAGAACATACCTATTTGAACTGTTGTTTATTGCCCATTTCTGGTGAGGATCAGCGGGTTAGGCCAGACCCGCGAAATTTGCTCAGAATTTTGTGTTTCAGGCTGATTGTTCAGCCACTTTGCTTGCCAAATTCGACCTTTTCTACTTGTTTTGGGCAAATAACTTTATGAACATGTAAACATGTCAACAAACTTTGAAATCATGTATTAAAACCATCCAAAACATCAACATTTATGAAATGAGAATCGATCAAATTAGCTCACCTAGTAAACCTGGAACTTTAATTTTCAATATGAACTTGAAATTCAAAATTTTTGTTTTCAAGTTTTTGACCAATCCAACATTTCAAACATATTTCTAATGTCAAAACAAAGTTGTTCCCATGATTTTTAAGCATCAAACACTTCCAAATTTCAGAATTAGAATCAAAATTTCAAAGAATCTCAAATGATGAATAGTGACCAATGAACTCAATATCTCAATTTTTTTTGTATGATTCCAACTTCTCAAACACTTAAAACATGTTTCAAATGATCAAACAAACTTTCTCAAGACCAATTCATGCATCAATTGTCCCTAGATTACCACATGACAACTTCATTGCTCATTTGAATTTCATGCATGAATAGTAAATCAATGGAATAGTGACTTTGCACTTCAATGCATCAAAATGGTTTCTTTGTTCCTTTTAACCACAAAAACCACTTCAAACACATTGTAAATTATAAATCAAAGATGTCTAACCCTTCTAAACTCATAAAACTCCTGAGATATGAAATATAGGTATCCAACATCCAAGTTTAATCATGAATTTTCAAACATGGCAATTATTCTTCACATTCAAATTCAACTCCCAAAACATCAAACAACTAACTTCAAAACATACCTAAAACATTAAAAATTCACACCAAAGCAACTAAAATAACCAAAATCGTTGTGTTGCCTCCTAACAAGCGCTTTTGTTATATTCAAAAGCTAGACTTTCAACCATTGCATCATTTGTGATTGGCTTCTCCTAAAGGATAAATTACTCCTTTAGGAATCAATTGAACAGTAAGATAAGGTTTCAAGCATTGACCATTGACTTTGAAGTGTTCTCCCTTTTGATTAGCCAATTCCATTGCTCTATAGGGAAATACTTTAGTCACTTCAAAGGGTCCTGTCCACCTTGATTTGAACTTTCCTGGAAACAATTTGAGCCTTGAATTGAATAATAAAACTTGTTGACTTACCTTAAATCGCTTTGGAGTTATGTGCTTATCATGCCTGAATTTGACTTTTTCCTTGTAACATCTTGGCATTTTCAAAAGAATGAAGCTGGAATTCCCCCAATTCACTTAACTCCAATAATTTTCTTCTACCTGCAAGATTCAAATCTAAATTAATGGACTTTATAGCCCAATATGACTTAAACTTCATTCCTTGACTAAAATGTACTGATTATTAAAAGAACTAGAAAATGGTCCTATGAAATCAATCCTCCAAACATCAAATAATTTTACTTCTCTGAAAGTTGTAAGAGGCATTTCTTGTTTCCTAGAGATATTATCGATCCTTTGACATACATCACATTTCTTTACAAATTCTGTTGCATCATGGCAAATGGTAGGCCAATAAAAACCAGATTGCCATATTTTAGCTTCAGTTTTAGATGTACTAAAGTGTCCTCTAGTTTCTAAATTATGATAATGATATGGAATACCATTTACTTCATTTTTGGCCACACATCTTCTTATCATGCTATCCGCACAATGTTTTTATAAAAGTGGGTCAATCCAAAAGTAGCTTTTCACATCATGCATAAACTTTTTCGTCTTATGATGATTCAAATAACACCTCCTACCAAATAATTAACTATATCAGCATACCATGGTGATTGGGTGATTGCCATTACCCATTCATCCGAAAAATCCTCCTTGATTGGAATTTGATTATCAGTAGGTATGTACTCCAATCTAGACAAATGATCAGCCACTGTATTTCCAGATTCCTTTTTGCCTTTAATCTCCAAATCAAATTCCTGTAACAATAATATCCATCTAATTAGTCTCAGTTTGACATCCTTTTTATTTAACAAGTATTTAAGAGTTGCATGGTTAGTATATACAATAACTTTAGATCCTTATAAATAAGATCTAAATTTATCTAATGCAAAAATAGCTGTTACCAACTTTTTTTTTTTCTGTAGTTGCATAAGCTAATTTGTGCATCATTCAACACCTTTGTCCTAAAACTGCTTCAAATGTATAGTCACTAGCATCACACATCAATTCAAAAGGTAGTGACCAATCCAGTGAAGTAATAATAGGAGTTGACACTAATTGTTTCTTCAGCCTGTTAAATGCATCCAAACGCATGTCATCAAATTCAAAAGGGGTTTCTTTACATAATAAATCACACAATGGTTTAGCTATTTTAGAGAAATCTTTGACAAATCTCCTATAGAAGCCTACATGTTCTAGAAAACTTTGAATCCCTTTTAAATTGCTTGGTGGGAGCAATTGTTCAATTGTTTCAACTTTAGCTTTGTCAACTTCAATCCCCATGGATGAAATCTTAGTTCAAGGTTAGTTTCTTCACATTTTTGCAAAATTAATTCAAGATTATGCAAACATTTAATATAAAATGATTCAGACATAGAAAAGTCATCCATGAATATTTTCATAATCTTTTCAATGTAATATGAAAATAAAGCCATCATCAAACATTGAAATGTGGCAGGTGCATTACACAGACCAAATGGCATCGTTCTAAATGCAAATGTACATAAGGACACGTAAATGTTGTCTTTTCTTGGTCCTCGAGTGCAATGACAATTTGATTATAGACTAAATAACCATCAAGAAAATAATAATACTCATGAACTGCTATTCTTTCTAACATTTGATCAAGAAATGATAAGGGAAAGTGGTCTTTTCTAGTTGCTGCATTTAACTTCCTGTAATCAATACACACTCTCCAGTTGGTTACAATTCTAAATGGAATTGGTTCATCATTTTTACCAGTTATGATTGTCATTCTACCTTTCTTTGGTACAACATGAATTGGACTAATCCAACCACTATTAAAGACAGAAAAGATAATACCTGCATTGAGCCATTTAAGAATTTCCTTTTTTACTACCTCTTTCATATTTGGATAGAGTCTCCTTTTCATTTCCACCACTAGCTTGCCATTTTCTTCCAATCTAATTTGATGCATGCATAAGGAGGGACTAATTCATTTCAAGTCAGAATAGTCCATCCAACTGCCTTTTTATGCTGCCTTAGTACACTTAACAATTTCTCAAGTGCTTGCTCAATTGAAGTCGGTAGAAATGTTTTGCTTGATTCAAGGCCTTCAAAGACATCTTGTCTTTTGTATGGCACTTGAGTGATCAAGTAATTTTCCATTTCTTCGATTTCATCATCTTCTTCAATGAACTTTCCGGCAAATGCCAAACACAACTGTAGAGGATCATCTCCAAGATAGGCCAGTGTCTTCTTGGATTGATCATTCCTCCATTATAATTGAATGAACTTGACTAGTGAAAGAGGCAAATCTTTCCATTTCATTCAAATTAAATTCCACTCCCTCATCTCCCACTTGAAATTTGAGCTTTCCATTCTTTACGTCGATAATATTACCTGTAGTAGCTAAGAATGGTCTACCAAGGATAATAGGTATAGAAACATCTTCCTCCATATCCAATACAACAAAATCCATAGGAATGTAAAATTTTTTCACTTCAATAAAAACATTTTCCAAAATTCCTAATGGATGTCTAATAGACTGATATGCTAATTGCAAGGTAATATTCGTGCATTTAAGCTCATTCGATCCTAATTATCTTGGAACAGATAAGGAAATCAAAGAGACACTAGCTCCCAAATCACACAAAGCTTTAGAAAAATCAACTTTACCAATTCTGCAAGGAATTCAAAAACTACTCGGATCCTTCAATTTTGGAGGTAACTTGTTTTGAATTCTAGCGTTACATTCCTCCGTCAAAGCAATCATTTTGTAAGCATACAATCTCCTCTTCCTTGACATCAAGTCCTTGAGAAATTTTGCATCCTTTGGAACCTGTAAAATATAATCAACAAAAGCAATGTTATTGTAAAGTTGCTTAAGACCCTTGGCAAATCTTTCAAATTCCTTATCAAGCTTTTCTTCTTTTTTTTTTTAATCTTTGTGGAATGGAACCTTTGGTGGGATAGGAACATATTTAATAAATTCATTTTGTTCTTTTTCCACATTTTCTATTCCTTTTCACATTCTTCCTTATTTTCATCAATTCTTTCTCCTTTTCAACAATAAGTTCAATTAACTCTTTTCCACTTCTTAGGGTAACTGCTTTAACATGTTCCCTAGGATTGATTTTCGTTTTGCTTGGTAGTTCACTTGGATTTCTAGTGTTCATGTTTTCTGCCAATTGTCCTTTTTTGAAGTGAAGTTCTCTAAACCTTGTTTCCATTTTTCCTTCCAACCTTCTAAACCTCCTTGAATTCTCTACATCATGTTTATATCTTTCATGGGTATTATTAACAAAATTTTCAATTGTCAATTCCAAAGAAGATTTAGACTCAGAAGCATTAGAATGAGATGGAAAACCTGGTGGATTAGATGGTCTTTGTTCTTTCCACCCGAAATTTGGGTGATTTCTCCACCCTTGGTTATAAGTATTAGAATAGGGATTACTTTGAGATAGACGGTTGTAGTTGTTAAAATACTATACTTGCTCAAACATTCATTTACATTATGATTTCCACCACAAGTAGTACAACATGCAACACTTACACTAGAAGTAGAACTATTTTGCATGTTAAGCATATTAAAAACTGAATCAAGCTTGGCACTAAACATATTAATGGCGTCAAGTTCATACATACCTACAACCCTTTTAGAGTTATCTCTTTCATTAGCCCACTGATAGTGATTTGCGGCCATATCTTAAATCAGATTTAGAGCTTCCTTGGCTGACTTTTGCATGAGCGCTCTACTTGCAGCTGCATCAATATTTATCTTTGTAGGATAGTCAGGTCCATTATAAAATATTTACAATTAACCAGTTCGGGAAGGCATGGTGAGGGCATCTTCTTAATAATTCTTTAAATTGTTCCCATACCTCATATAATTATTCTCCTTTGCTTTGGATGAAATTGGTTATGTCCATTCTCAATCTTGCAGATTTTCCTAGTGGGAAAAATTTGTTCAAGAATGCTCAGGATAAATTAGTCCAAATTGTGAAAGTATTAGGTCCATATGAATCAGGCCATTGTTTAGCTTTGTCCCTAAATGAAAATGGAAACAATCTTAACTTTATTACATCATCAGTTACTCCATTATACTTGACTGTGTCATATATTTACAAAAAGTTGGCTGAGTGTGAATTAGGATCTTTTGTTGCATTTCCTCCAAATTGTTCTTGTCTTAACATTGGATTAAAGCTAGCTTAATTTCAAAGTTATTAGCATTAACTGGTGGTCGTGCAATGCTTGTTGGAGAACTTGTGTTATCAAGTGAAGCATAATCATGTAAAACTCTAGTATGTACCTCTACTATGGTTTCTATCTAAGGTCTAACCTCTGAAGCTTCTCCTATCATTTCCTCCACCCTTGCTTGTTGATTTTTAGCTTCTTTCCTAGCTTTCCTTGTAGTTCTTTTGATTTTTGGATCAAATGGCACCAATACCCTCAACAATCTATGCATGCACTACACAAGATCAAACAAGAAAAGTAAATAACAAACAAAGAAAGTAAGTTTAGACTAATAAAGCTTGTTTTTACTCTAATATTACTGTGGTTCCCTGGCAACGGTGCCAAAAACTTGACGTGGTGTGGATTAGGTGTAGAAAATGCAAGAAATATATACACAAGAGTCAAGTAATAAAACCTAATCTCTTAACTTTTACCACAAGTATACGTATTATTGTAGTATAGGAAATTAGGGTTGAATCCCACAAGGAACCCAATTAATGTTAGTGTATGCCCTAAAACCAAGATGATTTATGGTGTTTTGTGTTACACTTATTTATGTTATATTTATCCATGTGGTATTTTTCTTTATCATCTATACTTGTATTTCCATGTTACTTGTTTGATTGATAAAGTCCTTAGAATATTGACTGTGTATTAGAGATTGTAAGGGTTACAATTATGAGACTCGGATACATAAAGTCATATTCTTAAATATCCCTAGTCATAGTATTAATGAGATTGGACATCATTAATGCGGATAGACTAGCACATACTTTGCCTCTACTTATGGTAAGTAGTAGTTGATCTCATTGACTATGGTGTGCGTGACACTTAAGCTGGTATGTGGATGCTTGTTTGAGAACAAGTTCATTGGATATATAGGATTCACCACTCCTTAATAGGAGAGTATATCCCTTTATGGCCACTTGTTGGAAATATTAACTCACAAATCTTCTGCAGAAGTAATAGTATAACTTGGAAGTAGTTTCAAGGTTATACATCATGGAGAGTTATATTTCTGGAACAAGAAAATATAGATTAGTCTTTTAAAAGTATGCACTATACTTTTAGACTAATTGGGATATAGTGTGGTGAAAGGATATTAATTACACGGTAACATTGTCATTGAAGGGTATGGTCTACCATATGACTTTCCTATTCACTTGGGTGGTCATGATGCATTGCTAGACGCCACTCATGATCTATAAGTATGAATTGATTAATTAGTGAATTAATGATAAATTAAAAGTGTTTAATCTATCTAGCTCAATTAGTGAGTTATAATTTATACTTATTGCCAACGTGAATGGAACCTAATGGGTCACACACATAAAGAACAAATTATTTGGGTTAAAATGTAATTAATATAAGTATGAGATACTTATGGGGTTAATTTATGAGATAAATTAACTTAAAGGACTTGTTTATAAATATTCTAAGTCTTGCAGGAAATTAGTTTCCTAAAAGAAATAAAGTAATTAATTGGTTTCCTTATGGAATAGATTTCCTAAAGGAGAAGGATTAGCTTAAAGTAAGTTGCCTAAACCTTCTTGGTTTCCAATTAGCTTTATTTCCTAAAAGACTAGAATACTTCCTCTATAAATAGGTTCATGCTTTGACTCTTGAATTATTATTGCAACACAAAAAGAAAACTAGTGAGAGAAAATAGAAGAAAGAAAAGGCATGCCTCTTTCTCTCTCTCTCTCTCCTAAGGGTTAGGTTTTTCTTCTTATTGTGTTCTAAATAATTCAAGGGAGCTAGCACTCAAAATTCAAAGCAAGCAAGCCTACAAGGTTCCCAAAGAAGTTGTTCGTGTGGATATCATTAGAGGCTCTACGCTTGGAGGGCTTTTCGTGGTGGATCAAACATCTTCTTCAAAGGATCTTTGCCTAGTAGCATAGAATGTTCTGTGCTTAAGGTAATCTTCATGCAAACCCCTTTGTTAATCATATAAATATGTCAAAGAGATCCATGGTTAAGGTAATAAATTTTTATTTTTTCGCTGCGTTACCTATGCTATTACCTTACAATTAATGCAATTACTAGAGTTTTATCACGTACTTTATTATCTAAACGATAATTAAATGAATGAGATTGGAATGATTATAATCTAACTAGCATAGAAGAACTTGTAAAATTGCAAGAATTCTTGTAGAAAAACAATTATGGAATAAGTTCCAGGGTAATGAATCCACTAATGATCGATATTAAGATGTAGAGATTAACAACTTGCCAACATAAATTTGCCTTGTTTAGGATGCAATTCCATATGCAATCAAAACTTGTTTTCACAATGAATTTATTCAACCTACCTATTACCATGATTTAGTTGAGTTATGTGCATCAATTGCTCATAAACCCTCTTAAGCATAACACTATTTCCATATGTTATTACTTAAGCTCCAGTATTTATTTTCCATTGTCAAGAATAAACTTAATTGAAACTTAACAACTAAGATAATTTGCATGTGATGGCCTTCCATATACAAATGTTAAAACTTGAAAAAATGAAAAACAAAGGTAAGAATAGGCAAGGTTAATCAACTACAAACCTTAATATGGATTCATTAGTTTCATGAAAACCCTAGAAGTAGGAATTTAGCTCAACATAGTTGCATCAAAATCAAAACGTGTTATTTGAATACAACTAGCCATAGCAATCAATATAAATATAAGATAAAAAGTTAAAGAAAGTTTATTCAATTGAAGAATAGCTTCAAGAACTTGTGTTTCTTCCAAAGAGTTGCTACAAGATTGTCTCTACAAGAGTTTCTCTCAAGAACACAATATTTCTATTATAAAACTAAGAGAATTCTAGCATTTCTATACAAATCTTCCAACATGACATGCTCTAAACTCTTTACAAATGATTTCTATTTATAGACAAAAATCTTACAAGTCATTTTCCAACTTGCAAATACATTCAATGCATGGGAATGATGAAGATCCGTCTTAATATTCTAAATTGGCCTAAAGTCTTCATTTGTGTTTCCAATGAAATCTACAAATTGCAAAACCTTGTCTTCAACTGAAAAGTTTGCAAAAATAGCTGGAAAATGAAGCAGTTGCAACAGCTAAAATCTAGAAGTTGATGCCGATTCACGGGTTAGCTGACACACGAATCCTAGTCATCTGGCCTCACTTGATTCTGACTTTGCTGAGCTATATTTCCACATGTTTTAGTCCTTTTCCATGCATTTCCACATTTTTTAGCTGAATTTTTTATTTTTCCCAAATTTTGCACAATTGATTTTTCAACAATTATTTATTTGTTCAACCAACTTCATCATTTGAATTTACTTTTGATTTTGATCCATTTTGATTGCAATCGATCCAAATTGAGAATAAGGATTTTGATTCTACAAAAGTACTCAAGAATTTTACATTAAATTGCTCAAAATAATAAGTTAGCCTTAAAACCCTAATTCCGGTAGAAAATCCTAGCTGTTGGAAAACAAGTTATATGAAGCCAAAATTGCTATAATTCTACTAAAAACACACCAAAAAATCATAAACATGCAATAGTATTGGCTACTTTATCACTGATCACCTCCTTCATCTCTCTCTCTTCCTCTCTTCTTCATTGTTTGTTTCCCTTTTCTAAGTTTTCTTTCTTTCAACCATCACCACAATCTTTTGGTCAATGATGTTTATAACTAGGGTTTCGATGTTATTCTTGCTAGGCATAAGTTTCCAATTTTAGCCCTCTCGATCACTGAAACCTTATGGCTGTCTATAGCTATGCTAGGTCTTTCTACCATTCGAATGCCACTCTGATCTTGATTTCTTTGACTGCGTTCCTCCTTCGAAGACCCCCACTTATGGCACTGCTCAATTCTCTAACAAGGCGAATTTGGTGACCTGGGATTTGTAGGTGTCACAGCCATGTGGTCAAACAACTAGCATGAGGCTTCCTACCTTCCACGGGGGTGGCAAAGGCCATCAACGCCACCTCCTTTGCCTTTGTAGTTGCGCCTGTAGATTGGTTAGTTTTGTTGTTATTTATTATATCTAGTATATGGGTTAGTTTTGTTGTTATTGTTGGCAGCAAGTATGGTTGAGAGGAAATTTAACTTTTCAAATGATATTAGTTTTGTTAATATTGTGGAAATGAAAATTTTGGATAGTTCTAGTGGTAATAAGATTGACATTTATTTGTTGCATTCCAAATTCTTGATTTCTAGTGACTGAAGTAAGTCTATTGCCTATTTACTTCCATCTTGATTCATGAAAAATGAGAAAAAAGTTGCTCAATTATGAAAAGTGTATAAAGCTAACTGTTTGTTGACTAGTTGGATTGGTAAAGAAAATTTTGAATGCATTTTAAAATTGATACAAGAGGAAATTGGAGCTTAAAATTTGAGGATATAAATTATATTTAGATTTTTTAAATAAATTTACAGTTAGTCAATAGAAAGTGGTAGTATAAAAGTAAATTTGGTAAATGGTAATACATTTACAAATTACTCTTTTTAAAGTTGTTAAGGAACTAATTAAACTTGGAATCTACCTAATTTTATTGTGTTCCTTATTGTGTTTGTATTTTGTACTACCAAGAAGAAATGCTTTGTTTAAGCAAAAAATTTAACATAGAGATTGTGCAAAATAGGAAATCATTTGATTAAGAAAGCTGCTCTAAAAATTGCATTTTACTACTGCAATTTTTTTTTTTTGCATAGGACATATTAGTTCGGGTACCATTCATTTTAAATGACAGGTCATCACAAGATATAGTAGTTTGAGAGGGCTATTTTTTACTCTTTTGCTTGGTTCCCTGGAATATTTGTACATAAGAAGTCATTATGGTCATCTGAATACCATTACTAAAATTGTTTCACAAAACATTAAGTTTTTATTGTGCATATATTTTGTCGCATGGTTGATGAGTAAGTTGAGTATTGGATTGTGGCGGATACCAAGAATATTGTAGTTTAACTTATTTTTAGAATATTGTTGAATATTTTTGCATTTGGGGACAAATGTTTCTTGCTTTTCTTTGCTTCTTTGAGCTTTCTATTCAATTCACATAGTATCTGCAAGATTTTGTATAGGGTTACCAATCACATAAACGGAATTAATTTTGCCAATAGTCCATTTTCAAGCCATGAAAGTTCTTTAGAAGATATTTTAGAATTTTTTGTAACTGGGCTATAGGTTTGTATAATTTTATCATACACTAGAAATGAAATTTTTTTATTTTTTATTTTGCATTCTTGATGCTGGATAGCGAGTTTGAAATTTATTTTTATGCCTTTATGTGACAACAAGGATATTCTTCTACTTTTGTTCATTTTGACAAAAAATTGGGAATATAGGAACAAAATAGTATAACAAAGAATATTGACGTGGTGTAGATTAGGTATAGCAAATAAGTACAATTACATACAATCAAGTAATAAAAACCTAATTGTCGCGCCCCGAAATGACACACGGTGGGGTCGTTGACTATCGCGTCCCGAAAGGACGATCCAATCCGAGACCTTTTTGAAAAGAAAGTTTTGGAAAAAACTGTGCGTGCATGAGAAAAATCGAGTTTTTATTGAAAAAGTGTTTATTTAGGAAAAATGGTATTTTGAAAAATAAAAAAAGGCCGGGACTAAAAAGAATGCGACAGTTTTGGCCAACTAATTTTTGAAAAAGGGTTTTATATAAACAATGAAGTCGCCAATTGGTACTGAGTTAGGGTGTACCAAGTCACCCGAAAAATCTTTTAACAAAACAAAAATAAAATTTTAGAAAAATCATTTAAAACCCTTTTTCTGACTTTGGTCTACGAAAACGAGAGAAAAAGGTTCGAGAGTCATATTTGAAGAAAGGGAAGGTAAAGGCTGGTGCCTAAGGCACCATTTCCTCCCTAGCCGAGGCTAGTTGCGATGTTTAATCAAGATTTCCTAAATTAATCCTAAACTCTATCGTGTTCGGATGTATCTAAATGAATGCAAATCTTAAGTCTAAATGTAAGTATCAGGAGGGTCGGCATGTTCCGTCGAGGCTTGGTCGGAATTATCGCATTAATTGCGAAACCCGAATCGAGACCTCAAGGGAGTCACGAGTGTCTATGCAAAATGCGATGCAAAAGGAAAAGAAAATAATAATATACAGTAAGTGAAGAAAGAAAGTGGGTATGCAACATGACGGGTACGGGAGACTAATAACTCGTGACTGAATATTTCTACTCACGGAGGGAGGAACGGCATGTACGCCCTCGCTTCCCACAGTGAGTAGGCGACTATTTCTAGTCGGATCACACAAAATGTCCCAAATTCTAAGTGAAGTGCGACCTAGATGTCATGCATTTGAAGATGTGTCGAAAATAAATAAATAATAATAATAATGATAAAATTCATGCAAAATGGAAAGAAAACTAAAATGTGTGAAGCGGGATGTAAAATGCATACGAGTGCACCTAACACTAAAATATCCTAAGGGTCTAGCATTGGACTAGCCCTTTCTAGGGATTCCCACTAGCATTGGACTAGCGGGAAAGCAATAGAGCCACAACTAGCGTTCGGACTAGTGTGGTGACGGAATAACATAAAACATGAATTAAATAGTAAAACATGAATTAAAGCAAATTAAACATATAAATACATATAAGGTCAAGTAGGAGCACATATACGTAAGCATGATATCTAGATGCAAAACCCTAAAAAAAGCGGCAAAACAAATAAGCACGTAAGCACGTGAAAATGCACAAGGCCTAACTATTACACCGGGGGATTTAGTTACACTTTAAAGGGGAAAAAACTTAAAAATAATCTACCTATTACACTTGCTGTCGAAATACAAAATTTTGCTAAAATATAAGAAATGTAGCCTAACTATTACATTGACTAGCTAAATACAAAAATATTACACTTTTTGCTAAAATAATAAAATTTGAAATTAAATAACATAAAATAAATAAGTACGTGAAAAGCATGTAAAAATAAGAAATATATGAAGAAACATACATAAAAATCACATAAAGGCACATCGGGGCACATAATGATGAAATTAATGAGAAATAGAGATACCTCTTTGAAGATCCGGTACAAATGCTAATCAAAATGAATAAACAAGTCAACATACCACTATTTTGGACAATAAAACATAAAAATATAAATATAAATACCAACAAATTTGGGGTAAAATGTAAACTTTATTAAACTAAGGGGACTAAAATAGAAATCCAAGTAAACTTAGGAGCCAAATCATAAATGTAAGCAAAAAGGAGGCACAATTTGAAAATTAAAGATAGGTAAATGGGGCAAAAAATAAAATTTCAACAAGTGTGGGGCATAAGACGCAAATTCTAGCAACCATGAGACACAATTGCAATTTATTAGGACTTAATTGAAAGCTGATGAAACTTGAGGGGTCAATTTGTAATATGAGGGACCTCAATGTAGTCATACAAAACATTACAAGATCCATTTAAGACTACTCAAAATTCAAGGATTGAAATGCTAATATTCACTTTAGATAAAAATTAAAAAAAAATGAAAGAAAAGAAAAGAGAAAAAAAATCCTAACTTAAAACCAAACTAATTAACCAATTGTAAATACTTAATTAACTAAATGAAGAATTGAATTAAACTGAAGCAATATGATAAATCAAAATTGACAAGATTAACAAAAACTAAAACAAATAAGAAACCAAACCAATTAACTAATTGTAAATACTTAATTAACTAAATGAAGAATTGAATTAAACTAAAGCAATATGATAAATGAAAATTGACAAGATTAACAAAAACTAAAACAAATTAGATACAACATGCTTAAAAAAATAGGCAAACAAACAAACCCGAACCCAATTCTAGAAAAACGGGTTTGATGATAAAATCATCAAAATTTCATATCAATTCCCCCAATTACAATTTGTCTTCAATTCTTTCTTCTCTTTTCTTTCTTTTTTTTTCTTTTCTTTTCTTCTCTCTTTTACATCTCTAATCTTCTTCTTCCCAGTTATCCTTCTCTATTCTCTCATCTCTTTTTCCTATTTCTTTCTTTCTCTCTCGATATCTCCAGCTCTCTCTTCCTCTCACTCTCTTTCTGTTTCTTTTCTTTTCTCTTCTGTCTTCTCTTCCCGATTTTGTTTCTTCCTTCTTCCTTTTCTCTCTTTCTGGTCTCCCTCCCTCTATTCTGTTTTCTCTCTCGCTGGTCCCCAGCTTTTCCTCTCTCTATTTCGTCACTCTGTTCTTTTTCTCTCTTCTGTCTTCTCTTTAGTTTTCTCACCTTTAATCTCTATCATCACTCACCCCCAATCGGTTTTTAACCCAGAAGCACCAACTATAACTCCTTCAAAACCCAACCCCTAAACTTACCCCCTTTGCTCAATTCATCACAACCCATTACAATCCTAGCACACAAATCATTGATTAAGTGAAAATTGCAAGAAAATCTTACCCAATTCCGAGAATGATGGATCCTGTGATGGTTGTTGGTGAAACTGGTGGCACGGGGTGAAGGATAATTCGCTGTAGTGGTTGCATGGTGGCCAGTGGTGACTCTGTGGCATGGCTGCTGTTGAGAGGCCATCTTGGTTGACGATTTGTGATAGGATTGAACCTGAAGTAATGGTTGATAGAGGCAGTGATGGTCTGTTACATAAGGATGGGTGGCTGTGGCAACGAATTGATGATGATTGAGTGTCTTGGTAGCTGCTGATGGGTTGTGTTTGTTAGACGATGGTCGACAGTGGCGATTTGATGGCGTTCATGGGCCTGTAGATGCAGGTGATTGTTTAGAGGGGCTAATTCGATGGAATGGTGAGGTAATGGCCGGCTCGGTGATGGTGTTTTGAGGCAGTGAGCTAGGAATGGGTTAATTGAATTTGATTTTTGGAATGTTGGGGGGGAGGAAGAGGTAGTTAATGGTTCTTGTGGTAATAGGGGAAAGAATGAAATTGGAGATTGGTAGTGAACCGAAGCATTTTGTTAGCGTCAACAGGTGAAGGTGAGGCTGCTAAAGGGATTTTTTTTTTGGGTTGTTTGCGTAATTGTGGCATGAGATGGTGTCGCGCCCCATTTTTCGAAAAAGGAAAATAATTGGTGAGAAGTGTGATGAAGTCAGGAAAAGGAAAAGGAAGAATTAAATGTGATTTTATTTATTTATTGGAAAAAGAGTGTAAATTTTTTTGTAAAAATAATTTTTTAGAAAATACTTTGTAAAAGATAATTCGATAAAAATGTGACAAACAAATGCTTTATTTTGAAAACAAAAGAAAAGGGCCTAAAATGGGATTTTGAAAATGCGACGGTTTTTTGGCCCGAAAATAGAGTCTAAAAAGGGTTTTTTAGTGAAAAAGGAGTTGCCACTTGGTATTGAGTTTTGCTGTACCAAGTCACCCGAAAATATTTTATGAAAGGTAAGAAAATTAAGAATGATTTATTTAAAGAAATGATTTTGGAAAAATATAGGAAAAACAAGAAAAACCCTTTTAGACGACTCCAGGTCTTTGAAAACAAGAGAAAAAGGTTCGGGAGTTACAGTTGAAAAAAGGGAAGGCAAAGGCTAGCGCCTAAGGCACCCTTTCAACCTAGCCGAAACTAGTTGCGAGGTTTAGTCTAAATTTTCCTAATATAACCCTAAGATTTTATCGCATTTGGATGCAACTATATGAATGCAAATCTAGTCCTAAAAATGGGTACCGTTAAGGGACAAAATGTTCCATTGAGGTTTAGTCGGAATTACAGCATTAATTGCGAAACCCGAGTTTAAACCCCGATGGAGTCATGAGTATAAATGCAAAAATGGAATGCAAAAGAAAAGGAAAATAGTAATATAAATATTAAGTGAACAAAGAAAGTAGGGATGCAACATAACGGGTACGGGAAACTAATAGACTCGTGACTAACTATTCCTACTCACGGAGGGGGGAACGACATGTACGCCATCGCTTCCCACGTGAGTAGATGACTATTTATAGTCAAATCACATAAATGACCTAAGATTCTATGTGTAGTGAAATCTAAATGTTATGCACTAAATAGACGTTAAAATAGATAATAAGCGATAAAGTATATATAAAAATCATGCAAAAATGGAAAAGGCCTAAAAAGATAAAATGCGTGTGAAATGTCATGAAATGTACACAGGAAATGATTTTAATACTAAAATGACCTAAAAGCTTAGCATTGGACTAGCCTATTTTCTAAAAATTCTCCGCTAGCGTTGGACTAGCGAAGAAAACAAAATTAACCACAACTAGCGTTGGACTAGTGTGGCGACGATACACATATATAATTATAAAGCAAGTAAATAAATAAAGCATATATTAAAGCAATAATCACATAAAAGCAAATAATAGCACATAGGAGCACATAGCACACAAGCATAATATTCTAAATGCAAAATCCTAGGGAAAGCGGATAAAACACATAAGCACATAACACACATAGCACACAAAAGCCCTAACTATTAGACCGGAGAAGCCTAATTACAATCTAAAAATAAAAATAAAAGGTAACCTATCTAGCCTATCTATTACATTTTCTATCTAAAATACATAAGATTTTTGTTAAATAGATAACACATAAACTATCTATTACATTAACTATCTAAATACAAAAATTTTTGCTAAATAGGATATTACCTATCTATTACATTTCTTTGAATAATCAAAAATTAAATTCGAGTAAATAATATGACATAAATAAATAAACACTCACACATGGATAAAAATTATAAGCACAAAGATACATGAAAACACATAGAAAAATACATAGGAGCACGTAAGAGCACATAAAAAGAAATTAAAAGGGTAATCGAGGTACCTCCCGTTCGTAAACTTGGTACAGATTGCTACTAAAATGAACAAACATGTCAAAAATACCATTATTTAATAAAGAAATCACTAATTAAATAATTTCCTACCGATCACTATGAACATACTACAATAATTCAAACAATTATAGCAATAATAAACAAAATAAGAGAAAGAAAATAATGATAATAATAATTAATTATTTAGGAAGAGAAATGAAAATTGTTTAAATAAAAATAAATAAGTAAATAAATAAATAAAGAAAAAACAATGAAAATAAAGAAATAATAATAATAGAAGATAAAATACAATAATACATACTTAAACTTTTAACACCCCAAATAAGGATTATTAAAATAACTAAAAGGAAAATAAAGAAACTAATTTGAACATTAATTAGACTAACAAGACCAATTTTAGAACATTAATTATAAATTTGATAAAAGTAAAAATAAAAATAAAAAAATAAAATGTGAAAAGAAATAATTAAAAGCTTTGAGGACTTAATTAAATCTCCTTTTTTTTGCGAAAATAAAAATGTTCCAAGGTTTTGGATTAAGAAGAGAAATTTGGGCAATATTCTAGAGTAAAAAAATGTAATTTATAACAAACTAAAGGGTAAAATTATAATTTCAAACCATAGTTAAGATAATAATATAATTTACAACAAATTTAAAGGCTAAAATATGGTTTCCAGCAAGTATAATGCCCAAAATAAAAATTTACAGCAATATTTAAAGCCAAGAATATAATTTCAGCAAAGTCATTAAATAATACATAATTTACAGCAAACATTTAAAGGCAAAAATGCAATTTCAGCAAGTTTGATGAAGTAAAAATCAAGTTTCCAGCAACATTTGAGGGTCAAATTGAAGTTCCAACAATTTAAAAACTAAATTTCAATTTCCAGCAACTATTCAAGATAAAAAAAATGAATTTTACAGCAACAATAAGTCCCAATTTGTAAATTCCAACAAGTATTAAACACCAAATTATAATTTTAGCAACATTAAAAGGCTAAAATTCAAACTCTAGCTACTTAGGGGGCAAAAGTGCAAAATTTCAGTAATACCCTAGGGCAA
The DNA here is from genome assembly GCA_024721245.1 of Mitragyna speciosa. Classification (NCBI taxonomy): domain Eukaryota; kingdom Viridiplantae; phylum Streptophyta; class Magnoliopsida; order Gentianales; family Rubiaceae; genus Mitragyna; species Mitragyna speciosa. Next base: position 14,528,792 of record CM045561.1, read on the forward strand.
AAATAGAATTTCCAGCAATGTATAAGGGTAAAGATGTAATTTTTAGCAACATGAGGGACCAAATTTATAATTTCCAGCAACATTTAAAGCCTAAAATGCAATAACAGCAAGCTTGGGAGGTAAAATTGCAATTTCCATGAATATCAGGGGGTAAAAACGAAATTCTAGAAAAATATAGGGGTCAAAATGTAATTATAGAAAAATATAGGGTCAGAAATGAAAATTTAAAAAATCCACGGGCCAAAATTATAATTATATAAAAGTCGGGGGACCTAAATGCAATTAATTGGGACCTAATTGAAAAGAAAACAAAATTATGGGGGTCGATCTATAAAAAATAGAAACTTAAATGCACAAATCAGAAATGTTCGGGGCCACAGTGACATTAATAAAAGTATAAGGACTATAAAATAAATACCTATTATTAATTAAAAATAAAATTAGAAAACTAAACCCTCAAAACGACGTAGTTTTGAGTGAAACTACATCAAAACGACGTAGTTTCACTAAAACTTTTTTTTTTTACCCGGTTTTAGTTTTTCCTTTTTTTTCTTTCTTTTTCTTTTTTTTCTTTCCTCTCTTCCAGACTTCTCTTTTTATTTTTTTCTTCCCCTTCCCCGGTTCTGTTCTCTCCCATCTCTCACTTTCTCACCTCGCCTCTCTCTGTCTCAATTCTCTCTGCCTCGTCTCTCTAAATCTATCTACAATTCTTCAAATCACAAATCCCACATCATAAATCAAACAACTAATGCTAATCAGTAGAAACTAAGGGAGTGAAATCGTGATTTTATTTACCTGATTTCAGGATGGTGTAGCCGACGGTAGGAGGGAGACGGGAGACAGTGGTGGCGCTCTGATTGGGCCGCTGATGGAACCTTTTGAAGCTAATTTTTATGTTGCAGGTGGCCTGGTGCTAGAGGTGATGATGTGGTTGTTGCTGCTGTCGTTGGTTTTTTTTTAATATTTATATATATATGTTTTTTGCAGGTGTGTTGTGTGTGTGTGTGTATGTGAATGTGCAAGTGTGTAGTGTGTGTAATGTGGACTGATGTGTGTGTGTGCAGGTGTGTTTGGCCGAGAGAGAAGAGATTTGTGTGTGCCTATGAGTGAGAGTGAATTGGTCAGTGGATGTGAGGGAGGTATGTGTGTATGAAACTGGATGTGTGGTGTGTGCTTGAATGTGTGTTTGATGTGTGTTTGATTGGATTATATGTGCCGTGTGTGTTTGTGAGGGGAAGGTGTGAATGAGTTCTGAGAGAAGTGAGTTGGGAGAGTTGTGTGCAATGTGTGTGAGTTGTGTCAATCTGTGAGCTCTCTGTGTGTGAATTGGGAGCTCAGATTGAGAGTGATGGTGAGGGATAAAACTGGTGTGTGTTGTGTATGTATGGTGATTGTGGTGCGTGAGTTCTCTGTGTTGTGTAAGTGTTTTCAGGTGTGTTGCGTGAGTGTAGGGGGAGGCAGAGAGAGTGTGTGCTGATGAGTGTTTTTGCAGCTGGAAGTGAGGCGTGTGAATTGGTTTGTGTCTGTGGTGTCTGTGTGCAGGGGAAAGGGAGGCACAGAGAGAGATGTAGTGCAGAGGGGAATGTAAGTGTCGAGAGAGAAGAGAGTGAGGTGAAGTCTGTGTGCTAGTGTGGTGTGTTTGTGTGTAAAAATGGTCAAAACCAAAACTCAATCAAAATCCCCAAAAATTTGATAAAAAATGAGTGCAAGTGATGTGATTAGGCATGGAATTTGGTGGTTTAGGTAGAATTGGAGGTGTAGGAAGTATGGCTGAGGCTGTTCTGATGGTAGTCATGCTGCTACAGTAGTAGCAGGCTACAAAATGCAGCCTGCTCTCCCCTTTTTTTTTTTAAGAAAAATAAAGGAAAACCAATGAAATAGAATAAAATAAAATATTTGGGATTCCTAAAATAAATAAGAAAAAATACTAAAATTTAGAGTTATAGGAATGACTAAATAACATTTACTGTAAAGTTCAAAAAATTAATATTACATTGTAAAATATGCTATACATAAATAAAAAATTGAAATAAATATCAAACGATTTCTAAAAATTATGAAATTTATACAAAAAATTAATGAATATAAAATGTGCATATAAGAATTTTTACTTGAAAATTTTCATAAAAAAATAAATAAAAATAAAATAAAAATACATTGGGAAATGTGCCATTAATAAACAAAAAGACAAAAAATAATAAACACTAAATGACCTCTAAAAATCATAAAATTTTTACAAACAATTTATAAATATACAAAATACACATATAAAATTTTTACTTGAAAATTCTCGTAAAAAAGGGTGCATTGAAAAACGTGCCATTAATTTTAAAATACTAAAATTTTAAATAAATAATAAATGACTCCCAAAAATCATTAAAATTATAAATAATGATAAAAAATGGTAAAATTATATATTTAGGAAATGAAATAAAATAAAATAAAATAATATTTACGTAGTGAAATTACCATTTTGCCCCTCATGCGACGAATTGGACGTAATATATACAAAAATTATAATTGGCCCCTGAAAATAAAAAAATACCCCCTAAATAAAGTAATATGCATACTTTTATAAAAGGCTGTGTCAAAATTTGGTGTCTACAAATGGTGGTTTGGGTTTGCTCTGGTGTATGACTATGTGCTGTTTTGGGCAGTTCTGTGGCTGTGATGGTGGTGGGTTTGTGGTTGGCAGGGGAGCTGTTTGTAGAGGCTGTCTGGGTTGTGAGTGTGGAGCTAATTGTGGATATTTGGTGGTGATTTTGTGCATGTATGTGTGACTGGAATGGTGGAGCAGGTGGGTTCACGTTTGAATGGGGGCTATTGAATGTCATGTAATGGAAATTGGTGGTTAATTGGGCATTTGAATGGCTAGAGTTCTTGGCTGTTCTAGCGAAGTTGATGATGGAGAAACGATGGTGGTGAACAGGATGAATTATGGTAGTTAATTTGGCTGTGGGTTTGGATTGTTGGTGGTGTGCAGATGGTGGACGCCTGATGAGTTCGTGACTGTGTGACTCTGTGGTTTGAAGTGCGTGTGAAGAGAGTGAATCTAGCTCTATGTGTGAGTTTGTGTGTATGCATTTGAGCTGTATGTTTGTGCGTGGGATACTCTATGTGTAAGTGTGTGTGTGTTTACTGCCTGAAAATGTGTGTGTATCTATGTATTGTTTCTGTGAAGTGCGTGCTTTCTGTATCTGCTGTGTGTGTTTGTGTATGTTTTGTGTGTGACTGTGTGTGAAGTACAGTGTGAGTGTGTGCGTGAATTTTGAGTGTCTGTGTGAATTTGTGTTTTGTGCACATATTGAGTGTGAATTTGAGATTTGTGTGTTTGAGTGTATGACTGTGTGTGTTTGTATGTGAATCTCTGCATGTATTGTGTGTGTAAATTGGTATGTGCAGTGTGTGTTTATGTGTGTGACTGTGTATGTGAGCCTACTGTGTGTATTTGTGTGCCTGGCTGTGTGTGAAAATAGTGTGTGTAGTGTGTGCTGGCATGACGTGGGCATGTGTGTGTGTTGAGTGTGAAGTAGAGTGTGAGTATGTGTAGTGTGTGAGAGAGAGAGTGTGAAAAGTGTGAAGTGTGTGAATCTATTGTGTGTGTAGTCTGTGAGAGAGAGTGTGAGTGTGTGTGAGAGAGAATGCAAGAAGTGTAAGGAATCAGCTAGTGTGTGTTCTTAGTGTTCTAGGTGTAGGTTTGAAGATACACTAGTGTGTGTTCTAGGTGTTCTAGGTGTAGGCTTGAAGATACACTAGTGTGTGTTCTAGGTGTTCTAGGTGTAGGTTTGAAGATGTACTAAAAGCTAGTAGGTGTTCTTAGTGTTCTTAACGAAAACTTGACGAAAAATGTAGGAAAAAGTGTATTTTTTTGGTGTTCTTGGGACAAGAAATAAAACTAAAAAAAATAAAAATTAAAACTCTCTCTAGGCTTTTTTATTATCCTCTCCTTATCCTCTTTTCTTTAATCCTCAAGTGAGGGTATTTATAGTGCACAAAAGACTTATCTTCCAAGAAATAACTAAAAGACCAAAACGCCCTTGACTACTGATGAGGACATCAATGGTCGTGGTCAAGTTGGAGAGGCTCGTGATCATGGAGGTGCTACCAAGAGTCCTTTTCAAGATATGGGAGGTCCAATGACTAGGTTGAAAGCTAAAATGATGAAACAAGCTTTGCAATGTTTGATTATAGAATTACATGAAGATGAAGCTACTTGGTTGAAACAAGAACCTACAAGGCTATTCACCTATTTTGGGCTAGAGTTGGAGGAGCTTGGAGGTCGTGGACTTGGATTCGATTGAAGAGCCCGTTTGCCACTTGAGGTTATGGGTTTCATGGACTTAATTCGTTAATTTAATAGCCCAAGTTATATCTTTAGTTCTACGTTTATGTTATGGTGCAACTAGGATTAAGTTAGTTTCCATATTTAGTTTATATCTTGATGTTATGCGTGTAACACCCTAGAAATTCATGCAAAACCATTTATTTTGTATCATGTCCATTAGGAAAAAAAAAAAAGGGGGCCAAAATTATTCAAGAAAACTAGGGAATTGATTTTCTATTTTACTACCATGTTGTACCTTTACCTTTAGGAATTGTACTTAGCATCTCTTGCAAGATATAATTATAGGATAAATCACAAAAAAAAAAAACCTCTTCTAATTACCCTTAGCCAAGTGTAGTCTTCCATGGTAAGAAAGTCAAAATTTACTTTGTTCTTGTCATGCTTTGATTGGTCAAACTTTTCCCAATTCTTTTCCATTTCTTTTCTTCTTTACTTAGCTAATTTTCCTCTCTTTTCTTCTCCTCAAAACCGGCACCTCTCTTCTCTCTTTTCTCTCCATTTTCTTTCATTTTCTTGGAGCTTTTACTTCCATTTAATCACTTTTCATCCATAGAAATTAAGTTGATCTTCCTCCTAAGCAACAATCTTGTCTTACTAAAGGTATTTTCCAAGAACTTTTCATCTTATTTCAAGTGTAAAGATCATAATTTTCTAGCTTTTAAGTCATATCTTTATGGTTAAGTGTGATTTATTTTAGCCATGAAATATGAAGTTTTCTTCCATGAATATGAGATTTATGAACTTGTATGACTTGTAGATAGTGAATTAAACTTGAAATGGCCTGATTTAGGTTTGATTTGGTTGAAGAACTTGGAGTAGTTTATGTGTTTTTGTGATGAATTTGAGTGAAATTGAAGTGAGTTTGATGTGAAATTGGTAGAACTACTTGAGATTGGGTTGTTTGGATGTTTTTCTTGCAGGTTAAAAATTTTGGGTTAGACCGATTATAGGGGAAGTGCTGCCAAAATTTCGATAAAACCTAAGAAATAAAAGTGATTAGGCTATGATTTAAAGCTTTATAAGCTGTAATTTAGTGATTTGAACGTGCAATTTTTGTAGATTAGCTATTAGTGAATTGAACCTTTCCGAACAAAACCCTAAAAAAAGTTAGAAAACCCTAAACCCTAGGGTAAAACCCTAAGCTCCAAAACCCTAGAAATTTAACCCTAGAAAGACTTAGGGTATATCTTGAATTTCTTTATGAAATTTCTTAGATTTTAGTCAGGTTTATTACGACTATATCTCTTGAATTTTAGGATCCGGAAGTGAGACCCAACCTTATCGCGAGATATTTTCTTAGGCTTCAGGTGAGTGTTCTTATGTGTGCATGATGCATGAAATGCCATGTAATACTTGACATTGTTATTTTGATGCCTGAGATGAGATGTTATACTTGACATGATTTTCTAATAAAATGTGCTACTTGAGGAAAGATGTGTACTTTATCGCATCTATTCCGCAATGTGTTACATGCTTTCACTATCCAACGTGTTATTTGTGCATGTGACTTCCGTGGTTGAGTATGGGAGAGATATAAGGTGATGGGCCGTTATTCGGTGTGTGTTAATTTTCATATCGGAGTAAAGTCCTGAAAAAGAGCTAACTCATGCTTGAACTTTATGCATGACCTTGGACTTCCGTGGCTAACTTCACCGTTACTCCACAGTTAGTCAACTTGTTGAGTTTGGGGTGATATAAGGTGCTGTGGGTTATAGGTGCATGATATTCTTTCCTATATGAGTTTCATTCCTCGAAGAGGGTAACTCTGGATTGAATTTTCAAGTATCTCGGACCTGAGCTTTTACCTCGGTCCCGATATCCTTGTTATCTTGATCATGATCGATACTCCTGCGGTTGAGTTTGCTCCCGTAGTGAGCCTGTATCCGCCATTGATTTTACTACACTTCACATTGCTTGTTCATCATTTATTAAATTTGTTAATTATTATCCTCAAAGGTTTATTTGTTATTGGTATACTGCATGACTTGAGCACTTACTGGGCTATTATAGCTCATCTCGTTCATTTGTTTTCTTTAACCAGGTTTTCCAAAATACTAAAGCTAGAAAAGCTGATTTTGGACCTAGTACATGTTTTGTTTAATGTATCTGGATAGCCTAAATGTGTAGGCTTTTATTGTAAATATTATTATATTTGGGTTGTAAAAACTCTTGTGATATTTATACTTTCAAGTGAATTTTATGAATGTATTTCTTTATGGATGCATTTTATTTTGGGTTAAGTGCGCTTGGACGTTTGAGCGAGTGCGTGATTCGAGTCCTGGCGAGAGCTAGGCAGGCAGTTCGCTAAGCCCTTTGGTGCGCCTCTGGGTAAGGTGGGGCCGTCACAATGCGCCTGTTTATAGAGGGTGTTACTATTCATCCAAATTTTGAACAACTTTAATCAATAATATTGAGTTTTTCTCTTCAATTGTGCGCGAGTGCAAATTGAGTTTTCTTAGTTCTTTAGCTAAAGAACTACTCTTGATTGTTTGGCAAGGCGTTTGTTGAGTATTCAAGAATCTCGCTTAGGGTTCATCTTTGAGGGTTTGAATCTGTCCAATAGGATTGTCGACTAGGTGTCTATACCACGTTGTTGGTTAGGGGTCTAGGATCGTTTCTTAAAGGGGGGAGTTCAATGAATCTAGTTGAATTTGAAGCAAAACAATCTGAGTTGCTCTTGGGGTCTTTGACAAGTTACCAAGGGGTCAAGAAGATTGGGTTGCATACTTGGAATTCAAGAGTCTTGGATCGTCATCTCTTCCGTTGAACGCATCAACTACCAAAATTACAATTTTACCCTTACAAAAGAAATTAAAAACTATGTTCTCTTACAAAATAGAAAAAAATTAAGAAAAATGTAAATAATAAATTTGTTAATAGAAATTCACCCCAAAAAAAGTTAGAAAAATTTAAAAACATGCTTAAGAACCTAAAAGTGAATTTGGGACTCAAAAAAGTGGCAAAAAATATTCAGGAGGGAAATGGCTATTTTGTCCTTGTATTGTCAAAATGTATGAAAAAATATCAGTTAGCCTCGAAAAATTATCAAAAATTAAAAATAAGTTTAAAATCCTAGAAAAAGCATTTATGGCTAAAAAATTAACGAAAAATGGGGTTAAAATGTGAAATGACGATTTTGCTCCTTAACACGGTATTAACAAAAAAAATAGCAATCGTCCTCGAAAAAATAATAAAAAATTTAGAAACATGCTTAAAGAATCAGAAAAATAAATTTGGGACTCGAAATGAGCGAAAATAGTGTTCGCGGGGCAAAATTAGCATTTTGCCCTTATGTTGGTAAAATATAAAAAGAATACCAATTAAATCTAAAAAAATCACAGAAAATTAACAAATTCATTTAGACACCAAATTTTGACACACCATTTATTTTCAAACATTGGGGGGCATGTTTGCACTTTTTAGGACAAATTTTAAATTTTTAATAATTTCGAGGGGGGAATAGTAATTTTTATCTGTAAATATTTTTTTCATAGTTTTGGGGGTTTTAAATTCACATTTCGCTTTCATATGTATTTTTATAATTTTCTGTGATTTTTTTATATTTAATTGGTATTCTTTATATTTTTACCAGCATAAGGGCAAAATGATAATTTCGCCTCACGTGTACCATTTTAGATCATTTTTAGTTCCAAATTCATTTTTCTAATTCTTTAAGCATGTTTCTAAATTTTCTTGATTTTTTCAGGGACGAATACTATTTTTTCCTGTGAATTTTCATTGCCCAAGGGCAAAATCGTTATTTTGCAAATTAAATTAATTTTTTACCAATTTTGAGTCAAAAATGCATTTTCTAGTGTTTTAAGCTTATTTGTAATTTTTGATAATTTTTTCAAAGACGATTACTATTTTTTTCTATAAATTTTCATTGCCCAAGAGCAAAATCGTCATTTTATAAATTAAATTCATTTTTTCACCAATTTTGAGTAAAAAATGCATTTTCTAGTGTTTTAAGCTTATTTTAATTTTTGGTAATTTTTCGAGGTCAAGAGCTATTTTTCTGTAAATTTTCATTGTCTAAGGGCAAAATCGTCATTTTACAGCTTAAATTCATTTTTTGTCAAATTTTTGAGTAAAAAGGCATTTCATAATGTTTTAAGCTTATTTTTAATTTTTTGATAATTTTTTTGAGGTTAATATCTATTTTTTATGTATTTTCATTGTTCAGGAGCAAAATCGTCATTTTACACCCCGAGAGTGTTTTTATCAGTTTCGAACTCTAGTTTTTATTTTGAAATCTATTGTGAATTTTTTTAAATTCAGAGATTGTTGTCAGATTCTTTGTATTAATTTTTAAATTTTGGGGTTAAAAAATATTTTTTTTATAAAATTAGCATTTTTAATACCGGTGGCGTTTTCGTCATTTTATAGCATTCTTGGCCAACAAGACAAATGGCCTATAAATACCCTTTCTTAATCAGCAGAAAAAAAGAGGAGAAAAAAAAAACCCTAAAACACTTCTTCTTTTGTGATTTTTAGATTAAAAACACACATCATACACTACAAAAAACACACTAGCCATCACCTCTTTTCCTCAATTACTGTTCATCAGAACAGTACCAGACCATCTTAAAGCTTAAACAGATTCTGCTGTTCATCGTTTTCCTTCATCATCAATCATCAAGTTTAACAGGTAACATCTCAATTAAATTTTCTATGTTTGTTTGGGTCCATCTTTCTTTTACTTTTCATGTGAATTTTTTGTGTAAATTTGATTAATTATGTTGAGATATTACTGAAGTTCTAACGTTTTCTTTCTTTTCTATTTCGTTTCTGTTTTCTTCTCTCCTATTTGTTTATGGGTTTTATCTTTCAATGTTTGCTATTCTTGTTTTTTATTCTGGATTTTGTTGCTGAACTTTCCTTCTGTTTTGCTCTTGTTCCTGGGATTATAGTTTTCTGGGTTTAGTCTTCCTGTTTTTGGTTTCTTCTCTCCTTCTTCAATTCTTCCTCCACCGCCACCTTCAAACCTGCAGAAAACCCAACTCCAATAAGATTGCCCATGGTTCACTACCACAGTCACAGACCCAATTCCTCCGAGCACCACCAATTCATCAAGAAAGACCTGTAAATTGCAATCCTAAACCCATCAGAAACAGCCCCAAACCACCACACTAAGTAGCCATATCACCACTTCATTCTCTACCACCCACGGCCAGTCAGAACCATACAAAAGCCTCAACAAACACCAGTCCAAAGCCTTAACCAAACCTACACAAACAATACAAAATAAAAACCCACATATACCAAATTACAACCTCCCAAGCAACGCAACCCACTTCTACAATCACGATTCAGGCCAACCCAAAGTAAATCAGCCCCAACGCCTCTTTCCCCTACCCGGTTCACAACCCAATTCCACCGAAGCCATCCCCTGTTTGCTAACGCCCCAATAAACCTACAAAAACAGAAACGGGTACAACAAACACATAGCCAAGAAACATCAATTGACAATCCCAAACCAGTAAACACCTCAGTTAACATCCTCCAGCAAATGCAACCTACACAATCACCCGCAACACTCATCGCCATCTCCGCACCACTTCCTCATTTTCTTCCATTTCCTCCACCACAACCGAATTCAACATTACCTTCACCCCTCCCAAATCTGCAGCTTCACCACCAACAATGTCCCCAATTGCAGCCAAGAGCCATAAAACTACCCAATCAACACTTCACTGCCGCCCCAAAGTAGTAGCCCCCATTCATCGAATCCCAAATTTTAGGCACAAATCCTACTCAAATCACCATTCTCACCCCTTTAGATCTCTGCTATTGTCTCACAAGACAGTCAACTAAGAGGAGACGAAATTGAGAGAGAGAACAAAAGAAAGACAAAGAATCGATTGAGAGAGTGAGGGAAATAGAAGGAAGAGGGATAAAGAACAGAGAGAATACTCGAAAGAGAGACAAAGAGAGAAAAGAAGAAGTTGAGAAAGAAGAAAAACATAGGGATTTCGTTTGTAGAGAGAGGGGAGAAAATCAGAGGTTGAAGATGATTGATTGAGGGATATGGGAGTATTCTTTAGTAATTTAATCGGTTTGATTGCTTGTTAATTGGTTTTATTTAGCTTAATTCATTTAATTATTCTAGTTAATTAAAGCTCATATGGTTGATTGATTGAGCATTATGTTTTTCTTACCTTTTATTTTTCTTAGCTAATTTTGGTTTAGTTTAACTGATTATGAGTTGTTTTGGGCTAATGTTATTTAGTTTTTGCAATTTAATTAATTACCTTAATTAATTAAGTTATTTTTGGTTAATCAAGTTAGTTGGTTTAGGATTTTCTGTATCAGTTCCTGGGCTTTGAGGCACCTTAAGTATATCCCTAGACTTTTTGCTTTTTAAAAATTTAGGTCCCTCCCTTTTTAGATTGGCCCCCTAAACTTTACATTCTCTCAATTAGGTCCCAAATTTGCAAATTCACCCTTGCTTAGATTTAATTTACAATCGTGTCCCAATTTACTTTAATTTTTGCATCGCTACCCTATTAGATTTATTTGTTTTTATTTTATCCCTCAAGTCTTATAGAATTTTATTTTTTTAGTCCCCATAGTTGTTAGAATTTACTATTTGCCCCCCCAATTTACATTAATTTATACTTTTGCTCCTAAACTTGTGTAGATTTTTTAATTGTTGCCCCCCATTAATTTAAGTTTACCATTTGGGAGTATCTCGTATTTTACTTTTATTTTATTAAATAGTTGTCCCTTTAACTTGTGCATTCGTTTTTTAAGCTGTTGTACCCGGTCTTCAAAAAGGTATTTTCGTTATCTTTTAATTGCTTCTTTATGTGCTTTAACGTGCTTTAATGTGATATTTTATGCATTTTTAATGCGTTTCTTATTTTATGCATCTTTGCGTATTTATTTATTTTGTGTTATTTAATTTTAAATTTTTTATTTTTTTGACGACAAAAAAAATGTAATATTTTTGTATTTAGCTAGTCAATGTAATAGTTAGATTATTTTTCTCATAATTTTAGCAAAAATTGTATAATTAGATAGAAAATATAATAGATAGGGCATCTTTAATTTCTCCCTTTAAATTGTAAATCAAGCCCCCCGGTGTAATAGTTAGGATTTATTTGCTTTTTGCGTGCTTGTGTGCTTATATGTTTTTAATGCTTTCTTTAGGATTTTGTATCTAGATATCATGCTTACACGTTTTGTGTTCCTATGTGATCTTATATGTCTTTTTATGTTTATTTGCTTTCGACTTATATTTTACTATTATAATTCATGTTTTATCAATTTTGTTATTCCGTCACCACACTAGTCCAACGCTAGTTGTGGCTTCATTCTTTTCCCGCTAGTCCAACGCTAGTGGGATTTTTTTTAGAAAGGGTTAGTCCAATGCTAGACTCTTAGGACATTTTAGTGCTAGGTACATTTGTGTGTATTTCTCATCTCATTTCATACACTTTTAGTTTTCTCTCCATTCAGCCTGATTTTATTATTATTATTATTATTATTATTATTATTATTATTATTATTATTATTATTATTATTTATTTTTTTATACTATTATTATTTTGACACATTTAAAAAAAATGCATGACATTTAGGTTGCATCTCACTTAGAAATTAGGACATTTGTGTGATTCGACTAGAAATAGTCGTCTACTCACGTGGGAAGCGGTGGTGTATAGGCCGTTCCCCCCTCCGTGAGTAGAAACATTCAGTCATGAGTTATTAGTTCCCCGTACCCATCATGTTGCATACCCATCTTCTTTCTTCACCTACTATATATTATTATTTTCTTTTATTTTTGTATCACATTTTGCATAAAAACTCGTGACTCCCTTGAGGTCTCGACTTCGAGTTTCGCAATTGATACGATAATTCCGACCAAGCCTCGACGGAACATTTTGACCCTCTCGATACCCACATTTAGACTTAGGATTTGCATTCATTTAGACACATCCAAAACGCGATAGAACTTAGGGTTAAATTAGGAAAATTTGATTAAACCTCGCAACTAGCCTCGGCTAGGTAGAAAGGGTGCTTTAGGTGCAAGCCTTTGCCTTCCCTTTCTTCAAATGTGACTCCTGGACCTTTTTCTCTCATTTTCGTAGACTGGAGTCAAAAAAGGGTTTTAAAATATTTTTCTAAATTTTTTATCTTTTATTTTTTTTTGTTTTGTTGAATGATTTTTTCGGGTGACTTGGTACACCCTAACTCAGTATCAAGTGGTGACTCCATTTTTCAAATAAAACCCTTTTTCAAAAATTATTTGGCCAAATCTGTCGCACTTTTAGTTCCGGCTTTGTTTTCTTTTAAAGTACTATTTTTCTTAAAATACACTTTTTTTACTAAAATTTGATTTTTTCTCACACACGCACGGCTTTCCAAAAACTTTTATTTTCGAAAGGGTCACCAAGACCGGACCGTCTTTTCGAGATATGACATTCAACGACCCCACTAGCACCCTTTTACTTTACAATTTTTTAGGACGCGATAGAATTTTGGTGACTCCACTGGGGATCACTAGTGAGTTCGAGCACTAGGTTTAATCATCTTTTCCTTATTTAACCCTTCTATTCCATCGCGTTTGGATGTTAGAATTGCATTTTTTCTTTTCTAGGTTTTTAGGTTTTTCTTTTGCATCTCACACACTTCTCGTCTCTTGGCTACTTATGTAATGTATGTATGATTTATTTACTTTTGCTTTACTCGACTGCGCTTGCATTTGGGGAGGGGATCAGTCACCCTTAGAGCCCACGCTTTATCATTCCCTCCTCTCATAAGGAGCACTTCATACGTGCATTCGATGTTTTTACCCTTTTTCTCTTTTTGGTGGTTGCCACCCACCCATCCCTTTAGGACTAGGACCGATCTGCCTGGACATGCGGCCATCGCATTCGTGCATGTAGCGGTGTCTAGGGGATCACTCGAACCACCGACCGAGGCCCTTGGAATTGATGGCTTTGTTACTTTTCGGTCCCTAAGTCTGAAGGTTCAGGAGTCTTAAACCGTATTGTAGGCTTGATCCACTTGGATCTGTGATCAGGGCACGATGTGCACGTGATCATGTCTAGGAGATCACCCAAACTCTCGGCTTGAGTCCACAAGTCTAGAGATTTGGGCTTTAAAATAGATCCACTCGGACACGTGGCCGGTGCACGATATGCACATAGCAGTGTCTGGGGGATCACTCGAGCCACCGACAAAGGGCTTTGGGATTGATGACCCTTACCCTTAGGTCTGAAGGCTTGGGAACCAATAGCCTAATTGAGTCTAGATGCATTAGTGAGCCCAACCTCATGCATCCATGTAGAATAATCTAGGGTAGAGTCAGCCTTACCCTGTCAGGTACACTAAGGCACGAGAGGAGGGAACCAACCTCCTTTATTTTCCTTGTTATGCCATTTATTGTTATCTATGTGTATTATTTGTTTTTGTCAATGTGTTATGTGTTATTTGTTGAATAAACTAACGCAATTTCTTTCCTATTTTGATTGCATTCACAACCATAGAATTAAAGAGCCCTGGCATGGTGCTCTCGTAGGAAGCCAACCCTCTTTTGGCACGTTTAAATTTCATTTTGATAATTAATTTCTTCAAGAAAGATGGAAATGGAATTTCATAAATTTTTGCAAATTACATTTTGTTATAAATACCCAAGGGATCAATCATTGTGAATTTCTTAAAAATCCCAAAAATTAAAATTTTCATATTGTATATTCTTGAATAAAATTGTAGTTTTTTTAAATCCTTAGTCTTTAAATCTTTTTCAATGATTACTCATTCTTGTTATACTTGTCAGTTTTATTCGAACCAAATTTTGTTAGAGTTAATAAATGCACACGAGTGGTCAAATTTTTTGCACAGCTTGTATTTATCCTTTTTCAAAAATTAATACGTCATTTTTGCCGTATCCCCCGCCCTCCCGACCCACATTACACAAAAAGTGATTTTAGTACATATTTCATTTGACTTTAATAAACTGGCATTTTGACTTATATATCTCTAAGTAAAGTCATGGCTTTTGTTTTCTTTCAATGCTGTGTCTCATAACCTCATAAAGGCTCAATTTTTTTTTATCAAACAAATGTATTTGAAATCAATAATTTCTTTTGAATAGTTCATGGTCCATCTTTCTCAAAGAAATTCTCCAAATTTTGCATTATTGCATATTTTAATCAGCTTTAATAAACTGTCTTCATGCATAAACCGTAAAGGGAATGCCATTTCGAGAATCCCATGATAGGAAAGCCACCCTTTTGTCTTGGGTACTTAACCCTAAAAAGACATGCACGTTTATATTTCAGTACCATCCTGGCGGGTGAGACCCTAGGTAAGGTAATACGAGCAGAATAGAGGCATCTCTTCCCGACGAATCTGCCCCATCTACGAGGGTAACTCTGGATTGAATTTTTTCAAGTATCTCGGACCTGAGCTTTTATCTCGGTCTCGATATCCTTGTTGTCTTGATCATGTTCGATACTCCTGCGGTTAAGCTTGCTTCCGTAGTTGAGCCCTGTATTCTTCTTTGACTACATGTTAAATTAAATTGTTTATATCTTGATTTATTAATTTAATTGTTCGATTATTTCATTTACTAAAATAATGAGTGCTTGATATGATTGCATGACTTGGACATTCACTGGGCTATTATAGCTCATTCCATTTTATTTGTTTTCCTTTACTCAGGTCACCTGAAAAATTAAAGCTGGATCAACTAGTTTTTTATTACTATAAAAGTTTCATTTATTGTAATAGCCGAACTGTGTTAGGCTATTTTTTTTTTTTTTTGTGAAAAATCATGTATATTAAGACACATATACTTTTGATGTGAATTGTATCTTATGTTAAATAAAAGGAGTGTATTTTATTTATTTCATTTTATTTTAGTTTATTTTATTTTAAGTTAAGTACGCTCGGACGTTTGCGTGAGTGCGTATCGAGACCTGGCGAGAGCTAGGCAGGCAGTCCGCTGAGCCCTTTGGTGCGCCTCTGGGTAAGGTGGGGCTGTCACAGTACCAACAAGAATCTTGGTTTAAGCTTGCATAAAAACTAATTAAAACTTGAAATTAATAGGAAAAGTTCATAGTAAATACCTTAGATATACTTAGAACTTTGCTTAGAAAGGAAAGAAGCTCACTTCCTATGGTGGATTTGCCCAAACTTTAGAGAGAAAACTTCAAGAAGTTGAGAGCAAAATGAGAGAAGAAGAGAAAGAGAGATGGCCGGCCAAGAGGGAGAAGAAAGAGAAAGAAATAGGCTAGGAAAAATGGAACAGAAATAAAGAAAAGGTGGGAAAAGATTAACCAATTAAAACCTAACAAGAATAAAATAAAAAGGTAGTCTTTTAATGCAAGAGTAGCTAACTTGGATTAATTTGATTGGTAGAACTCATTAACCTCTTATCAGTTAATACTAGCAATATTAAGACACAAATTATTAAAGCAAAAAGAGAGTAAAATAGGGAGAGAGAAATCCGGCCATAAGAAGAAAGAAAAAGAAAAAGAATTTCGGCCAAAAAGAAAAGAGAAGAGAGAAGAATTTTCGGCCAAGAGAAAAAGAAAAGAAAGAGAAAAATTTCAGCCAAGGGAAAAGAAAATAAAGCAAGAAAATAAGTGAAATTTTTGAGTAAAATTGAGCTAGAATTCAAGTAGTCAAAAGACTAGAAAATAGTAAAATGAGTGTAGACACCAAATTTTGACACACCATTTATTTTCAAACACCGAGGGGGCATGTTTGCATTTTTTAGGACAAATTTTAAATTTTTAATAATCTCAGGGGGCAAAATAGTAATTTTATCTGTAAATATTTTTCTAACAATTTTTGGGGGCTTTAAATTCATATTTTTTACTTTTATATGAATTTATTAATTTCTTATGATTTTTCTAGATTTAATTAGTATTTTTTATATTTTTACCAGCATAAGGGCAAAATGGTAATTTCGTCTCGCGAATACCATTTTAGCTCATTTTAAGTTCCAAATTCATTTTACAAATTCTTGAGGCATGTTTCTGAATTTTCTTGATTTTTTCATAAACGATTACTATTTTTTCTGCAAATTTTCATTGCCCAAAGGCAAAATCGTCATTTTACAGATTAATTCATTTTTGTCAAATTTTGAGTCGAAAGGATTTTAAGCATTTTTGTCAAATTTTGAGTCGAAAAGGCATTTTCTAGTGTTTTAAGATTATTTGTAATCTTTGATAATTTTTTGAGAACAATAACTATTTTTCTGTGAATTTTCATTGTCCGAGGGCAAAATCGTCATTTTACAAATTAAATTCATTTTTCACAAATTTTGAGTCAAAAATGCATTTTTTGGTGTTTTAAGCTTATTTGTAATTTTTGATAATTTCCTAAGGTTAATAGCTATTTTTTTGTGTATTTTCGTTGTCCAGGGACAAAATTGTCATTTTACGCCCCGAGCGCGTTTATATCAGTTTTGAGCTCTAATTTTTATTTTGAAATCTATTGTGAATTCTTTTTGAAAATTTAGAGATTTTTGTCAGGTTCTTTGTATTAATTTTTAATTTCAGGGTTAAAAAATATTTTTTTCAATAAAATTAGTATTTTTTAATACCGGTGGCATTTCCGTTATTTTACAGCATTCTTGGCCAACAAGACAAATGAGCTATAAATACCCCCTTTGTATCATCAGAAAAAAAAGAAGAAAAAAAACCCTACAAACACTTTTACTTTTTGAGATTGTTAGATTAAAACACATAAAAACACCAAAAAACACACACTTGGTTTCGTTTCTTCCATATTTTGAGTTACTGTTCATCAAATTTCAGTATTCATCGTCTTCCCCAAGAAGGAATTACTGTTCACATCATCAGGTTTAAGAGCTTCAGCCGTGGCTATTTTTTCATCATCACCATCAAGTTTTTTATCTACTGTTCATCATTAACTTGTTCTTAAATTCCAAAAGGTAATTTCTTACTTAGTTGTTCTCTTTGTTTTTGATTCACTTTTCTTCAATTTTTCTATGTAAATCTGATTACTTGTGTTCTATTGTTTGGCATTTCAGTCAAGTTTTTTTTTTTTTTTAAGATTTTTCTTCTATTCTTATTTTTGGGTTCTTGGTGTTTTTGGATTTTTTCTGCTTTGTTTCTGGTTTTTTGTTCTTGTTTCCGGCCTGCTGTTCTTGAAATTTTGTTTTTTACCGTCACCTTCAAACCTATTTTCATCACCAAACCAACCAGAAAATTCTACCCCCTTGCCATCAGTTAGGTCAATCCATCACCACCGAAGCTGCAAAAACCAGAAATCAAACCACACACCTCCAACCTGCAAACAAAACAAGCCAAAACACAAGCCAAAATCTCCACTGCCATCTCCTCCCTTATCCATCACCTAAACCACCACCGCTACCTTCAAACTCGCAGCAAAACCCATAACCAGTTAACCCTCCCCTACAACCAATCACAGCTCTAGCTTCCACTACCCAATATAGCCAAATCACCACCAGAAACACATCACTGTCTGCCCCCTTTCACTCCCTGTTGCCCATAACTTGCAAACAACCAAACAAACACAAAACAGAAAACACGATTCACCTCCCCTGTCATCACCGTTCCACCCACAAAACCACGCTTCCCTGGGTCCAATCGCCATAGATACAGTCAAAATCATGCCCTCACCATTGTTTCTCCACCATTAACAACCACCCAATTAGCCTCAGAGTTAATAGCAGTCCCAGAATGAACACTGCCTGATGCCCTGTCTCGGCCAAAATCACCCAAATTAGCACAAAAAAAAAATCACCACCAAAACCCAGTTATGTCTTCATCAGTCCAGACCTCAAACCTCACCTCCACAAACAATAGCACATCACCAACAACGTCCCAAACCAAGGCTACTAGCTCCCAAGTTTGCCCTGTACTACCACCGAAGAACACAATTGACCCCAAATCTCCACCCATCAGAAACTTCAGGTCCTTTAACTGACCATCGCCTTACGAAAACAACCACCAAGACCCAAATTCGCCCACAAAGCTTCACCCAAAACCACCCAACACCATCTGGTAGCCCCATCTCATCGCCAATTCCATCACTTCGCCTACCCAATTCACATAGCCCAATAAACACCTGCCAACAATGCCTCTGTCAACACCAATAGCCCCACAAACAAACACCAAAAATCAACTACAAAAATCAGTCCAAAAACCCATTAAAATCTGCAAAAATCACACACAAATCAACCCCCCATAAACTCATTAAAGTCACCAGCAAGATTCACCTATTGAATACCACCCACAGACCATCAACAAACCTCTCCCCAATACCTTGTAGCCCAGACCTGCAAGACCAATACAGTTTTGCCAAACAACTTGCAAGCAAGCAAATCAAGCAACCATACCAAGACCCAATTTGCTATCAAAATAGTTCATTCACCACCGACACTAAACCTGCAAGACAAACCATCAATATTCGACCAACGCTACCAATTCAATACCTCCACCGGTTCATGACCATCACCAATTCCCCTTCATCCAAAGCCACCATCACAATCCCAATTTCATCGAACCTACCTCCAAGCTCACCCTTGCGCACCATAGAAACAGAGGGAGACACGAGGGATGCGAGGAGAAGAAAGTAAAAAAGAGAGCAAATGAAATCGGAGACCAGCGAGAAAAGGAGAGAGACCAGCGAGAAAAAGAGAGAAGGCAGGAGAAAAAGAGAAGAAAAGAAGAATAATGGAGAGAAGAGAGAGGTTGAAGAAGGAAAAATGGAAAAGGGGGACAGAGGAAAACGAAAATTGGGGAAACAGAGAGCAAAGTAGAAGAAATATAGATCCTGAGAGAACAGAGAGGGATGCGAAGAAATAGAGAGAGAACGGAAGAGAAAAGAAATGCAGGAAGGTGAAGAAGGAGCAATCGGACAAAATTGAAAAAGCAGAGCAAGTCTGGTGAGAATAAACGAGAAGAGAGCAAGCGCACAGAGGAATTAAATGGGAGAGAAGAAAAACAGAGAGTGGGTGTGTTAAAGCAGAAATTAGATTTGCTTTCTGTTTTCTTCAAAAGGAGAAGGGAAACGAATTTTGCAAGTTTTGGGAAAATTTTGGTTTTCTTTTAATTAGAAACTGGTTGGGCATTATTTTAGTGGACTTTGTATCTTTCATTTTGATTAATTCTGTTTAGTTCAGTTAACCTTCTATTGGCTTTTGGGCTTTAGTTAATTTAATTTATGTGCATAATTAAGTTAGTTTATTAGGTAAATTGAGTTCAGTCAATCAAGACTCAATTCATTTTTGGCATTTTCGTATTCAGTTGTGCCACAAAAGATATATACGTGTTTAAACATGTGTCCTTCTCAACTATTATTGATATGCACTAAAAATTTTATTTTATTTTTATTTTATTTTTTATGCAAATTAGGTCCTTCATTAATTTATGATTTTGCCCCCAACTTGTTTGAGTTTGCATTTTTACGCCCCATGCTTTGTGGAAATTTTATTTTTGCACCCCATTTAGCATTAATTTACAATTATACCCCATGCTTATTTGAATTTATTATTTGGTCCCTAGGAGATTTTTGAAATTTTTTAGGCCCTTAACTCACTTGAATTCTGTATTTTTACTTCCCAATTTTTGTGGGTATTTCACGTTTTTATGTTTTATTTATTTATACTAGTGATACATTGACTGGGTGTATTTATTTTCTTAAATATTGGTACCGGGTCTTCAAAGAGGTATCCCGATCTCTCATTATTTCTTTCTTTATGTGCTCCAACGTGCTCTAATGTGATATTTTATGCAATTTTTTATGCGTTTCTTATTTTATGCACTTTTTGCGTACTTATTTATTTGGTGTTATTTAATTTTAAATTTTATTATTTCGACGAAAAATGTAATATTTTGTATTTAGTTAGTCAATGTAATAGTTAGATTACTTTTCTCATATTTTGGTAAAATTTTGTATCCAGATAGAAAGTGTAATAGATAGGGCATTTTTAATTTCCCCCCTTAAATTGTAAATTAAGCCCTCTCGGTGTAATAGTTAGGGTGTATTTGCTTTTGCGTGCTTATGTGTTTATTCCTTTTACCGCTTTCCTTAGAATTTTTGCATCTAGAATATTATGCTTATGTGTTATGTGCTCCTATGTGATCTTATATGTTTTTTATATGTTTAATTTGCTTTTAATTCATGCTTTAATGTTTAAATTTATGATTTATGATATTCCGTCACCACACTAGTCCAACGATAGTTGTGGCTTCTTTCTTTCCCGCTAGTCCAACACTAGTGGAACTTTTTAGAATGGGCTAGTCCAATGCTAGACCGTTAAGACATTTTAGTGTTAGATACATTAGTGTGCATTTCTCATCTCATTTCACACGCTTCTAGTTTTCTTTCCATTTCGCATGATTTTTATTATCACTATTATTTATTTATTTATTTTTGACACGTCTTCAAATGCATGACGTTTAAGTTGCATCTCACTTAAAATTTAGGACATTTGTGTGATTTGACTAGAAATAGTCGCCTACTCACGTGGGAAATGGTGGCGTACATGCCGTTCCCCCCTCCGTGAGTAGAAACATTCAGTCACGAGTTATTAGTCCCCGTACCCGTCATGTTGCATACTCACCTTCTTTCTTCACTTATTATATATTATTATTTTCTTTTCTTTTGCATTATATTTTGCATAAAAACTCGTGACTCCCTCGAGGTCTCAACTCGGGTTTCGCAATTAATGCAATAATTCCGACCAAGCTTCGATGGGATATTCCGACCCTCTCGATACCCACATTTAGACTTAGGATTTGCATTCATTTAGATACATCCGAACGCGATAGAATCTAGGGTTAATTTAGGAAAATTTGATTAAATCTCGCAACTAGCCTCGGCTAGGTTGAGAGGGTGCCTTAGGCGCAAGCCTTTGCCTTCCCTTTCTTCAAATGTGACTCCCGGACCTTTTCTCTCTCATTTTTTTTTGTAGACCGAAGTCGAAAAAGGGTTTTAAAATGTTTTTCTAAAATTTTATTTTTATTTTTATTTTTGTTAAACGATTTCTCGGGTGACTTGGTACACCCTAACTCAATACCAAGTGGCGACTCCATTTTTCAAATAAAACCCTTTTTCAAAAGTTATTTGGCCAAACTTGTCGCAGTTTTAGTCCCGGCCTTGTTTTCTTTTAAAATACCATTTTTTTTAAAAATACACTTTTTTTTAATAAATTTTGATTTTTTTTCACACACGTACAGTTTTTTCAAGAAACCTTTATTTTCAAAAGGGTCATCAAAACCGAACCGTCTTTTAGGACACGACAGTCAACGACCCCACTAGCACCACTTAGCACACTTTTTACTTTTACGATTTTCGGACGCGACAATGAGCTAATCAAAATTTAAACACTAATATAAATTAAATGGTCAAGTAAAATTATTCTAACTTTAGTACTTAGGTGTTCTTGCTTAATAATGAAAATCTTAGCTAATTAACCTAATTAACTCGAGAAATCTTCCAACTAATAAATCAAGGATTAACACTTAACCCTAAATAAGAAAAAAAATGTCTCTTGTAAGTGCATTTCTAAGGTGTTACATCGGATCTCATTTTATTTGAAGCTGATAATTGCCACTTCGATCTCTCTCCGAATTCCAAAATAACACAAGTTGTTAATGAGGAGTTCGAGTGACACCGAAAAGGAATTTAGGACTTTGTGTTAAGGATTCCGAATGGTACAAAAGGAAAATTCAAGCTTAACTTGGAAGAGATAGAAACCACAAACATTGACACCAAGATATTGGTCAGTGAGTTAAGTCAGAATGCACTTTTGATCCGAAGATCTGCAAAATGTCAAGCCAATTTGGGTGTATTTTTGGGTGATTCAAGCACAATAAAAGAACAAATATGCAGCAGATGCCATTTCAATCAATTCACAAGGGGAGTTTTATTGTTTCATGTCCACAAGTTCTTATTCACCTTTGGAATGTGTTGTATGAGTTATTGTGAGATTAAAATAAAGTGATGTCACGTGCTTGTAAATTATTGTTCACAATCATGATTTTTGTCTAATTCCCCTACTTGTTGAAATTACTTTATGTACTTTGGCAAATGCTTTCTCCAAGTACTAAGAAATGATTATTATGTGGTTTGGAGTTTTGTTCTTATAGAAAATATATCATGTAAAGTGGTTGAAATTATGCCCAAAATTTTGCATGTTTGATGAAAGTTTCTTTTTTTTACTCGATTTCACATGTTAAATATTGATTATGATCAATTAGTGCATTCATGTAATATGTGATATGACATCTATTATGAGGGATTTTTATACTGCAAAAACAAAAAAAAAAAAAAGGGAAGAAGAAAAGAAAAAGAAAAAGGAAAAAAAAGAAAAAGAAAGAAAAAGTATGACATAATTTTTTTTTCTACTCCAATGGTTCTCGTGCTTAGTAACCGGGAGTTTTCATCCAAAAATGTCGACTTTCGCATCAAAAAGGTACTTGAATTATGACTAATGCATTGCAAATTTGAGTAAGTAAATTGTTGAGTAACTAGGGGTCTTCATTTAACCAATGTCAATTCTTGCGTTAAAAGGCAGTTTTACTTCTCAAATACAGTTTTTGCTACTTGCTTAGAGATTGAGGTGTTGAGTAACCGGGAACCTTCATAACCAATGTCAATTTTCGCGTCGAAAGACATTCTCGTAGCTTGAGTGATTAGTTTGATATTACAAATATCCTCAAATTGAAAAAATAATGAAATTGATCATAGACATATTATTGACAGCCCCACCTTACCCAGAGGCGCACCAAAGGGCTTAGCGGACTGCCTGCCTAGCTCTCGCTAGGACTCAAACACGCACTCGCTTAAACATCCAAGCGTACTTAACTCGAAATAAAATGCGCTCATAAATAAATACATTCATAATATTTACTTAAAAGTATAAATATCACAAGAGTTTTTACAACCCAAAATATAATAATATTTACAATAAAAGCCTACACATTTAGGCTGTCCAGATACAATAAACAAAACATGTACTAGGTCCAAAATCAGCTTTTCCAGCTTTAGTATTTCGGAAAACTTGGTTAAAGAAAACAAATGAACGGGATGAGCTATAATAGCCCAGTGAGTGCTCAAGTCATGCAGTATACCAATAACAAATAAACCTTTAAGGATAATAATTAACAAATTTAATAAATGATGAACAAGAAATGTGAAGTGTAGTAAAATCAATGGCGGATACAGGCTCACTGCAGGAGCAAGCTCAACTGCAGGAGTATCGATCATGATCAAGATAACAAGGATATCGGGACCGAGGTAAAAGCTCAGGTTCGAGATACTTGAAAAATTCAATCCAGAGTTACCCTCTTTGAGGAATGAAACTCATATAGGAAAGAATATCATGCACCTGTAACCCACAACACCTTATATCACCCCAAACTCAACAAGTTGACTAACCGTGGAGTAACGATGAAGTTAGCCACGGAAGTCCAAGGTCATGCATAAAGTTCAAGCATGAGCTAGCCCTTTTTAGGACTTTACTCAGATATGAAAATTAACACGCACCGAATAACGCCCATCACCTTATATCTCTCCCATACTCAACCATGGAAATCACATGCACAAATAACACGTTGGATAGTGAAAGCATGTAACACATTGCTGGAATAAATGCGATAAAGTACACACCTTTCCTCAAGTAACACACTTCATTAGATAATCATGTCAAGTATAACATATCATTTCATGCATCGAAATAATAATGTCAAGTATTACATGGCATTTCATGCATCATGCACACATAAGAACACTCACCTTAAGCCTAAGAAAATATCTTGCGATAATGGTGGGTCTCACTTTCGGATCCTGAAAATTCACGAGAAAAATAATCGTATAAAAACCTGACTAAAATCTAAGAAATTTCATAAGGAAATTCAAGAAACCCCAAGTCTTTCTAAGGTTAAATTTTTAGGGTTTTGGAGTTTAGGGTTTTACCCTAGGGTTTAGGGTTTTCAAAATTAGGGTTTTCTAACTTTCTAGGGTTTTGCTCGGAAAGGTTTAATTCACTAATAGCTAATCTACGAAAATTTCTGCACGCTTAAATCACTAAATTAAAGCTTATAAAGTCTTAAATCATAGCCTAATCACTTTTATTTCCTAGGTTTTACCGAAATTTCGGTAGCACTTCCCCTACAATCGGACTAACCCAAAAATTTTTAACCTGTAAGAAAACATCCAACAACCCAATCTTAAGCAGTTCTACTAATCTCATATCAAACTCACTTCAATTCCATTCAAATTTATACAAAAATGCATAAACTACTCCAAGTTCTTCAAGCAAATCAAACCTAGATCATGACTTTTCAAGTTTAATATACTATCTACAAGGCATACAAGTTCACAAGCTTCACATTCATGAAATAAAACTTCATTTTTCATGACCAAAAATCAATCATACTTAACCATAAAAACATAACTTAAGAGCTAAAAACTATGATCTTTCACTTGAAATTAGAAGAGAAATTCATGGGAAATACCTCTAGGTAGACAAGATTGTTGCTTAGGAGGAAGTTCCACTTAATTTCTATGGTTGAAAAATGAGTAAATAGAAGTAAAAGATCCAAGAAAAATGAAAGAAAATGGAGAGAAAAGGAGAAGAGAACAGCCGGCCAGCAAGAAGAAAAGAAAAGAGAAAAATTGGGTAAGTAAAGAAGAAAAGAAATGGAAAAGAATTGGAAAATTTTTGACCAATCAAAACAAGACAAAGGTAAAGTGATCTTGACTTTCTCTCCATGGAAGACTACACTTGGCAAGGGTTAATTAGAAAACATTTTTGTGATTTATCTTATAATTATATCTTGCAAGAGATGCTAGGTACAATTTCTAAAGGTAAAGGTACAACATGGTAGTAAAATGGAAAATCATTTCTTATTAATTTTCCCACTAATTTCGGCCCTTCTTTTTTTTTTTTTCCCTAATGAACATAATACAAAATAAATGGTAATACTATAATTATGCTTAAATAACATCTAAAACATATAATAATATATATAATAATATTGGTAATTTTATTGCTTATCAATCTCCCCCACACTTGAATCATTGCTTGTCCTCATGCAATTGGAAAATCAAGAGATCAAAACATGATTCAAGGCTTGAAATAGCACATGCCTCATTGTTGAATGCAATTCCACACGATAAGGTAAATAGGCATTATGCAATTCCTTGTAAAGTATCTAATACTCATCATATCAAGTAAAAGGGAAGTAATTATTTCAAGATTAAATCTTATTTAACCAAATTCCTTTGCTTTACAAAATTTCACATACTAAGTATTCAATATGCACAATCATATACAACTTAATTTATACAAAATAGGGACATATTGAGATTGTACAATTTATAAGTGTCTTTTGACGCGAAGGTTGACCTTGGTAGATGAAAACCCCCGGTTACTCAACACTTTGATCATTTAACCACAATTTAGGGCTTAGTTTGAGAAGTGAAATTGCCTTTTGATTAAAGGATCGACATTTTGTGATGAAGACCCCTTGTTACTCAACAATTCACTTTCAATCAAACTTGCGATGCATACTCTTAACTCAATTGCCGTTTGACGCAAAATCAACATTTTGTGATGAAGATTCCCGGTTACTAAGCAATTTGAATCATTGGAGTTGAAATAAATAAACATATATCATTTTGCTCACAATATACTTGTCCCTTAATTCCAATAATGCATAAGTATACTTCTTGTCCATATCTTCAACTTAATAATATAAAATTAAGTAAAGAAAAGAAATTTAAAATCAAACATGTTAATCAAGACATAATTACAACCATTTTACAAGGCATTCTTTCTTAAAAACAAAACTCCTAATCACATAATAACTATTTCTCGTATTCTTGTAGAAAATATTCAAACAAATTTGCATATATTATTTCAAAAAGTAAAGGAATTTAACAAGTGTATGGCATGAAAACATGTTAAAGAAGCAAATTTTCAAAAATTTTGGCCATATTTTACCAAAACAATATCTTGACACTATTTACTCCAAATCCAAACAAACATACTCTTATACCTTCCCCCTACACTTAGAATGATACATTATCCTTAATGTGTAAAGGAAAAGATAAGAATAGAAATAGAGCAAGAAAACTCCCTTTGTTTGGTTTAGAAGTTCCGAAGTTGATATTGTTATGTCCTTGGAAGGTATTGCCCATGGCAAGTCCCTCTTTGCAATGCTTCATCATGTTCCTCATTTGGTCTATTTTTGCTTACTAACCTTGCTTCAAAGCTTAGAAGAACTCAAAAGCTATGTCAAAGCTTGTTTGAATAGCCATTAAGCTCAAAAAGTAACATAACATGCCTTAAAACATTTGATTTCCCCCCACACTTAGTTGTTGCAATGTAGCTCCAAGGGGTGAAAATTTGAATGACACGTAAGATGAGCAAATGTATTATGTATTGATGAAGTGAAATGTTAAAGAAACTTGCTCAAAGTTGCTTCATATAAAAAGTAAGTCATTTCATGCCAATAGGTCAAAATTTTCAAAGTACTATGGAACAATAAGAATGCAAGATTGAAACATGTTAAAGTGTTAATTAAAGTGTTCTCAACATGTACACAAATGATGCAAAAGAAGTTGTAAAAGAACCAAATGGGAAACATTAGAAACATTCTGGAAAAACAGAAAATTAAGGTGATCCGCGAGTGGAAGTCCGCAGATCTTCTGGCTTGTTCGTGTATCTCTATGTAGTGGATCATATTGACCTCCCAGAAGTTGATCCACAGATGCGATCCGCATATCTAATCTGCAGATCTCATCCTACAACAGGCAGTGATTTCCAGAAAATGCAGGTTACTGTTCCATTGGTTATTTCAATTTTCTGCAGCAACTTCAAACTTAATTTTAACATGTTTATGAACAAATTATCACTTTAAACACGTTTGAATCATAAAAGTACACATGTGCAAACACAAATCCTTCAAACTTTACATCAAATTCACAACCTTTATGCATATTTTGGGCGTGAATCTTCAAGTTGCAAATTTTGCAAAGTTTGAATACTACTTTCAAACCAACTATGCACACATGTTTCTTTAGGCATATTAAGCACATAAACAAGGTCAAACAACATATAAGCTCAATAATTCTTCCAATGACCTTTTTGATTAAAAAGTTCTTACCCATGAATAGCATCTCCTATCAACTTTTAACTTCAAAAGCACACCTCATACCATACATTAAACATGATCAACGTACTTTTTAGTAGGAAATGCATTCAAAAGTGATCTAGAGAACAAATTTATGGTCTTGTTTCTTCTTTAATCAATCTTGCACCTTAGGTTCCTTATTGAAAATCCTACAAAACAAACATAATAAACAGACTTAAAATGACATAATACATAATAAAACAACTTAAGATTTCACAAAAACATTAAAAACGTTGGGTTGCCTCCCAACAAGCGTTTCATTTATAGTCTAGAGCTAGACTTTGTAGGTGTGAGCTTCATTCTTTAGGACCATAACCCAAAGAATTCTCCACTTCTTTGGGTGTAGATATGTCAATGAAGTGTAGTTGGTCCTTTGTTCTCTTTGTCCTTCTTCTTGTGCTTTCAAGTCCAAAAAATGAAACATTTGACACATTATCATCCAAATCATCAAGTAAATACATGTTAAAAGTAGAAGAGGGATGTTTCAACATATCATTCAATTCAAAGGCTATTTCCTCATCCACTACTACTTTTAACTTTAATGTGCCATTTTTCACATCAATTATTGCACCGGCGGTAGCAAGAAAATGTCTTCCAAGTATAATAGGCATATTAATATCATCCTCCATATCTAAGACAACAAAATCTACCGGGATGATGAATTTATCCACTTTCATTAGAATATTTTCAAGAACACCTAATGGATGCCTAATGGACCTATTGACTAGTTGCAATATGATGTTTTTGCTTTAAACTTCCTTAAAACCTAGCCTTCTAGCTATTGACATGGGAATTAATGACACACTAGCACCCAAATCACATAAAGCATTGGAAAAATTAACATCACCAATAGTGCATGGGATAGAAAAACTGCCTGGATCCTTGAGTTTTTTTGGCAATTTGTTTTGGATCCTTGCACTATATTCCTCTGTGAGTGCTATGGTTGCAAAATCATCAAGATTTGTCCTCCTTGTCAATGGGTCCTTAAAAAACTTGTTGTACTTGGTAACTTGCAAAAATGCATCTACAAAAGGGATGTTAACATGTAACTGCTTAAGCATTTGTGCAATCTTTCCCAATTCCTTTTCTTGCTTTTCATTGTTAAGCCTTTGTGGAAATAGAATTTGTGTTGGAACAGGAATAGTTTGTGATTGAGAATTCATATTATCAACACCAACTTCATTATCACTTACTAATTCCTTTCCTTTTTCTTCTTTTTCATCCTTTTCACTTCCACATTCTTCAATGATTAGTTCTTTTAGCATTCTACCGCTTCTCAATGCAATTGCATGGACTTGTCCCTTAGGATTAATTTTCGTTTTACTTGGTAACTCTCCTTTTTTCCTAAGGTCCATTTGTTCGGCTATTTGAGCAATTTTATTTTCTAAAGATCTTGCCATTCCTAACATTTACTTTCAAATTGCCTCAACCCTTTTCAATCACCTTCTCATTTGCCACCTCCCGAGCTGGTTTGTTTTGTGAAAATCCAGGTTGAGTTATCTTGGTTCCCTCCACCTAAGATTTGAATGGTTTCTCCACCCAGGATGGATGTGTTTTGAAAAAGGATTATTAGAAGAAGAAGGCTTGTACGTTATTGACATATGAACTTGTGCACATGAAGATGAATCATGAGAATCACCCACACAAAGACAATATGCAACACTAGATGAATTTTTGATTACTAGAGACATGCTTATTGAAAACATTCATCATATTTTGGCATTTGAGCTCTAAGCATATCTAAAGTATCAATTTCATACATACCTTAAGTTCTTCTAGGATTACCTCTTTCATTTACCCATTGGTAGTGGTTTGCCACCATCTCTTCAATCAACTCTTGGGCTTCATCCGTTGACTTTGCCATGAGAGCTCCCCCTGTAGCTGCATCTATATTTATTTTGGTTGAATAATTAAGTCCATTATAAGAGGTTTGAATTATTAACCAATCGAGAAGTCCATGGTGTGGACATTTTCTTATTAGGTCCTTATATCGGTCCCAAGCCTCATAAAGAACTCTCCTTAGCATTGGTTGAAGTTGGTAATGTCCATCGTTAATCTTGCGGTCTTTCTTGGTGGGAAATATTTGTTCAAGAATGCTTTGGAAAGGTCCGTCCAAGTTACAAAGGTATTTGGTGGGTATGCTTGAAGCCATTGCTTGGCTTTGTCTCTTAAAGAGAATAGAAATAATCTAAGCCTTATGGCATCTTTCCAAATGCCATTTAATTTATTGTGTCACTTATTTCCAAAAAATTAGCCAAGTGTAAATATGGATCTTCATTTATACTACCACCAAATTGGTTTTGTTGAACCATTTGAATTAGTCTCGGCTTAAGTTCGAAATTATTTGCATTTATCGGTGGTCTAAGTATACTTGTGTGAGAACCAGTTGGATTCGCATAGCAAAATCTCTTAAAGAAATGAGTTTGAGGGTTACGATTTTGGGTTACCTCCTCCATAGCTACCTTCTTGTTGATGTTCTTGAGGTTGAGAGTGTACTTGAAGGTGTCACCAATCTCCTCCACCTTAGCTTGTTCTTCTTAGCCTTTCTCTCCTTGCCTTCTGTGCAGGTTCTTTCTATTTCTGGATCAAATGGAAGAACAATCTTAATGCTCCTATGTATACACCTACAAAACTAAAGAAATACTTATTACAAGCAAACATGTACAAAGTTTAGGATAATAAAGTTATCTTTGGCCTAAATATTGCCTTGATTCCCAGGCAACGGTGCCAAAAACTTGACGTGGTGTAGATTAGGTATAGCAAATAAGTACAATTACACACAATCAAGTAATAAAAACCTAATCTCTCCAACTTAATCCGCAAGTGCACGGGTCTATTGTAGTACTTGGAGTATTAGGTGTCGAATCCCACGAGGAATCAAATATGTGCAATTACTAAGGCTTTTTCACTAACTTTTATTATCTAAACACAATCAAAATAAGATGGAGATGGGGTCCCTTCAATAGAATAGGTATATGATTGAGAACTTTTGTAGAATCCAAGCAAAGAAGCCTAGAACATAGAATCCACTAATGAATCATGCATGAATGACTTACTAAGTTTTACCTTGCCTTGTTTAGAATCCAATTCCATAAGTGTCATAACTAGATCTCTCTATGTAATGACAAGATTCCAACTATTCTCATGATGAAATCTTATGAAAACATGAATTGTAATTGATTCACTTAAGTATCCATTATTCTCATATGAACTACTTAAGCATTATTTGTTCATTTTCCATTATTACAATGCATTTCTCAATGTCAAGTAACAACTAAATGACTTGTTTAAGTTGGCCAAGCAAAAACAAGTGTTAAAACTTGAACAAGTAAACAAACAAATGCAAGCTTAGCAAGTTTTGATAATATAAGTCATGCTTTTAGATTCATTAGCTTCATCTATATTCTAGATGAAACCTTTAGTGAATCATGACTAATGAAACAACTAAAAGTATAACTTCAAAGCAAGAATTCATTCAACAAGTGAAAGTAAATAGAGGGGAGTAAGAATTGCTCAACCAAAGTTTAGACAAAGCTTCTCTTCTTATTCACCTTCAAAGTTGAACTTACAATAGTTCTCTTACAATGCTCCTCACTATTCTATTGAAGGATGAAGAGAATTCTATTAATTCTCTACCAAAACTAGTATGTAACTAAGCTAATACTACTTTCTACTACTAAAGCTTGTTACAAAGGCTTTACAAATGACTTCTATTTATAGACAAATGTTTCCTCAAGTCATTTTCCAACTTGCATGAATCATTAATGCATGAAATGATGAAGATTTGCTTGGGGATTCCAAATGAGCACAAAAGTCTTCATTTATGCTTCCAATGTATTCTCCCACTTGCAAAACCCTATTCCCATATGAAAGTATTTGCAAACACTAGCTGGAAGAGGATGCAAGTTAATGCCCTAGAAAATCCAGCCGATCTACGATCTACAGATGGTGATACACGGATGACAACCCATGGATCTCCATCGGTGGATCACACCCTTGTGGCCCCCACTTGATTTCTAATTTTTGCTGAACTGGACCTTATGTGTGCAAGCATTTTCCACTTATTTCCAAGCATTGTGGTGAAGAATTGGATTTTTCCATTATTTTTGCACAATTATTCCTTTAAGTTGTTCATCCAACTTTAACTCTTTGAATCACCATTGACTTTGATTTTCCTTTACTCCAATTGAACCAAAATAAGTTTTAGTATGATGAAGCTGCAATTATACATAAAAATTGTGCATTAATTTGCTCAAATAAGAATTCTGCCTCAAAAACCCTAATTTCGGTAAAAATCCTAATTCTTATGAATTGTTGGAAAATGAGTCATTTGCAACCAAAAATACTATAATTATGCTTAAATAACATCTAAAACATATAATAATATATATAATAATATTGGTAATTTTATTGCTTATCAAATATGCTTTCATACTACTTTGTTCTTGTTCCTTCTCATCACTTTATCTCAGGCACGTGTCACATTTAGAGACAAGATTGCATGTACTTCAATGGCTTCATGCTCTTGTAGAGAAAATGATATTTTTTTCTACTCTATGAGTTGTTGAGTTTGTATTTGTTAGAAGTATCTATAGCGATTTGGTTTAGTTGTGATTATTTAATTGCTAATAGGATTCTAAAGTTGTATTTCTAAAATCAATTGGTTATTTACTAGAGGTACTATCATGCTACATGATAAAATAGATTGAATAAACCCGTAATTGCAATGATCCAATTGCATGAGCGACGCTCTACCAATTGAGATATATCCCAAGCCGTCGCGTATCTCCTTCACTTATAGTTATTTATCATCAATGAATGACTAATAAAAAATTCATTGCTATTAATCTAGAACATTTGGTACTTTGAAAAAGGTATAAACAAGCAAAGTTGAAAATTCTACAACTCTAGAAATTCATTTTGGCCAATTGAACCTTCTCAAATTGTTTCTTTTAGAACCAAAAAGATTTGTGCCAAAATAACAGATGCTAAGATGTTCTGTTTTTCCATTAAAAATATATTCGTTCAAGAAAGATTCCAAAAGATGTTGATCACAAGTGAGAAGATTGGTTAAGGAGAAAGGCAAAAATGGATTCGTAGTCACATTCATGAGAATGACATAATGGGCAAACAAAGCCGTCCGGTCCTATCCGATTAGGAATATGAAGGCCATCTGTATCA
The DNA here is from genome assembly GCA_024721245.1 of Mitragyna speciosa. Classification (NCBI taxonomy): domain Eukaryota; kingdom Viridiplantae; phylum Streptophyta; class Magnoliopsida; order Gentianales; family Rubiaceae; genus Mitragyna; species Mitragyna speciosa. The sequence goes on from CM045561.1 coordinate 14,561,474, forward strand.
CAAAGTTGGTCGATGCCAACTGCAATGGTTGAAAAGAAGGGGCCCACCAAGACCATCTAATAAAGCTCTTTCAAATAAAGCAAATGATTTGTTTCGATAACTTTGGGCCTAATTAACCCCTTTGAAATAGTCGATCTTACAAGATCAATTGGGTAGGTTGGTTGGGAAAAGGTAATTAGCGGAGAAAAGAATTACTAAGAGAGAGATTCTACAATTTGGTCAGGATGAATGAGTGGCTGTGAAGCATGCTCTAGAGGACCCTTTCTCGAGTCAATCCAGTCAGAAAGGGGAGGGCCCACTGCCTAGACTGCATTTCGGGAGTTTGAACAACATTTCATTTCAACTAAAAATACAACCCTGTCAAAGACCTTAATGGCCTTCCTTTTTATGAGCGGAAATCTAATCCCTTTTTCTGTGGAAAAAGGGAATCTTGTGTTACAATAGAAGTAGAAATGATGCGCATTGTTTAAGAATCGAAGTCGATTTGCTTTATAAAAATAAGATATTGATGAACTTCTATGAAATATTTTTCACGGGATTTAGCCAATTGTCTTATTCGTGGAATATCATTGAGAAATAAGAATCCATGTTATCCAAGGATTTCCTACAATTATTTCTAGTCTGGAATGAGGAGATGGGCATTGTTGTTGTCAAAATTTGACATCTCAGTTGAAAGACCAAAAGCACTCAAAGGACAGCCTAAGGAAAAAAGAAGAGGTAAGCCTTTAGCGTATGCCAAGCCCTAGCTTTCAAAGAATATTTATCCTTGCTCTCAGTAAGTGCGTAATGCCCACTTTTTTTAACAGTAGCCAATTTGTGCTTTCTAGTGCTAACAAGTCACACACTCATATTCTGAAAATACAGAAACAAAGAAATTTTGCAATCGAACTTCCCAAATAGAATGGGCTTGTAATCTAAGCTCTAAACGATTCATTTTGCATTCAAAAGCTAGAACTTGGGGGTTCTTATAACTTTAATTCATTGAAATTGCATCCAATAAAATAGAAGAATTATAAATCTATAAAATAATGATGTCTTCCCCACAAATTCATGATTGTGAACTTAATAAAGACTTCCTTCCTAGCTATGCACCTTCTATCAAAGCTACTTTCCTCTATCTAGCTTTTACAAAATTGTCAAGTGAACTTGAACTCCTATTTTGGAGTTTCTTAGAGTGATGTTCGAGATCACCTCTATGTGGTTAACCTTAAGTAGGTAACCAAATCAAAACTGACTAAAAGGACTGCAAAGCGGATCTAACTATTTATAGCCAAAACACTAGATAGAGAATAGGCTGCAAGAAAATAAGTTCGTATCTCTTTGAATAGTATCATCCATGGCGAGTCATTCATATTATAAGAAAACAAATCGTGTGGCTATTCACCCACAACAACTCTTGAAAGTCCAACTCAAAAAAGGCTTATCCTAGGACTGCATTAGTTGCCTAGCTGACTTACCACTGATAAGTGCTTAGGTAGCGTATTATTTTAGGGTAGTGAAGTAGTATTTTAGTAGTGATTTTAGGAAAACTAGGTTAGGTTAGAATGGCTTTTTCCTTTACTTTTGAGTTGTTGTTAATTGAGTAGATACTTATACTTTTCTCATGTTTTTGTAGGTAATTGAGCATCATGCATTGGAAGCGTTGATGAAGATTTGGTGTGGCTTGATGGTGGTGGAAGTTGGACATCAGAAGAGAGAGTGAAGACAAGAGAAAAAGCCCAAAAGCAGAGAAAGAGGTATATCCGCGAGGGTATTCATTTGCGAATACCTATAGCAGATATAAACATAGTTGCGACACTTACTTGCCGTTGGAATGTATTAACTGCGAACGGTCACGGGAACTGAAAACCTTCTAGTGCACAGCAGGCAGACAAAGGCTTTTCAGCGGGAATAAAACACTTGGTTTGGGTTTTTTCACTTGTAACCACTTCTTTTCTTTCCTATAGACTTAGACAAATAGAATACTCTCTAAAGTAGCATAGTTAGGGTTTATTCTTACATAGAGTAGAATAGAGAGTAGAGAATAGCATAGTTGTAGAGAACGTTTGTAACAACTCAAGAGGAAGAAAAAGTGCAGTCTTTTGGAAGAAAATTGGTTCGTCAATACGAATAAGATTTCTTTTACTCCTCTTTTCTTTTATTATTGTTTTGTTGTGGAATTGACTTGCAAGGATTTAACTTTTATCGCTTGCCTTGCCATGGTAACTAATTTATTGGTCTAGGGTTTAGATGAAACTAGGGATTGAAGGAATATGTGTTAATTGCCTAAGAGATTCATGCTTTGACTTGTCTTTGTTTATTCACTATTTTGCATATCAAGATTTATGATTGACCGGCCATCAATTGTAGATTTTAAATAATTATTATAGCAACAAGAATTGATAATCATGATAGAATCGGAATAGATGAAGTCTAGGATGCATGTCACACAAGAGTAGTGGTGCTCCTAGGCAAGTCAATTAGGCAATTCGTAGGGCTAATGAACCAATACTAGTGTCTTTATCATGAGAGTAGGAAAGAACTAGTAGGAAGGTAGTCATTAGCTTGTCAGGAGAGTGGGAGTTAAGTACACTTCGGATTGGGCCCTAAACGAGACAATACTAAGGCATGAATTGAGTCAATTACCATTATCCTTTTTTTTTTTTTGACCAAAACCAAGATCCTTGAATAACATGTCTTCTTATCTAGGAGAAAGCAACAAGCAACTGTTGAGATTTATTACAGCACTGTAACCAAGAGGGAGAGCTGAATAGGAAACAAAATCCAAAAACAAGTTTAGTACTAGTTGCTATTGTAGAAATTCTTCAGAAATTTGGAGATGCCTTCATCCTTTGGCCCATGGTCCTGCACAATTCCTTTCCGACCCACAACGTACTGGCCAATAATGTGGTGCCTCTGCTTTGCATGATCCACAATGTTCTTCAGCTCTTCCATTCCCTTGAAAAGCAGCAAGTCAATAACCTTGGGGTTGGTGACATGGGAATTGTTGCGGATTTCGGAGGCGACAGAGGAGCGGAGGTGGGAGGGGGAAACGACGTCGTTGAGGTTGTAAATTTCCATTATACTGGGGATGGATCTGCAGGCCAAACGGAAGAAATCGAAGGTCCGTTTCCAAGCTTCCTCCAGACTCGTCGAGTTCGGCTGCACCTTCAGATTCCTCATCAAATGCGCGATTTTTTTCCTTTTTTTTTCTCTTGAAAGTAGTAGCAGTAGCAATGAGAATTGATAAGTATTATCCTTAGTCACTAGTGGAATCTATATCCTAGCTGCTTTGCATACTGTCTTTCTTAAGCTTTGCTATTATATGTTCAACTTTATTTCCTTTAATTAGTTTAGTTCTAGTTTATTTCAACTCTTGTTTATTGGATTGTCTAAATAATAGGGTAAGTTCAATTGTCTTGGTACTTTAAGACCGTTCCCTGAGGGGTCGACCCTGTTACCCTATACTATTATACGATCTGTTCTCTTGCAGATAATAGGCTAATTTGGTGATAAACTCGACTGTTGGGTGATTTTGCTTGATTTTAATTGACATATATTTTTAGGCTAATTATGCCTATCAAGTTTTTGGCACCATTACTTGGGAATGGTGTCTTAAACATTAAGACTGAATAAGCTCTGTTACTTTAGGTGTTATTTTCATTCTTATTTTTAGTTTCATTTTTCTTGTTTTTAGTTTTTAATTTTTCTTGTTGATATTTGTTTGGTAGTTGTATGTACAAGTCTCTTTGTCCTGTGGTTCTTTTTGATCCCGAGATTGAGGGAAATGCAAGGAGACTTTGCCAGCAAAAAAGCGCACAAGAGCAAGTGGAGGAAAACATAGGGGATAATTTAGAGGAGACAATCCCAACTTAAATGGCTGAACCACCTGAAATGCATGTGAATCCCCAATTGCTTTAGGATCAACAACAAAGGAGAGCATTGAAGATTTTGCCTTGCCTAACACTTTGGGTGGATGAACAAGTATTGCTAGAACAACCATCAATGCAAATGACTTCGAGATCAAGCTAGCCTTCATCTAGATGATCCAACAAGAGCAATTTGGAGGGAGTGCAATAGAGAATCCAAACGTGCATTTGGCCAACTTCTTAGAGATCTGCAACACATAAAAGTAAACAGAGTAAGTGATGACGCAATTAAATTCCGTCCTTTTTCTTTTTCTTTGAGGGGCCAACCAAAGGTATGGTTGCATTCTTTCCTTCCTAATTCTTTTATCACTTGGAGCAGATTTATCTAGATCATTTTTAAATAAATATTTTCTACCTTCTAAAACTGTTAAGCTCTGTATGGATATTATTGGTTTTAGTTAGCCCGAGGGGGAATCATTGTATGAATCGTGGGAATGATTCAAAGAACTACTCAGGAAGTGCCCGAACCGTGGACTTCTTGAATGGTTAATCATTCAAACATTCTACAACGGTTTAACCTATGCTACTAAACTCAATGTAAATGTAGCTACAGGTGGAGTTTTAATGGAGGAAGATGAAGAAGAAGAAGAAATAAGTTACCCCCAGTACAAATGAAAGAACAAAAAGAAAACCTAGGTGGATATTTTCACAATTCACATAACCCTTAGGATATCGACAAACATCACAGGAATTTTCTATTTAGTTTCTTGACTCCAATTGGTTGAATTCAAACAACAAATATGCACTCAGAATCAGAGGCACTTTCACCTGATACACAGAACACATAAAAGGGGTACATCATATACCTTGATCATAATGTCTTCATACAACAAGAGCACAGATTCAACATTCTGATTATGAGTGCGCAACCGTAATTTAACCTAAAAACAGTTTGTTGTGAGAAAAGAATTGGACAATACTTGCATAGGAATGTTATTTATGCAATTATCCATTGACATACAATGGAAAATGGTATAATAAAGTGAATTTATGAGCCAGTTAAATATTGCGAAGTGAAAGATTATATCTTGTCCTAATAAGAAAATTGGTAGAGAGATTAACATGCCTTTTCTTCTATGTCATCAAACCGTTGTGTAAGCCTCTCTGCAATTTCTTTGGTCTCTGGAGGAGAATACTTTAAATGGTATATCTTCCCAATAACAAGATCTAACCTACGACCAACAACCCTCTCAACTAGGATCTCCTTGGGGACCTGCTGTAGACACCAAATTTTAACACACCATTTATTTTTTTCAAATATTAGGGGGTATTTTTTAAGTTTTGGGGTCAAATCTTAATTTTTAAAAAAATGGGCAAAATCAACAATATCGGGGGGCAAAACAGTAATTTTTAGTTGTAAATATTTTTTTATTAGTTTTAGGGTTCAAATTCATATTTTGTACTTTCAAGCGTATTTTTTAATTTCTGTAATTTTTTCGAATTTAATTAGTATTTTTCTATATTTCGCCAGCACATGGGCAAAATGGTCATTTTGCTCCTCGAACACCATTTTCGCTCATTTTTAAGTCCAAAAATTATTTTTCAAGCTTTTAAGCATGTTTCTAGATTTTCTTAATTTTTTTCGAAGACGATTGCTATTTTTTCTGTAAATGCCACGTTTAGGGGCAAAATGGTCATTTCACACCCCGAACTCATTTTTTATCAATTTTTGAGTCCTAAATTTATTTTCTAGGATTTTCAGCTTATTTTTTATTTTTTAACAATTTTTCAAGGCCAATAGCTATTTTTCTGTTTATTTTGTTATTTTAAGGTTAAAATAGTTATTTCACACCCAAAATGCATTTTGTCAAGTTTTGAGGTTTCTAGATCTTTTTCAGGTTTTTTGAACGTATTTCTAATTTTTGGTAATTTTTTGGGACCATTTTTCATTTTTTCTGTAAATCCTGTGTTTAAGGGCAAAACGGTAATTTTGTATGAAAATATATTTTTCTTGTCCAAATTTCGTTAATAAATTTATTATTTACATTTTTTTTGGACTTTTTCCACTTTTTGAATGTTTTAGAAAAATCATGACATTTTAATTTTTTTAGTTTTGATTTTAGTTTTAGTTTTTAATTTTACCGGAAACTATTTTTTAGGTTAAAATTGAGATTTTATTACTAGGGATATTTTGGTCATTTTTTACCAATTTCTTGTTTGACAAGACTAGCTTGCATTATAAAAGCTCATGTTTTGGAAAAGAAAAGCAGGGAAGAAAAAAAAATCAAAAAACACATTTACTTTTATCCATTAGAGATCAAACACACACTACCTCACCTAAAAAAACACACACTACATTTGAATTCACTGTTCATCACTGTTCATCTGATCTCCAATCTTAAAAAGGAAAATTATTAGCTTTTTCTTTTCTGTGATTCACTCTTATTTCCATTCTTCTATGAGATTTTGATTAAGTTGTATTGATTTGTCTGTGATTTGACTTGGATCTTTAGGTCTTTTCCTTCTATTTTTGTTTTTGTTTTCTAGGTTTGATTTTTCCTTTTTTTTTTTTTGGGTTTGTTTTTCGGGTTTCTCTCCTCCCACCGTTCTCTTCTCCAATGCCACCCCCCACCACTAGTAGTCTCCAATCAATCTGCAAAACCTCCACCATCCTCAAATCATCACCAAACGTCAACCCAAGACCACCAAAGCGTAGAACCCCCTGCAAACCACCACAGCTTTTCCACCGAAATTAACATTCCATCGCCACCCTCACCAATCAAAATAACACCCAATTAGCAAAACCAAATCATCCTACCTGTTACAAACTTACCTCCAACATCAGATCCTCATTAGCAGAAACATAAACCACCAAGTTAATCATCAAGCTCCGGTCAGAAGCCTTGACCTAGCAACCACCATTTCAAGCCCACAATCCCACTGGAATGACCCTCAAAAACCAATCAATTAGCCCCCAAAATGCCACAAACAATCGGTCAAATATTAGTCCCAGCAACCATTCCTTCAGCCTATCGTCAGCCCCTTCTTCCACCACCGTCTCCACCACCACACCACCACTAGAGCCTCCCTAAAACCCACCATCCACCAACAAGTAACCACTAGGCCCAATCATCTTCTCCTCCCCACAAAGCCAAACAAACCCATCAACAACGTTCACCAAACCAACACCACCAGCAGCCTTCTTCCACCAACCCACAGCTTCATCATCAGCCCCTGTCCACCAGAATCCCAATCCTCTTCCCAGTCTTCAAATCCCTTGAATCACCCAAAGCCTCCACCGCCAACAACTAATCTTCCCAGTCACCAAGTCCCATAAAAAACTCCATAAGAACCAGCCACAAAAATCACTTATAACTTGCAAAATATCCCTCTACCAAGCTAATACACCATTCCTGCATCTCCTGTAGCCACACAATCTGCCCCAATCAGACTCCAAAACACCAGCCAATAAGTTAGATCACCACTAGTAATAACCAAATTAGCCTTCAAACAGACACCCAACAACCACCATTTACCCATCATGCAGATTAACACGCAATAGCACAATCACATAGATTCATACACCAGTCACTGAACATACACACGTAGAGTTACTCACACACATATAATCAATAGCATACGTAGAGTCACACGCACAGAACATACATAATCACACCCGCACAACAAACAGATTCACATACATACACAACAGTCGAATTCACACATATTTATGCACCTCCTGCAACCTGCAAAAACAGCCACTAAAGATCTCACCATCACCAAATCGCCACCAAGAAACACCAACACACAACCACCACCACCACAGTCAACACACAATCACACTGCCACTACTAGTTGCTCCCTTACCCACCACAATTCACCTATACCAGCACCACCTACCCCTCTATCACCACCGAAGTCTTCATTGAACACACCTTGCCAGCCCCTAATTCCAGTCCCCTTGCCAACACCACCGTTCCAAAACCACTGCAACCACCACCAAATTCCAACCATTTCCTCCTCTAATTTCACCACTACCTAGTCGAATTACAGCCACAATACCTCCACCAGCTCATCTGCTCCATGAAACCATTAATACCATCAACTCACCCACAGTCAACTATCAACTATCAGCCCTCAATTTGGGTGAAATCAATTTTGTCGACCATCAAATAAAGAGAGAGTGAAGGAACTTGTTTCTGGAACCAAAAGAGAGCGGAAAAAGAGCAAGAGAGAGAGAGAGAGAGAGACCAAAGAGTGAGACAGAGAGCACAGGAGGGAGAGAAGAAGAAGAAAAGGAAGAGAAAGAAAAAGAAAATCTGAGCTACGGAAGAGAGAAAGAAGAAAAATCTGGAGTGGGAAGAGCAGAAGAGAGAATGGCGAGACGAAGAGAAGGAATCTGAACAGTACAAAAAGGAATCCAAGCTTAACCTGAAAGCGAAAGAAGCTCCAAATATTGGCACCAAGATATGGATTAAGGAGCTAGGGCAAGATGCGCTTTTACTCTAGAGACCTTGAAAATGTTTAGCAAAATTCACCAAGCAAGTTTGGATGAATGTTCGGAGAATTCAAGCACAACAAAAGGAATAAACATATAGAGGATACAACTTCAACCATTGCACAAGGGGAGTTTTATTGTTTCATGTCCACAATTTCTCATTCACCTTTGGAATGTATTGTATAAGTTATTGTGAGGTTAAGATATGGGATGTCACATGCTTTTGAATTATGGCTTGCAATCTTGATGTTTGTCTAATTCCCCTACCAGTTGAAATTACTTTATGTACTTTGACAAATGTTTTCTTCAAGTACTAAGAAATAATTACTATGTGGTATGGAGTTTTGTTCTTATAGAAAGTATATCTTGTAAAGTGGTTAGAATTATTGTAACAGCCCCACCTTACCCAAAGGCGCACCAAAGGGCTTAGCGGATTGTCTGCCTAGCTCTCGCCAGGACTCGAGTCGAGCACTTGCTCAATACGTACACATAATTAATGCAAAATAAAACACATTCATAAAGGGATATATTCATAAAATTCATTTGAAGTATAGGTATTACAAAAGGTTTTACACGCTAAAATTTACATAGCATGTACAAGAATAGCCTAAACAAGTGGCTATCGCAAGATACCAAACAAATCATGTACAATGTCAAAAAATCAGCTTTTCCAGCTTTAGTATTTTGGGAAACTTGGTTAAAGAAAACAAATGAACGGGATGAGCTATAATAGCCCAGTGAGTGCCCAAGTCATGCAACCATACCAAGAAACCATTATTTTATGGTACAAAAATAATTGACAAGTTAAATAGATAGGTCATGAACAATTTAATTAACAAGTAGTCAACGGCAGATACATGGCTCAACTACAGAAGCAAGCTTAGCCGCAAAAGGAGCAAGTACTGATCATGTAACCATGATGTAACCATAGCTCGGGTCTTTATCAAAGGTCATGCCAGTATTATCAAGCAAGAACCCTAGCCACCATTCACCTTATAACCTCTGTACAAGCTCCCACATCCAGGGAGAAATCTCAACCCTGGAGGGCCAACACGCAAGAAAGTTCAATCCGGAGTTGGCCTCTTTGAGGATTCACAACTTATAAGGGAAAGAACATCACGCCCTAAAACACCCAACACCTTATATCCTCCCAAGCCTATCCGGGTTGACTATCCGTGAAGTAACGGTGAAGTTAGTCACGGAAGTCTCATGCACAATTAGCACATTTAATAGTGAAAGCATGTAACACATTGTGAAATAGATGCGATAAAGTACACATCTTTTCTCAAGTAACACATTTTATCAATTAAAAATATCAAGTAGAAAATGGCATTTCATGCATCATGCACACATAAGAACACTCACCTGAAGCCTAAGAAAATATTTTGTAATACGGCCGGGTCTCACTTCCGGAGCCTGAAATTTAAAAGAAAAATAGTCGTATAAAAACCGGATAAAAATCTAAGTAATTCGAAAAGAAAATTCGAGAAATACCTCAAGTATCTCTAGGGTTTAATTTCTAGGGTTTTGGAGTTTAGGGTTTTACCCTAGGGTTTAGGGTTTTCAAAATTAGGGTTTTCTAACTTTCTAGGGTTTTGCTCGGAAAGGTTTAATTCACTAATAGCTAATCTACGAAAATTTCTGCATGTTCAAATCACTAAATTACAGCTTATAAAGCTTTAAATCATAGCCTAATCACTTTATTTCTTAGGTTTTATCGAAATTTCGGCAGCACTTCCCCTATAATCGGTCTAACCCAAAATTTTTAACCTGCAAGAAAAACATCCAAACAACCCAATCTCAAGTAGTTCTACCAATTCACATCAAACTCACTTCAATTTCACCCAAATTCATCACAAAAACACCTAAACTACTCCAAGTTTCTTCAACCAAATCAAACCTAAATCATGCCATTTCAAGTTTAAATCACTAGCTACAAGTCATACAAGTCCATAAACCTCATATTCTTGGAATAAAACTTCATATTTCATGGCTAAAATAAATCACACTTAACCATAAAAACATGTCTTAAAAGCTAGAAAAATATGATCTTATACTTTAAATTAGAAGAGAAATTCATGGGAAATACCTTTAGTAAGACAAGATTGTTGCTTAGGAGGAAGATCAACTTAATTTCTATGGTTGAAAAGTGATTAAATGGAAGTAAGAGCTCCAAGAAAATGAAAGAAAATGGAGAGAAAAGGAGGAAGACAAGAACCGGCCAAGATGAAGAAGAAAAGAAAAAAAAAAGGCTAAGTAAAGTGAGAAAGAATTGAAGAAAAATTGGAAAAATGGTGGTCCAATCAAAGCAAGACAAAACCAAAGTAATCTTGACTTTCTCTCCATGGAAGACTACACTTGGCAATGGGTAATTAGAAGAGGTTTTTGTGATTTATCCTATAATTATATCTTGCAAGACATTCTAAGTACAACTCCTAAGGAAGAAGGTACAACATGCTAATAAAAAAGAAAATCATTCCGTATTATTTTTTTTTCCACTAATTCGGCCCTTCTTTTTTTTTTTTCTAATGAACATAATACAAAATAAATAGTTTTGGCATGAATTTTTAGGGTGTTACAATTATGTCTAAATTTTTCACGTTTGATGAAAATTTCTCTTCTTTACTTAATTGCACGTGTTAAAGGTTGATTATGGTCAATTAGTGCAATCATGTAATCTATGATGTAAAAGTCATTATGGAGAATTAAAAAAAAAGGAAAAAATGATGAATAAAAAAAAAGAGAGAGAGAAGAAAAAGAAAAAGAAAGAAGAAAGAAGAAAAGAAAAGAAATAACGCAGTTTTCTACTCCAATGGTTCTCGTACTTAGTAACCGGGAGTCTTCATCCAAAAATGTTGACTTTCGTGTCAAAAGGTACTTGAATTATGAGTAATGCATTGCAAATGTGAGCAAGTAAATTGTTGAGTAACCAGGGATCTTCATCCAACCAATGTCGATTCTTGCGTAAAAAGACAGTTCTACTTCTCGAATACAGTTTCTGCTATTGGCTTAAGATTGAGATGTTGAGTAATCGGGAACCTTCATAACCAATGTCGGTTTTCGCGTCTAAAGACACTCTCGTATTTTGAGTGACTAGTTCACCAGAATAAAATTCCCTCATGTGAAAAATGAAATTGATCATAGACATGTGATGTTCTCGGATTGATCATATGATTCATTTACTTGTGAAATTCAAAAAGGTGAAGAAATAAGTTGAGCTAACTTAATTGTGATATAATTCTTTTCCCTTTGCTTGATATTATGAGTATTAAAGACAAGATGATAAATTGCATAATGGTTATTTACTCGGTCTTGAGGAAATATGTTTTAGAATGCACATGGGTGATTTCAGTGTTTGAATCATTAGTTGATCTCGCACTTTCTATTTGCTTGAGAACAAACAATGACTCAAATGTGGGGGAATTGACAAATGTCAAAATTATGCTTCTGAGTTGTTCCTTTTAGTGTGAATTTGACTCATTTTGTATATTTTCCATCCGAATTTGGAATTTTAAGGCAAAAATAATTTGAGCAGATTGACACACGAGTTTTGGGATCTTTGTAGGGAAAGACTCTCAAGTTTGAATACTACCATTCATTTCATTTTCTCTGAAGTTGATAATCCGAAAGGGCACTACAATTGAGTCAAGATGACAGTTGAAGTTTCATAAGTGAAAAAGTCAGTATGCCGACATCGAATTAGTTTGGAAGTTGATGACTACAGTTGCTTAAGGTTCCTCTTTTGCATTGATAATTTTGTGGTAATCTCGGAATTCAAATGGGAATGACTTTCAAAGATCAAAAGGCATCTTTTAAGTCATCATTGCAAAGTCAATTTTGAAAAAAAAAAAAGAGAGAGGGTTTTGTTTAATTGTATTTTACTATTTTTAATTTTGTGTATTTTGTGTTGGTTGCTGTACAAAAGTTCTTTTCAATTAGTGCACATAAAATGGTCTTGTACAAAATTGAATAATGGCGGTTACGTACATTGAATTCAAAGGCAATCCTAAATTTAGCAGAGGTCAAAGTCATAATGCATTGCAAGACTATTTGGCGAACTTGAACTGAATCATGAGTCAGAACACATTGAATTGGGAACATTGTAGAAAGGTAAGGCGAGGGATTGATCAGGTATTCAAGATGGCAGCCCTCATGTTTATATGTGCTAGTGGAGTCAAGGGACTGCCAAGTGGTGGTAATACTTTTGCAATCGCAGTTGTTTTCTCTTTGTAGGTGCGACAACATCATCATCATTTGGAGCCTTCGTTAGAGACGAAAACTAGGGCAAACTTTTTTTTTTTTGAAAAAATTTGATTTAAAAATCGATTTTGATGCTTTGTGCTTGAACACATTTTGGAAAAGGACTGACTTTAAATTTACACTGGAGAAAATTTTAAAGGATTGACTCCAAATTTATACTGGGCAAAGTTTTTCCAATAAGCAATGGTATAACTGAGCAAAATTCATTTCAATTACACTGGGGCAAATTTCTTTGGAAAATTTTAGTTTCAAATTGATTTTTATGCTTTATATTTGAACTTGTCTTGGAGAGGACTGACTTTAAATTTACATTGGGGAAAATTTTTTAAAAGGATTGACTTCAAATAGAATTCATTTGATTTATACTGTGTATATCTTTAGAAGGATTGATTTCAAATGGGTTTTGATGCTTTGAACAAAGCCAAAGTTTGAAAGAGATGATTTCAAATTGATTTCAGTGTCATATACTGGGGCAAATTTTTTGATGAAAAAATTGGATTTCAAAAGTGATCTTGAGGCTTTATGCCTTAGATAGAATTTTAGAAAGATTGATTTACACTGGGGCAGTTGTTTAAAAAAATTTTGATTTCAAAAGGGATTTTTGATACCTTATACCATGCCAAAATTTGGTTGGAATGATCTCAACTTGGTTTGACTATCGAGGTAAATTTTGAAAAGATTGATTTTTGACAATGATTGAATACTAAGAGAAAATGGGAATTCATACTTGATGCAAGTACTAACACCGGGGCAAAAAACAAATGATGAAAAATGAAAAAATGAAAAAAAATAGAAGAAGAAAGAAAAGGAAAAACAGAAGAAAGAAAAAAAAAAGAAAAAAAAAAGAAAAATCAGTTTTTGAGTTAAGTTGAATACTTTGTTCAGCATTTGTTTAAATTTCTCTGTGTCTTACATTTCCATATGCATTTATTTTGTCCAGCAACCTGGGCAAAAAAAAGAAAAATCAGTTTTTGAGTTAAGTTGAATACTTTGTTCAACATTTGTTTAAATTTCTCTGTGTCTTACATTTCCATATGCATTTATTTTGTCCAGCAGCCTGGGCACCGCTTTCTGTATTTACTTTATGAATTTATTTTATCCAGTAGCCTGAGCATCGCTTTCTACATTTACTTTATGAATTTATTTTATCCGGCAGCCTGGGCACCGCTTTCTGTATTTACTTTATGAATTTATTTTTTCCGGCAGCCTGGGCACCACTTTCTGCATTTACTTTATGAATTTATTTCGTCTAGTAGCCTGGGCACCACTTTCTATATTTAATTTATGAATTTATTTTGTCTAGTAGCCTAGGCACATCTTTCTGCATTTACTTTATGAATTTATTTTGTCCAGCAGCCTGGACTCGCTTTCTGTTCATTTCGGTCTGGCAGCCCAGACTTTGCATTTTATTTTATCCTGGCAGCCCAGGATCATTGCATTTATTTTGTCCAGTAGCCTGGACTCGCTTTCTGTTCATTTTGGTCTGGCAGCCCAGACTCTACATTTTATTTTATCCTGGCAGCTCAGGATCATTGCATTTATTTTGTCCAGTAGCCTGGACTCGCTTTCTGTTCATTTTAGTTTGGCAGCCCAGACTCTGCATTTTATTTTATCCTGGTAGCCCAGGATCATTGCATTTATTTTGTCCAGCAGCCTGGACTCATTTTTTGTTCATTTTAGTCTAGCAGCCCAGACTCTGCATTTTATTTTATCCTGGCAGCCCAGGATCATTGAATTTATTTTGTCCAGTAGCCTGGCCACCACTTTCTGCGTTTACTTTATGAATTTATTTTGTCCAGCAACCTGGGCATCGCTTTCCACATTTACTTTATAAATTTATTTTGTCCAACAGCCTAAGCACTGCTTTCTGCATTTAATTTATGAATTTATTTTGTCCAGCAACCTAGAACCGCTTTCAGTCCATTTTAGTCTGGCAGCCCAGACTCTGCATTTAGTTTATGAATTTATTTTGTCCAGCAAATTGGACCTTCACGTTTAATTTCCTTGCTTCTCACCCCAAAAAACTGGGTGCATGTCTAGCAAACTGGACCTTCACGTTTATATTTCAAGTTTGGCAAACCAAACTTTGCATTGCATCTCACCCCAGCAAACTGGGTGCATGTCCAGCAAACTGGACCTTTACGTTTATTTTTGCAAGTTTGGCAAACCAAACTTTGCATTGCATTTCACTCCAGCAAACTGGGTGCATGTCTAGCAAACTGGACCTTCACATTTATTTTTCAAGTTTGGCAAACCAAACTTTGCATTGCATCTCACCCCAGCAAACTGGGTGCATATCCAACAAATTGGACATTCACATTTAATTTTCTTGTACTCATCCTAGCAAATTTGGTGCATGTCCAGCTGTAGCACCCTAGAAAATGCACATATAAGAGACATTTTCTTTTCTTATTTAGGGTTAAGTGTTAATCCTTGATTTATTAGTTGGGAGATTTCTTGAGTTAATTAGGTTAATTAGCTAAGATTTTCATTTTTAAGCAAGAACACTTAAGTACTAAAGTTAGAATAATTTTACTTGACCATTTAACTTATATTAGTGTTTAAACTTTGATTAAATTACTTTACTATTTTCTAGTCTTTTGACTACTTGAATTTTAGCTCAATTTTACTCAAAAATTTCACTTATTTTCTTACCTTATTTTCTTTTCCCTTGGCTGAAATTTTTCTCTTTCTTTTCTTTTTCTCTTGGCCGAAAATTCTTTTCTTTTTCTTTCTTCTTTATGGCCGGATTTTCTTTTCCCATTTTCACTCCATTTTTGCTTTAATAATTTGTGTCTAATTATTGATTATATTAAGTGATAAGAGTTGATAATTTTCAACCAATCAAATTAATCCAAGTAACTACTCTTGCATTAAAAGACTAACTAATTACTTTACTCTTGTGAGGTTTTAATTGGACCACCATTTTCCTATCTTTTCTTCATTTCTTTTTCATTTTTCCTAGACTATTTCTTTCTCTTTTCTCCTCACATTGGCCGGCCCTCATCTTTCCCTCTTCTTCCCTCATTTTTTTGCTCTCAACTTCTTGGACTTTCATCTCTCAAGTTGACACAAATCAACCATAGGAAGTGGACTTCTATCTTTTCTAAGCAAAGTTCTAAGCATATCTAAGGTATTTACCATGAACTTATCTTATTAATTTCATGTTTAATTAGTTTTTATGCAAGTTTAATACTAAGTTTCTTGTTAATACTACTTAGAGAAATTAGTTAGAACTTGATATATACTTGCTATATAAAGTGTTCTTGTGGTTAGATAGACTAGTATATGGCCTTTAAACCTTGGAAATTTATGTTTTATATGTGGTTTAGTTGAAGATTTAAGTTGGAACTCAAGAACACTTAAAACAGTCATGCTGGACCAGTTTTAGTAAAACTTTCATAACTTGGTGTAGATAGCTTGGATTCGAATGATTCTTGTTGTTTTAGAAACTAGATTCATAGAGCTTTCAAACGGTATAAGGCTTGCATGGTGGTTCATTGTGTATTAACCGCAGAAAGCTTGCAAAGTTGGCTGAAAATTCGATTCTGCGTGAAACAGTTTTGATGAAGAGCCAACTTGGGGCCTGATTTTGAACTGGTTCTAGTTGGAATTTGGATTGATGATCTTCACGAAAGTTGTAGCCCTATAAACATACTTTAAAACCATGTAATCAGAATTCCTTAGTTCTTAATGGATTGACCCCAGAAATGGCACGAAGTTGGCTGAAAACCAACCCTGTGCAAATTGGGTGATGATTCTTGGAGTAGGGATTTTGAATTTGAGTGGAATCTTGATTGAATTTGAGTTTAAATTGAACCTAGAAGTTGTAGAACTTGTTGAATTGGATTGGATGGTTGATTTTCTTGCAGGTTTTAAATTTTTGGGTTAGTCCGGTTATAGGGAAAATGCTGCCGAAATTTCGGTAAAACCTAAGAAATAAAAGTGATTAGGTTACGATTTAAGTCTTTATAAGCTGTAATTTAGTGATTTAAGCGTGCAGAAATTTTTGTAGACTAGCTATTAGTGAATTAAACCTTTCCGAGCCAAAACCCTAGAAGGTTAGGAAACCCTAATTTTGAAAACCCTAAACCCTAGGGTAAAACCCTAAGCTCCAAAACCCTAGAAACTTAACCCTAGAAAGACTTCGGGTATTTCTTGAATTTCCTTATGAAATTTCTTAGATTTTAGTCAAGTTTTTACACGATTCTTTCTCGTGAATTTCAGGATCCGGAAGTGATTCCCGACCCTACTACGAAATATTTTCTTAGGCATCAGGTGAGTGTTCTTCTCTGTGCATGATGCATGAAATGCCATGTCATACTAGTTATTATTATTTCCATGCATGAAATGGTATGATTACACTTGACATGATTATATAATAAAATGTGTTATTTGAGGAAAGATGTGTACTTTATCGCATCTATTCCGTAATGTGTTACATGCTTTTACTATCTAATGTGTTAATTGTGCTTGTGACTTCCATGGTCGATTTTACTATTTTCTACGGTTGATCAGACTGGGAGCGTATGGGAGAGATATAAGGTGTTGGGCGTTATTCGGTGCGTGTTAGTTTTATATCTGAGTAAAGTCCTGGAAAAAGGCTGACTCATGATTGAATTTTATTCTTGATCTTGGACTTCCGGGGCTAACTTCACCGTTACTCCTCGGTTAGTCATCCGGGAGCGTTTGGGGTGATATAAGGTGTTGGGGTTATAGGTGCATGATAATCTTTCCTATATGAGTTTCATTCCTCTAAGAGGGTAACTCTGGATTGAATTTTCAAGTATCTCGGACCTGAGATTTTACCTCGGTCTCGATATCATTGTTATCTTGATCGTGATTGATACTCCTGCGGTTGAACTTGTTTCCCGTAGTGAGCCCGTATCCGCCACTGACTATTTGTTAATTAATTTGTTCACAAATTGTTTATTTACTCGTTAAATATTTTATCGAAAAAAAAAAAATCACATTTCACTGGTATGATCGCATGACTTGAGCACTCACTGAGCTATTATAGCTCATTCCATTTTATTTGTTTTCCTTTACTCAGGTTACTTGAAAAATTAAAGCTGGACCCACTGGTTTTCGATTATTATAGATGTTGTAGCTATTGTAATAGCCGAACTGTATTAGGCTATTTTTGTGAAAATCATGTATATTATGACTTGTAAACTTGTGATATGACTTGTACCTTTCAGTTAAATAATAAGAGTGTATTTTATTTTATTCCATTTTATTTTAGTTTATTTTATTTTAAGTTAAGTACGCTCGGACGTTTGCGTGAGTGCGTGAATCGAGACCTGGCGAGAGCTAGGCAGGCAGTCCGCTAAGCCCTTTGGTGCGCCTCTGGGTAAGGTGGGGCTGTCACAGGTGGTATCAGAGCTTAGGCTTGAATCCTGTCTCTAGTGCTAGTCTTGTTTGGGGTGTCGGGTAGGAAATTTGGGTTGAGTCGGTTACGCTTGGGCCTGATCAACCTGAGTGTGAGAGATAAGATCCGAATTTCCGCACCTGGGCACTATTGTGTATATGCTTGAGAATGTGTTTAGGTTACTTTTAAGTTTGATATTTGAGTGTAATATTTAAGTATTATTTATTATTGAGCATTATGGGATAGACCTAATTAGTTTATTATTAAACCTGTAGGTATGTCAGAGAGTAGTCGGAGTGAGGCATCACAGTCATCAGGCGCAGCTCAGTTGCCGCAGGAGCATCGTAGGAGACCCATTGTCTGTTTTCGCGAGGGACCGGGGCACCCTTATCGCACCTTTTCACCTGCCCGACGAGTCCGACCTGCTTGTGGGTGCTGGAGGACCTATTCTTATCCCGATTATGTTGTGCTTTCTTTGATAGCGGATAGTAGGCGAGTGGAGCGCGATAGTGATACTTCCCGATCCCGTGTTCATGAGCTGAGAGAGACAGTTAGGGCTCAGGCTCAGAGGATTCGTGATTTAGAGACTGCTGTTCAGGAAGAACAGCAGAGGACGGATGTTTATCGAGAGCAGTACCAGGAGGTGCACGGCCGACTTACACGCGTGGTACAGTATGTTCGAGACCACACCGGACGACTCGTAGATGAGAGTGGCTTGTTAGTAGGCCATGTACTAGATGAGGTGCGTGATTTGGCTCCGCACCTAGGGCCAAGGACCGGCAGCGCCTCTACCTCTTGGGGCCGAGGAGGCTCCTGGGGGTGAGCAGGACATGGATGTGAGCTCGGCCGGGTCAGTCCAGTTGGACTAGATCTCGGACTAGACCTCTAGATAGGTTTATGTACCCAAAACCTTATGTTAGTTTTGTTATGTTTTATATGTATGACATGTTTTGTATATAACTTTTGAACTGTGTAAATTGAACTACTTATATAATATGTGTGATTTTGTTGGCATAAACTTGATTTCCTTGTTAATCTTGAATTTGTGCATTTTATATTATATCTTGACATTTATTATGTAGATATTAAAATAAGTTTATTCATGTTATTATAGTATATTAAATCATGAGTGGACGTGGTCGCGGTAGAGGACGTCCTCGTCGTCAAGACCGGGATGAAGACGCTACCTCTAGTATAAATCCACCTTCCGGAGCTGACCCAATGATTGCAGTCTTAAATCGAATGACCGATGTTCTAACTCAGCTGGGAACTCGGCAGAACCCAGGAATGGAAGTTGGCAACCCGCATAGGAATCCAATAGTAGGAGATGATGTCGCCTTAGAGAGATTCCAAAAATTTAACCCTCCCAAGTTTAATGGCAGTCCAAACCCAGAGATCGCTGAGAAATGGTTGGAAGACATCGAGAAAATTTTCGCCGCCTTAAGATATACCGATGAAAGACAAGTGACCTTCGCCGTGTTCCAGTTGGAGGGTGCTGCCACCCCTTGGTGGAATTTGGTTAACGCCAAGTGGGAAAGACATCAGACTCCAAGGACGTGGATCAACTTCACTAAAGAATTCAAAGAGAAATATATCCCCGTGCGAGTACAAGAAAAGCGAGAAGATGAATTTTTGAAATTGAGACAAGGATTGCTGAATGTAGCTGAGTATGAGGCTCAGTTTACTAAACTCTCTCGATATGCCCCAGAACTTGTAGCCACCGAACGACGAAGGATGAGGAGATTTATCCAAGGGTTGAATTTGGAGATCCAAGACGCCCTCGCCGCTGCCACCATTGAAACGTACGTAGCTGCGGTGGAAAAAGCACAGCAGGTGGAGGAAACTAAATCTATGGTTCGGACCTTTCAAGCACGAAAACGTGGAAATGCTAGTGATTCGCGCCCGTCAACCGAAGGTGCTCCAGCTTTTAAGATGGGAAAAGGAGATGGAGGAGTAAGAATTGGGCAAGGTGCCCAATCTGAAAGGATAAGAGAGACTCTGAGAGACAGAGTTTCACGCCAGGAAAATACTTTGAAAGAAACTCAATCACCGGCGGTTCGAGTTACTTGCGGATATTGTGGTAAAAGCAATCATACTGAAGAAAATTGCTGGAGGAAAAACCATAAATGTCTAATTTGCGGTAGTGCCGATCATCAAATGAGATATTGCTCAAGACAGGTGGCTAGTGGACAGGGTATAACTCAGCCGGGAAATAAGGATGATGATAAGGCCAAAGAAAGTGGAAACAAGCGAAGGGTACCGGCTCGAGTTTACGCTCTAGATAAACGTGATGTCCAGGAATCATCAGAAGGCCTCGAAGGTACGATTCTTGCTTTCTACGGTCTCGCCAAGCCATTCGATAATTTAGATAGAATTTCGAGGGCGAAATTCTTTTAAGGGGGGGAGGATGTAGCACCCTAGAAAAATGCACACATAAGAGACATTTTCTTTTCTTATTTAGGGTTAAGTGTTAATTATTGATTTATTAGTTGGGAGATTTCTTGAGTTAATTAGGTTAATTAGCTAAGATTTTCATTTATATAAAGCAAGAACACTTAAGTACTAAAGTTAGAATAATTTTACTTGACCATTTAATTTATATTAGTGTTTAAACTTTGATTAAATTACTTTACTATTTTCTAGTCTTTTGACTACTTGAATTTTAGCTCAATTTTACTCAAAAAATTTCACTTATTTTCTTACCTTATTTTCTTTTCCCTTGGCTGAAATTTTTCTCTTTCTTTTCTTTTTCTCTTGGCCGAAAATTCTTTTCTTTTTCTTTCTTCTTTATGGCCGGATTTTCTTTTCCCATTTTCACTCCATTTTTGCTTTAATAATTTGTGTCTAATTATTGATTATATTAAGTGATAAGAGTTGATAATTTTCAACCAATCAAATTAATCCAAGTAACTACTCTTGCATTAAAAGACTAACTAATTACTTTACTCTTGTGAGGTTTTAATTGGACCACCATTTTCCTATCTTTTCTTCATTTCTTTTTCATTTTTCCTAGACTATTTCTTTCTCTTTTCTCCTCACATTGGCCGGCCCTCATCTTTCCCTCTTCTTCCCTCATTTTTTTGCTCTCAACTTCTTGGACTTTCATCTCTCAAGTTGACACAAATCAACCATAGGAAGTGGACTTCTATCTTTTCTAAGCAAAGTTCTAGGCATATCTAAGGTATTTACTATGAACTTACCTTATTAATTTCATGTTCTAATTAGTTTTTATGCAAGTTTAATACCAAGTGTCTTGTTAATACTACTTGAAGAAATTAGTTAGAACTTGATATATACTTGCTATATAAAGTGTTCTTGTGGTTAGATAGACTAGTATATGGCCTTTAAACCTTGGAAATTTATGTTTTATATGTGGTTTAGTTGAGGATTTAAGTTGGAACTCAAGAACACTTAAAACAGTCATGCTGGACCAGTTTTAGTAAAACCTTCATAACTTGGTGTAGATAGCTTGGATTCGAATGATTCTTGTTGTTTTAGAAACTAGATTCATAGGGCTTTCAAACGGTATAAGGCTTGCATGGTGGTTCATTGTGTACTAACCGCAGAAAGCTTGCAAAGTTGGCTGAAAATTTGATTCTGCGTGAAACAGTTTTGATGATGAGCCAACTTGAGGGCTGATTTTGAACCTGGTTCTAGTTGGAATTTGGATTGATGATCTTCACGAAAGTTGTAGCCCTATAAACATACTTTAAAAACATGTAATCAGAATTCCTTAGTTCTTAATGGATTGACCCCAGAAATGGCACGAAGTTGGCTGAAAACCAACCCTGTGCAAATTTGGGTGATGATTCTTGGAGTAGGGATTTTGAATTTGAGTGGAATCTTGATTGAATTTGAGTTTAAATTGAACCTAGAAGTTGTAGAACTTGTTGAATTGGATTGGATGGTTGATTTTCTTGCAGGTTTTAAATTTTTGGGTTAGTCCGGTTATAGGGAAAATGCTGCCGAAATTTCGGTAAAACCTAAGAAATAAAAGTGATTAGGCTATGATTTAAGACTTTATAAGCTGTAATTTAGTGATTTAAGCGTGCAGAAATTTTTGTAGATTAGCTATTAGTGAATTAAACCTTTCCGAGCCAAAACCCTAGAAAGTTAGAAAACCCTAATTTCGAAAACCCTAAACCCTAGGGTAAAACCCTAAGCTCCAAAACCCTAGAAACTTAACCCTAGAAAGACTTGGGGTATTTCTTGAATTTCCTTATGAAATTTCTTAGATTTTAGTCAGGGTTTTTACACGATTCTTTCTCGTGAATTTCAGGATCCGGAAGTGATTCCCGACCTTACTACGAAATATTTTCTTAGGCACCAGGTGAGTGTTCTTCTGTGTGCATGATGCATGAAATGCCATGTCATACTAGTTATTATTATTTCCATGCATGAAATGGTATGATTACACTTGACATGAGTATATAATAAAAATGTGTTATTTGAGGAAAGATGTGTACTTTATCGCATCTATTCCGTAATGTGTTACATGCTTTCACTATCTAATGTGTTAATTGTGCTTGTGACTTCCATGGTCAATTTTACTATTTTCCACGGTTAATCAGACTGGGAGCGTATGGGAGAGATATAAGGTGTTGGGCGTTATTCGGTGCTGTGTTAATTGTTATATCTGAGTAAAGTCCTGAAAAAGGCTAACTCATGATTGAATTTATTCTTGATCTTGGACTTCCGGGGCTAACTTCACCGTTACTCCTCGGTTAGTCATCCGGGAGCGTTTGGGGTGATATAAGGTGCTTGGAGAATATAGGTGCTTGATATTCTTTCCGATAAGAGTTTCATTCCTCAAAGAGGGTAACTCCGGATTGAATTTTACGAGTATGCTGGACCTAAGCTTGCTTCTGCAGTGAGCCCGTATCCGCCATTGACTATTTGTTAATTAATTTGTTCACAAATTGTTTATTTACTCATTAAATATTTTATCGAACAAAAATCACATTTCACTGGTATGATCGCATGACTTGAGCACTCACTGGGCTATTATAGCTCATTCCATTTTATTTGTTTTCCTTTACTCAGGTTACTTGATAAATTAAAGCTGGACCCACTGGTTTTCGATTATTATGGATGTTGTAACTATTGTAATAGCCGAACTGTGTTAGGCTATTTTTGTGAAAATCATGTATATTATGACTTGTAAACTTGCGGTATGACTTGTACCTTTCAGTTAAATAATAAGAGTGTATTTTATTTTGTTCCATTTTATTTTAGTTTATTTTATTTTAAGTTAAGTACGCTCGGTTGTCTTGCGTGAGTGCGTGAATCGAGACCTGGCGAGAGCTAGGCAGGCAGTCCGCTAAGCCCTTTGGTGCGCCTCTGGGTAAGGTGGGGCTGCTACAAAAATGGTACCCATTGTTGACGATTGAGCCTACCGCGAACTAAAATGAAAATTGGTACCCAATGCTAATATTGAGCCACCGAGAATTGAAAACAAAGACGGTACCCAATGCCAACGATTGAGCCTACCGCGAACTGAAATGAAAATCGGTACCCAATGCTAAGATTGAGCCTATCGAGAACTGAAAATAAAGACGGTACCCAATGGTGACGATTGAGTCTACTGCGAACTGAAATAAAAATCGATACCCAATACTAAGATTGAGCCTACTGAGAACCGAAAATAAAGATGAGAAAGTGTGAGCACAGTATGCGAACTTACTAAACGCATTAAAATACCATACAGTATGCTGAACAAATACAAAACAATTACTAAATGAATGCAAATTTGAAAAAGTAAAACATGCTAATGGGATATGGACTGAGAAATGAATGCATGATATATAAAAATGAAAATGCAGAATTTAAACGGCCAGATTAGAATAAATAGAAATTAAAACCCAAAGGATGAGTTGGGACTTAAACAAAAAAGTAAGATATGCGTAATGCTGTACAAAATCAAAACAACATGCAACATGCTAAACACATAATGAACAAATGTCGGTTTGAAAAAGTAAGACAAGGTGATGTAGCACAGGTTGCTAGGCAAAAAGCACAAATGCATGATCCTAAACTGATGAACAAAATTCATTAGACTAAAATGAACAAAAATGAGGTCTAGACTGCTGGAAAAATGCATAAAGAAATTTGAGACATAGGAAAACTTAAAGAAATTACCGAACATTGTATCTAAATCATCCTTAAGATCAAAATTTTTGAAAAACTTTTTCTATGCCCCAGGGTATGGCATTAAATTAACCTAAACCACTCTTTTTGAGATTTGGTATCAAAATCTATTTAAATTCATCCCTTACAAAAAAACTTGCCCCAGTACAAATCAATCTCAAATTCAATCTTAAAATCAAATTTTTGCTAAAAAATTTGTCCCAGTGTCAATTTTGAAATCAATCTTTGAATTGAGTTGTGACCTTGATTATACCATCACTAATTTAAAAAATTTGCCCCAGTTTTTATTCTTGACGAAGGCCTCAATTAATGACAATGTGATCGCACCTACAAAAAAAGAAAGCAACTACAATTGCAAAAGCAATGCCACCATCTAGTGATGCCACCATCTAGTGGTCCCTTGACTCTGCTAGTGCATATAAACATGAGTATTGTCATTCTAAGTCTCCGATCAATCTCTTTCTTTACTCTCTATAAGTCTCTCAATTCAGTGAACTCTGATTCACGACTCAAACCCAAACCTCTCAAAATAGTCTTTCAATTCATGCATGCCTCTAACTTCTGACAATACTTAGGATTGCCTTTGCTTTTATTCAAATTCAAACAAAACAAATATCAAAATTTTCAAAACATGAATTGATCAGAAAAAAATGCTTCACATGCAGTAATGTAAAAGAAATTATGCACAGTAAACAACACGCAAAGACTAAATGAAATACAATTAAATGAAAGATTTTTTAAACATCAATTTTGAAATAATGGCTTAAAAGATGCCTTTTGATCTTTGGATGTCACTCCCATTTGAATTCTGACATTGCCACAAACTGATCAATGCAGACGAGAAACCTCAATCAACTATTGTCATCAAGTTCCCAATGAATCCCATGTCGGCATACTAGTTTTCTCATTCGTGAACCTTCAATTGTCACATTCTCCTAATCATAGGATCCTTCCGGAATACTGACTTTAGGGGAAGAAATGAAATAAACGACAATGTCCAAAATTGAGATGATATTTCCCTTTTTCATTAAAACAAACTAGTGCTCGAAGAATATTTGGCATCAGTAAGGCAACCTTCCCTTATTGATTTGGGATAGATACATTAACATCATTTGCCGATGTGCTAGAATGCATCATTTTGACACTTGTCAATTTCCCCACACTTGAATCATTGTTTGTTCTCAACTATTCGAAAAATGCGAGCTCAACTAGTGATTCAAGCAATGAAATCACACATGTGCATTCTAAAATGTATTTCCTCAAGACCAAGTAAATTACCATTATGCAATTTATTGTCTTGCCTTTAATACACATAATATCAAGCAAAGGAGAAAGAATTATATCACAATTAAGCAATTTCGACTCAATTTCTTCGCCTTACTGATTTTCACAAGTAAACGAATCATATGATCAATCGGAGAACATCATATCTCTATGATCAATTTCATTTTTCACATGAGGAAATTTTATTCTAGTGAACTAATTACTCAAAAATACGAGATTGTCTTTTGACGTGAAAACCGACATTGGTTATGAAGGTTCCCAATTACTCAATACCTCAACCCTTAAGCAAATAGCAAAAATTGTATTTGAGAAGTAAAACTGCCTTTTGACGCAAGAATCGACATTGTTTGGATGAAGATCCCTGGTTACTCAACAATTTACTTGCTCAAATTTGCAAAGCATTACTCATAATTCAAATGGTGTTTTACGCGAAAGTCAACATTTGTAGATGAAGACTCCCGATTACTAAGCATAAAAATCATTAGAGCAGGAAAAATCTACATTTTTCTTTTCTCTCTTTTTTTTATTTTAAGCATAACAACCCCTCATAATAGTTATTGCATCACAAATCACATGAGTGCACTAACTGACCATAATCAGCATTTAACATATGAAATTAAGTAAAGAAGAGAAATTTTCATCAAATATACAAAATTTAGACAGAATTTCAACCACTTTACAAAATATACTTTCTATAAGACCAAAACTCCAAACCACATAATAATCATTTCTTATTGCTTGAAGAAAGTATTTTCCAAAGCACATAAAGTAATTTCAACCAATAGGGAAATTAGACAAAAATCAAGATTGCAAGCCATAACTCACAAGCACGTGACATCACCTTATTTTAATCTTACATTAACTTATACAACAAATTCCAAAGGTGAATGAGGGATTGTGGACATAAAACAATAAAACTCCCCTTGTGCAATGGTTGAAGTCGTATCCTCTGCATGTTTATTCCTTTTGTCGTTCTTGAATCCTCCAAACATGCGTTGTGAGGCTTGCTCAACATTTTCAAGATTTCTGTAATAAAAGTGCCTCTTGCCCTAACTCCTTAACCCATTTCTTGGTGCCAATATTTGTGGCTTCTTTCTCTTTCAGGTTAAGTTTGGATTACCTTTTTGTACCATTCAGATTCCTTAACATAAAGTTCAAATTCCTTGTCGGTGTCACTCTATCTCCTCATTAACAACATGTGTTATTTTGACATCCAAAGAGATATCGAAGTGGCAATCATCCATTTCAAGCAAGGTGACATCTAAAAACCATGGGCATTTATTTTCACCGTTTAAAGAAATAAGTAAAAAAAACATGAAAATAATTGCATAAATATATAAAGAGAAAACTTCATTTCATTGAATTCAAACTCATACTTCAAACAGACACATAACTGGCATCGGCCTTTGGGAAAGTGGTAAACACATTCCAAGTCAAAAAATAAGTTTCTTAAAACGTAAATAAAGACTAACGACTATTTTTAAATGAAAGCAAAACATGATATGAGCTCGACACCAAAACCACTTTGAAGAAAGAAATTCATTCCAGGGCTCTATCTAGGAAATGAATTTATTTAAAGTAAAGGCAATCCTAAATTCACTCGTCACTTCCTCAGCACAAGAGAGTGATCAAGTTGTCCAGTTTTCAGCACTCATTCTTTGATGACCTCGAAACCAACTAGTATCGGATGTTCTCCCCTACCATGACTTTCTCATCCTAGCGCTATCATCCCAATAGTAGGCTCCTGTTGAGGTAAAAGATTGTTGTCGAACATTAGGACCTGTCTTCCACTCGTTCTCAACACAATTTCTCCATCATCAATCATGTCTTGGATCTTGTGCTTCAATTTCCAACAGTTGGCTGAAGTATGTCCTAGGGCTTCTCGAATGATAATCACAAATAGCTTGAGGGTCATAGCAACGAGGTAAGCCCATTAGGGAAAGTTTTTCTCTGGTATGGTGCCAATCTTGCCTGCCTGCCTTTCACTGCTCATATATTTGATCAACAGGGTGACCAAGGGCAGTGAAATCTCTGTAGCATTTTTGCGGTTGGTTGGCTTGACCAATGACTGTCTGGTGTTGGGTAGGTGACATATAGGTGTTAGGATGAATTGATCTTGGGTAGGGTTGAAATGGAGGACGCAAATTGTTTGGCATTCAGGGTTGAAAGTTCTGGAATATGGGTCGAGCACTTCAGATAAAATGGCTGTGCATTCATCGCTTGGGCTTAGGTATGAAAAATTGGTTGAGGACTTGGTGAAAAAACAGGGAAAGGAGATATTGGTGGAGGTATTGCAGATAAGGGATACGATAGTTTGTATTGGTTTGGAACCTGAGTTTGGGTTGCGAGCCTTGATTGAGCACAAAAACTGATTCTCCTTCCTTTTGTTTGGCTTTCTTTCCAACCTTTTTCGTCAAATTGTTGTTGTTCTGTAAATTTTTCACTTGTAGTTTCATGGCAGCCATGTCTACTACTTTCCCTTTTTTCACTCTGTTGCGCCCTAAAAATCGCAAAAGTCAAAGCAAAGGGGTGCTGGTGGGGTCGTGACTGTCGCGTCCCGAAAAGACGGTCCAATCCGAGACCCTTTTGAAAAAGTAAGTTTTGGGAAAAACCGTGCGCATGTGTGAAAAATTAAATTTTAGTAAAAAAGTGTATTTTAAGAAAAATGATATTTTAAAAGAAAACAAGGCCGGGACTAAAAATGCGACAGGTTTGGCCAAATAATTTTTTGAAAAAGGGTTTTATTTTTAAAAAATGGAGTCACCACTTGGTACTGAGTTAGGGTGTACCAAGTCACCCGAAAAATCGTTTAACAAAACAAAAATAAAAAAATTTTAGAAAAATCTTTTAAAACCCTTTTTCGACTCCGGTCTACGAAAAACGAGAGAAAAGGGTCCGGGAGTCACATTTGAAGAAAGGGAAGGCAAAGGCTTTCGCCTAAGGCACCCTTTCAACCTAGCCGAGGCTAGTTGCGAGGCTTAATCAAAATTTCCTAAATTAACCCTAAATTCTATCAGCGTTCGGATGTATTCTAAATGAATGCAAATCCTAAATCTAAATGTAGATATCGGAAGGGTCGGCATATTCCGTCGAGGCTTGGTCGGAATTATCGCATTAATTGCGAAACCCGAGTCGAGACCTCGAGGGAGTCACGAGTGTGAATGCAAAAATGAAATGCAAAAAGAAAAGAAAACAATAATATAGATAATAAGTGGCCGAAGAAAGTGGGAATGCAACATGACGGGTACGGAGGACTAGTATCTCGTGACTGAATATTTCTACTCACGGAGGGGGGAACGGCATGTACGCCACCGCTTCCCACGTGAGTAGGCGACTATTTCTAAGTCGGAATCACACAAATGTCCTAAATTCTAAGTGAAATGCAACCTAGATGTCATTCATTTGAAAATGTGTTCAAAATAATAATAATAATAATAATAATAATAATAATATATAGTAATAATAAAATCATGCCAAGTGAAAAGAAAACTAAAGTGTGTGAAATGTAGAAATGCACACGAATGAACCTAATACTAAAATGTCCTAAAGGTCTAGCGTTGGACTAGCCCTGTTCTAAAAAATCTCACTAGCGTTGGACTAGCGAGAGAAAGATAAAGCCACAACTAGCGTTGGACTAGTGTGGTGACGAAATACCATAAATCATGAATTAAATATTAAAGTATGAATTAAAAGCAAATTAAACATATAAAAAACATATAAGATCACATAGGAGCACATAACACATAAGCATAATATTCTAGATGCAAAAATTCCTAAGGAAAGCGGTAAAAGAAATAAACATATAAGTACGCAAAAAGCAAATAAATCCTAACTATTACACCGGGGGGCTTGATTTACAATTTAAGGGGGGAAAATTTAAAATGCCCTATCTATTACATTTTCTGTCTAATTACACAATTCTTACTAAAAATACGAGAAAACTAATCTAACTATTACATTGACTAACTAAATACAAAATATTATATTTTCCAAAATAATAATAACCCAAAATTAAACAAATTAACTACGTAAATATGCAACAAGTATATAAAATAAGAAATAAACAAATAATAATAAAAATAATGCATAACATCACATTGAGCATATTGGAGCACATAAAGAAGAAAATAACGAGAAGTCGGGATACCTCTTTGGAGACCCGGTACCAAACTTAAAAAAACGAACACACACGTCAAGGTATCATAATATAAATAAATAAAACCTAAAAATGTACAAATATTGACAAATTGGAGTAAACTGTAAAATTCTAGCAATTAAGGGACTTAGAATGAAATTCTATAAAATTTAGGGGGTAGAAACTGGAAACTCACTTAAGTCTAAGGGGGTAGGAATGCAAAGTTAAAGTAAATTTGGAGACAAAATGATAAACGCAATTTGAAAGAAAATAAGACCTAAATGGTTCAAGTGCACAATTTCCATTTTTTATAAAAATAAAATACTAAATTAAACAAAAACTACTAAATTAATTGGAGTAATTAAATTAAATATCCAACTAACTAAACTAAAACTAAATTAAACTAACAAATTAACTAAAGATAAAATCAAAACATAAAAATCAGATAAAATAAAAACCCCATATCCTAATTCCTATTTTTAGTTGATCAGAAATCAAGAACAAAACAAAACCTAAATAAACAAAACCCACGCCCCACTACCCAGCAAGTTTTAATCGGATCCTCAAACCCCCACCCGGGTCATTCTTTCTTTTCTTAATCCTTTTCTTCTTTTCTTTATTTTCTTTCTTTTCTCTCTTCTCTCTTCCACTCCGTCTCTGTTGTCTCTCATTCTCTCATTCCCTTTCCTTTTTCAGCCGATTTCTCTTTCTCGTTCTTGCGCGTCTTCTCTCTCTCTCTCGCCTCTCTATCGCACCCCCTCTCTTCTTCCAGCTCTCTATTTTCTCTTCTTTCTCCTCCTCCTTCGTTTCTGTTCTTTCTATTTCCCACTTCTGGATTCACTCTCTCTCCCTTTCTCCATTCATAATCTGTTTCTCTATTTATTTTATTATTTTATTTATTTATTTATTTATTTTTGGAATCTGGAATTCTCATCTCTCTCATTTCTGGCTCTCCCCGCCTCTTCTTTCTCTATCGTCTGCCCAAACTAAGGGAACCCACTTCCCAAATTGAGCCCCCAATTGAAGCAGGGGAGACGGATATGTGGTTGTGTAATGGTTGGTTGACTTGGTTGATTGTGTGGTGAATTGGGTTTGGGATTGACAGGCGTGGGGCTGTCGATTCGGTTGTCCGATTGTTTGTGGGGTGAATTGTGCGCGTGCTTGTGTTGCGTGATTGACGATTTGGTGTTGTCAACGGTGGCAGAGGAGTGAGTTTTGGTGGTGAGCTAACATATTTGGGTTGATGGGTGGCAACGATTTTGGATTACAGTGTTATGAACTTGGGTAACGAATGGTGGTATCGTAGCTGTGGGAGTTTGTACTGGTGGTGCGGTGAGTTGAGGACAGAGGTTGCAGTGGAGGGGTTATTTTGGTGGTTTAGGGGGCTGACCAGTGAGGGTAATGACTTGAGATGGCTGGAAATTGGGGGCTTTGGGATTGCAATTTGAGGTCTTCCGTGTGTGTATGTGTATGTGGTGTAGAGTATGTGTGAATTTGAGCATTGCTTGTGTGTGATTGATTGTGTGTATTCTGTGTGTGTTCCTGTGTGTTCTGTGTTTGGATGGCTTTATTTTGGTGCTGGATTTTGCTCGTATGTGCAGGTTGGTGGCCATTTGTTTGGCCGCTTGGGGCTGAGATTTGGAATGGCTTTTGGTGGCTTTAGGTGCTGTGGTGGTGATCGATTGTGAGGAATTGGGAGACAGGGGAGGGTGTGCGTGCATTTGACTGTCTAGGGGCTTTGAAACTGACTTAGGTCGTGAATAAGAGATGGATTGATGAGGTAATTAGATTGGAGGTGCTGCTGGTTTGATTTTGTTTTGCAATTTTGGGGCTGGTGTTTATCATTTGCAGGGAACTTGGAGATGGCTTTGGCGAGGGAATGGATTGTCTGATGACTGAGTAATAGGGCTGAGCAGTGGTGGTTTTCGTTAGGTAGATGAATTAGCAAAGAAGAGATGTTTGGGATTTGGGTTTTTTGGTTTGACAGGTTTATGGTAGCCGGCTTAGGTGTGGTTGTTCCAGTGGGAAATTGATACCTCATGACTGTTGATTGGGGCTGTGGAGTGCAGGAGTGATGGCCTGATGGCTTGATGATGGGGCGGTAGGCTTGCTGTGGTAAGGGTTTGGATGGGTGGAGTTTGGCTATCCAGATAGTTTTGATTATAGAGAGGGTCGTGTATAGTCCTTGCAGGATTGGGTGGAAATCTGAATTTTGGCCTTGAGCAGGTGGGCTCGCAGGTTGGAGATGATAACGATAGGAGGAGAGAAATAGTGGGAGGAGAAAAACCAGAAAACAGACCCAAAAAAACACGAAAAATCAAACCCAGAAATCAAAGTCAAAACAAAAGGAAAAAGAAACTTAGAGATTAAACTCAAATTACAAACAAATCAATACAACTTAATCAAGATCTTATATAAAAATGGAAATAAAAGTAAATTAGAGAAAAGAGAAAAGCTAAGAACTTACTTTGAAAAAATAATCTGCCGATGAACAGTAGCAGCCCTCTTGAGAAAGGCGATGAACAGTAACAAGGATGATGAAGGCGGCTGTCTTGTGTGTGTGTTTTTGAGTGAAGAGTGTGTGTTTTGATCTTTTAGCACAAAAATCAAAGTGTTTTAGGGTTTCTTCATTTTTCTCCCTTTTTTTTTAATCCCTAAGTGGGGTATTTATAGTACACAAATCTTAACCTCCAAGAAATGGCTAAAAGATCAAAATGCCCTTGACTACAAAAATTATAATTTTATCCTTAAAATTTATTTTTCACAATAATAAAAAAAATCAAGAAAAATGTAAATAATAAATTCATTAACACTAATTCACTTTGCAAAAATTAGAAACTTAGAAACATGTTTAAAATCTAAAAACGAATTTTGGGACTCAACAACTGGTAAAAAATGAGTTTGGAATGTGAAATGACAATTTTGCCCTTGGATGACAAAATTCACAGAAAAATAGTTATTGTCCTCAGAAAATTATCAAAAATTACAAATAAGTTTAAAACACTAGAAAATACATTTTTGACTCAAAATTGGTGAAAAATGAATTTAATTTATAAAATGACGATTTTGCCCTTGGGCAATGAAAATTTGCAAAAAAATAGCTATTGACCTCAAAAAATTATCAAAAATTAAAAATAATCTTAAAACATTGGAAAACACCTTTTCGACTCAAAATTTGACAAAAATGCATTTAATTTGTAAAATGACGATTTTGCCCTTGGGCAATGAAAATTTGCAGAAAAATAACTATTGACCTCAAAAATTAAGAAAAATTAAAAATAATCTTAAAACATTGGAAAACGCCTTTTCGACTCAAAATTTGACAAAAATGAATTTAATTTGTAAAATGACGATTTTGCCCTTGGGCAATGAAAATTTGCAGAAAAATAACTATTGACCTCAAAAAAAATTAAGAAAATTCAGAAACATGCCTCAAGAATTTGAAAAATGAATTTGGAACTTAAAATGAGCTAAAATGGTATTCGCGAGACGAAATTACCATTTTGCCCTTATGCTGGTAAAAATATAAAAAATACTAATTAAATCTAGAAAAATCATAAGAAATTAATAAATTCATATAAAAGTAAAAATATGAATTTAAAGCCCCCAAAAATTGTTAGAAAAATATTTACAGATAAAATTACAATTTTGTCCCCCAAATTATTGAAAAATTAAAAATTTGTCACAAAAGTGCAAACATGCCCCCCCATGTTTGAAAATAAATAGTGTGTCAAAATTTGATGTCTACACACTCCTCTCTCAATGCCTTCTACCTGTTTGATGACCTGAGCAAATGTTTTTCCAATAGAACCCACAATGGCTTGATAATACGGTGGGTCTTGAGCATCAATGAACAGTTTAACCAGTTTCATTCTCATCAATTGGTGGATGCACTTTAGTAGCAACACTTCGCCACCACTGGCCATAAGTTACGTAGTTTTCTGAAGGTTTCTTCTTTAGCTTTACTAGAGTAAATCTGTCAGGTACCAGGTTGCAGTTGAATTCATACTGTTTGATGAAAGCCCGTGAAAGGTCAGTCCAGTTTTGGATCTTTGAAAAGTCCAATTTCAAATACCACTTTAATGCATCTTTCTTCAAACTTTCTCCAAAAAGTCTCATTGGCAACTTGTCATCTCCAGTTGGCTTTCCAAGTTTGTTGCAGAACATTTTGAGGTGCACCACAGGGTCTTCACTGCCATTATACTTAGAAAACTCTGGCACTTTGAATTTCTATGGCAATTATTTGAGAATATGCAGAAATCCTCGTAATTCAATCCACCATATCTGTCAAACCCCTGACTTTCTTTGATGAAATCATCAAATCTGTCCAGTCTCTTCAACAATGTCTTATCAGTCATAAAGGGATTCTCTTCCCTAGCAAAAAGTTCCATCTCTACTCCCCCCTGATACCTAGTATCGAGCACAAACTAACTTGGGTTAAGAGTCGGTAGTGGTTGAGTATTTTAGGTGAATTGAGTTGCTTGCTGGGAGTAGTAAGATTGGTTCAGAGCATTCTGAGTGTTTCTAGGGCTAGATGGAATATGAACGGGCATTTGAAGATTTTGAGTAGGTGGGGGTAGAATCTGAGTGTCTTGGGTATTCAGGGATGAGACTTGTATCTGGATAGCTGGGTCATTGTTGTTTGTACCAAGGGTACCTCCACTTGCATTGGGTTGGGTGTGCAGAGTTTCCTGAGTGGGTGGTACGTTCGAGGTGGAGCCATTGTTGTTCATATTGCTTATGAAGTGGGCAATGATTTGGCTATAGGAGGACACCTCGTGAGTCATGTCATTCATCTTGGTTAACATTTCATTCATTTGTGCCCTTAGCGCAGTCAGTTCAGATGCCTGATTCTCTGCTGGCACTTCGGAAGAATCCGGATGGCTACTCATGTCTATATGCAGTAGCTTGACACGAGACCGCGTGTAAATGGGGCTTCGGTGAAAGAAGCTATGATTTACTGTACTTGAAAGACGGGAATCGAAAGATCATGATTTACGGTATTTATCTTTCGTAATACTATCGAATTTTTATTCTAAGAAAGAAAAAGAAAAAGATTAGAGTTTGTAAATGTATTAAATAATTCGGATGCATGCCCTAGGGGGTGCCCTTATTATGCCAAGGGCAGGCCTAACATGAAATATAATCCTTTAGGGTGAGACCCTCCTTTTTAATCATAGATAGGCCAAATCCGTCGGGAAGAGATGCCTCCATTCTGCTCGTATTACCTTACCTAGGGTCTCACCCGCTAGGATTTACTGAAAATATAAATGTACATATCTTTTAGGGTTAAGTACCCAAGATAAAAGGATGGCTTTCCTATAATGGGATTCCCAAAATGGCATTCCCTCTAGGGTTTATGTATGATACCAGTTTATTAAAGCAGGATAAAATATGTGAAAAATGCAAAATTTGAAAAATGATGTGGAATTTCTTTGAGAAAGATGGACTATGAATTCATACAAAAGATTATTGACTTCAAATTTATTTGTTTGAAAAAAATTGAGCCTTTATGAGGTTATAGGACACAACATTGAAAGAAAACAAAAGTCATGACTTTATCTAGAAATATATAAGTCAAAACGCCAGTTTATCAAAGTCAAATGAAATATGTGCTAAAATCACTTTTTGTGTAATGTGGGAATGGGAGGGTGGAGGATATGGCAAAAATGACGTATTAATTTTTTGAAAAAAAGATAAATACAAACGGTGCAAAAATTTGACCATTTGGGTGCATTTATTGACTCTGAGAAAATTTATTTCGGATAAAACTGACAAGTACAACAAGAATGAGTAAACTTTGAAAAAGATTTGAAATTACACCTTTTATTTAAAAAAATGTACAAATTGAAAAATTAGATTTTCAGGACTTTTACAAAATTTACAATGATTTGTGTCGAACCCTAAAATTCGCAAAAGGTAAAGTGAAAGGAGTGCTAGTGGGGTCGTTGACTGTCGCGTCCCGAAAAGACGGTCAAGTCTGATGACCCTTTTGAAAAGCAAGTTTTTTGGAAATACCGTGCGCGTGTATGAAAAATCAGATTTTTACTGAAAAAGTGTATTTTAAGAAAAAATGGTATTTTAAAAGAAAACAAGGCCGGGACTAAAAATGCAACAGGTTTGGCCAAATAATTTTTGAAAAAGGGTTTTATTTTAGAAAATGGAGTCGCCACTTGGTGTCGCGTCCGAAAAAAATCGTGAAGTAAAAAAAAAGGTTCTAGTGGGGTCACTGACTGTCGCGTCCGAAAAGACAGTCTGGTCTCGATGACCCTTTTGAAAATAAAGATTTTTAGAAAAATCGTGCGTGTGTGTAAAAAATCAAATTTTAGCATAAAAAAGTGTATTTTAAGAAAAATGGCATTTTAAAAAGAAAACAAGGCCAGGACTAAAAGTGCGACAGATTTGGCCAAATAATTTTTGAAAAAGGGTTTTATTTAAAAATGGAGTCGCCACTTGGTACTGAGTTAGGGTGTACCAAGTCACCTGAAAAATCGTTTAACAAAAATAAAAATAAAATTTTAAAAAAGTATTTTAAAACCCTGTTTTCGACTCCGGTCTACGAAAAATGAGAGAAAAGGGTCCGGGAGTCGCATTTGAAGAAAGGGAAGGCAAAGGCTTACGCCTAAGGCACCCTTTCAACCTAGCCGAGGCTAGTTGCGAGGTTTAATCAAAATTTCCTAAATTAACCCTAAGTTCTATCGCGTTCGGATGTATCTAAATGAATGCAAATCCTAAATCTAAATGTGAGTATCGGGAGGGTCGAAATGTTCCGTCGAGGCTTGGTCGGAATTACCGCATTAATTGCGAAAGCCGAGTCGAGATCTCGAGGGAGTCACGAGTTTTTATGCAAAATGAAATGCAAAAAAGAAAAGAAAATAATAATATATAGTAAGTGAAGAAAGAAGGTGGGTATGCAACATGACGGGTATGGGGAACTAATATCTCGTGACTGAATGTTTCAACTCACGGAGGGGGGAACGGCATGTACGCCACCTGCTTCCCACGTGAGTAGACGACTATTTCTAGTCGAATCACACAAATGTCCTAAAGTCTAAGCGAGATGCAACCTAAATATCATGCATTTGAAGATGCATTAAAATAGGCAAATAAATAATACTAATAATAATAAAAATCATGCAGAATGGAAAGAAAACTGAAGTGTGTGAAATATAAAATGCACACAAATGCTCCTAACACTAAAATGTCCTAAAAGTCTAGCGTTGGACTAGCCCGTTCTAAAAATCCCACTAGTGTTAGACAAACGGAAAAGAATGAAGCCACAACTAGCGTTGAACTAGTGTGGTGACGAAATATCATAAATCATGAATTAAATATTAAAGCGTGAATTAAAAGCAAATTAAACATATAAAAACATATAATATCACACAGGAGCACATAACACATAAGCATAATATTCTAGATGCAAAAATCCTAAGGAAAGCTGTAAATAAATAAATAATAAATAAACACATAAGTACGCAAAAGCAAATAAATCCTAACTATTACACTGGGGGCTTGATTTACAATTTAAGGGGGGAAAATTAAAAATGCCCTATCTATTACACTTTCTATCTAATTACACAATTTTTGCTAAAATATGAGAAAAATAACCTAACTATTACATTGACTAGTTAAATACAAAATATTTTATTTTTTTAAAATAATAATAAAAATTCAACATTAAATAAATTAAATACGTAAATACGCAAAAGGTATATAAAAATAAAAAATAAACAAATAATAATGCATAAAATCACATTGGAGCATATTAGAGCACATAAAGAGGAAAATAACAAAGTCAGGATACCTCTTTGGAGACCCGATATCAAAGCTTAAAAACGAACACACAAGTTAAACGGACCACTATTTAATAAAATAAAGCGTAAAATATGAAATGATAACACATTAGAAGAATATAATATAGCAAGTTAGAAGGGAAAAATAAAAAATAGAGCAAATTGGGATCAAATAGTAAATTTAATCTAATTGGGATAAAAATTAAAAATTTACACAAATCTAGGGGCCAGATGATAAATTCAAGGTAAGCAAGGGGGCTCAATTGTAAATTAACACTAAGTAGAAGGGGCAAAATAAACTTTCAGCTAGTATGGGGTAAAAATCAAAATTATAGCATCTATTTGTAAGAAAACAAAACAAGAGGGGTCAATTTGTGAATAACAAAGACTAAATTACGTATAACAAAATATTCAGGGGGTGTAATAACATTAATAAAGAAACAAGGACTCAAACACAATGTTAAAATCAAGCAAGAAAATATGCCAATTAGATGAGATTTATATTAATCTGGATGACTAAATTGGCTAATTAAAAATAATTAAACTAGAAACTGAATTAAATCAAAATTTTTTACTCAAAATTTGACAAAAAATTAATTTAAATTGTAAAATGACGATTTTGCCCTTGGACTAGTGAAAATTCACAGAAAAATAGTTATTGTCCTCAAAAAATTATCAAAAATTACAAATAAGCTTTAAAATACTAGAAAATGCATTTTTGACTCAAAATTTGTGAAAAATGAATTTAATTTGTAAAAATAACGATTTTGCTCTTGGGCAATGAAAATTCACAGAAAAAATAGCAAACATCTCTGAAAAATCAAGGAAATTAAATAACATGCTTAAAGAATTAGAAAAATGAATTTGGAACTAAAAATGAACTAAAATGGTATTTGCGAGGTGAAATTACCATTTTGCCCTTATACTGGTAAAAATATAAAGAATACTAATTAAATCCAGAAAAATTATAAGAAATTAACAAATTCACATAAAAGTAAAAATATGAATTTAAAACCCCCAAAAGCTGATAGAAAAATATTTACAGATAAAATTATTATTTTGCCCCCCTAGATTATTATTGAAAAATTAAAAATTGAAATTTGTCCCAAGAAGTTCAAACATGCCCTTCCCATGTTTGAAAATAAATGGTTTGTCAAAATTTGGTATCTACACTTTGCCACTCTTTGTTGAGAATCTCGTAGAGATTTCAGACAAAGACGTAGACAACACCAAATTTTGACTCACCCAAATGTGAAAACAGACATTGCTATAAACAAAACACCTAATTATGCATAGCATAAAAATGTGATGAGATGTAACTAATGACCAGATAACACATATATAAACATGCGACTGAAGCTCTCTAGGAGCTGCCTACGTATCCCAGTAAAGACAATCAGGTCAAACATAGTTCAGATGCAGGTAAATGGTGGAATGTGAAACACAATTGCAAATAGTAAAACAAGAGTTCAAATTTGTGATCAAAAGAAAGAAATGTAATATTCGAATTGCTAAGCAAAGATAACATAGATTGGTACGAGACTACAAGACAAAGCAAAGTGCTTAAACTAAAAGACAAAAAATGAGTTCAGGTAGCTAAACAAAACAAATACCTGACAAGATAAATACAATGTCTGGGCTGCCAGACCTGAAAATGTAAATAGATATATGCCGTTCAAGTTGTTGAACGGATGCATGACCTTGGGCTGCCAAGGTTGATGAATGCAAAGTTTGGGCTGCCAAACTTGAAGAAATAAATAGACAGATACCAACCAGGCTGCTGGACGGATGCATAACCTTGGGCTGCCAAGGTTGATGAATGCAAAGTTGGGCTGCTAACTTGAAAAAGTAAATAAATGATCTTGGGCTGCCAGGAATCATAAAATGCAATGTAAAGTCTGGGTTGCCAGACTTGGAAACGTAATAAACAGATGCTGACCAGGCTGCTGGACGGATGCATGACCTTGGGCTGCCAAGGTTGATGAATGCAAAGTTGGGCTGCCAACTTGAAAAAGTAAATAAATGATCCTGGGCTGTCAGGAATCATAAAATGCAATGCAAAGTTTGGGCTTCCAGATTTGGAAACGTAAATAAACAGATGCCGACCAAGCTGCTGGACGGATGCATGACCTTGGGCTACCAAGGTTAATGAATGCAAAGTTGGGCTGCCAACTTGAAAAAGTAAATAAATGATCCTGGGCTGCCAGGAATCGTAAAGTGCAATGCAAAGTCTGGGCTGCCAGACTTAGAAACATAAATAAAAGATGTCGACCAGGCTGCTGGACGGATGCATGACATTGGGTTGCCAAGATTGATGAATGCAAAGTCGGACTGCCAGTTGGAAAAGTAAATAAATGATCCTGGGCTGCCAGGAATCATAAAGTGCAATAGCAAAGTCTGGGCTGCCAGACTTAGAAACATAAATAAAAGATGCCGACTAGGCTGACTGGACGGATGCATGACTTTGGGCTGCCAAGGTGGATGAATGCAAAGTTGGACTGCCAAATTGAAAAGGTAAATAAATGATCTTGGACTGTCAGGAATCATAAAATGCAATGTAAATTCTATGCTACCAAACTTTAAAAATGTAAATGAAAATGCAAGTCCATGTCATTGGACAAAATAAACACAATAAAAGTTTTAAGACTAGAGGACAAACAAGTGTCGTGCCTAAAATGCTATTCAATTCAAAATCAAAATTTTTCTTCACTCTCTCTTTTCTTCTTTTTTTTTTTTTTTTTTGAGCAAACATAAAAAAGAAATAGACTGATACCATGGCTAATGTATGATGACACAAGAAGAAACAGAATGTTGAAATAAGATGACAGAAGATGCAATCGGAGCAATATGATATCTAATGTCGCAAAACATAACTAATGAAAATTGAGAAGTACAGATGGTACCCAATGCTGACAATTGAGCCTACCGCAACTAAAAAATGAAAATCGGAACCCAATGCAAAGATTGAGCCTACCGAGAGCTAAAAATAAGGACAGTACCCAATGCTGACGATTGAGCCTACTGCAACTAAAAAATGAAAATCGGTACCCAATGCAAAGATTGAACCTACTGAGAGCTGAAAATAAGGACGGTACCCAATGCGGACGATTGAGCTTACCACAAATTGAAAATGAAAATCGGTACCCAATACAAAGATTGAGCCTACCAAGAACTGAAAATAAAGACGGTACCCAATGCTGACGATTGAGCCTACCGCAAACTGAAAATGAAAATCGGTACCCAATGCAAAGATTAAGCCTACCGAGAACTTAAAATAAAGACGGCACACAATGCTAACGATTGAACCTACCGCGAACTGAAAATGAAAATCGGTACCCAATGCAAAGATTGAGTCTACCGAGAACTAAAAATAAAAACAGTACCCAATGCTGACGATTGAGCCTACCGCAAACTGAAAATGAAAATCGGTACCCAATGCAAAGATTGAGCCTACCGAGAACTGAAAATAAAGACGGTATCCAATGCTGACGATTGAGCCTACCGCGAACTGAAAATGAAAATCAGTACCCAATGCAAAGATTGAGCCTACCGAGAACTAAAAATGAAGACGGTATCCAATGCTGACGATTGAGCCTACCGCGAACTGAAAATGAAAATCGGTACCCAATGCAAAGATTGAGCCTACCAAGAACTAAAAATAAAGATGGTACCCAAGACTGACGATTGAGCCTACCGCGAACTGAAAATGAAAATCGGTACCCAATGCAAAGATTGAGCCTACCGAGAACTGAAAATAAAAATCGGTACCCAATGCTGACGATTGAGCCTATCGCAAACTGAAAATGAAAATCAGTACCCAATGCAAAGATTGAGCCTACTGAGAACTGGAAATAAAGACTGGTACCCAATGCTGACGATTGAGACTACCGCAAACTGAAAATGAAAATCGGTACCCAATGCAAAGATTGAGCCTACCGAAAACTAGAAATAAAGATCGGTACCCAATGCAAAGATTGAGCCTACCGAGAACTGAAAATAAAGACGGTACCCATTGCTGACGATTGAACCTACTGTGAACTGAAAATGAAAATCGGTACCCAATGCAAAGATTGAGCCTATCGAGAACTGAAAAATAAAGACGGTACCCAATGCTGACGATTGAGCCTACTGCAAACTAAAAATGGGTACCCAATGTAAAGATTGAGCCTACCGAGAACTGGAAATAAAGACGGTACCCAACGCTGACGATTGAGCCTACCGCGAGTTGAAAATGAAAATCGGTACCCAATACAAAAATTAAGCCTACCGAGAACTGAAAATAAAAACGGTACCCAATGATGACGATTGAGCCTATTGCCAACTGAAAATGAATGAAAAAGTGCCAACACAATATGCAAACTATTAAACACATTAAAACACCGGGTAGTATGCTACACAAATGTAAGACAATGTAAGTTGATTTCTAAATGAATGCAAATTGAGAAAAGTAAAACATGCTAATGGGATACGGACTGAGAAAATGAATGCATGATATATAAAATTAAAAATACAGAGTTTAAGCGATCAGATTAAAATAAACGGAAATTAAAGCCCAACGGACGAATTGGGACTTATGCAACAAACAAGTAAACCCAATGGACGAGATGGGGCCCAATGGACGAGTTGGGACTTAAATAGAAAAGTAAAACATGCTTAATGCTAGAAAAAATCAAAATAACATGCAACACGCTAATCACATGATGAACAAGTGTCGGTTCGAAAAAGTAACACAAGATGATGTAACACAGGCTACTAGATAAAATGCATGAATGCAGGATCCTAAACTGATTAACAAAATGCACCAGGCTAAAATGAACAAAAATGAGATCCAGATTGATGAAAAAAATGCATAAAGAAATTTGAGATATGGGAAAACTTAAAACAATTATCGAACGTTGTATTTAAATCATCCCAAAGATTAAAATTTTCAAAAAAAATTTTCCCCAGTGTATGGCATCAAACTAACCCGAAACCACTTTTTTTTTTTTTTTTTTTTTTGAGATTTGGTATCAAAATCTATTTAAATTCATCCCTTGCAAAAAGCTTCTCCTAGTACAAATGAATCTCAAAATCAA
Source organism: Mitragyna speciosa (assembly GCA_024721245.1). Classification (NCBI taxonomy): domain Eukaryota; kingdom Viridiplantae; phylum Streptophyta; class Magnoliopsida; order Gentianales; family Rubiaceae; genus Mitragyna; species Mitragyna speciosa. The sequence continues at coordinate 14,603,888 of CM045561.1, forward strand.
ATTTTGCCAAAAAATTTGCCCCAGTGTCAATTTTTGAAATCAATCTTTGAAGTGAATTGCACTCTTGCTCAAATCATCCTTATCTAAAAAAAAATTGCCCCAGTTTTCATTCTTGATGAAGGTCTCAATTAATGATGATGTGATTGTACCTGCAAAAAGATGGTGCATGGATTACATCGGATGAGGACATTGGACAAGTAGGAGTTCAGTTTTTTCAAGAATTATTTTCTGGAGGACAATGTCCTACTTCTTTAGACATGATCAAGGTGATCCCTAATATTGTTACTTCAGAGGATAATTCTATGCTTGAGGAGTATCCCACAATGGATGAAATTCGGATGGTATTTTTTCTATGGATGGGGACAGCTCAGCTGGGCCGGATGGTTATTCTGGCAAATTTTTTACTACTACTTGGGAGATAATATGTCAGGATGTATTTGATGCGATTAATAGTTTCTTCTGTGGTGCAGAATTGCCAAAGGGGGTCACAGCTACTTCTATAGTGTTGATTCCAAAGATCGTATGTCCTCAGGATTTTTCTCAATTCAGACCCTTTAGTGTTTGTAATTTTTTTAATAAAGTTATTTCTAGGGTGTTATCAGACAGACTGGCTACCCTAATTCCTAAGTTGATCTCACCTAATCTGTGTGGCTTCATCCGTGGAAGACTCGTCTCTGAAAATTATATGTTGGCACATGAGATGGTTCAGGGAATTGGGAGGAAATGTAGAGGTGGTAATGTGGCTCTAAACTTGATATGGTTAAGGCTTATGATCGAGTGTCATGGCCATTCTTGTTACAAGTGCTCCGGGCTTTTGGTTTTGGTGAGTGTTTTATTGATATGATATGGTGTCTAGTTTCAAATTCATGGTTTTCTATAATCATTAATGGCTCTAGTTGTGGTTTTTTTAAGTCTTCTAGAGGCCTTCGTCAGGGAGATCCAATTTCTCCAGCCTTGTTTATTATTGCTGCTGGGGTGTTATCAAGAAGTCTAAATCCCGAAATCTTGGCACATCCTGCCTACGCTTTTAAAGTACCTCAGGGCTGTCCTATTATTTCTCATCTAGCTTACGCAGATGATGTTCTAATTTTTTGCAACACGGGGGCTAGTTCTTTGAAGCGTATAATGAAGGTGTTGAAGGATTACCAACTAGTTTCTAGGCAGTTGATTAACTGTCATAAAAGCTGTTTTTTGTTGCATGATCGTATGTCATTTCAACAGAAAGTAAAAATTGGCCAGATTACGTGTTTTTCTCATAAGAGTTTCCCAATTCGTTATTTGGGTTGTCCTTTGTTCTCTGGACATAGGAATGCATCGTACTTTGAAATATGTCTCAATCCGTGGTAAATCGGATAGCTTCTTGGCAGAACCGATTACTCTCTCCTGGGGGTAAAATTGTGCTTATTAAAAGTGTCTTATCTTCACTTCCTCTTCATTTATTAGCTACTTCAAATCCAACAAAAGGGATTTTCAAGATTATAGAGAAGACAATGGCTGATTTTTTATGGGGAACTTTTGAAGGTAGGCACAAATTCCATTGGATTAAATGGAATGAGCTCTGTTATCCGAATGGTGAAGGTGGCATTGGAGTTAGGTCCCTTGAGGATGTGTATGTAGCCTTCTCTATCAAACTTTGGTGGAGATTTAGGACTACTTCAACCTTATGGACTAATTTCATGAAAGCCAAATATTATGCTTATGAAAACCCTATGATCACCTCAGCTTGCTCTTCATCTTCATTAACTTGGAAGCGCATGATGAAAGTACGTGATGCAGTTGAGAATCACTTGTTGTGGAGCCCGAACAATGAAGTAGGAGAATCACGTGGCATTTGGACTTTAACACCCTCAGGCAATTTTATTTTGTCTTCGGCTTTTCAATTAATTCGACGCAAAGGTACTTTATCTTTCATGCATAGCAAGATTTGGCATCCGGTTATTCCTTTTAAGCTGTCTTTTTTTATGCTACGACTGTTACATGATAAGCTTCCGATCGATGTCACTATGAAGAGATTTGGCTTCCATGGCCCTTTCAAATGTCATTGTTGTCTCTATCCTTAGGAAGAATCCATTGATCACATTTTTGCTTCTAGTGATTTGGCGAGTAGATTATAGAGTTTTTTCTTGCCTGATTGCCACCTTTTGATCTCCCACGCTCGAATTCGTCCTATCATGGCTGGTTGTTGGTTTCATGGGTCAGGAAATCTTCATTTCTCTTTTATATTGCAGATTTTACCTATTGTGCTTTGTTGGCAGCTATGGAAGGCGAGAAATATGGCTCATTTTGAAGATAAACATATTCCTCTTACTCATATGGTGCAGAAAATTTTTTTGGATATAAGAGACCTTTTCCACTTACAATTTAATGTTCGATTGGAGGAGGAAAATTGGTCTTCTTTTATCAAATCTATTCATCTTTCTTGTCAGTCTTATTATTTCCGTTTGGTGAAATGGTTGCCACCTCCTTTCATGTCTTTTAAGTTAAACACGAATGGGAGCTGTGACAGCCCCACCTTACCCAGAGGCGCACCAAAGGGCTTAGCAAACTGCCTGCCTAGCTCTCGTCAGGACTCAAATCACGCATTCACGCAAACATCCAAGCGTACTTAACTCAAAATAAAATAAAATAAAATAAAATAAAATGGAATAAAATAAAATACACTCATATTACTTAACTTAAAGGTACAAGTCATATAAAAGGTTTACATGTCATAATATACATGATTTTCACAAGGATAGCCTAAACAGTTTGGCTATTACAATAACTAAAATATCTAGAATAATCAAAATCAGTCGATTCAGCTTTAATTTTTCAAGAAACCTAGGTAAAGGAAAACAAATAAAAGGAATGAACTATAATAGCCCAGTGAATGTCCAAGTCATGCAACCATATCAAGAACTCATTACTTTAGTAAATAAAATAATCGATAAATTAAATAAACAAGATATGAACAATTTAATTATCAAGTAGTCAAGGGCGGATACAAGGCTTAACTACGAGAGCAAGCTCAACCGCAGGAAAAGCAAGTACTGATCATGTAACCATGACATTTGGACCGAGATAATAGCTCAGGTCTTTATCAAAGGACATGCCAGTTTTATCATGCAAGCCCTAACCACCATTCACCTTATAACCTCCGTACAAGCTACCACATCCAGGGAGTAATATCAACCTTGGAGGGCCAACACGCAAGAAAGTTCAATTTGGAGTTGGCTTCTTTGAGGATTCACAACTCAAAAGGGAAAGAACGTCACGCCCTAAAACACCCAGCACCTTATAACCTCCCAAGCCTGTCCGGGTTGACTATCCGGGAAGTAATGGTAAAGTTAGTTTAAGTGGGATGAACGGTGCGAACAGAGCTTCCAATGAACTCAAGAAACGATTGACATCTGCCCCAGTGCTAGCATTGCCTAATGAAATGAAACTTTCAGTGTGTACACAGATGCTTCACGGGAAGGCTTAGGATGTGTGTTAATGCAAGGGAAACAAGTAGTTGCCTATGCTTCCCGTAAGTTAAAACCTCATGAAAGGAATTATCCCACACATGACCTAGAATTAGCAGCGGTGGTTTTCGCACTCAAGAAATGGAGGCATTATTTGTATGGAGTCACCTTTGAAGTATATACAGATCATAAGAGCCTGAAATATTTGTTTTCTCAGAAAGAGTTAAATTTGCGACAACGTAGATGGGTGGAGTTATTGGAGGATTACGACTGTACTATTAATTACCATCCGGGTAAAGCTAATGTTGTTGCAGATGCTTTAAGTAGGAAGGTTCAAATGGCTAGCCTGGCCATCCGTGAATGGGACTTGTTGGAGCGATTGAGTGAGAGCAATCCAAGAATAGCTGGCTCTAAAGTGATTTGTGGAAATGTAAGTGCACGATCTGAATTGTTGAAACAAATCCAAGAAGCTCAAGGCAAGGATCTCACACTACAGAAGCGGATAGAGAAAGCCAAAGTGGGGACCATACCTGAGTATAGTGTGGGACCGGAGGGACTGTTGAGATTCCTGAAACCGTATCTTCATCCCAAGAGACGAAGAGTTGAAGAGAGTAATCATGGATGAGGCCCATCGTTCCAGGTACACTGTGCACCCGGGGAGTACAAAGATGTACTCAAGATCTGAAGAAACTTTATTGCTGGGATAATATGAAGAGGGAAATAGCAGAGTATGTGCAAACTTGTCCTACGTGTCAGCAGGTAAAAGCCGAACATCAGAGACCGTCAGGACTACTACAACCTTTGGAAATCCCAGAGTGGAAATGGGAGCACATTACCATGGATTTCGTTTCTGGTTTACCGAGAACCCAAAGAGGGCATGATGCTATTTGGGTAATTGTGGATCGCTTGACCAAATCTGCTCATTTTCTAGCCCATGAACATGACTTACCCGTTGGAAAAACTTGCTCGTATGTTCATTGATGAAGTGGTGAGACTTACATGGAATTCCAGTTAGTATTGTTTCGGACCGAGATCCTCGGTTTACTTCTCGACTTTGGAGACAAATGCACGAAGCCTTGGGAACAAAGTTGAACTTTAGCACGGCTTACCATCCCCAGACCGACGGACAGTCCGAACGAGTGATCCTAGATTTTAGAAGATATGCTGCGGGCGAGTGTGATGGATTTTGGTAGCAACTGGGATCAACATGTGACCTTAATTGAGTTTGCTTACAACAATAGCTACCAATCCTCTATCCAGATGGCCCCATTTGAAGCACTGTACGGGAGAAGATGCAGAACGCCTGGCTATTGGGATGAAGTGGGTGAAGCGAAAATGTTAGGTCCAGAAAAAGTACCCTGGATAGAAGAGGCTTATGAGAAAGTTAAGTTAATACAACAACGACTTCAAGCTGCTCAAAGTCGACAGAAAAGTTATGCCGATACTCGAAGGAAAGAGCTGGAGTTCGAAGTTGGAGATGAGGTATTTCTCAAGATTTCTTCATTTAAAGGTGGCATCCAGTTTGGGAAAAGGAAGAAACTTCAACCAAGATACATGGGACCATTCAAAATCGTTAAACGTATCGGAAATGTTGCTTACCAATTGGACTTGCCTTCAAAGTTATCTAAAATGCACAATGTCTTCCATGTGTCGGTTTTGAAAAAGTACCACCCGGATCCAAGGCACGTACTTCAACCCGATGAGATTGAGCTTGATGAAACTTTGACATATGAAGAGCAACCAGTTCAAATCCTGGACCGTAAAGTAAAAGAACTGAGAAATAAACAAATTCCTCTTGTCAAGATCCTGTGGAAGCATCATGACCTAGAAGAAGCCACATGGGAGACAGAAGAAGAAATGCGGAGAAATTATCCCAAGCTCTTCGAAAATCCAGGTAGAATTTCGAGGACGAAATTCTTTTAAGGGGGGGAGGATGTAACACCCTAGAAATGCACTTACAAGAGACATTTTTTTCTTATTTAGGGTTAAGTGTTAATCCTTGATTTATTAGTTGGAAGATTTCTTGAGTTAATTAGGTTAATTAACTAAGATTTTCATTATTAAGTCAAGGACACCTAAGTACTAAAGTTAGAATAATTTTACTTGACCATTTAATTTATATTAGTGTTTAAATTTTGATTAGCTTATTCTACTATTTCTAGTCTTTTGACTACTTGAATTTTAGCTCAATTTTACTCAAAAATTTCACTTGTTCTCTTGCTTTATTTTCTTTTCTTGGCTGAATTTTCTTCTCTCTTTTTCTTTTCTCTTGGCCGAAATTCTTCTTTCTTTTTCTTTTCTTCTTTGGCCGAATTTCTTTCTTTTCTTTTTCTTCTTGTGGCCGGATCTCTCTCTCTATTTTTCTCTCTTTTTGCTTTAATAATTTGTGCCATAATATTGCTAGTATTAGGTGATAAGAGATTAAAGAGTTCTACCAATCAAATTGATCCAAGTAACCACTATTGCATTAAAAGACTACATCTTCACTTTATTCTTGTTATGTTTTTATTGGTTAATCTTTTTCCCACCTTTTCTTTATTTCTTTTCCATTTTTCCTAGCCTATTTCTTTCTCTTTCTTTTCCTTCTTGGCCGGCCATCTCTCTTTCTCTTCTTCCCTCATTTTGCTCTCAACTTCTTGAAGCTTTCTCTCTAAATTTTGGGCAAATCCACCATAGAAAGTGAGCTTCTTTCCTTCCTAAGCAAAGTTCTAAGCATATCTAAGGTATTTACTATGAAATTTTCCTACTACTTTCAAGTTTTAATTAGTCTTTTATGCAAGCTTAAACCTACATTCTTGTTGCTACTACTTGGAGAACTTAGTTTGAATTGGAGATTTACTTGCTAGATAAAGTGTTCTTGTGGTTAGATAGACTAGTAATATGGCATTTAAACCTTGAAATTTCATGTGTTATATGTTGTTTGGTTGAAGATTCTTGGAGTAGAATTCTTGAAATTTAGTGGAATTTTGATTGAATTTGAACTTGAGTTGAACATAAAAGTTGTAGAACTTGTTGAATTGGGTTAGATTGCTGATTTTTCTTGCAGGAAAAAAATTTGGGTTACTCCGATTTTAAGGGGAAATGCTGCCGAAATTTTGATAGAATTAAAAGAAGAAAAAATTGACAAGTGAGATTTTAAACCTAGAATATGTTCAATTGAAGGAAATTGAAGTGTAGGAATTTTTAGAAAATGATCTAGTGATAGATTAAATTTTCTTAGAATAAGAAAACCCTAAACCCTAGAAACCCTAAAACCAAAACCCTAGAAATAAGTGGGGTATTTTCTTGAATTTTCTTACTAAATTCACTAGGGTTTTAATTGGGTTTTCATTATATTATTTCTTTTAAATTTCAGGGTCCGAAAACGCATCGCGACCATTTTACGAGATATTTTCTTAGGCATTCTAGGTGAGTGTCTCTATGTGTGCATGATGCATGAAATGTTATGTTTCACTTGTAAATATTATGTTACACTTGCAAATATTATGTGATAAAATGTGCTACTTGAGGAAAGATGTGTACTTTATCGCATCTATTCCGTAATGTGTTATATGCTTTCACTATTCAACGTGTTACTTGTGCGTGAGACTTCCGTGACTAACTTTACCGTTACTTCACGGATAGTCAACTCAGACAGGCTTGGGAGGTTATAAGGTGCTGGGTGTTTTAGGGCGTGACGTTCTTTCCCTTTTGAGTTGTGAATCCTCAAAGAGGCCAACTCCGGATTGAACTTTCTTGCGTGTTGGCCCTCCAAGGTTGAGATTACTCCCTGGATGTGGTAGCTTGTACGGAGGTTATAAGGTGAATGGTGGTTAGGGCTTGCGTGATAAAACTGGCATGTCCTTTGATAAAGACCTGAGCTATTATCTCGGTCCTAACGTCATGGTTACATGATCAGTACTTGCTTCTCCTGCGGTTGAGCTTGCTCCCGTAGTTGAGCCTTGTATCCGCCCTTGACTACTTGATTAATTAAATTGTTCATATCTTGTTTATTTAATTTGTCGATTATTTTATTCAATAAAATAATGAGATTCTTGATATGGTTGCATGACTTGGGCATTCACTGGGCTATTATAGCTCATTCCTTTTATTTGTTTTCCTTTACTCAGGTTTCCTGAAAAATTAAAGCTGGATCGACTGGTTTTGAATATATAGATGTCTTAGTTATTGTAATGGCCAAACTATTTAGGCTATCCTTGTGAAAATCATGTATATCATGACATGTAAACTTTTGATGTGACTTGTACCTTTAAGTTAAGTAATATGAGTGTATTTTATTTTATTCCATTTTATTTTATTTTATTTTATTTTGAGTTAAGTACGCTTGGATGTTTGCGTGAGTGCATGATTCGAGTCCTGGCGAGAGCTAGGCAGGCACTCCGCTAAGCCCTATGGTGCGCCTCGGGGTAAGGTGGAGCTGTCATAGGAGCTCGAAGGGAAATCTAGGGATTAGTGGTGGAGGAGGGGTGCTACGTGATTATGAAGGCAGAATGATATTTGGCTTTTCTTGTTATTTTGGTGAGGCTACAAGCATTCAAGCAGAAGCTAGGGCTTTACTCTGGGGTATTCAATTATGTAGACAAAAGGCCTTTTCCAGGATCATGGTAGAATGTGACTCTCAGATCCTCATATCAGTCCTTCAAAATAAAATATCCTATCCATGGTCTATTGCTAAAGAAGTTCAGGAGCTGTTCAACATAAGTTCTATAATCATTTCATTCAGTCATTGTTATCGTGAAGCAAATAAAGTTGCCGACTTGCTAGCCAATGAAGGATGTTCTTTGCCTGTTGACTTCGTTACCTATGATGAATTGAATCTTCCACGTTTGGCAAGATGAGAGATTGTCACATCCGAAAAATCGTAAAGTAAAAGCAAAAGTGGGTGCAGGGTGCTAGTGGGGTCGTTGACTGTCGCATCCCAAAAAGACAATCCAGTCTTGATGACCCTTTGGAAAATAAAGGTTTTTGAAAAAAACCGTGCGTGTGTAAGAAAATCAAATTTTATTAAAAAAAGTGTATTTTAAGAAAAATGGTACTTTAAAAGAAAATAAGGCCAGGACTAAAAGTGCGACAGGTTTGGCCAAATAACTTTTGAAAAAGGGTTTTATTTGAAAAATGGAGTTGCCACTTGGTACTGAGTTAGGGTGTACCAAGTCACCCGAAAAATCGTTTAACAAAAATAAAAATAAAATTTTAGAAAAATATTTTAAAACCCTTTTCGACTCCGGTCTACGAAAAACGAGAGAAAAAAGGTCCGGGAGTCACATTTGAAGAAAGGGAAGGCAAAGGCTTGCGCCTAAGGCACCCTTTCAACCTAGCCGAGGCTAGTTGCGAGGTTTAATCAAAATTTCCTAAATTAACCCTAAGTTCTATCGTGTTTGGATGTAGTCTAAATGAATGCAAATCCTAAGATCTAAATGTGGGTATCGAGAGGGTCGGAATGTTCCGTCGAAGCTTGGTCGGAATTATCGCATTAATTGCGAAACCCGAGTCGAGACCTCGAGGGAAGTCACGAGTTTTTATGCAAAATGAATGCAAAAAGAAAAGAAAATAATAATAATATATATAGTAAGTGAACGAAAGAAGGTGGGTATGCAACATGACGGGTACGGGGGACTAATAACTCGTGACTGAATGTTTCTACTCACAGAGGGGGGAACGGCATGTACGCCACCGCTTCTCACGTGAGTAGGTGACTATTTCTAGTCGAATCACACAAATGTCCAAAAGTCTAAGTGAAATGCAAACTAAATGTCATGCATTTTAAAAATGTGTCAAAATAATAATAATAATAATAATAATAATAATAATAATAATAATAATAATAATAACATCATGCCGAATGGAAAGAAAACTAAGAGTGTGTGAGATGAGATGAGAAATGGACACGAATGTACCTAATACTAAAATGTCCTAAGGGTCTAGCGTTGAGCTAGCCCGTTCTAAAAAAATTCCACTAGCATTGGATTAGCGGGAAAAGAATGAAGCCACAACTAGCGTTGGACTAGTGTGGTGACGGAATACCATAAATCATGAATTAAACATTAAAGCATGAATTAAAAGCAAATTAAACATATAAAAACATATAAGATCACATAGGAGCACATAACACATAAACATGATATCTAGATGCAAAAAATCCTAAGAAAAGCGATGAAAGAAATAAACACGTAAGTACGCAAAAACAAATAAACCTTAACTATTACATCGGGGGGCTTGATTTACAATTTAAGGGGGGAAATTAAAAATACCCTATCTATTACACTTTCTATCTAATTACACAATCCTTGCTAAAATACTAGAAAAATGATCTAACTATTACATTGCCTAGCTAAATACAAGAATATTACATTTTTCGTCAAAAATAATAAAATTTAAAATTAAATAACACAAAATAAATAAATACGCAAAAAGTGCATAAAATAAGAAACGCATAAAAAAAATGCATAAAATATCACATTAGAGCACGTTGGAGCACATAAAGGAAAAATAATGAGAGATTGGGATACCTCTTTGAAGACTCGGTACTAATACTAATCAAAATGAACAAACAAAGTCAAGGCATCACGATATAAATAAATAAAACCTAAAAGATGTAAGTATTGACAAATTATGGTAAAACGTAAATTCTAGTAACTAAAGGACTAAAATGAAGTTCTATAAAATTTAAGGGTTGAAACTGAAATTTGCGTAAGTCTAAAAGGTGTAATTGCAAAATTAAAACAATTTGGGGAAGGGGGCAAAAATAAAATTCTATAAAACTTAAAGGGTAAAATTAAATAATTCATATAAGTCTAAAGGGGTAAAAATGTAAAATTAAAGTAAATTGGGAGAGGTAGAACAGTAATTTCTAATAAATGCAAGATATAATTGCAATTAATCAAGATATAAATGGAAGCAAACTAAAACTAGTGGGTCTTTTTTTTTTTTTTAATTGGCTAACCCCATACCCGGGGGGGGACGCCACTCCCAAATTTTATTAAACTAAGGAAATAATACAAGGAGGGGGGCCAAACCAAACCTCCAATTATTACATATTGAGATAAATTTATAACAAAGGAAATTAGGAGTACTACTCCCTTTACAATATTTGAAATTAAAAACTCTTAAATCTAAAGCATGGAAAACCTAATTTATCAATCCTAATCGCTCCACGAACAGCCTTTGGGAGAGAAGAAAACGTGTAAAATACTCGTGAAGTGCCCAGGTGGATACCCTCATTAGACAATAGATCTGCAGGACCATTAGCTTGCCTGAAACAATGAGAGAAAAGGCCGCAAGATGGCTGAAACTTTTTAATTTTCTCATAAATGTGCCTAAGTGACCAAGGGCAAGAATGTAAGGCCTCGAAGAATGTTTATAAGAATAAGAGAATCAGACTCCACATGTAAAGTATTATATCCATTTTCACAACAAATTTGAATCCCAAATAACATGGCCTTAAATTCAGCCTCCAAACTAGTACCGTATCCAAAGGCAGTAGCAAAAGCCAAAATAAATTGACCCTGTTCATCCCTTAGGATCCCTCCACCTCCACATTCTCCAGGGTTACCCTTAGAACACCCATCAGTATTCAATTTGAACATGCCCCTACCAGGCCACCATTTAACCATAGTCACCCCAATACTAGGTTTTTTCTCACTCACAGTATCAACAAAATCAAACCAGTTTTTATCGACTATTGTAGTATTGAACTTAAGCTCATAGGTCATTTTCACATCAACAAATATCTTACCCACGATTTTGTCCCACTTTGGCAGCTCATTAGAAAAAAACCAATCATTTCTTGCTCTCCAGAGATGCCAAAGGATGGCAAGTGGAGCAACTTGTAACAAAAACTTTTGGTATTTGTTCTTCCAAGGCATAACCCACCATTGCATCAATCTTTTTCGCACGCCTTGTTGTTTAATGGCTATGCCAATTGGCTGCTCAAAAACTTTCCATACCTGCCCAGGAACTTCACCAAAACTAAAGATATGGTCTATGGTCTCTTCAGAGTGTCTATCACAACAATAACACCACGAAGGGCCATGCAACCCAAACCTCTGTAAAGTTTCAGCAACCGGGATTTTCCCCTTTAAAAGTCTCAAAATGAAGAAAGAGATTTTGATAGGAATAGCATTATCCCAAATTAAGGAATAAATTAAGCTCTTACTTCGTACTTGGCGACTATTTTCAAAAGCTGATTTAAGAGAAAACTCCCCAGATGTAGATAACTTCCACACAAGAATATCCGGACCCGTAGCATCAGGAGGTTCAATATTCCTAATTTCCTGCACCACTGAGTAAGGAAGGAAATTAAACAGTTTATTTAAATCCCATCCATTCTCCCTTATAAAATCGCAAACCTGATAAGAAACATGGCTAGCGGCATATGATGACAGGACTCCCGAGTCAACCCAAGTGTCATGCCAAAAATTTATTTCACCATTCCTCAACTGCCAGAACATATTAGCTTCAGCAAGATGCCTCATCTCCAACATTCGTCTCCATGTCCCTGAATCCAGAGGAGACTGGGAAACCTGCATGGGATGTCTAGACTTACAATATTTAGCATGCAAAAAGTTCGCCCATAAAGACTCATTTCTTCGAAAAAGCCACCATAGCTTTATTGACATAGCATTATACACATCCATCAGACTTCGTATCCCCGCACCACCCTCATTCGTAGGAAGACACAAATTGCTCCAACTAATCCAGTGTCTTTTAGCCCCCTCTTGAGTATGATTCCACAAGAATCTTGAAAAAAGCCTCTCAAGCTGCAAGAAAATTCCCTTTGGGGGAGATGAAACAGCAAGAATATGCAAGGGAATAGCAGATAGGACATGTTTAATAAGGATCAACTTCCCACCAAAAGACAGCAATCTGTTATGCCATATAAAAATCTTCCCCACTATTGATTGAACTAGGTCAGAAAAATAATGACTTTTCCTTCTACCATAGTAAAGGGGACATCCAAGATAACGAATAGGAAAATACTTCCTTGAAAAACTAGTTATTTGAGAGATAATAGAGACCCGACCTGGGGGAGTGCTATGATGGCATAGAAAGCCACTCTTCAAATTATTAATTTTTTGGCCTGAGCATTCTTCATATTTTCTCAATGTATCCATAATCATCTTTAAAGACCGTCTATCTGCACCTGAAAATAACATCACATCATCTGCAAATCCCAGGTGAGTAATAGTTGGACAATTACGTGGAACAGAAAAAGGGGTGAATTCTCGGGTAAAAAGAAGAGAATTTAGGGCTCTTGAAAGGCCTTCAGCACCAATGATAAAAAGTCCAGGGGAGATAGGATCCCCTTGTCGCAATCCTCGAGAAGATTTAAAGAATCCATGTAGCGCTCCATTAATAATGACAGAGAACCAACAATTAGAAACTAGTCTCCAGATCATGTCAATCCAACGTTCACCAAACCCAAAAGCCCTCAAGATACCCATCAGGTAAGGCCAGGATACCCTATCGTATGCCTTTTCCATGTCAAGCTTTACAACCACATTACCCCCACGCTGTTTCTTTCCTAGGCCCTTGATCAATTCCTGGGCCAATAAGACATTCTCAGCTAACTGTCTGCCTCTAACAAAACCACTTTGTTGGGGAGAAATAATTTTAGGCAAGATCCCTGCCAACCTGTCAGCCAAAAGCCTAGAAATAATTTTATTAATAAAATTACATAAGCTTATTGGGCGAAACTGAGTGAAGTCTTGAGGATGAGAAACTTTAGGAATAAGAATAAGCATTGTAGAGGTAACAGACCTTGGTAACTCTTCCCCACAGAAAAAGGAAATAACTGCCTGATAGACATCTGCACCCACAATATCCCAAGCTGCAGAGAAAAACTTACCCGTGAAACCATCTGGCCCTGATGCGCTCTCCCCATCCATATCAAAAATAACTGTACGAACTTCCTCTATGGATGGAAAATCTTCCAACATACAACGATCCTCCTCTGCAAGCAAGCTAGGAATATGCTGAAAATTCAAGTTTCCACCTCCCCCTTCATTAGATAATAAATTAGAAAAAAATTGACAAGCTTCCTGAGCTATAACCTCCTCATCAGTTATCCAGTCTCCACGAGCCCCTTTAATACGGTGGATAATAGTTTTCTTCCGTCTATCTGCAACAATAGAATGGAAATATTTAGAGTTTTTCTCACCTTCACGCCACCATTTTACCCTCGCCTTTTGCGACCAAAATTTTTCTTCAATGGAGATAACTTTATTCAGCTGAGCTCGAGACTTTTGCATTAACTCAAGATTATTTGTGGAGTTATCCTCATCAAAAACTTGTTCTGCCTCTTTGGCCTGTTTCTCTGCCTCTCTCACATTCTGAAAAATGTCGCCAAACGTCTCACGTGACCACAGTTGTAAACGTTTTTTAACCTTTTTTAATTTTGCAACTAGTAACAACATAGGCTGATCCCAGACAATCATCCTGCCAACAGCTCCGAACAACTTCTAGAAAACCCTTATGCTGAGTCCAGAAATTTAAAAAACGGAATTGCTTAGGCTTACCATCCCCCTTAGTAGAAACTGAAACCAGTAACGGAGCATGATCAGATGGACATCGTACCAAGTGTTGAACTCCAACCAGCACATTTAAATTTAGCATCGTTTGATTTAAGAGAGTCCTGTCTAATCTTTTCCAAACTCTGGCCTGCCCATGCCTATTGTTACACCACGTATACGGAGAGCCACTAAAACCTGCATCACAGATTTGAAGATCATGCATAAATTCTAAAAAATCCACAGCCTCATTAACCCGAAAAGGACGGCCCCCTTTTTTTTCTTCTGCATTTACAATCACGTTAAAGTCACCCATAATCATCCATGGCATATCAGTTCTTGCATCATTTTTCAAAGAATCCCACAGGGTTCGACGTTCTTCTTCCAAACACTTTGCATGAACAAAAGAAACCAAACATGTTTGCGAGAATAAAGAACTCTGAACCTCCACAGAAAGGTGTTGAGTACTTTCGCTAATTAAAGTCAATGAAAGTGACCTACGAAAGAAAATCCAGATCGTGCCATCCCCATTATATATTCCTAAATCCATCCCCAACTTCATACGAATATATTCAAATCTTCTAGTATCCATTTTTGGTTCAGCAAGTGCAAGAAATTGAAGAGAATGCAACTTTATTAGCTTTTTCAATCTATTCAAATTAGGAGCTCTTCCAACCCCCCGAATATTCCAGAACATGCACTTTATCATTGAGATAAAATTTCAAAGGAATTATTTAAGGATTTGGTTTTAGATCGGAGGATTCTATCAGAAACCAAGAACCTAACACCCTTTTTACCTCGAGTAGGTTTCCTCCATTCAGCATTGATATCATCTCTAACATCCTCCATCCGCTTGTAACTTGTTTCCAGGTTGCAGTATTCTAAGTCTAGCTCATGTCCAGTTTGTTGTTTCGGACTTGCTGCAGCTTCCCTTGTTCCTCTGGGTGATAAATTCCCAGCAACAACCTCCACCTCATGAAGTAGAAGACCAGGTCCATCCACATCTTTTTCCACCCCAGCAGAACCTAGGTTCTCCAACCGTAAGTCACAATGCTTCTGGATTTGTTCATCCATCAAACCCTCGACATGCAGATTTTGTTCCTGCACCCCAGGCGTAGCACTCCCTTTCGTAGCTTCCATATTGATTGCTTCGATACCAGGGACCTCCCTAGTAAGTTCCGGCTCATTCACCAGGTTTTTGACAGGCGAATTAGTCACCTGAAAAACTTGACCGCTCTGTTGCGCACCTTCCAGGCCTCTCGCGCTTTGCTCTCCCTCCGTCTGTGTATGCTGGACCTTCGGACGATAGTGTGGTTTTACGATTTGGCCATTGTTGTGGTCTTCCACCACCTGCTTATCCTTGCCTTTTGGATTGAGAAATCTGCAACTGGAGGTGTCATGCCCTTGTTTACTACAGTGAGTGCAATAAGGAGGAAGATCTTCATACCGAATCTTCTGCCAGAACCCGTCTGCACCAGATGCAATCCATACACGACCAGGAAGTTGTTGAGTGATATCTACATCGACACAAACCCTTGCCAAGTGAGGTCTAGCCAGTGTTGACGTAGCAGTATCCAATTTTAGAGGATTACCCACTGCACTGCAGATAGAAAATAGTGCAGATTTATCAAAGAAGTGCACCGGTAGCCCCTCTAGTGCGACCCAAACTGGTGCCCGAGTAGATTCTGTATCCACCCTAAACTCGGTGGACCACTTAAACACTCTCATAGGGAAATCAGTTATCATCCAAAGACCCCTCATCCAGCAACGTAAAGTAGTCCTCTTCATTGGACAACCTGATCAACACATGGCGATGGTCCAGCAAACCTAAGGAGAAGTTACCTGAAAAACCTATAGCAGCAAAGGCCTTCCTCATTGAATCCATGTTTGGTCTTCCATGGGAAAACTTACCTATCAGAGCAAACTGGAAAGGTGCAGCCAATTTTTTCACATCATCTTGAGAAAAAACCACAGCCGGTTCTCCCTTATGTATTGATGGGGGCTTGATCTTCAGAGGAGAAAGTGTTTTGTTAATCAAGACGTCTGCAAATGATCTATTCGGTTGCTTAGGTTGCCCTCCAACACTAGGTTGAAGGGCCTCCATAAACCCTAAATTCAAACTCAAGAATCGGCAATAGAGAGAAAAAAACTAGAGAGAGAAAAAAACTAGTAAAATATGATAAAACTAGCGGGTCAAGATGTTATTAGAAGGGACTTAATTGCATAAGAAAAATAGTTCTCAAGGCCAATCAATAATACACTAGAAAACAAGAATTATAAACAAAATATTTGCTTGATAGAAAAATAATCAAAAGGACAAAATACCAAACTATAGTAAACACCAAATTAATTAATTAAAGTACCTTAATTAACTAAACCAATTAACTAGTTAAAAAATAACTTAAACAAAACAAGAACAGTTCCAAAAATAGAATAAGTCAAAAACCAAAATGGATTGAAAACGATTTGAATAAATAATAAAAAAATTAGTAAAAACCCCAAATTTCCATTTTTTTGACTTCACTCATCTTCTTCATCCGACCCCCAGTTTTCCATTCTGTGCGTCTCTCTTATTCTCTCCCTCCGATTTGGTTTTTCTTGCTCCTCTCTCTCTCTCTCTCTCTCTCTATGGATTTTGCTCTGATCTCTCTCTCTCTGTTCACTCTCCCTATCTCTCTCCTTTCCGTGCTCTCTAGCTTTTCTTCCCTCTTCTTCCATTTCCTTTCCCCTGCTTTCTTTCTTTTTTCCAGCCCCCTCTGCCTTCTTCTCCGATTCAATCTCTTCCTCTCGTCTCCTCTTTGTTCTCTTTCTTTCATTTTGTTTTCTCTATTTTTTTCGGCCCTCTGAATCTCTGTTTTCCTCTCATCCTTGCCACTTCTTTCATCACTACCAGCACTCAAACCCCCTCCATTCTCTGTTTCACCCATTCTCTCTGTCGATTTGTTCTCTCTGACTTTCATTCTATTTCTTAGCTTTTTCCTTTTCTATTTCTTTCGTTTTCTGTCTTCCCCTATTTTCATTTTCTATCTTCTTGACTATTCCGTCTCTCCCTCTCTGTGTTTTTGTGGTGTGCAGGGGCAAGCTTGGAGGTGGGTTTGATGAAATTGGGGCTGTGTGCTGATGGTTTAATTGGGTTAGCAGGCTGTGATTTTGTTGAATGGGTGATTTTGAATGGTGCGTTTGCTACTGAAATTTTGTTTTGCAGGTTTATAGATGGCGGTGGGAGTTGGATTTGTCACAGGTTGTGATGGTTTTCCGGATGGTTGATGGTGGACAATGAAACCGATTGGGAATTCTGGTGAAGATTTGCAGGTGAATTGGGGCTTTGATTGGAAAAGGATGACTTTGATTGGTCTGTTCTTGCAATTTCGTGGGGTTGTTTGTGGTAGCCAGGCAGTGGAGCAGGGGCATGGGATTGCTTCGGTTGTTTGATGATTTTGTGTGTGTCGTGTGTGTGGAGTTGTGCATCTGTGTGTGGTGAATCTGTTATGTGTGAAGCTATGTGTATATGGCTAGTTTCTTGCTTTCTTGCAGGTTGTGGGTTTTGTGGGGGTGATGACAGAGGTGAATTTGGTGGTTTTTGGTTAAAAATTTGGGCGATGGGTGGCGAGAGGATTTTGTTGATTTCTTTTTTGTTGATTGTTTGTTTGGTTTATGCGAAATTGACGGTGGAGAAACGATGGGAGTGATTCGAGTACTGATTTGAGCAGTGGGTCCTTGGGCATTGGTGATGTTGTTCTGGCTGTTGTGGGTTTTATAAGGGGGATGCGTTGTGCTGTTTTATTGTTGCAAGTGATGGATTCAATTTCTGGTGATGAGCGGCTTTGAGCTGCCGAGTTTGTGATTGTGTCCTTGGGTTGTTTCATTTGGCAATTGGTGCTTTCCGGTTGGCTACGATGTCGTTATGGTGGGCTTTTGGATTGGTTTCTGATTGTCTGCAGTGTGATTGTGGTGGCGATGATGGAGGAAACTAAGGGGAACAGGGTGGTGAGAGGGAGGTCCGGTGGTGGTTAAAAGTGGAGATGGGAGGAGAGAGATGGTGGACTTAGGTTGAAATTGGGAAATGATAGCTGAACTGATATTTTGGTTTTTGTTTTTGCAGATGACAGTGGTTCATAGTGGTCTGATGGGTAAGGGAGGTCTGTAGTTGTGGTAGTGATGGAGTTCCAATGGTGGAATAAGTAGGAAGGAGAGGGAGAGACGGTGGAGAGAGAAGGAATAAAAACCAGAAATGGAAAAATGAATCCAGAAGCACAATAGAAAGAAAATACAGAAAACATAAACCCAGAAAACAAAGACCAAAATAACAAGAAAAAGAAGCTTAAAAAATTAAACTCAAATTTACAAACAATCAGTACAATTTAATCAAAATCCCATAAAAGAATGGAAATAAGAGTGAATCACAAAAAAAAAGAAAGCTAAGATTTTACCTTTTAAGTTTGATGGTGAATTTGCAGAAGACAATGAACAGTAGATGCGATTTTTGAAGGACGGTGAACAGTGAATGAAGAATGAAGATGAACAGTAAGCGGCAGGTTGTGTGTTTTTTTTGAGTGTAGAGTGTGTGTGTGATCTCTTTGCACAAAAATCAAATTGTTTTAGGGTTTCTTCATTTTTTCTCCCTTTTTTAAAATGCCTAAGTGGGGTATTTACTACTGCACAAGTCTTAACCTCCAAGAAATGATTAAAAGACCAAAATAGCCCTTGACTACAAAAATTACAACTTTATCCTTAAAAATTTATTCTTTCACAATAATGAAAAAAATCAAGAAAATGTAAATAATAAATTATTAACACTAATTCACTCCGAAAAAAAATTAGAAACTTAGAAACATGCTTAAAATCTAAAACGAATTTGGGACCCAAAAATTGGTGAAAAATGAGTTTGGGAATGTGAAATGACAATTTTGCCCTTGGATGACAAAAATTCACAGAAAAATAGTTATTGTCCTCGAAAAATTATCCAAAAATTAAAAATAATCTTAAAACACTAGAAATGCATTTTGACTCAAAATTGATGAAAAATGAATTTAATTTGTAAAATGACGATTT
This sequence comes from Mitragyna speciosa, assembly GCA_024721245.1. Classification (NCBI taxonomy): domain Eukaryota; kingdom Viridiplantae; phylum Streptophyta; class Magnoliopsida; order Gentianales; family Rubiaceae; genus Mitragyna; species Mitragyna speciosa. Next base: position 14,622,891 of record CM045561.1, read on the forward strand.
TGCCCTTAGGGCAATGAAAATTTGCAGAAAAATAGCTATTGCCTCAAAAAAATTACCAAAAATTAAAAATAATCTTAAAACACTAGAAAATACATTTTCGACTCAAAATTTGACAAAAATGAATTTAATTTGTAAAATGACGATTTTACCCTTGGGCAATGAAAATTTGCAAAAAAATAGCTATTGACCTCAAAAAATTACCAAAAATTAAAAATAAGCTTAAAACACTGGAAAATGCATTTATGACTCAAAAATTGGTGAAACATGAATTTAATTTGTAAAATTACGATTTTGCCCTTAGGCAATGAAAATTCATAGAAAAAATAGTAATCATCTCTGAAAAAATAAAGAAAATTTAGAAACATGCTTAAAGAATTAGAAAAATAAATTTGGAACTAAAAATGAGCTGAAATAGTATTCGCGAGGCGAAATTACCATTTTACCCTTGTGCTGGTAAAAATATAAAAAATTACCAATTAAATCTAGAAAAATTATAAGAAATTAACAAATTCACATAAAAAATGAAAATATGAATTTAAAACCCCCAGAAGCTAATAGAAAAATATTTATAGATAAAATTACTATTTTGCCCCCCAGATTATTGAAAAATAAAAAAAATTAAAAATTAAAAATTAAAATTAAAATTTGTCTCAAAAAGTACAAACATGCCCCCTAGTGTTTGAAAATAAATGGTGTCAAAATTTGGTGTCTACAGAGATTAGAGTTGATAAATTTGGGTTTCCATCCATTAGAAAATTCAGAAATAGTATTTAATCATATTTCCATGTAATAAGAAGTTGTATTCCTCTAATTTTATTATTTCTTCATCTAGAGGTAAGGTTTTATGCCCCCCTTTGCTTATGTACTTTTGTCCTTATATTTTTAATAAAATTTGGGCTGGCATCCCACCCCTGCATACAGGGTTTGCCCAAAAAAAATAATAATAATAAGTGAAGAAAGAAGGTGGGTATGCAACATGATGGGTACGGGGGACTAATATCTCGTAACTGAATGTTTCTACTCATGGAGGGGGGAACAGCATGTACGCCACCGCTTCCCGCGTGAGTAGGCAACTATTTTTAGTAGGATCACACAAAATGACCTCAATTCTAAGTGAGATGGAACCTAGACGTCATGCAATTTGAATATGTGTAAAAATAAGTAATAAAAATCATGCAAAATGGAAGGAAAACTAAAAATGTGTGGAGTGGGATGTAAAATGCACACGAGTGTACCTAACACTAGAATACCCTAAGGGTCTAGCGTTGGAGTAGCCCTTTCTAGGGATTCCCACTAGCGTTGGACTAGTGGGGAAACGATGAAACCACAACTAGCGTTGGACTAGTGTGGGGACAGGAATGACATAAAACATGAATTAAGTAGTAAAGCGTGAATTAAAAGAAAATTAAACATATAAAGACATATAAAGTCAAGTAGGAGCACATAACACATAGGCATAATATCTAGATGCAAAATCCTGATGAAAGCGATAAAACAAATAAGCACGTAAGCACACAAGCCCTAACTATTACACCGGGGAAGTTAGCTACAATTTTAAGGGGAAAAAGTAAAATGACCTATCTATTACACTCGCTATCTAAAATACAAAATTTTGCAAAAACATATAAAATATCTAACTATTACATTGACTAGCTAAAATACAAAAAATATTACATTTTTGCCAAAAATAATAAAATTTGAAATTAAGTAACATAAAGTAAATAAACACACAAAAAGCATATAAAATACGAAATATACGAAGAACATGTATAATAAATCACGTAAGTGCACATTCGAGCATATAAGAGAAAAAATCAACGAGGAATTGGGATACCTCTTTGAAGATTCGGTACCAATACTTAAAAAAATGAGCACACAAGTCAAGGTATCTGACACGATCGGGGTTGGTCTCCCTTCTCGTGTGTCACAGGAATATCCCCAAAGGACCGTCTTGAAGATCAGGCGATAATCCACTCCAACACCTCCTGCAGAATTGGACCAAGATTATCAAAGTACACGAACTCCTTGTTGAACAGTTTGACCCCAATCTAACCCGTGGATTGAAACCAATCTAATTGAACAAGAACAAACCCAAAACCCTACCCAAACCTGTTGAATAGAACTTGAGGTATAAAGTAAACTCTCAAGAATCACTCTTGAAAAGTCACACGAAAGTTCTCTTCCAAGAACTCACAAACTCTCATAGAGAGAAAATATCAATTTCCATTGATTAATTCATTGTAAAACATAACACCTCATAACTCCTTAATAAAAACTGACCAACTAATGTTAGCCTTATATAGGCATTAAAACCCTACAAAATAAATATGGAAAGTCTAAACTAAGTATAACTCAAAAACTAACTAAAAACTACTAAAAGCATAATAAAATCACAAAGTCTGTCCGAACCCATGGCACGTAAACGCGGTGCAGGTTCATGCCACGGGTTCAATCAGAAACTTTTTTTCTTCATGCGCAACATTCTAATCGTACCTACGGGACTATCCGCGGCGCGGGTTCATGATGCAGGTTCGGTCAGAAGCCCTCCCTTGTGCCATTCTCCTCATGCTTTGCTTCATCCAAGCTTGCATAGTCTTCCAACTATGTTTGTGCTTCAACTTGAGCAGCAAAATAACCCTCTGAATGCACGTATCCTTGAGCAACCTTCCACAAAACTTGGACCGATATTTTGAACACCAAGTTAAACATTCTTGATTGAAAACCTTGGTAGCCTTTTGGTGACAATTTGAGCGTTTTGAGACATCCAATTCACATGTACTAATGATCAACCCTATTGAGGCTTGAATGATACGTTCGGGGGCTACCACACACATATCAGTATCATGATATAAATAAATAAAGCCTAAAAATATGTAATTATTGACAAATTGGGGATAAACATACAAATTCTAGTAACTAAGGGAACGAAAAAAAAAATTTTCTTTAAAGCTTAAAGGGTAAAATTAAAATGCACCTAAGAAAGGGTAAAATTAAAAATGCACCTAAGTCTATGGGGAGGAATTGAAAATTAAAGCAAAATTGGGACACAATTGTAAATTAAATCTAAGAAAGGGGGCAAAAATAAAATTCGAGCAAGTGTACGGCTCAAAATGTAAATTCCAGCAATATTAACGGGGTCAAACATGAATTCCAGCAATATAATGGGGATCTAAAACAAATTCTAGCAATACGTAAAGGACTAAAATACACTTTCCATCAATTAATGGGGTCTAAATCAAAATTTCAGCAAGTTGTAGGGAGTTAGAATAAAGTTTCCAACAAGCATTGGGGTTAAAGAAAATTTTCCAGCAACCAGGGAGAGGTCAAAAACAAATTTGCAACAACTTAAAAGGACCAAAAATGAATTTCCAGCAATTTAGGAAGACCAAAAATAAATTTGTAGCAATTTAAAGGGACCAAAAATAAATTCTAGCAAAACATGAGGGTCAAATTGAAAATTATAGGATCCAATTGTAAGAAAATAAAATGTGGAGGGGGTCAATCTATAAATTAGGAGGGACTCAATTGCAACAAATCGAAATGTTAAAGAGGCATATCGGTATTACTCAAGACCCAAAGACTAAAGAAAAACATAATGTTCACTTAATTACAAGGTCCACTAAAACCAAATGCTAAATTAAAACAACAAAAAATAAACTAGACTAATTAACTAAAAGAACTTAATTGACAAAATTGATTAACTAAAATGATAGCTGAACAAATGAAGGATAAAACAGAAGAAATAACTGGAAACAGAAAAGAAAAGAAAGATTAAATTAATTGACTCAATTATCTGTGAGCTAAAGCTTAACAAATCAAAGACTAAACAACATAAATTAACAAAATAACTTAAACAAATTAAAAATTCAAAACATTTAAAGAAAATTCCTAATTCCTAATTAGTCTCCTTCTTCTTTTTCAATTCCAGAAAAAAGACCTCCTCCCCTTTTCTTTTCACTCTCTTTTCTCGTCTTCTCTCCCTCACTTTTGTCTCTGATTTTTTGTTATCTCTTCTTAAAACTTCTAGCTCTCTCTCTGTTTCTCTGCTCTCTGTTTCTTTTCTCTTCCTTTATCTCATTCTCACTCTCTTCTTCTCTATTCTTCTCTTTCTTGCAGTTCGTCCCTTCCTTTTTCCCCAATTTCTCTGTCTCTATTTTCTCTCTTCCTCTCCGATTTCATTTGCTCTCTGGTTCTATCTCTGCTTTCTCTTCCAGTTCTACTCCCACTCTCTCGCTCTTTGTCACCAAGAAACCCCAAGGCCAAATTCCCCAAGCCAATATCTAATTTCTCAAGCAAACAAAGCATTTCAAAGTGAAGAGGATTTCATATTAGAAGTTAATTTGAACAGATTGAAAGAAAAAAAATACTTGCTCTCGGAGGAGGTGAATTCGGATGGTGTTCGGCCTGCGGGCAGCTCCTGGCGGCAGCGGTTGCTAGTCGTGGTGGCCCTGGTCCATTGGCTGCTGGGCTTGATTGCCGGAGGTTGAGGATTTTCTTGGGTTTGTTGGTTTTGCTTGCAGGTGTTAGGAATAGTTGTTTTGTGGGAACTAGAGGTTCATTCGATCGTGGGTTGGTTTGACGAGAAGCAAGTCATGGTGGGCTCAGTTGAGTGGGCTGGTGAAAATAGACACTGACTGGGGGCAATTGTGTTGTTGTTCCAGTGGTGGTTCTAGTTTGTTTGGTAGTGTTAGGTGGTGCATTTGAGATTGTTGGTAGCTCACAGTGGTGATTGTCTGGCTGATTTGGGACTTGTATTAATTATGCTGGCTATGAGATCATGATTTTGGTGGTGATTTGTTGCTTTGATCGTGTACCTGCATGATGTGTGTGATTGAACGAGTGTGTGATGTGTAATTGAATGCACGTATGATGTGTATGTGTTGTATTTTGTTTGTCTGCAGCTTCGATTTGGTGGAGGAATGGAAATTTGTGGTGGTTTTTCTATTTTTGTGGAGTTTATGGTTGATGGGATGCTGTTTTGAGATGATGTTTCCTTGCAGGTGTTTTGAATGCTGGTTTTTGCAGCTTCGGTGGTGATGGATTGGACATGAGTGACGATTGAACGATGGTAGTGGGTGAGGGATGAAGGTGGAGCTCTGATTTCGGGTTTACTGGTGTGGCTGTGTGGGGCGAATTGCTGGCGGTTGAGTAGTTGTGGATCAGGGGAGGTTTTGGTGATGATTAATGGCAATTGAATAGTGATTTTGGGGGATTGATTTGGTGATTTTTGAGATTGGTTCTAATGGAGGTGGAGTTTCAATGGTTGACTGGAATGGGTTTTGGTTCCAATTGATGATGACTAGGGATGTCTGATGTATGTATGAGTGTGTGTTTGAAATTTTAATGTCTGCGTGTGAGAGTATCTGTTAGTGTGTGTTTTAGTGTAGGACTGTGAGTGTGTGTATTTGTGAAGTGGTTGTGTGTGTATTGTGTGTGTAAATGTGTGTATGTAATGTGAGAGGAAGAAGAGCGAATGTGTGTGTGTGATATGCGTGAAATGAGTGGGGTGTGTGTGAGAGTGTGTGTTAGTGTGTGAGAGAGAAAGTGTAAAATTGTGTGTTTTGAACTTTGTGTATTGTGTGAGAGAAAAAGTGAAGGTGTGAAGGTGGAGTGTGTGTAGTGCGTGAGAGAGAAAATGAGTAGGAAGTGGAAGAGTGTGTGTAGTGCATGAAAGAGAAAGTGAATAGGCAGTGTGTGTTCTTGGTGTTCTAGGTGTAGGTTTGAAGATGTACTAGTGTGTGTTCAAGGTGTTCTAGGTGAAAACTTGAAAAAAAATATAGGAAAAAGTATGTGTTTTTTGTGTTCTTGGTGTAATAGAAAAACTTAAAACTAAAACTAAAAACTAAAAACTCTCTCTAGACTTTTTTTTATTATCCTCTCCTCTTTTTTTTAAATCCCCAAGTGGGGGTATTTATAGTGCACAAAAGACTTATCTTTCAAGAAATGACTAAAAGACGAAAACGCCCTTGACTACCAAAATTACAACTTTATCCTTCTTAAAAATCTATTTTCTCTCACAAAAATGAAAAAATTAAGAAAAATATAAATAATAAATTTATTAATAGCAATTCATTCCCGAAAAAAAGTTAGAAAAATTTAAAAACATGCTTAAGAACCAAAAAGTGAATTTGGGACTCAAAAAAAAAATGACAAAAAATGTTCCGGAGGGGAAATGACTATTTTGCTCTATACTGTTAAAATATTTGAAAAAAATATTAGTTAGCCTTGAAAAATTATAAAAAATTAAAAATTAGCTTAAAATCCTAGAAAATGCATTTATGGCTAAAAAATTAATGAAAAATGGGTTAAAAATGTAAAATGACAATTTTGCCTCTTAACATAGTATTTACAGAAAAAAAAGCAATCGTCCCCAAAAAAATCAAGAAAATTTAGAAACATGCTTAAAGAATCAGAAAAATAAATTTGGTACTAAAAAATGGGTGAAAATGGTATTCCCGATGCGAAATTATCATTTTGCCCCTGTGCTGGCGAAATACAGAAAAATACTAGTTAAATTCGAAAAAATTACAGAAATTTAAAAAATATGTATGAGAGTACAAAACATGTATTTAAAACCCCAAAACTAATGAAAAAATATTTATAGCTAAAAATTACTATTTTGCCCCCCGAAAATGCTGATTTCGTCCCCACTTTATTGAAAAATTAGAATTTGACCCCAAAAAATATAAAAGTGCCCCCAATGTTGGAAATATGAGCGGTGTGTCAAAATTTGGTGTCTACAAGACCTTTTCTTGCTACTGCTGATGCAAATTATTGATGTGAAAAATGCACACTAATTTTAAAAGTAAGAAATGAGGAAGTAGCTTTTGAATTGAAAGACATGATGAAACATCCATCTTCTACCTTTAATTTGTATTCGATTTATGAATTTGATGATGATATTCCAAATTCTTCATTTGCAGGACTTGGAAGTACAAAAGGAAGAAAGCCAAGAAGAAAGGACCAAGTGCATTTCATTGACATAACTACACCCAAAGGAGTGGAGAATTCTTTGCGTTATGGTCCTATCTTGTGAAGCATACACCTATGAGTCTACTTCTTGACTCTAAATGAAGTGTTGGTTGGGAAGCAACCCAATGTTTTTGGTATTTAAGGTTATTTTGGTTTGATTGATATTGTCTTAAGTGTGTTTGTTTAGTTTGGTTTAGATGATTTTGAACATGAAGCATTGGTTTTAGTAAATAATTGGACACTAGTTTAGGTTCATTAGGAGTAGTACTCCTAGTTTTTTTTTAATTCTTCTCTCATTTTTAATAATAGAGGTAAGGTCCAGTCCTCCTCTTATATTATTTTATTTAATTAATAAAACTCAGGAGTGGCGTCCTCCCCTGTCTACAAGGTTAGCCAATTAAAAAAAAACATGAAGCATTGGATGGAATCTATGAGGTTTTATGTTTAAACTTGGATGTTTGATACTCAATTCTCATATCTTTTGAGTTTCATGTGTTTAGAAGGGTTAAACATCTTAGTTTCGTCATTTGAAATGTGTTTGAAATGGTTTTGTGGTTTAAATGAACAAGGAAACCAATTTCAAACATTAGATTTCAAAGTCACTATTCCATTGGTTACTATTCATGAGTTAAGTTTCATTGAGCAATTTGATTCTCATTAGGTAATCCATGGATTTTTTATGCTTAAATTGGTTTTGAGCAACTTTGTTTATCATTTGAAATTTGTACAAAGTTGTTTTGAAGTTAGAATAACACAAAGAATCAAATTGAGGTATTAAGTGAAAAAGTAACTATTCCATTAGTTACTATTCCTAAAGAGTGATTCTTTGAGATTTTGTTCTAATTTTAGAATCTACATGTTTTTCATGCCTAAAAATCATTTTAGCAACTTTGTTTTAACATTGAAAACATGTTTGGAGTGTTAGATTGATCAAAAATATGAAAAGGAAAATTTTGAATTTCAAGTTCATTATGAATTTCAAAGTTACAAAATTTTCTGGGTGGCTCACTTTGATTGATTCTCATTTTATGTGTGTTGATGTTTAGGATTGGTTTAATGCATGGATTCAAATTTTGTTGACATGATTACATGATTGTAAAACTATTTGCCCAAAACTTGAAGTTTAAATGGAAGAAATCATCACTCAAAGTTGAGAAAAAACCAGCCCTATCATCAGATTTTTTGCAATTTTGCAGAACTTCTGGGATGTATTCGTGGGTGGCTGACCCACGAATCTCACCAATGAATCAGAGGCTTTTCTTGTGCGTTTTGGTTGATTTTGGGTATTTTTTTTTTTTTTGGGTTTAACGGATTTTCTTGCAAGTTTACGAGGCAACTTTGTAGGCATAAAAACAAATTGATTGCATTACATGTTTCTATTCATTGATTCAAACTTTAACTTTTTGCATCAAAGTATGAAAGTTTGATTTAAGGCATTTTGACACAAGTCTCTCTTACATATCTCTTCATCATAACACAATCCACTTGCTCACATCATTTGTGCATCAAAATTTCACCTCCTTAGAGCTACATTGCAACAACTAAATGTGGGGGAAATAAAGTGTTTCAAGGAATGTTATGTTACTTTTTGAGCTTATTTGTTATTTAAGCATAATTTAAGAGAGCATTTGAGTTTGTTTGAGCTTTGAAACAAGGTTGGTGAGCAAGAAAGGATCAAAGTGTAGACATGGTGAAGCATTGCAAAAAGGAATTGACAAAAGCCAATGGACATCAAGGCACAACAACAATATCAACTTTTGGATTCCTATACTACACAAGTGGAGTTTTATTGTTCTAATCCTATTTATCTTTTCCTTTACACACTGAGGACAATGTGACATTTTAAGTATGGGAGGAAGGTAAAGGATTATGTTTGGTGTGGTTTGGATTAATTGTGTCAAGATATTGTTTTAGTAAACTATGGCCAAAATTTTTGAAAAATTGCCTCTATATCATGTTTTGATGCTATGCTCTTGTTAAATTCTCTTACTTTTTGAAGTAATTTATACAACTTTGCTTGAATATTTTCTACAAATATATTAGGAAATAGTTATTATGTGATTAGGAGTTTGGTTTTTAAGAAAATATATCTTGTAAAATGGTAGTAATTATGTCTCAATTTAAATTTCTTTTCTTTACTTGATTTTACATTATTAAGTGGTAAATTGGACAAGAAGTATATTTATGGATTTTTTGAATTAAGGGACAAGTATATTATGAGCAAAATGATGAATGTTTATATCTTTCTACTCCAATGATTCAAATTGCTTAGTGACCAGGAATCTTCATCCAAAAATGTCAATTTTTTGCATCAAATAACAATTGAATTAAGAGTATGCAAAGCAAGTTTGATTGAAAGTGAAATGTTGAGTAATAAAGGATCTTCATCAACCAATGTCGATCTTTTCATCAAAAGGCAATTTCACTTCTCAAACTAACAATTGATATGCAATTAAAATGATTAAAGTGTTGAGTAACCGGGGGTTTTCATCTACAAATGTCAACCATTACATCAAAAGACACTTACTAAATTTTGTAATTCAACATGTCCCTACTATGCTAAAATGTACATAAGCATCAGTTATATTTGATTGTCCATATTCATTACTTAGTGTTGTAGACACCAAATTTTGACACACCATTTATTTTCAAACATTGGAAGGGCATGTTTGTACTTTTTGGGACAAATTTTAATTTTTCAATAATTTGGGGGGTAAAATAGTAATTTTATCTATAAATATTTTTCTATCATCTTTTGGGGGTTTTAAATTTATATTTTTACTTTTATGTGAATTTGTTAATTTCTCATGATTTTTCTGGATTTAATTGGTATTCTTTATATTTTTACCAACACAAGGGTAAAATGGTAATTTCACTTCGCGAATACCATTTTAGCTCATTTTTAGTTTCAAATTTATTTTTTTGATTCTTTAAGTATGTTTCTGAATTTTCTTAATTTTTTTAGAGACGATTACTATTTTTTCTGTAAATTTTCTTTTTTCAATGGCAAAATCGTCATTTTACAGCTTAAATTTATTTTTTGTCAAATTTTGAGTCAAAAAGGCATTTTCTAATGTTTGAAGCTTACTTTTAATTTTTGATAATTTTTTGAGGCTAACATCTATTTTTTGTGTATTTTCGTTATCTAAGGGCAAAATTGTCATTTTACATTCCAAATTCATTTTTCACTAATTTTTAGGTTCCAAAATTCTTTTTTAGGTTTTAAAGCACGTGTCTAAATTTTTCTAACTTTTTCAGGGTGAATTGCTATTAGGAAATTTATTATTTACATTTTTCTTAATTTTTTCATTTTTTGTGAGAGAAAATAGATTTTTAAGGATAAAATGTAATTTTGGTAGTCAAGGGCGTTTGGTCTTTTAGTCAAGGGGTTCACTATAAATACCCTCACTTGGGGATTTAAAAAGGAGGGAGAAGCTAAAAAATTCTAGGGAGAGTTTTAGTTTTTTTAGTTTTTAGTTTTTAGTTTTTCTATTTCACCAAAAACACCAAGAACACACACTTTTTTTCTACGCACATCTTCAAGTTTTCACACACCGCACCAAGAACACACACTTTTTTCTGCACACATCTTCAAGTTTTCACACACCACACCAAGAACACACACTACACATCTTCAAAATTTCACACGCTACACCAAGAACATACACTCACTCTCTCTCATATACTACACACATTACTCACTCTCTCACACACACTACACAGTAAATTCACACACTTTACACTTTTCACTCATACTCTCTCTCGCACACTACACACACTACTCACTCTTTCTCACACATAGTCTCACAAACAATTTCATACATCCTGCATACACATTCCAACAGACATTAACATTACACACACTGCTCACACAAAATTCCACACACAATTCACGCTCAATACACACATTAACACAAACGCACATACTTACACACAAATCACACGTCAGTTCCACATAACCACACACACACACAGTCGTTTTACACCTAGTCCCTCACATAGATAAACACACACAAGCACACACATATTCACCCACAGTCTCACACACACATTCATACATGCACAGATTCACAAGCACACACACACACACACACACTCTCACATGATCAGAATTCACAAACATAAACACACTCGAACACACTGATTCACAGTCACATACATGCACATTCATATCCAAAAGCTCCCACATACTGCACACACAGTCATACATTCTCTCTCTCTCTCAATTTCACACACACACAGTGCACAAAATCCTTGAATCTCTGCAAAAAATCATCTGTTAGCAACCTTCCAACCACAGCCCCAATTCCTATCATCCCTTGCCAATCCACCACAACCGTGAACAATCCTAAACCACCAGTTAACACCCTTCACACTCACAAATTCATCACCTGCAAGAAAAATCAACAAAAACAATCACAGACATGCACACACAATCTAAAAGTCTGTTTCCTCCTCTTGCCCTCATCACCAATTCCACTACCAGCAACAAAACAATCACTTGAAACCACAGCCAAAGTCAGCCCAAAATTGCCAATTCCCAAACAAACGTCCACCGAAACAACAATCAATTCAGCCCCAGCACCCCCAATCGCTTGCAAGGAAAGGAAAATCAGCAACACCCTCACCTCACAAAATTAGACCCCAATTTCGCAGCTCCTCCACCCAATTCCATCATCCCAATTACCACCAACCCAATCCAATTACAATAGCCTGCAAAACCTAATTTCCAATTAGCTCCTCCGCCACCTACAGAAACAATAGTAGCTACCCACCACATTCGGCCTTCAAATTCCAGTAACCAGAGAACCCACACAAACCCAGCCACACGACAACCAGAAGCCTCCCATTCCACGGCCCTCATCACAGCCCTGTAGCCGCCAACTACCTGAACCACCACAAGACTGCCATTTACAAGAAGCAAGCCACCTGCAAAATAGTCCTTAAGCAACACCAGCGGCCACAGTGGCAAACCACCCCTGCCCCGAAGAGCTTTGCTCCTTCCCCAGCTGCAGGGTCGAAACCCATCTCACCACCACTATCCATTGCCGATTGGCAATCATCACCTGCGGGCTAACATCATTTGTCAGCTGCTACCAATAGCCGGACGTCGTTGCCCAATTGTCCACCACTAGCACCAGGTATTCCACTCCCGAATCCCAGAAGAGATTTAGTTTCCTCTTCCAATTCATTTGATTGACAGGTGTTAGATGTATTTTGTGTTCAATTGTTGATAGTCTTATGATGATTCGAATGTTTAGATTTTGATTTTAACTTATCTAATTGTGATTGAAAGAGCTGAAAAAAAAAAGCAAAACAAAATAGAAAGAAAACAAAAGAACAAGCAGAATGGAGAAGGAAGAGGCGGGGAGAGCCAGAAATGAGAGAGAGATTAAAAGAAAATAGAAAACAGAAAATAGCAGCTTAGAGGGAGAATCAGGGAGAAGGAATTGGCCGGAAAGTGAGTGGAAGAGAGGGACGAACCAGAGAGAATAAGAAAAGTGGGAATAGAAGAAAGAAAGAGAGAAACCAGGCAACAGAAAACATGGAAAAAAAAAAGAGAGTAAGAGCATCAGAGAGAAAGAGAAATCGGAGAGGAAGGAAAGATGAGAGCCAGCAAGGGAAGAGAGACAAAGGGAAGAATAGGGAAAGTGAGAAAGAAGAAAAGAGAAGAAAAGAGAAGAAAAGAAAAAGAGAAGAAAAGAGGGAAGAAGGAGAGAAGCAGCATGCAGAGAAGATAGAAAAGAAAGAAGAAATAGAGAGCAAAAAAAAAAGAAAAAGAAAGAAAGAACGAGAGAAAGGAGATTGAGAGAGAAAGGGAAAGAAAATTTCTGGTTTTGTATTTCCTTCTTTTGGTCTTTATTTTTTTGCCTTAATTCTTTGTTTATTTAACTCTTATTGGTATTTTTATAATTTTGATTTTTTTAGACTAATTTAAGAATTAATTTTAGATAACTAAGATAGTGAATTAATTAATCTGGTTTGATTTTGGTTTGCTTTTCTTACGCTTAGCTTTTATAATGTAAATATTTATGTTTTAATCCTTGATGGTCATGGGTATTGTTAGTGTGCCCACTAAAGATTTCATTTCACATAATTAAGTCCTTGATAATTATAGATTAACCCCCTCAAATTTTATTTTTTTCTCAATTAGCCCCTATTAATTGCAATTTGGTATGAACTTACTGGAATTTACATTTTGTACCCCATACTTGCTGAGATTTTATTTTTGCCCCCTTCCAATTAGTGTTAATTTATAATTGTGCCCCATGTTTGTTTGAATTTATTATTTGGCCACTAGATTTGTTTTTATTTGTTTTTAAGCCTTTAGTTTCATAGAATTTATATTTTGTCCCAAATTTGTCAATAGTTATATATTTTAGGTTTTATTTGATTATACCAAGGTGCCTTGACTTGTTTGTTCATTTTTGAGTAGGTATTTGTACCGGATCTTCGAGAGGTATCCTTATTTCTTATTAATTTCTCTTTTATGTGCTCCAATGTGCCTTATGTGATTTTTATGCGTTTATTCACATATTTCCTATTTGGTACGTTCTTTATGTATTTATTTCTTTCATGAGATTTCATCTTAAATCTTATTATTTCTTTATCATTATTATTTTGATAAAAATGTAATATTTTGTATTTAGATAGTCAATGTAATAGTTAGATTATTTTTCTCATATTTTAGTAAAATTTTGTATCTAGATAGAAGTGTAATAGATAGGGCATTTTTAATTTTCCCCCTTTAAATTGTAAATTAAGCCTCCGGTGTAATAGTTAGGGTTTATTTGCTTTTGCGTGCTTATGTGTTTATTTCTTTTACCGCTTTCCTTAGGATTTTTGCATCTAGAACATTATGCTTATGTGTTATGTGCTCCTATGTGATCTTATATGTTTTTATATGTTTAATTTGTTTTTAATTTACGCTTTAATATTTAATTCATGATTTATGGTATTCCGTCACCACACTAGTCCAACGCTAGTTGTGGCTTCATTCTTTTCTTGCTAGTCCAACGCTAGTGGGATTTTTTAGAACGAGCTAGCCCAACGCTAGACCCTTAGGACATTTTAGTGTTAGGTACATTCGTATGCATTTCATATTTCACACACTTCTAGTTTTCTTTCCATGTGTCATGATTTTATTGTTACTACTATTCTTATTATTATTATTATTTTGACACATATTTTAAAATGCATGACATCTAGGTTGCATTTCACTTAGAAATTAAGGACATTTGTGTGATTACTAGAAATAGTCGTCTACTCACATGGGAAGCGGTGGCGTACATGCCGCTTCCCCCCTCCGTGAGTAGAAACATTCAGTCACGAGTTATTAGTCCCCCGTACCTGTCATGTTGCATACCCACCTTCTTTCTTCACTTACTATATATTATTATTTTCTTTTCTTTTTGCATCACATTTTGCATAAAAACTCGTGACTCCCTCGAGGTCTCGACTCGAGTTTTCTCAATTAATGCGATAATTTCTGACCAAGCCTCGACGAAACATTTTGACCCTCTCGATACTCACATTTAGACTTAGGATTTGCATTCATTTAGATACATCCAAAACGCGATAGAACTTTAGGGTTAATTTAGGAAATTTTGATTAAATCCTCGCAACTAGCCTCGGCTAGGTTGAAATGGTGCCTTAGGCGCAAGCCTTTGCCTTCCCTTTCTTCAAATGTGATTTCCAGACCCTTTTCTCTCGTTTTTCGTAGATTGGAGTCGAAAATGGATTTTAAATAATTTTTCTAAAATTTTTATTTTTGTTTTGTTAAACGATTTTTCGGGTGACTTGGTACACCCTAACTCAGTACCAAGTGGCGACTCCATTTTTTTAAAATAAAACCCTTTTTCAAAAATTAGTTGGCCAAACCTGTCGCACTTTTAGTCCCCGCCTTGTTTTCTTTTAAAATACCATTTTTTCTTAAAATACACTTTTTTTCAATAAAAATCCGATTTTTCACACACACGCACAATTTTTCCAAAAACTTGCTTTTCAAAAGGGTCATCAGACTAGACCATCTTTTTGGGACGCGACAGTTAACGACTCCACTAGTACCACTTTGCTCACGATTTTTTCGGATGAGACAAGTGTGTAAAATTTTGTAAGGCAACAAAATTTGGTTGAACTAGCTTTAATCTTAATATAATTACTTTCTTTTCATTTGATATTATGAGTATTGAAAATTTAACAAGGAATTGCATAATGCCTATTTGCTTTATTTTTTGGAATTATATTCAACAATAGAGCATTTGTTATTTCAATACTTGAATCATAGTTTGATCTCTTAATTTTCTAATTGCTTGAGGATAAGCAATGATTCAGGTTTGGGGGAGTTTGATAAGTAATGAATTTACTAATATTATTATACATTTTAGTATGTATTTTTCGTTTCATTTTAATATTATTACAGCAATTTAGATTACAAATGACTCATTTTCTAACTTTTTATATTTAGGCGGAATCTTTATTTTGAGCAAATTAATGCATAATTTTTGCACAAATTTGCAGGTTCATCAAACTTGAACTCAATTTGGATCAGTTGGATTCAAGGGAAACCAAAATCAAAGATGATTCAAAGGGTTAGGATGATGGATTACTTGGAGAATAATTGGAAAGATAATTGTGCGAAAATATTAAGAATGCCTAAATCTTTATAAAAAATGTGAAAATACGTGAAAAAAGTCTACACATGTGGAATTTTGGCTCATCAGAATCAGAAAAGTAAGTGGGGACCACAATAGGTGATCCGCGGGTTGGATCTGCGGGTCAACTAACCCGCGGATGGCTCCACAAATCGATGTCGTCCAACAAAATCTAGGGCTTACAACTTGCATCAATTTCTAGCTGCTTTTGTAGACATTTTTAGATGGAGATAGGACTTTGCAAGTTCAAAATTTCATTGAAAATATAAACGAAGACTTTTTTGCTAATTCGGAATCTCAATGCAAATCTTCATCATTTCACGCATTAATAGTAAGTGCAAGTTGGAAAATGAGAAGAACATTTTTCTATAAATAGAAGTCATTTGTAAAGCATTTGTCAGCTAGTTTTAGAAGAAATTTTAAAGAGAATTAGTAGTAGTAGTTAGTTTGGTAGAAAGTTAGTAAAATTCTCTTCATCCTTCAACAGATAGTGAGGAACATTGTAAAAGAGTTTTCGTAGTGCAACTTTTGAAGGTGAATAAAAAGAGAAGCTTATTCCATTTTGGCTGAGCAATTCCTAAACTCTTTCTCTTTTACTTTCATTTGTTGCCATGAATTCTTGTTTTGAATTAGAACTCTTTAGTGTTTCACTAGTCATGATTCACTAAAGGCTTTGTCTAGAATATAGATGAAGCTAATGAATTTAAAAGCATGACTTAAATTATCAAAACTTGCTAAGCTTGCAATTGTTTGTTTACTTGTTCAAGTTTGAACACTTGTTTTTGCGTGGCCAAATTAAACAAGTCATTTAGTTGCTACTTGATATTGAGAAATACATGTAACAATGGAACTTGAACAACCAATGGTTAAGTGATTCATATGCAAATAATGGATGCTTAAGTAAATCACTACAATTCATGTTTTCATAAGGTTTCACCATGAGAATAGTTGAAATCTTGTCATTACATGGAGAGATCTAGTTAAGACACTTATGGAATTGATTCTAAACAAAGCAAGATAGCACTTAGCAAGTCATTCATGCATAATTTATCATTGGATTCTATGTTATAAGATTCTTTGCATTGAATTCTACAAAAGTTCTTAATCATTTACTCATTCTATTGAAGGGATCCCATATCACCCTTTGATTTGTTTATGTTTAGATTAGATAATAAAAGTTAGTCATAAAGCCTTAGTAGTTGTGAATCTTTGATTCCTCATTGACGTAGTGTAGATTAGGTATAGCAAATATGAACAAATACGCACAAATCAAGTAATAAAAACCTAATCTCCCAACTTAGTCTGCAAGTGCACAGGTCTATTGTCATACTTGGATTATTAGGTGTCCGAATCCCATGAGGAATCAAATATATGTGCAACAACTAAAGCTTTTTCACTAACTTTTATTATCTAAACATAAACAAGATGAGAATGATATGGGGTCCCTTCAATAGAATAGGTAAATGATTAAGAACTTTTGTAGAATCCAAGTAAAGAAGCCTAGAACATATTATCCACTAATAAATCACGCACGAATGACTTAGCTAAGTGTTACCTTGTGATTGTGAGGTTTAGGTACTATCAAAATTAAGCAAAATTCACACAAACAAGTAATAAAATTTATAACCTAATACCCCTTTCCGCAAGTGCTACGAGTCAAATGTAGTAGGGGAAGTATTAGGGTCGATCTCACGAGGAAAACAAGAATTAGCAAGTACCAAAGCTACTAACTTGCTGTATTATCTAGACAAATTATCAAACATGTGCTATGCAAGGCTAAGAAAATTCATATACTTGAAGTAAAACAAATGGAAGAAATTCACAAATACAAGTAATAGGGTTTAGAATCCACTAATTGTCACTAATATGATTAAATGAATTAACACCTTGCTATGTTAATCTTGTCTTGCTTAGGATTGCAACTCCATATGAAAATCAAGACTTGTTTTCACAATGAATTGACTAGAGTTCATTATGTTCATGATAAACTCATGTGAAATGTATGAATTGTGGTATTAAACAACCTCAATCCACCTACTTGTACAACTATTTGCATGTGTGTACAACATAAGTTTCATCTACCATTTTCCAATGTTATAAGCATTTCTTATTGTCAAATAACATCTAAATGATTTGCAATAGTTGATCAAGCTACTACGAATGTTAAACCTTGATAGATGAACAAGCAAATACAAGTTATAGCAAGTATAATAACATTCAAATCATATAATTAGCTTCATCTAACCCTAAGACATGTATTTAGTTAAACATAGCTTGTATGAATAACATATAATAGAAACAACTCATAAACAAGTAAGAAATTAAAGAGCTAAGGTAAGAAATGCTCATTTGTTGATAGAACATGGCTCCAAAGCTTCATTTCTCATTGATATGAATTGATACACTTGAATCCTCCAAGAGTTTTCTTACAAGTAATGAAAATTCTTCTAAACTACAAATAAAACTACTAACTATATGCTACTTTGGGAGTGCTTCTCCCTTCAAGACATGTTTTAACTGTTTTGCAAGAGCTCCTTATTTATAGGCAAATTCACCCTAATCATCTAGACAACTTGCATAACAATTTGCAAGAAAAGTTGTCTTGAAATCACAAAAAGATTTCCTTTGAATTTTGCAATGTTTCCTTGGGTAGTGCAAGTGCAAAGAGTCTTCAAAAAGTCATCAAAAGGGGCCGGAAGATAAGCTGCAAGTTGAAGCCATCATTTTCAAATCAAAATGCTAGATTCGCTGGTCAGATTTGCGAGTTGTTAATCCGTGGATCCATGGATTGCTCCTAGAAGAAGGTAGAAATAGCTTTTCCTTAAAACATGAAGTTGTATTCCTTTGAATTATATTTCCAACACCGCAAGAATCATGTCATTTCGAGTTCTGGATGAAAAGATATGGCCAAAATATTGAGACATGGTTGGGAGAGCCTTGTTCTTAAGTAATTTAGATTTTTGGCTATGAAGATGTGAGAACTGTGTAGATACTAAATTTTGACACACCATCTACTTGTCAAACATTGGAAGGGCATGTTTACACTTTTTGGGACAAATTTTAATTTTTCAATAATCTGGGTGGCAAAAATAGTAATTTTATCTGTAAATATTTTTCTA
The DNA here is from genome assembly GCA_024721245.1 of Mitragyna speciosa. Classification (NCBI taxonomy): domain Eukaryota; kingdom Viridiplantae; phylum Streptophyta; class Magnoliopsida; order Gentianales; family Rubiaceae; genus Mitragyna; species Mitragyna speciosa. The sequence continues at coordinate 14,641,636 of CM045561.1, forward strand.
TCAAGCTTTTGGGGGTTTTAAATTCATATATTTTACTTTTATGTGAATTTGTTAATTTCTTATGATTTTTCTGGATTTAATTGGTATTCTTTATTTTTTTACCAGCATAAGGGCAAAATGGTAATTTCACCTCGTGAGTACCATTTTGGCTCATTTTTAGTTCCAAATTCATTTTCCTAATTCTTTAAGCATGTTTCTGAATTTTCTTAATTTTTTCAGAGATGATTACTATTTTTTTGTGAATTTTCATTGCCTAAGGGCAAAATCATCATTTTACAAATTAAATTCATTTTTCACCAATTTTGAGTCAAAGATACATTTTCTAGTGTTTTAAGTTTATTTGTAATTTTTGATAATTTTTTGAGGACAATAACGATTTTTTTATGAATTTTCATTGTCTAAGGACAAAATCATCATTTTACAGCTTAAATTCATTTTTTATCAAATTTTGAGTAAAAAAGGAGTTTTCTAATGTTTTAAACTTAATTTCAATTTTTGATAATTTTTTGAAGCTAATATCTATTTTTTTGTATATTTTCGTTGTCTAGGGGCAAAATCGTCATTTTACACCCCAAGCGCGTTTTTATTAGTTTTGAGCTCTAGTTTTTATTTTTTGAAATCTAATGTGAATTCTTTTTGAAAATTTAGAGATCGATGTCATATTCCTTGTATTAATTTTTAATTTTAGGGTTAAAAAAATATTTTTTAAATAAAATTAGCATTTTTAATACCGGTGGCGTTTTCGTTATTTTATAGCATTCTTGGCCAACAAGACAAGTGGCCTATAAATACCCTTTTATCAGCAAAAACAAAGAAGGAAAAAAAAATTAGAAACCCTACAAACACTTTTACTTTTGTGATTTTTAGATTAAAACACACACAAAACACCACAAAAACACACACTCGAAGCCGCCCTTCTCATCTTGCTAGTATTGTTCATCGTTGTTCATCCTAGATTACTGTTCATCATCTTCAACACCAAATTCTACTATTCATCATTAGGTTCTCTCCAGGATTCAAAAGGTAAGTTCTTACTTAATTTTTTCTTAATTCTGATTCATTTCTCTTCCTCTTTCTTTCTTATGTGAATCTGATTAAGAATTTATTTGAGATTGTAGTTTTGGTTTCTAAATGTTGTTCTTAGATTTTGGGTTTTATTTTTCTAGCTTTTAGGTTCCTTCCTCTTCCTCCACCATCTCAAAATATTAGAACCCATCACCACCATCTTCTGTTCCCCTCCACCGCCCACTCTATCAACCATTAGATTACCAAAATACAACCACCAAGCCATTAGTCGTATACAGAACCAAACAATCCCAAGCTCCACCACCGCCTCACCATCGTTCTCATCATGTTCCATCTAGAACCAGAGCATCCCCAATTCCCTGCGAAACTACCCAATTAATCTTGATCGATCACAATCACAATCCTCTTCCAAGTCCACAATCACCAAACAGCCATCACAAAAACTTCTACAATCAGTCCCCATGAGTCCACCGATGACCACCATCATCCACCTGCAAAAGCACAACATCCCCAGCAGCAACCACAAAACCAACAGTCCAGACTTCTCCACCCATCATCAACAAACAACCAGAAAGTCCCCTCACATCTCCCTTGTCACTGCCCTTCCTTCAAATAACATCAACTCCGCTACAATCACCAATTAGCCCTCTAAAATAGTCCCTCCCAAAACCAAAATCAACCACCTGCAAAGAAAATTACAGAACCAAGATGATTCATATAGGTCCACCAGTTTATCTACAATTAGCCTCACGACCACCAGCATACCAATAGGACTATCATCTATTACCCAGAAAATGAAAGCCAAATCCCCTCATTCCACTGCCATCCCCTCTCGCTCATATCTTGCAGAAAGAAATAACAACACAGATGCCAGTCGATGCACAACTAACAGCTCCCGAGGTCCCTCCATCTAATAGAAACAACAGGCAAGCAAAATCACACACGGTCATACACAAACGCACACACAGTACACAGATGTTCCACAATCTCACGCACACAAACACGCACACAGAAACACACATTCAAAGTGCACACGATTATCATCTTCATACACAGTAGCACACACAAGCACCACACACACAGTAACACAAACGTTTCTCACAGCCCCAATTATCACTCAATTCCCAACCAAAATAGCCCCAATCACACCTCCAAACTTGTAGAAAAACCCAAAGAGGCAGCCCCATCATTAGCAGCCTACAGTCCCAATAAAAATAAAAAAACTCACAGACCCACCATTGCCATGCCATTAAACCCTCCAACGTGTTTCCCCTTTCACTAATTCTGAAGAGATTGGCTATGGGAATAAGTTTTAATACTTTAGGGAGGCAAGAAAGAGAGCAAAGTCAGAGAGAGGAGAAGGAAAATCTGAGCGACGAAGAGAAATGGGATTTGGAAGTTGGCCGCTAGGAAGAAGAAAAATCTGGAGTGAGGGAAATAAGAAGAAAGAATGGAAAGACGAAGACAAAGAGACAGATTGAGAGGAAGAAGTGAAGACCAAAAAGATCAAAAGAGAGACAGAGAGCTGGGTTAGAAAGAAAGAAGAGAAGAAGAAGGAACTGGAGAAGAAAGCAATAAAAAATTGGAGAAACAGGAGAGGGAATGGACAAGAGAGGCAGGAAACAGAATAAAGAATTAGAGACAGAGAGGGAGGAGATTAGAGCAGACGAGGGAGAATTTTAGAGAATAGAGGAAAAGATAGAGCTGGACATGGAAGATAAGGAAGCGGGAGGAAAGAAACTGGAGAAGGGGAGAAGAAGAAGAAGAAGAATACAAAGAGAGAAACGAGAGAGAAACGAGAGAGAAACAAGACAGAGAGAGAAAATGGGATTTGGAGAAGAGAACGATTATAATGGAAATTTGGGGAATTTGGTTAAAAGTTAATTGGTTTTTTTAATTCAGTTCTAATTTATTTGGGTTTTCTTGACTTAAATCAATTTTGGAATTGCCCGTTTATTAGTTTGCTAACTAGTTGATTTGTTTAGTTAATCAAAGTAATTTAATTAACTAATTTAGTGTTATTGCAGTTAGCATTTTGTCCTTTGGATTATTTTATAATAAGCTAGTACTTTTGGTTATAATTCTTGTTTAATTGTGTATTGTCAATTGGCACCCAAATTGTTTTATGACATGTAATTAAATCCTTCATAATTTTAAATTGACCTTCCAAATTTTATATTCTTTCAATTAGGTCCTATTTATTGCAATTTGGCATGAACTTTATGGAATTTACATTTTCTGTACCCCCATACTTTGCGGAAATTTTATTTTTGCACTCCCATTTAGCATTAATTTACAATTGCACCCCATGCTTATTTGAATTTATTATTTGGCCCCTAGGAGTTTTTGAATTTGTTTTTTTAGGCCCTTAACTCACTCGAATTTTGCATTGTTACTTCCCAATTTTTGTGGGTATTTCACATTTTTATGTTTTATTTATTTATATTGTGATACATTGACGTGTGTGTTCATTTTCTTAAGCCTTTGTACCGGGTCTTCAAAAAGGTATTTTCGTTACCTTTTAATTGCTTCTTTATGTGCTCCAACGTGCTCTAACGTGATAGTTTTATGCATTTTTTTATGCGTTTCTTATTTTATGCACTTTTTGCGTATTTATTTATTTTGTGTTATTTAATTTTAAATTTTATTATTTTGACAAAAAATGTAATATTTTGTATTTAGTTAGTTAATGTGATAGTTAGATTATTTTTCTTCATATTTTAGCAAAAATTATGTAATTAGATAGAAAGTGTAATAGATACAGCTATGTTTAATTTTCCCCCTTTCAAATTGTAAATTAAGCCCCCGGTGTAATAGTTAGGGTTTATTTGCTTTTGCGTGCTTACGTGCTTATTTGTTTTACCTGCTTTCATTAGGATTTTGCATCTAGATATCATGCTTAGGTTTTATGTGCTCCTATTTGATCTTATATGTTTTTTATGTTTATTTAGTTTTAATTCATTCTTTAATATTTAATTCATGACTTATGGTATTTCGTCACTACACTAGTCCAACGCTAGTTGTGGCTTCTTTCTTTTCCCGCTAGTCCAACACTAGTGGGATTTTTAAAACGGGCTAGTCCAACGCTATACCCTTAGGACATTTAGTATTAGGTGCATTTGTGTGCATTTTACATCTCATTTTACACACTTCTAGTTTTCTTTCCATTTGACATGATTTTATCATTACTAATATTATTATTTATTATCATTATTATAATTTTTTTGACACATTTTTAAAATGAATGACATCTAGGTTGCATCTCACTTAGAAATTAGAACATTTGTGTGATTTGACTAGAAATAGTCATCTACTCACGTGGGAAGTGGTGGCGTACAAGCCGTTCCCCTCTTCGTGAGTAGAAACATTCAGTCACTAGTTATTAGTCTCCCGTACCCGTCATGTTGCATACCCACCTTCTTTCTTCACTTACTATATATTATTATTTTTTCTTTTTGCATCACATTTTGCATAAAACCTCGTGACTCCCTCGAGGTCTCAACTCGGGTTTCGCAATTAATGCGATAATTCCGACCAAGTCTCGACGGAACATTTTGACCCCCTCGATACTCACATTTAGACTTAGGATTTGCATTCATTTAGATACATCTGAACGCGATAGAATCTAGGGTTAATTTAGAAAATTTTGATTAAACCTCGCAACTAGTCTCGGCTAGGTTGAAAGGGTGCTTAGGTGCAAGCCTTTGCCTTCCCTTTCTTCAAATGTGACTCCCGGACCTTTTTCTCTCGTTTCTCGTAGACCGGAGTCGAAAAAGGATTTTTTTTTAAATTTTTATTTTTGTTTTTTTAAATGATTTTTCAGGCGACTTGGTATACCCTAACTCAGTACCAAGTGGCGACTCCATGTTCTTTTAAATAAAACCCTTTTTCAAAGTTAGTTGGCCAAAACTGTCGCATTTTTTAGTCCTAGCCTTATTTTCTTTTAAAATATCATTTTCTACTAAAGAACACTTTTTTCACTAAAAATACAATTTTTTATCACACGCACCATTTTTCCAAAAATCTATCTTTTCAAAAGGGACTTGGACCAGACTGTCCTTTTTGGGACTGCAACAGTCAACGACCCCACTAGCACCCTCTACCAATGATTTTTTAGGACGCAACAAACTGGATTTTCATGTCTCATGATAATTGTAGAGTATCCTCTTAGCTTTAAAATGACACAAGAATTATCTCAATCCAATATTTCTATCTCAAGTTATTGCCAAAATACAGAAATGTGTCATTGTTGCCGACGCCTAATTTTCTCCAATTCTTCACATTGAATACTTCTTTGCACTTCTTTTTTGCTTGTTACTCCTCATATGCCCTTGAGACTTTTTTTGTGATTTTGACCTTTTAATTCCATGGTGAATTTGTTCAAGAGAATTTTCCAAAAGTTGAGCAAAACAATCCTCCAAGTTTGAATGTAAAAGTTGTTCCATTGGAACTCCTAATCCAATCATCTTTGAATCCACTAAGAATGGGATGACTTGTGTTTCAATTGATCCAAATTATGATTGAATGCATAAAACCTGCAAGATTGTACAAATTTTGTGCATTAATTTGCTCAAAATATAAATTTTGCCTCAAAAACCTAAAAATCGGGTAAAAACTCCAATTTTTGAAAAATCATCAACTGGAAGAAACTTAATCAAATTGAGCCAAATTTATGTTAAAAAGACTAAAAATGCACTAAAAACACATAATCATACATATACTAAAATAGGTAAAATTATCTCTTATCACCTTGCCTTGTTTACAATCCAATTCCATATATGTCATAACTAGATCTCTCTATGAAATGACAAGTTTTCAACTATTCTCTTGATAAAACCTTATGAAAACATGAATTGTGTTGATTCACTTAAGCATCTGTTATTCTCATATGAACTACTTAAGCATTACTTGTTCATTTTCCATTGATACATGCATTTCACAATGTCAAGTAAGAACTAAATGACTTGTTTAAGTTGGCCAAGCAAAAACAAATGTTAAAGCTCGAACAAGTAAACAAACACATGCAAGCTTAGCAAATGCAAATGAATTAAGTCATGTTTGTTGATTCATTAGCTTCATCTATATTCTAGAGGTAGCTTTTAGTTCAACATGGTTAGTGAAACAACTAGAAGTTCAACTTCAAAGCAAGAATTCATGGCAACAAATGAAAGTAAAAGAGATAGAGTTTAGGAATTGCTCAACCAAATTTGAATAAGCTTTTCTTCTTATTCACTTTCAAAAGTTGCACCACAAGGTTCTCTTACATTGATCTCACTATTCTATTGAAGGATGAAGAGAATTCTAGTTAATTCTCTACCAAGTTTAATGTAAAACTAAGCTAACCACTACTTTCTATTACAAAAACTTGTTTCAAATGAGTTACAAATGACTTCTAATTATAGACAAATATTCCTCAAGTCATTTTCCAACTCGCATGAGCCATTGATGCTTGGAAATGATGAAGATTTGCTTGGTGATTCCAAATGAGCACAAAAGTCTTCATTGATGATTCCAATGTATTTTCCAACTTGCAAAATCCTATGCCCATCTAAAAATGTCTGCAAAAACAGCTGCTAGAAGATGCAAGTTGAAGCCCTAGAAACAACTTGGCCGACTTCAATCAGTGGGTGGCAACCTACGAATCACTCCTTGTGGACCCCACTTGAGTTCTAATTTCTGCTGATTTGGACTCCATGTGTGTAAGCATTTTTCACATATTTCCAAGCACTTTGATAAAGAATTGGAGTTTTTCATTATTTTTGCACGATTACTTCTTCAAATTGTTCATCCAACCCTAGCTCTTTGAATCACCTTTGAATTTGATTTCCTTTACTCCAATTGATCCAAGTTTGAGTATGATGAACTTGCAATTATACACAAGAATTATGCATTAATTTTGCTCAAATAAAAATTTCGCCTCAAAAACCCTAATTCCGGAAAGAACCCTAATTCCTATAAATTATTGAAAAATGAGTCATTTGTAACTAAAATCACTATAATTAAACTACAATAACATCCAAAACATATAATATATACATATATATATATAATATTGGTAAATTTATTACTTATCAAACTCCCCCACACTTGAATCATTGCTTGTCCTCAAGCAATTGGAATATTAAGAGATCAAATAATGATTCAAGTCTTGAAATAGCAAATGCCTCATTGTTGAATGCAATTCCACAATACAAAGTAAATAGGCATTATGCAATTCCTTGTAATGATTCTAATACTAATCATATCAAGTAAAAGAGAAGTAATTATCTCAAGATTAAAGTTTATTCAATCAAATTCCTTTGCCTTACAAAATTTTATATACTAAGTATTCAATATGGACAATCATATACAATTCAATTTACACACAATAAGGACATATTACACTTTATAATTTGTAAGTATCTTTTAATGCGAAGGTTGATATTTTTAGATGAAAACCCCTAGTTACCCAACACTTTGATCATTTTTACCACATTTTAACCTTTAGTTTGAGAAGTGAAATTGTCTTTTGATAGAAGGATCGCCATTTTGTGATGAAGACCCCTTATTACTCAATAATTCACTTTCAATCAAACTTGCTATGCATACTCTTAATTCAATTGCAGTTTGACGCAAAAATTGACATTTTGCGATGAAGATTCCCAATTACTAAGCAATTTGAATCATTGGAGTAGTAATAAGAAAACATTCATCATTGAACTTCATAATATTATTATCCCTTAATTCAAGTAAGTATACTTTTTATCCATATCTACCACTTAGGAATGTAAAATTACGTAAAGAAAAGAAATTTAAAATCAAACATGCCAAATCAAGACATAATTACAACCATTTTACAAGATATACTTTCTTAAAAACAAAACTCCTAACCACATAATAACTATTTCTTCATATATTTGTTGAACATACTCTAGCAAAGTGGATAATTTATTTCAAAAAGTAAGAGAATTCAATAAGTTTATGGGATGAAAGCATGTTAAAGAAGCAAATTTTTAAAAATTTTGTCCATATTTTACCAAAACAATATCTTGACATTATTTACTCCAAATCCCAACCAAACATAATCTTATACCTTCCCCCCACACTTAAAATGAAACATTGTCCGCAATGTGTAAAGGAAAAATTAACATTGCAATATGCAACAAGAAAACTCCCCTTGTTTGGTTTAGAAGTTCAAAAGTTGATATTGTTGTGTCTTTAAAGTCTCTTGGCCTTTTGACAAGTTCATTGTTGCCATCAGTCATCATATCTTTACTTGATCAAAACTTGCTCATTGTCCTTGTTTCAAGCCTTACAAATACTTAAATGTTATGTTAGATGATGTATGAATAGCAATTAAGCACAAATGCTAACATAACATGTTTTTCCCCCACACTTTGTTTGTGCATTGTGGCTTCATGGGGTGAAAATTTGAAAGACACGTAATATAAGCAAATGTATTATGTATGGATGAAGTGAAAGGATAAAGAAATTTGTTCAAAGTTGCTTCATGTCAAAATTCAAGCATTTCATGCCCTTAAGCCGAAATATAAAAGAGAAAGGAACATGATAAATGCAAGATTAGAACAAGTTAAAGTGTTAATTTGGATGTCCTAAAACGTGTACACAAATCATGCAAAAAAATTGCAAAAAAACCAAATGGAAAGCATTGAAAATGACTTTGAAAAACCAATTTTGTATGTGATTCGCGGGTAAGGTACTCGTGGTTCACTGCCCCTAGTCCGTGGATCACTATGCATGCGGATTTGCAAAACTTTTTGAAATTGATCTACAGGTTGGATCCGCGGATGGTGACTCGCAGATCATGACCCGCGGATCACTTCCTGCAATAGGCAGTGAGTTCCTTTTTCTGTAATTTACTATTCCATTGATCATTCCCTTTTTCTACAGTAACTTCAAACTTAAATTTGACATGTTTTTTAACCATTTAACACTTAGATCATGTTTGGATCATTAAAATACACGTGCAAATACAAATTCTTCAAATTTTGTATCCAATTCACAACTTTTATGCATGATTTGAGCATGATTCTTCAAGTTGCATAATTTGCAAAATTTGAATATAACTTTCAAACCAACTATGCACACAAGTTTCTTTAAGCATATTAAGCACATAAACAAGGCCAAACATCATATAATCTCAATAAATCATCAACTGACCTTTTTGCTCAAAAAGTTTTCAACCTTAAATAGTGTCTCCTATGAACTTTTAACTTAAAAAACACACCTCATACTAAACATTATACATGATCAACATACTTCTAAGTATGAAATGCATTCAAAAGAGGGTATAGAAGGCAAACTCATGATTTTGAATCTTCTTTAATCAATCTTGCACCTTTGGTTCCTTATTGAAAAACCTTATAACACAGATAATAAACACACTTTAAACTTTATAATACATATTAAATCAAAGTAAAATTTCACAAAAAGAGTAAGAACGTTGGGTTGCCTCCTAACAAGCACTTCATTTAGATTCTAGAGCTAGACTTTGTCATAAGCCTCACTTTTTAGGACCATAACCCAAAGAATCCTCCACTCCTTTGGGTGTAGATATATCAATGAAGTGTAGTTGGTCCTTTCTTCTCATTGTCTTTCTTCTTGTGCTTCCAAGTCCTACCAATGAAAAAATTGGCACACCATCATCAAACTCATCAATTAAATATGATTGTGAGTTTAGATTATATCAAAATATAGCAATAAATCCACTTAAAATCACACAAACAAGTAATAAAATTTATAACCTAATCCACGTTCCACAAGTGCACGGGTCAATTGTAGTTGTGACAAGTATTAGGGTGATCCCATGAGGAAACAAGAACTAGCAACTACCAAAGCTACTAACTTGCTTCATTATCTAGACAATCAAACTTCAGAGGTGGTGAAATGGTAGGAAAATCAAATTCAAGTAAGTAAACAATGAAGAAACTTGATAAACAAACTTGACTAGGCTTAAGAATCTACCAAATATGAAAGTTTAGCTTATGGCCATGATTATTTTTATCCATGTTTAGGATTCAATTCCAAATTTACTACAAACTAGATCTCTCTACGAATGGAAGACTACCAATATATGAGCTTTCCTACTCTCGTGATGAAGTCTAGCATGCATTAGTTTATTAAACTCATGAATTGTGGCTTTAATCCTTAAACCACCTATGTGAATCACTACTCTCGTGAGATTCAACATAAGTTCCATTTACTCATTCCATTGTTAAGTGCAAATCTCTTTGACAAATAACAACTAGATGACTTGAAGTTGGTAGCTAATCAACAAAAGTGTTAAAGACCAAGTAAATGAATAAACAAGAATAAAGTTGGTCATAAACCAATTCATATCATAGTTTCATCCTAAACCTAGTTGAAATCAACTTAGTTCAACATAGTTAAAGATAATATTTAGCACATAAACGAAAGTAAACAACATGCAAGAATGAAATAAGTAAGAATAGGGTACGAAATGCTCAATTATGGCTCCAAATCTTCTTCCTTCATTCCATCGAACATGTTGAGTACAAATTCCTCCAAGGTTTTGCTTACAAGAATTGATTATTCCTACAAAACTTGAAAGAAAACTAATCTAAGTATTTACAAGGAGTCCTCCTCCTACCAAGCTATGCTTTATACTCTTCCAAGCACAAAACTAAGCATATCTTTCATGAATACAAAGGCATCTATTTATAGAAAAAACCCTAGCTCAAGTCCTTGTCCACGTTGAAGATTTCATGATGAAATTTGATTCCTTTTGCATCCAAAGTCTTCCTTGAGCTTTGTGCTATCTTATAGGGCATCCCAAAGTGCAACTGGACTTTGGATTTATCTGCAAAAATTGTGTAAATAAGCTGCAACTTGGAACCAGCCGAAATCAGCAAGTTGGTGACGATTCGTGCCGCGGATCGCTCCTCATTTCCAATTTTGCCCTTTTTAAATTTTAGTTATTCCCATAATGCCCTTGACACAGTTTTTCCACAAATAAATCATATTTGACTTGGTAGAATTTGGTGAAGAAAATATTTGCCGAAAATTCCAAACTTAAAAGATAAAAATCGCAAACTTGAATCAACTTTGAATTTGATAATTCTTGAGCTTCAATTGATCCAAATTGTGTTGAATCATCATTTTCCTTACATAATCAAATAAACTTGGGCATTAATTTTCTCAAAATAATATTTCTGCTTCAAAACTCTAATTTTTGAACTAAAAACCCTAATTTAAGAGCAATCCTTTAAATAATGATATTGAGCCTTTTTAATATCCAGAATACTAAAAACATATTTAAAACACACTAAAAACATATATAAAATATTATACAAAAATAGGTAAATTTATTACTTATCAAAATACATGTCAGAAGTGGAAGAGGGATGTTTCATTATATCATTCAATTCAAAAGCTACTTCCTCATCTCCTACCTTTAACTTCAATGTGCCATTTTTAACATCAATAATTGCACCGGTGATAGCAAGAAAAGGTTTACCAAGTATAATAGGCATATTAACATCATCCTCCATATCTAAAACAACAAAATCTACTGGGATGATGAATTTATCCACTTTCATTAAGACATTTTCAAGAACTCCTAGTGGATGCCTAATGGACCTATTGGCTAGTTGCAATGTGATGTTTGTGCTTTGAACTTCTTTAAAACATAGTCTTCTTGCAATTGACATAGGAAGAAGAGAAACACTAGCACCTAAATCACATAATGCATTGAAAAAATTAACATCACCAATAGTGCATGGGATAGAAAAACTCCCTGGACCCTTGAGTTTTGGGGGCATTTTGTTGTGGATCCTTGCACTACATTCCTCCGTTAGTGCTACGGTTTCAAAGTCATGAAGACTTTTTTCTCCATTGTCAAAAGTTCCTTTAAAAACTTGTTGTACTTAGGAACCTGCAAAAAATGCATCTACAAAAGGAATGTTCACATGTAATTGTTTGAGCATTTGTGCAATTTTTTCCAATTCTTTTTCTTTCTTTTCATTCTTAAACCTTTGTGGAAATGGAACTTGTGGTGAAAGAGAAATAGTTTGTGATTGAGAATTCGTATTTTCCACACCAACTTCATTATCACTCACAATTTCTGTTATTTTTTCGTCTTTTTCATCTTTTTCAGTTCAACATTCTTCAATGATTGGTTCTTTTAGTGTTTAACCGCTTCTCAATGCAATTGCTTGGACTTGTTCCTTAAGATTGATTTCAGTTTTACTTGGTAATTCCCCTTGTTTTTTAAGGTTTATTTGTTCTGTTAATTGAACAATTTGATTCTCTAAAGATCTAGCCATTTCTAGCATTCTAGATTCCAATTGCTCAACCCTTTCCATTACCTTTTCATTAGCCACCTCCCAAGCTGATTTGTTTTGTGAAATTCTAGGTTGTGTTATCATTTTTGGCTTTCTCCACCCAAGATTTGGATGGTTTCTCCACCCGAGGTTATATGTATTTGAAAAAGGATTTGTGATATTAAGGCCCTTATGGACCTTTATGAAAATTAAACCTTCTTGGGCCATTGTGTGTTTTGTAAGAAGTAGTGTCCTTAGTTGTAAATTCTTGAAACTCAATTTTTGCCCTAAAGACTAAAATCCCCTTTTCATTTTCCTTCACTCTTCCTCTTCCCTTTTGAAAGAATTCCTCTAAATTTCTTCCCATTTTCTTAACCCATTGAAGGAGGAATTGAAGGGATTTCATCCCTAAAGGAAGCTAGTAGAAGTCATTTTGAAGCTTTTTTCCCAAATCCCCCTCAAGGTAACTCTTTTCCCTACTTCTTCTTTTTAGCTCTTTCACACTTTGATTATTTTGCTTGAGAATTCGAAATTATGGCTTTATTGGATGCTCTTAGACTATGTTGTTCTTGTATTAGATATAGTAGTAGAGAAAGTGCATGTCTAATGGGATAAGTGTGTGAGGTGGATGAGTTAGGGATTTGAGGAAATTTGGGTATGAGACTTTTGTAAATCTTGTGTGATTTTGAGAATGATTCATGGAATATGTTGCTTATGATGTTAAGATAGTGTTTCCTTACCATATTGTGCCTTATTTGAAGCTATTTTTGGTGTTAGATTGTGTTGGGTTGAGTTGAGAAAGTCGGATTTTGGATTTTGAGAGTTGCAGAGATTGCAGGCCGTCTTGCTGGGTTCATCCGCGGTGCCATCCGCGCCGCGGATGAGACCGTGGCTCGTTGCAGCAGCCTCTCTGGGCTCATCAGCGGTGCCACCCGCGCCGCGATGAGATCGCGGATGAGGGGCCGCTAGCTCTGACCTGAGCCGCAACCTCAGCCGCGCCGTGGCTGGAGTCGCGGTTGGGTACTGTAGCCCGCGGCTAACGCCGTGGGTCAGTACAATTTTGCCTCTTTTCCTCTTTTTGCGTGTTAAGCTAGGCTTAAGCCTCTTTTATGGTTTCTTAATAGAATCAGTATGTGATACAAGTCTTATTTGTAGTATTATAGGTGACGACGGCGTTTACCCTTATTCCGACTATTTGAATTAGTCTTGGAGTGAGGTAAGTAGCAATTGATTCTCTTTGCCTTGCAAATGTTTTAATGACGAGAAATGAATGGGATGATATTTTCCTTATATAAATGGGCTTACGTTTGGTTACTTTGGTTTTCTATGAAATAAGTTATGTGGTCTAATGAATTATTTGAATGAATACTTGATTGAGCTCTTGTATGTGAAATGGTTATATGACGGGACTAGTTTCCCTAAATTGGTAATGGTAGCAAATTATTTTGAACTGTACTAACCGGGTTATAGTTAGTCTTGAACCACACCAACCGGGTGATAGTTGGTTTTGAACCGCGTTAACCGGGTTATAGTTAACAATTGAAATTCCAGGGTCATGTGTCCACTAACTACTTGAGCTCTCTTTTCTTTGAATTGCTTTATGCAATGTTTGAATGTGTATGGTTTTGACTTGACCACATGTTATGCTGTTAATGACTTTGATTTTGATTTGGAAATGTACCTATGTATGAATAACAAACTTAAGCCCCAAAGAGAACCTCTACTACTTACTGGGTGATTATATCACTCACTCTTTTGTTTAACCCCGCAGGTGATGAATTTGTTGAAGGTGATTGGACAGATTTTTGGGCCTCATAGTCTTAGTTAGGGTAGACATGAATGAGGTTATTTTTGATAGCATTGATGTATAGCCATATTTTTGTATGGATTAGGTTATACATACCTTCCCAACTATTTTTGTTATTGGGAAGAGAATTGTAATGAATGTTGTATATCTTTTGGGAAGATGAATGAAATGGATTCTTTTGGGCATCTTGATATTTTGGAGCCTTATGTTATGTTTAGACGATAATTGTTTTGATTTAGCCTTGTGTCCTAGCTTAGTCTAGGGTATGGCGGGTGCCACGTCTCGGGGCCGGGGCGTGACAGGATTGTTGGAAGAAGAAGGTTTAAAATTATTGACATATTGAACTTGTGCACATGAAAATGAATCATGGGAATCATTACACAAACTACAATATGCAACACTAGATGATGAATTTGAGCTGCTAGAGACATGCTTATTGAAAAATTCATCATATTTTGCATTTGAGCTCTAAGCATATCTAAAGTGTCAAGTTCATACATATCCTTGCGTTATTCTAGGAATACCTCTTTCATTAACCCATTGGTAGTGAATTGCCGCCATTCCTTCTATCAACCCTTGGGCTTCTTCCGCCGACTTTGCCATGAGAGCTCTTCCTATAGCTGCATCTATATTGATTTTTGTTTGATAGTTAAGTCCATTATGGAAGGTTTGTACAATTAGCCAATTTGGGAGTCCATGGGATGGAGACTTTCTTATTAAGTCTTTGTATTGGTCCCAACCCTCATAAAGAGACTCTTCTTTGCATTGGTTGAAATTGGTAATGTCCATTCTTAGTCTTGTGATATTTCCTGATAGGAAATATTTGTTCAAAAATGCTTTGGAAAGGTTAGTCCAAGTAGCAAAGATATTTGGTGGGTATGCTTGTAGCCATTGCTTGGCTTTGTCTCTCAAGCAGAATGGAAATAGTCTAAGCCTTATGACATCTAATAAAACACCATTTAGTTTTATTGTGTCACATATTTTCATAAAAATAGTTAGGTGAGAGTGTGGATCTTCATTAGCATTACCACCAAATTGATTTTGTTGAACTATTTGTATTAATCCAAGTTTAAGTTCAAAATTGTTAGCATTTACCGATGGTCGTATTATGCTTGTATGAGAACCGGTTGGATCCAACATAGCAAAATCTCTTAAATAATGAGTTTGAGGGTTAGGATTTTGGTTTAACGTCTCCATGGTTACCTCTTGTTGATGTTGTGGTTGAGGTGCACTTGAAGTTTCACCAATCTCCTCCACCTTTGTTTGTTCTTCCTGCCTTTGTCACCTTGCCTTCATTGTGGTTCTTTCAATCTCCGGATCAAATGGAAGTACCACCCTTAAGCATATATGCATACACCTACAAAACAAAAAGAAAGTAATTATTTACAAATAAACAAAACAAAGTTTAGATTAATAAAGTTAGCTTTGGCCTTAGTATTGCCTTGATTCCCCGGCAACGGCACAAAAAACTTGACATGATGTAGATTAGGTATAGTAAATATGAACAAATACATAGTAATAAAAACCTAGTCTCCCAACTTAGTCTGCAAGTACACGGGTCTATTGTAGTACTTGGAGTATTAGGTATTGAATCCCACGAGGAATCAAATATATGTGCAACTACAATGTGCAACTACTAAAGCTTTTTCACTAACTTTTATTATCTAAACATAAACAAGATGAGAATGATATTGGGTCCCTTCAATAGAATAGGTAAATGATAAAGAATTTTTGTAGAATCCAAGCAAAGAAGCCTAGAACATAGAATCCACTAATGAATCATGCGTGAATGACTTAGCTAAGTGTTACCTTGCCTTGTTTAGAATCTAATTCCATATATGTCATAACTAGATCTCTCTATGAAATGACAAGTTTTCAACTATTCTCATGATGAAAACCTTATGAAAACATGAATTGTATTGATTCACTTAAGCATCCATTATTCTCATATGAGCTACTTAAGCATTACTTGTTCATTTTCCATTGATACATGCATTTCTCAATGTCAAGTAACAATTAAATGACTTGTTTAAGTTGGCCAAGTAAAAACAAGTGTTAAAGCTTGAACAAGTAAACAAACACATGCAAGCTTAGCAAGTGCAAATGAATTAGGTCATGTTTGTTGATTCATTAGCTTCGTTTATATTCTAGAGGAAGCTTTTAGTTCAACATGGTTAGTGAAACAATTAGAAGTTCAACTTCAAAGCAAGAATTCATGGCAACAAATGAAAGTAAAATAGATAGAGTTTACGAATTGCTCAACCAAATTGGAATAAGCTTCTCTTCTTATTCACCATCAAAAGTTGCACTACAAGGTTCTCTTACAATGATCTCACTATTCTATTAAAGGATGAAGAGAATTCTATTAATTCTCTCCCAAGTTTAATGTAAAACTAAGCTAACAACTATTTTCTATTACAAAACTTGTTTCAAATGAGTTACAAATGAGTTACAAATGACTTCTATTTATAGATAAATATTCCTCAAGTCATTTTCCAACTTGCATGAGCCATTAATGTATGAAAATGATGAAGATTTGTTTGGAGATTGCAAATGAGCACAAAAGTCTTCATTGATGATTCTAATATATTCTCCAACTTGCAAAACCCTATCCCCATCTGAAAATGTCTACAAAAACAGCTTGTAGAATATTCAAGTTGAAGCCCTAGAAACAACTTGGCCGACTTTGATCAGTGGGTGGCAACCCATGGATCACTCCTTGTGGACCCCACTTGATTTTTGATTTCTACTAATCTGGACTCCATGTGTGCAAGCATTTTCCACATATTCCAAGCACTTTGATGAAGAAATTGATTTTTTCATTATTTTTGCACAATTACTTCTTCAAATTGTTCATCCAACCTTAGCTCTTTGAATCACCTCTGAATTTGATTTTCTTTTACTCCAATTTATCCAAAATGATTTTGAGTATGATGAACCTGCAATTATACACAAGAATTGTGCATTAATTTTGCTCAAATAAAAATTCTGCCTCAAAAACCTTAATTTAAAAAAAAAACCCTAATTCTTATAAATTGTTGAAAAATAAGACATTCGCAACTAAAATCACTATAATTATACTAACATCCAAAACATATAATATATATATATATATGTCAGTAAATTTATTACTTATCACTCGTGGGATTCGACCCCTAATAGTCCAAGTGCTACAATAGACTCGTGCACATGCAGTATAGTTGGGAGATTAGGTTTCTATTGCTTGATTTGTGTGTATTTGTTCATATTTGTTATACCTAATCTACATGTCTTTAGTTCACAAACTCAGATTTGACTAAAAGAAGATCTCAAAGCTCTGTCTCTTTAACAGTTAAGAATGTTAGGTAATAGCATAGGTAACACAGTGAAAAAATAAAAATTTTATTACCTTAGCCATGGATCTCTTTGATATAATCTATACGATTAAAGGGTATTTAGCACAAAATACCTCAAGCATAGATGGTTTCTATGCTTCAAAAGGCATGATCCTATTCGATGTAGGTATTGATCTACCATGAAAACCCTTCCAAGTGCAAACCCTCCAATGTTATCCACACAAACATGATCTTTAGGAACCTTTGGGCTTGCTTGCCTTGTCCTTTCAGTACTAGTACCCTTGCATATCACGAAGAACACAAGATAAAGAAAGAAAAAAATTACTATTCTGATAAGTAATAAATTTATCAATATTATTCTATAAATTATTATATTTTTTAGATGTCATTTTAGTATAATTATAATACTTTGGTTGTAAATGACTCATTTTTCAACAATTTACAAGAATTAGGGTTTTTACCGGAAGTAGGGTTTTTAAGGCAGAATCTTTATTTGAGTAAATTAATGCACAATCTTTGTGTATAATTGCAGGTTCATCATACTTAAACTTATTTTGGATCAAGTGGAGCCAAGAAGAATCAAATTCAAAGGTGATTCAAAGAGTTAGGATTGGATGAACAACTTAAAGAAATAATTGTGGAAAAATAATAGAAAAATCCAATTCTTCATCAAAATGCATGGGAATACATGAAAAATACCTAATGTGGATGCCAGCTTAGTAAAAATCTAAACTCAAGTGGGGTCCATAAGGAGCGATCCATGGCTCCCCACCCGCGGGTCAGATCCGCGGCATGTCGACCTAAAATTTCTAGGGTTTCAACTTGCAACCATTTTCTAGCTGATTTCTATAGACTTTTCATATAGGGATAGGATTTTGCAAGTTGGAGAATATATTGGAATCATCAATGAAGACTTTTGTGCTCATTTGGAACCTCCAAGCAAATATTCATCGTTTCCATGCATTAATGATTCAGTGCAAGTTGAAAAATGACTTGAGGAACATTTGTCTATAAATAGAAGTCATTTGTAAATCATTTGTAACAAGTTTTAGTAGTAGAAAATAGTGTTAGCTTAATTTTGTACTAGTTTTCGAAGAGAATTAATAGAATTCTCTTCTGATACGTTCTTAGTAGCCCCAAACGTGTCATTCAAGCCTCAACAGGGGTTGATCAGTTCATCTATGCTATTTTGAGGAGTTCAAGAGCCTAGGGCATGACAAAAATGACCAACTTAACATCCACTCAAGAGGCAAAAGATTGGAGCGTCATGAAACGGTTGGATGTAGTAAGGCGTGAAGAAAATAGCACAAAAAAAGGGTTCTAACCAAGGCCAGTGCCACGGCCTTCATTAGAAAGTTGGGATGCATTTTCATGTCATGTTTTACTTTGTTTACAAAGTTGTAATCTTTATGGTAGTTATTTAATTGTCATAGGTTACAACTAGTGATAGGTTTTTAGTAAGTTTTCTAGAATACTCTTTATGAGCCTATAAAAGGGTAATCCTTGTATTATTTTAATGATAATGACGTTATGATGAATCAATAAAATTGTGAGTTTTCTCTCTACGAGAGTTTTTTTTAGTTCTTGGAATAGAACTAAATTCTGGTCTTATTGGAGTGATTCTATGGCGACCAAAACCTTCGCCTAGAGTTTCTTCCACTTGATTTGATTCATTCTTTTGGGTTTGTCAATTAGGGGTCTATCCCACGGGTTGGTTAAGGGTCTATTCTAAGGTTGGTTAGGTATCTATTTAACGGGTTGGTTAGGGGTCTAACTTGCAATGCAAAAGGAGGATTTCAACGATCTTGGTTGAATCTTCAAAGCAACCCATTCAAGTTGTTCTTGGAGTCTTCAACAAGTTACGAAGGGATCAAGAAGCTTAGGTTTTTTTTGTATGGATTTCTTTTCAAGACGGTCCTCTGGGGAAGATATTCCTGTGATATATGAGAGGGCAACCTCCGATCGTATCAAGTGATATCAGAGCTTTTGGGATCTTGAAAGAGAAATTAGATTTTTGTGTCAACCTATTTGGGTATATCTTTTGTTTTTGTTATCAATCTACTTGGATATATGTTTTCAATTTTTGTTTTGTTGTTCTTGGTTCAAGATCTGACTTTTCTTGAATCAAAGTTGTGATCTTTTGTTGTTAATTTGAAAAAAAAAAAAATTTTTGCACTATTCATCGTCACTGTTTACTGGTACTGTAGCATCACTGTTCATGCGGCGTTACTGTTCACACCTAGGGTTTATTGTTCACTGACAGAATTACTATTTGTGGCTTACTGTTCTGACGGAATTACTGTTCGTGACGGCACTGTTCATAACGCGCATTACTGTTCATCCCATTTCTCCAGAATTTTTTTTCTTTTAATTTTTTTTGTTTGTTTTTTAGAGTTGATCTTTTATATTGTGTAAGTTGTTTTGTTATGTTATAAAAAAAAAGAGGGTTGTTAGAATTGAAAAAAAAAATTTGTTGAGTGAAAAAAGGCAAATTTGTGAGATTTTATAAGAAAAGCCAAAAGTTGGTAAAAAAAAAAGATTCTTGTTGTTCTTATAAAATTTGTAGGTTTGCGCTTGAGTTGTGCCGATTCTTCACACACCATGGGTGACGATTTGAGGATGAATCGTTTCGAAGAGTGGGAGTTATTGATAGGAATCCAAGGGCGTCTACACAAAGCAAGCAAGTTGAGCATGGATTTGATGATCATTTTGTTTGTTTTGAGCTAGAAAGGGGACTAAACCTGCCAAGCAGTCCAAGGTATTCATACGGGCTCAAATTGGTTATTGGACTTGGAGTTCATGTTGCTCAAGTTAGTATTTTGGGCCAAGAGTTCATATATTGGTTATGGTTCAATTTTGTTTTCAAAAGGGGCCTAAAGAACATCACTTAGTCCAATGGAAGATGTGTGCAAGTGGTTGGATGTTGTTGGACTTGTTGGAGTGCTTCAAAGTCCCAATATGGAGGCCCAATTGAACTTGATGAGGGATGTCCAACCCATGAAGATGTTTTGGATGAATTTTTAGTGTTTTTAGTCTTTTATGTTAAGTATTTTACTTAGTTTACAAGTTGTAACCTTTTGGAACGTTACCATATTATGATAGATTGCAACTAGTGAGTTTTGTTAAGTTTCTAGAATTTTCTATTAGTTGTTTTGTAAGCCTATTCATAGGCTAGTTATTGTTCACAAATTTGATATGCAAGATTAATAAATTTTGTGAGTTTTTTTTCTCAATTGTGAGAATTACTTCTTAGTTCTTTGGATTAAGAACTACTTTTAAGTCTTATCATGGGTGATCCTTGTGGCGACTTGTTCAATGCCTTGCTTAGAGTTTTTCTTTGATTGGTTTGTATTCAATCCTTAGATTGTCAACTAGGTATCTACTCACATTGTTGTGTAGGGGTCTAGATTGCTTCAAGAGGGAGGAATCCAATGAAGTTGAAGGAGCTTGAGGCACAAACATATCCACGTCTTTGATGATTTGGACGTATTCCAAGATTGTGAAAAGTCCATCTAGTTGCTGTGGAGTTTGTTGAATATGCTAGTGTATGGTGGGACCAATTAGTAAAAACAAGAAGGAGATATGATGAGCCACTAATTAGCTCGTGGAGGGAGATGAAGACCATCCTTAGGAAGCGTTTTATTCCTAGCCACTATTCAAGGGATTTACATAGGAGACTACAACAACTCACTCAAGGGTCAATGTCTGTGGATGAATAATGTAAGGAGATGGAGATGCTCACGATCTGAGGTGATATCCACGAAGACGAGGAGGCGACCAAGGAACGTTTCATAGATGGCATCAATCCTAATATTGCTAAGAAAGTCGAGTTGCAACTATTACGTGGAGCTCAAGGATTTGGTAGAAAAAGTTGAGATTATTGAAATGCAACTCTAGGCTAGGAGGAGTCGTAGTTATTCATCCAATTGTGGTTATGGAGGTTCTTCAAACCGTGGATCTTGGAGAGAGAATCGAACCAATGAGGATAGGATGGTTCGTGAATCACAAAAGCCAAAGGAAATTGCAAAAGCTAAGGCCGAATTCTCATCTAGCAACGTGATGTCCACTATGAAGGAGGAAGCATCTAAGCATCAAAGAGAAATTAAATACTTTAGGTGTCAAGGGCGTGGGCAAATTGCTTCTGAGTGTCCTAATAAGAGGACAATGGTGGTAATAGACAATGGAGACATTGAGAGTGTAACATCAAGTGACGAAGAGATGCCTCCATTGGAAGGTGGGAGTGATGAAGAAGAGTCAAGTGGGCCAAACTGCATTAAAGTTGATTCTATAGATTTTTTGATTACTTGTAAGGCAGTTACCATTGAACCCAAGGATGAAGAAATTGAAGTGCAACGAGAGCAAATTTTTCACATTTGATGTTTGGTCCAAAATAAGGTATGCAATGTGATTATTGATAATGGATGTTGTGCTAACATTGCAAGTACTTTGTTGGTAGAAAAACTCAATCTTCCCACATTGAGACATTCGAGGCCTTATCATTTACAATGGCTTGCTGATACTGGGGATCTAAAAGTCACAAAGAAGGTGTTGGTATCTTTTGCCATAGGTGTGTATGAAGATAAAGTTTTGTGTGGTGTGGTGCCTATGCAAGCATGTCACATAATTTTGGGAAGACCTTGGCAATTTGATAGGAGGGTGACTTATGATGGATTTCAAAGCATTTATTCCTTCATGCGGAACAAGAAGAGTATTGTCTTAGCACCATTAAAGCTAACTGAAGCATACCAAGACCAACTTAGAATAACTAATGAGTGCAAGATGAGAGCTCAAGAAAAGAGAGATCGTGAGAGAAAGAGCAAGAAAGACAAGAGTGTTGTTAGCATAAGTGAGGATCTTGAGGAGAACAAAAGAGTTAGTCAAAACAAGAGTGTGCTACTTGTGAGACCAACATCTTTTGTACCATTGTACTCAAAAGAAGAAGTGTATTTTGCTAACTCACTTCACCAATTTCTTCCTAGTGTTTTTGTTTCAATTTTGCAAGTTGGATCTCCAAGGGGAACATCATCAACAAGGAGTTATTTTGATGAAATTGAATCTGATCATAGTGGATCAGTGCTGGCTAAAAGTTTTGAAGGATTTTTAGACGTCACCACAATTGAAAATTGCTTGTTTAATTTGATCTCTTGGTGGTGTAGGGAATTATGTTCCATTCATTTATATGTTTCTCATTCGGGTTTAAGCTTATATTTTTGTCATTGTTCTTGTTTGCATGATTTATTCTTAGTATGTTTTGATTTGCATATAAGTACATTCTGTTTTGGAGTTTCCTGTGAGTTAGTTGATCATATTCGAAGTGTTTTAGCATGTGATGCCTGGTGGACTAGGTTGTTTGCATTGTTCTTTATGTTATCTTTCTATTAAGATGCACCTGTATGATCATACATTCTATTTTAGGGTTTTAAATATGCTTGAATTTTGTGTTTTAGTGAGTCTATTGCATGGTGAGCATAATCAATCTTGCATTGATTTTTGGGAGTTGTTTTCTTTATTTTCAGGCTTTGAACATTTACTATCTATTTGTCTTAGTTTGTCACAAGTTAGTCCTTACATGTTATATTTCCATGTGTTTAAAGATTATGTGCATAGGAGTAAGTTTGTCCTCTTGATACATGATTTGAGTTTTGTGTCTTCAATACATGTGAGTGAGTACATTGAGTGTTACATTATTATTTATAAGGGTATTCTAAAATTGACATCTAAATTAGTTTTACAAGGAAATTCTTGTCCTTTGACTCAATACTTCAATGATACCTATGTTTGTTTCTATGGTGCAGGCAATTCGAGGACGAATCTTCGTGAGGAAGGAGGGATTGATAGGAATCCAAAGGCGTCTACACAAAGCAAGCAAGTTGAGCATGGATTTGATGATCATTTAGTTAGTTTTGAGCTAGAAAAGGGGACTAAACCTGCCAAGCAATCCAAGGTATTCATACGGGCTCAAATTGTTTATTGGACTTGGAGTTCATGTTGCTCAAGTTAGTATTTTGGGCCAAGAGTTCATATATTGGTTATGGATCAAATTTGTCTTCAAAAGAGGCCCAAAGAACATCACTTAGTCCAATGGAAGATGTGTGCAAGTGGCTAGATGTTGTTGGACGTGTTGGAGGGCTTCAAAGTCCCAATAAGGAGGCCCAATTGAACTTGATGAGGGATGTCCAGCCCATGAAGATGTTTTGGACGAATTTTTAGTGTTTTTAAGTCTTTTATATTAAGTATTTTACTTAGTTTACAAGTTGTAACCTCTTAGAAAGTTACCATATTATGATAGGTTGCAACTAGTGAGTTTTGTTAAGCTTCTAGAATTTTCTATTAGTTGTTTGTAAGCATATTTATAGGCAATTTACTGTTCACAAATTTGATATGTGAGATTAATAAATTTTGTGAGTTTTTTTCTCAATTGTGAGAATTACTTCTTAGTTCTTTGGATTAAGAACTACTCTTAAGTCTTATCAAGGGTGATCCTTGTGGCGACTTGTTCAATTCCTTGCTTAGAGTTTTTCTTTGATTGGTTTGTATTCAATCCTTAGATTGTCAACTTGGTATCTATTCACATTGTTGTGTAGGGGTCTAGATTGCTTCAAGAGGGAGGAATCCAACGAAGTTGAAGAAGCTTGAGGCACAAACAACTCCACGTCTTTGATGATTTGGACATGTTCCAAGATTGTCAAGAGTTAACGTATCATTCAAGCCTCAATGGAGTTGATCATTCGTCTATGCTATTTTGAGGAGTTCAACAGCCTAGGGCCTGACAAAAACGACCAACTTAACATCCACTTAAGAGGCAAAAGATTGGAGCGTCATGAAACGGTTGGATGAAATAAGGTGTGAAAAAAATAGCACAAAAAAAAGGTTCTAACCAAGGCTGCGCCCAAGGCCATGCCACAGCCTTCATTAGAAAGTTGGGACACATTTTCATGTCATATTTTACTTTTTTTACAAAGTTATAATCTTTATGTTAGTTATTTAATTGTGATAGGTTATAACTAGTGATAGGTTTTTAGTAAGTTTTCTAAAATACTCTTTATGAGTCTGTAAAAGGGCATTCCTTGTATTATTTTAATGACAATGATGTTATGATGAATCAATAAAATTGTGAGTTTTCTCTCTACGAGAGTTTTCTTTAGTTCTTGGAATAGAACTAAATTCTGGTCATATTTGAGTGATTCCATGGCGACCAAAACCTTCAGCCTAGAGTTTCTTCCACTTGATTTGATTCATTATTTTGGATTTGTCAATTAGGGGTCTATTTCACGAGCTGTTTAGGGGTCTATTCCAGTAGGTTGGTTAGGTGTCTATTCCACGAGTTGGTTAGGGGTCTAACTTGCAACGCAAAAGGAGGACTTCAACGATCTTGGTTGAATCTTTGAAGCAACCCATTCAAATTGTTCTTGGGGTCTTCGACAAGTTACGAAGGAGTCAAGAAGATTGGGTTGTTTTTGTGTGGATTTCTTTTCAAGACGGTCCTTTAGGGAAGATATTCCTGTGATATAGGAGAGGTCAACCTCCGATCGTATCGTCTTCATCCTTCAATAGAATAGTGAGAAACATTGTATGAGAGCTCTTGTAAGTTCAACTTTGAAGGTGAATAAGAAGAGAAGCTTTGTCCAAATTTTGGTTGAACAATTCTTACTCCTTTCTATTTACTTTCTATTGTTGAAATGAATTCTTGCCTTGAAGTTATACTTTTAGTTGTTTCATTTGTCATGATTCATCTAAAGGCTTCATTTAGAATATAGATGAAGCTAATGAATTCAAGAGCATGACTAATATTATCAAAACTTGCTAAGCTTGCACTTTGTTTGTTTACTTGTTCAAGTTTTAACACTTGTTTTTGCTTTTGTTCAAGTTTTAACACGTGTTTTTGCTTGGCCAACTTAAACAAGTCATTTAGTTGTTACTTGACATTGAGAAATGCATGTAATAATGGAAATTGAACATGTAATGCTTAAGTAGTTCATATGAGAATAATGAATGTTTAAGTGAATCAATACAATTTCATGTTTTTCATAAGGTTTCATCATGAGAATAGTTAGTGTAACACCCTAGAAAATGCACTTACAAGAGACATTCTTTTATTTAGGGTTAAGTGTTAATCCTTGATTTATTAGTTGGAAGATTTCTTGAGTTAATTAGGTTAATTCACTAAGATTTTCATTATTAAGTAGGACACTTAAGTACCAAATTTAGAATAATTTTATTGGACCATTAATTTATATTAGTGTTTAAATTTTGATTAGTTTATTTTACTATTTTCTAGTCTTTTGACTACTTAAATTTTAGCTCAATTTCACTCAAAAATTTCACTTGTTTTCTTGCTTTATTTTCTTTTTCTTGGCTGAATTTTTCTTCTCTCTTTTTCTTTTCTCTTGGCCGAAATTCTTCTTTCTTTTTCTTTTCTTCTTTGGCCGAATTTCTTTCTTTTCTTTTTCTTCTTGTGGCCGGATCTCTCTCTCTATTTTTCTCTCTTTTTGGCTTTAATATTTGTGCCCCCCTAATATTGCTAATTGCTAAGTGATAAGAGATTAAAAAGCTCCACCAATTAAATTTGTCCAACTTAACCACTAATGTCTTAAAAGTCTAAACCTAACTTGACTCTTGTTGGGTTTTGATTGGTTATTATTTTTCCCACCTTTTCTTTATTTCTTTTCCATTTTTCCTAGCCTATTTCTTTCTCTTTTTCTTTCTTCTTCGCCGGCCATCCTTCTCTCTCTTTTCCTCGCATTTTGCTCTCAACTTCTTGAAGCTTTCTCTCCAAATTTTGGGTAATTCCACCATAGAAAGTGAGCTTTTCTTCTTCCTACACAAGGTTCTAAGCTTATCTAAGGTATCTACTATGAACTTTTCTTACTAATTTCAAGTTTTCTTTAGCTTCTGGACAAGTTTAAATCTAGATTCTTGTTGTTACTACTTGAAGAATTTAGTTAGAATTGAAGATTTACTTGCTAGATAAAGTGTTCTTGTGGTTAGATAGACTAGTAAATAGCATTTAAACCTTGAAATCTCATGTGTTACATGTTGCTTGGTTGAAG
Organism: Mitragyna speciosa; assembly: GCA_024721245.1. Taxonomy (NCBI): domain Eukaryota; kingdom Viridiplantae; phylum Streptophyta; class Magnoliopsida; order Gentianales; family Rubiaceae; genus Mitragyna; species Mitragyna speciosa. The sequence continues at coordinate 14,668,136 of CM045561.1, forward strand.
ATTCTTGGAGTAGAACTCTTGAATTTGAGTAGAAATTTGAATGAATTTGAGTTTGAATTGAACATAGAAGTTGTAGAACTTGTTGAGATATGGGTTGGTTGGTTGTTTCTTGCAGGAAAAAATTTGGGTTAGTCCGATTTTAAGGGGAAATGCTACCGAAATTTTGGTAGAACTAAAAGAAAAAAATTGAGAAGTGAGATTTTAAACCTAGAAAATGCTCACTTGAAGGAAGTTGAAGTGCAGGAATTTTTAGAAAATGATCTAGTGATAGATTAAATTTTCTTAGAATAAGTAAACCCTAAACCCTAAACCCTAAACCCTAGAAACCCTAAAACCAAAACCCTAGAAATAAGTGGGGTATTTTCTTGAATTTTCTTACTAAATTAACTAGGGTTTTAATTGGGTTTTCATTATATTATTTCTTTTAAATTTCAGGAATCTGAAAACTGAATTGTGACCATTTTACGAGATTTTTTCTTAGGCATTCCAGGTGAGTGTCTCTATGTGTGCATGATGCATGAAATGTTATGTTCCACTTGTAAATATTATATTACACTTGCAAATATTATGTGATAAAATGTGTTACTTGAGAAAAGATGTGTACTTTATCGCATCTATTCCGTAATGTGTTACATGCTTTCACTATCCAACGTGTTACTTAGTGCGTGAGACTTCCGTGACTAACTTTACCGTTACTTCATGGATAGTCAACCCGGACAGGCTTGGGAGGATATAAGGTGTTGGGTGTTTTAGGGCGTGTTGTTCTTTCCCTTTTGAGTTGTGAATCCTCAAAGAGGCCAACTCCGGATTGAACTTTCTTACGTGTTGGCCCTCCAAGGTTGAGATTACTCCTTGGATGTGGTAGCTTGTACGGAGGTTATAAGGTGAACGGTGGTTAGGGCTTGCGTGATAAAACTGGCATGTCCTTTGATAAAGACCTGAGCTATTATCTCGGTCCTAACGTCATGGTTACATGATCAGTACTTGCTTCTCCTGCGGTTGAACTTGCTCCCGTAGTTGAGCCTTGTATCCACCCTTGACTACTTGATAATTAAATTGCTCATATCTTTTTTTTTTCTGGCTAACCCTGTACACGGGGGTGGTCGCCACTCCAATATTTTATTAATAAATTAAAAATTTACAAAATAAGGAGAAGGGCATAAACCTGGTCTCCATATAACTAGATGGAAAATTATAAAAATAAACGAGGAGTACTACTCCCTTACATGAATTAAACATAAGAAGTCTTAATTCGTAAAGAAGGAACATCTTGCCTATCCAATTTAAAAACACCTACAACCTCTTTCGGCAAGTCAGAAAGATTAAGAAAAATTTTATCACATCGCCTAGAACAACCAACATTAGCAAGACCATCAGCAACTTTGTTCGCCTCTCGAAAACAATGTGAAATAGAAGACCATTGATAAGCTTTTAACTCATCCAGTTGTCGAAAAACCCACCAAGGCCCCTTACCACCATGCAATAAGGAGTCAACTAATGCTTTTGAATCTAGCTGGATATTAATGTCATCCAACCCCTATTCTTTGCACAATCGGATCCCAAACAGTAAGGCCTGGGCTCCTGCAGAGAAACCTGTTGCTTTCCCAAAATAACAATGATACGCAAATATAAGATCACCATGAGAATTTCTTACAATTCCCCCCCCCCCACCACTTTCACCTGGATTACCTCTTGAACAACCATCTGAATTTAAGAGCAACCTTCCTAAAGTTGGCTTAACCCATCTGACAAGTTGGACAACTTCTTTTTTGTGAACTACAGAGACACTTTGCATCAACTCAAACCAATTATTTAAATTCTTGTCCTTAAATTTAATGACAAATGCAGCCATAACATCACTACAAATCGCACGAATAACTCGTGATAAATTAGGGCTAGCATTATCAAAGACAATAGAATTTCTAGTTTTCCAAATATGCCAGCATATAAAGATAGGGATCACATGTAATAGGAAATTTACCTTTGGATTATTGGAGCACTTAAACCACCAAGAAACCAAGAATTCCCTGATTGAGTTCCTGACAAAATTGCTCATATCTTGATTATTTAATTTGTTGATTATTTTATTTAATAAAATAATGAGATCTTGATATGGTTGCATGACTTGGGTATTCACTGGGCTATTATAGCTCATTCCTTTTATTTGTTTTCCTTTAACCAGGTTTCCTGGAAAATTAAAGTTGGATCGACTGGTTTTGAATAATAGATGTTTTAGTTATTGTAATAGCCAAACTGTTTTCGGCTATCCTTGTGAAAATCATATATATTATGACGTGTAAACTTCTTGATGTTACTTGTACCTTTGAGTTAAATAATATGAGTGTATTTTATTTTATTCTATTTTGTTTTATTTTATTTTGAGTTAAGTACGCTTGGATGTTTGCGTGAGTGCGTGATTCGAGTCCTGGCGAGAGCTAGGCAGGCAGTCCGCTAAGCCCTTTGGTGCGCCTCTGGGTAAGGTGGGGCTGTCACAGTTAGAATCTTGTCATTTCATAGAGAGATATAGTTATGACACTTATGGAATTGGATTCTAAACAATGTCATGGTAAAACTTAGCAAGTCATTCATGCATGATTCATCAGTGGATTCTATATTCTAGGCTTCTTTGCGTGGATTCTACAAAAGTTCTCAATCGTATATCTATTCTATTGAAGGGACCCCATATCCATATTGTTTTAATTGTATTTATATAATAAAAGTTAGTGAAAAAGCTTTATTGTTGCACATTTTTATTCCTCGTGGGATTCCACACCTAATCCTCTAAATACTACAATACACCCGTGCACTTGCAGATTAAGTTAGGAGATTAAGTTTTTATTACTTGATTTGTGTGTATTTGTTCATATTTTCTATATCTAATCTACACCACGTTCAAGTTTTTGTCGCCATTGCCGAGGAATCGAATGCAATATTAAGGCAAACGCTAACTTTGTTAATCTAAACTTTGGTTTGTTTATTTGTAAATAACTATTTTCTTTTGCTTTTTTTTAGGTGTATTCGTAGAATCTTAAGAGTTGTGCTTCCATTTGATCCAGATATAGAAAGAACCGCAAGGAAGGCAAGGAGACAAGGCAAGAAAAACAAGCTAAGGTGGAGGAGATTGGTGACATCTCAAGTACATCTCAACCTAAAAACCAACAAGAGGTAGCTATGGAGGAGGTAACTCAAAATCCTAATCCTAACACTCGTTCTTTAAGAGATTTTGCTATGCCAGATCCAACCGGTTTTTACACTAGTATAATTAGACCACTGGTTAATGCAAATAATTTTGAACTTAAACCGGGACTAATCAAATGGTTCAACAAAATCAATTTGGTGGTAATGTAAATGAACATCCACACTTACACTTGGCTAATTTTATCGAAATATGTGATTCAATAAAACTAAACAGTGTTTCCGAAGATGCCCAAAGGCTTAGATTATTTCCATTCTCCTTAAAAGACAAAGCCAAGCAATGGTTTCAAGCATATCTACCAAATACCTTTGCAACTTGGATGGACTTTCCAAAGCATTCTTGAACAAATATTTCCCATTGGGAAAGACCGCAAGACTAAGGATGGACATAACAAACTTTCACCAAAGTGAAGGAGAGTCTCTATATGAGACTTGGGACCGATTCAAGGACTTAATAAGAAAATGTCCACACCATGGACTTCCTGATTGGTTAATTGTACAAACCTTCTATAATGGACTTAACTATCAAACAAAAATCAATATAGATTGATAAGAGATAATTTTACATATTTTAGTATATGTATGATTATGTATTTTTAGTGTGTTTTTAGTCTTTTTAACATAAATTTGGCTCAATTTGATTAAGTTTCTTCCACTTGACAATTTTACCAAAAATTGGAGTTTTTACTCGATTTTTAGGTTTTTGAGGCAAAATTTATATTTTGAGCAAATTAATACACAAACTTTGTACAATCTTGCGAGTTTTATACATTCAATTATAATTTGGATCAATTGAAACACAAGTCATCCCATTCTTAGTGGATTCAAAGATGATTGGATTAGAAGTTTCAATGGAACAACTTCTACATTCAAACTTGGAGGATTGTTTTGCTTAACTTTTGAAAAATTCTCTTCAACAAATTCACTATGGAATTAAAGGATCGAAATCACAAAAAAGTCTCAAGGGCATAGGAGGAATAACAAGCAAAAGAGAAGTTCAAAGAAGCAATGGAAGAGAAGAAATGGAGAAAATTAGGGGTTGACGACAATGACACATTTTTGTATTTTGGTAGTAAGTTGAGCTAAATATATTAGATTGAGATAATTCTTATGAAATTTTAAAGCTAAGAGGATTATCTACAAATCTTATGAAGACATCAAAATTCAGTTCTCACGTCTTATTAGCCAAAAATCCAAATTTCTGAAGAACAAGGCTCTCGCAACCATGTCTCAGTATTTTGGCCATATCTTTACATCTAGAACTCACAATGACTGATTCTTGTGGTGTTGGAAATCTAATTTAAAAGGCTACAACTGTTCATGTTTTGAGAAAAATCTTATTCGTCCTTCTTCAAGGAGTGTTCCGCGGATTAAGATCCATGGACCAACAACCTGTGGATCAGGATTAGCAAGTTGCATGTCGGCCCTTTTCAACTTGCAGCTTATTTTCCAGCCCCTTTTGATGACTTTTAAAGATTCTTTTCACCTACACTACCCAAGGAAACATTGCGAAATTCAAGGGAAATCTTTTTGTGATTTCAAGACAACTTTTCTTGCAAATTATCTTGCAAGTTGTCTAGATGAATTAGGGTGAATTTGTCTATAAATAGGGAGCTCTTGCAAGACATTTAAAACAAGTCTTGGAGGGAGGAGCACTCCCAAGTAGTTGTAGTTTAGTGTTTTCTTTATAGATTATAATAGGAAACTTAATACTTGTAAGAAAAACTCTTGAGGAATTCCTATGTCCCAATCCATTTTCAAGGGAGAAATAGAAGATACTTGGAGCCTTGTTCATCATTTGAATAAGATTTCTTCATCCTGTCTCATTATTTACTTACTTTGTTATGGTTTTGTGTAGTGATTTCATGACTCCCATGCTGTATTTTTCATTATGATCTAAATACTAGTTTAAAGGGTGGATGAAACTAATGATATGTATTGAATAAAGACTTATCTTGACATGACTTGTTCTTGCTTATTCATTTACTTGGTTTTCAAATTTTTAGTTGATTAATCTCAATTGCAAATCATCTTGTTTGTTAGATGACAACGAGAATTACATGTAACAATAGAGAAAAGTAGATGAAACCTACTCGTAGACACATGAGGATGTGGTGCTTATAAGTGGAATAAGGTTATTTGTTTAACAAGTAATAACCACAATTCATGATCATAACATACTAGCAATAGGAAACTTCACTATGAAAATATGAAATCTTGTTGTTAGTAATATCAAATTATCATGAGAATGAGGTTTGGTAGTAGTAATCAATTCATTATGAGAATAAGTTTTGGTTGCTAATAGAATTGAATCCAAAGTAAGACAAGGTGTTATAAGCAAGTTATCAATCCTTTCATGCATATTTGTGACCATCAATGGATTCTACACCCTAAACTTGTATTTGTGAATTCCATCCATTAGTTTTTCTTAAAGAATTTGAATTTTCTTTACTTCGCCTACCACATGTTTCGATGAAATGTCTAGATAATAAAGTAAGTTAGCAAGCTTTGGTAATTACCACTAAAGTTTCCTCGTGAGATCAACTCTAATATTCCTATACTTGTTTCGACCTGTATACTTGCAGTTTTAGGAAAAATAGGTATTTTTATTACTTGTGTGTGTGTGAAATTTGAGAGATTTATTGTTATATTTGTATACCTAATCCACCCACAATCATAGATGCAACTGCAGGGGGAGCTTTGATGGCAAAGTCGGCAGAGAAGGCCCAAGAGTTGATAGAGGAAATGGCTGCAAATCACTGCCAATGGGCCAATGAAAGAGGTATTCTTAGAAGAACGCAAGGTATGTATGAACTTGGTACTTTAGATATGCTTAGAGCTCAAATGCCAAATATGATGAATATTTTCAATAAGCATGTCTCTAGTAGTTCAAATTCATCATCTATTGTTGCATATTGTAGTTTGAGTAATGATTCTCATGATCCATCTATATGTGCACAAGTTCAAAGTGTCAATAATTTTAAACCTTCTTCTTCTAATAATCCTTTTTCAAACACATAATCCCGGGTGGAGAAACCATCCAAATCTTGGATGGAGGGAGCCAAAAATGATAACACAACCCGGATTTGCACAAAACAAACTGGCTTGGGAGGTGGCTAATAAAAAAGTGATGGAAAGAGTTGAGCAATTTGAATCTAGAATGTTAGGAATGACAAGATCTTTAGAGAATCAAATTGTTCAATTAGCTGAGCAAATAAACCTTAGGAAACAAGGGGAGTTACCTAGCAAAACAGAAATTAATCCTAAGGAACAAGTCCAAACAATTGCATTAAGGAGTGGTAAAGTGCCAAATAAACCAATCATTGAAGAATGTGGAAGTGAAAAAGTTGAAAAAGAAGAAAAAGGAAAAGAAATAGTAAGTGATAATGAAGTTGGTATGGAAAATATGAATTCTCAATCACAAACTATTCCTCTTCCACCACTTCCATTTCCACAAAGGCTTAAAAATGAAAAGCAAGATAGGAAATTGGGAAAGATTGCTCAAATGGTTAAGCAATTACATGTTAACATTCCTTTGTAGATGCATTTTTGCAGGTTCCCAAGTACAACAAATTTTTGAAGGACCTATTGACAAGGAGGAAAAGTCTAGATAACTTTGCAACCATAGCACTCACGGAAGAATGTAGTGCAAGGATCCAAAATAAACTTCCACCAAAGCTCACGGATCCAGGTAGTTTTCTATCCCATGCACTATAGGTGATGTTAATTTTTCCAATGCATTATGTTATTTGGGTGCTAGCGCGTCATTACTTCCCATGTCAATACTAGAAGGCTAGGTTTTAAGGAAGTTCAAAGGACAAATATCACATTGCAACTAGCCGATAGGTTCATTAGGCATCCACTAGGTGTTCTTGAAAATGTTCTAATGAAAGTGGATAAATTCATCATTCTGGTAGACTTTGTTGTTTTAGATATGAAGGATGATGTTAACATGCCTATTATACTTGGTAGACCTTTTCTTGTAACTGCCGGTGCAATAATCGTCGTTAAAAATGGCACATTAAGTTAAAAGCAGGAGATGAAGAAATAGCCTTTGAATTGAATTCAATGATAAAACTTCCATCTTCTACTTTTGATATGTATTTACTTGATTATTTGGTTGAAAATGTACCAAAATTTTCATTTCTAGGCCTTGAAAGCACAAGACGAAGGACAATGAGAAGGAAGGACCAATTACACTTCATTGATATATTTACACCCAAAGGAGTGGAGAATTCTTTGGGTTATGATCCTAAAGAATGAAGCTTACACCTACAAAGTCTAGCTCTAGACTCTAAATGAAGCGTTTGTTGGGAGGCAACCCAACGTTCTTACTCTTTTTGTAAAATTTTACTTAGATGTAATATGTATTATAAAGTTTAAAGTATTTTTATTATGTTTGTTTTTTAGGTTTTTCAATAAGGAACCAAAGGTGCAAGATTGGTTAAAGAAGATTCATGTCCATGAGTTTGTTTTCTATTACTCCTCTTTGAATGCATTTCATACTTAGAAATATGTAGATCATGTATTATGTAGAGTATGTTATGTGTTTTTGAAGTTAAAGGTTCATAGGAGTCACTATTCATGGTTAAAGACTTTTTAATCAAAAAGGTCAAGTGATGATTAAGTGAGATTATATGATGTATGACCATTGATTATGTGCTTAATATGCTTAAAGAAACATGTGTGCACAGTTGGTTTGAAAGTAGTATTCAAATTTTGCAAAATATGCAACTTGAAGAATCATGCTCAATTCATGCATAAAAGTTGTGAATTTGAATGCAAAATTTGAAGGATTTGTATTTGCACATGTGTATTTTGATGATTCAAACATGTTCCAAGTGTTAAATTGTTAAAAAATATGTTAAAATTAAGTTTGAAGTTGCTGTAGAAAAAAGGAATGCCAATGGAACAGTAATTTGCAGAAACAGGAATTCACTGCCTGTTGTAGGAAGTGATCCGTGGGTCGCAATCCGCGAGTCACCATTTGCGAATCTAACCTACGGATCAACTTTAGAGAGTTTTGCCAATCCATGCACTCAGGAATCCGCGAACCAGGGGCAGTGAACAGCGAGTACCCCACCTGCGGATCACAAGAAATTTCTAATTTTCAAGTTTGTTTTTAATGCTTTCCATTTGGTTCTTTTGCAACTTCTTTTGCATGATTTGTGTACATGTTTTGAACACTCTTTTTAGCACTTTAACATGTTTCAATCTTGCATTTCCAAATTTTCATTTTCTTTTATATTTTTTACTTAACGGCATGAAATGGTTGACTTTTGACATGGAGCAAATTTGAATCAAGTCTCTTTTGCCTTTTACTTCATCAATACATTATACATTTGCTCATATTACTTATATTTCAAATTTTCACTCCCATGAGGCCATATTGCATAAACTATGTGTGGGGGAAATAAAAACTTTTAAGCATGCTATGTTCATTTTATGTTCCCTAGCTATTCATTCATCATCTAACATAGCATTCAAGTGTTTTGAGCTTTGAAAGCAAAGTCAATGAGCAAGTTGGAAGCAAAGAAAAAACATGATGAAGCATTGCAAAGAGAAACTTGCTAAAGGCCATGGATTTCAAAGGCACAACAATATCAAGCTTTGGAACTTCTAAGCCAAACAAGGGAAGTTTTCTTGTTTTATATTGCTTTCTTATTTTTACCCTTACACATTGAGGATAATGTTTCATTTTAAGTGTGGGGGGAAGGTAAAAGAGCATGTTTGGTTTGGTTTGGTTTTAAATATGTGTGTCAAGATATTGTTTTGGTAAAATATGGTCAAAATTTTTGAAAATTTGCTTCTTTAACATACTTTCATGCCATAAACTTGTTGAATTCTCTTACTTTTTGAAATAATTTATGCACTTTGCTTGAATATTTTCTACAAATATTTGAAGAAATAGTCATTATGTGATTAAGAGTTTTGTTTTTAAGAAAGTATATCTTGTAAAATGGTTGTAATTATGTCTTGATTTAGCACATTTGACTTTAAATTTCTTTCTTTACTTAATTTTACATTCTTAAGTGGTAGATATGGACAAAGAGTATACTTTTTTATTTTTTGGAAAAACCCCGTACACGGGGAAGGGATGGCACCCCTAGATTTTATTAATAAATTTAAAAATAATACACGCAGGGGACAAAAACCTTACCTCAATTATTAAATGGAAATTCATAAAGAGTTGTGGGACAAAAAGTATACTTATTTGAATTAAGGGACAATAATATTATGAAGTTCAATGATTAATGTTACTTACTACTACTCCAATTATTCAAATTGCTTAGTAATCGGGAATCTTCATCACAAAATATCAATTTTTGCAGTCAAATGGTAATTGAATTAAGAGTATGCATAGCAAGTTTGATTTAAAATGAATTGTTGAGTAATAAGGGTCTTTATCATGAAATGTGGATCCTTTCATCAAAAGACAATTTCACTTCACAAACTAAAGGTTGAAAACAGGTTAAAATGCTCAAAGTGCCGAGTAATCGAGAGTTTTCATCAACAAATGTGATGTGGACATCAAAACCTGTTAAGGCGCTCAATGTGATCAAGTTTGGACCTCATTCCATTCATTGACAAAAGGCCAAATCATGAGGAACAAGACTTTATCTCAAGTAATGATTTGTGATCAATTCAACAATGGAGCCAATGGAGAGCATGAAAACCAAATGAAAGATCCAATTAATCTCTCCAAGAGAGCGCAAGTCATGGTATTCAAAGAGATGTTTCAAGCCTTAGCTCAAATGAAGCAAATTCAACTTGAAACAATCCAAAACAATGCAAAAATGGAGAATAAAAGGTTTTGACAGCAATGACATGCTTTGATATTTTGATGATATCTTGAGCTACAAAGATTTGGATTGAGACTGATTCTTGGATTTATTTGAAGCTAAGAAAATTTTTTACAATTCTTATGAAGACTACAAAGTCCAGTTCATGCGTCTTCATATCCAAAAATCCAGATTACTATAGTATGTCTTTGCAGTGAAGCCTGTTTGACTAGTTCTGAGTATTTTGAGCATAACTTTACTTCTAGACCTTCATATGACCTTATTCTTGTGCCATTGGAAAGCTCACTCACAATACAACCTTTCTGTTATGCACAAGAGCTGATTCGGACCATCTACATTGAGATTTTGAGATTTTGGGCTTGAACAGGTCAGGATCTGCGGATCATCAAAACTACATCCTCAAATCATGACTCGCAGATAAACTTTTGGGGATATTTTGGATCCACGAGCGCAAAGATACATGGGTCACTATTCCCTACATTTGCAGTACTGTTCATCCGCAGATCGTATTATTCAAAGGCAATGGAAATATTTTTACCAGAATTTTTATGCCTAATTCTTGTACTTTTGGTCATTTGTTGAAGTAGGGGTTTCAATGTAATTGTAGGGTATAAATACCTATTTTTTGTACTACTATTCATAGAATTTTGGAAGAATTAATTCAAGAAATTGAGAGTTTTCTCTCTTGGCTTCAAGCCACCTATTTCACCTTTGTCTTCAACACTTTGAGGTGTGCCCCAAGGGTTTAGACAAGCTTTGATCTTCCTTGTGGTTTGTCCCAAGGTTTATTTAAAGTTTCACCACTTGAGATTCCTGTATAGTTTGTCTCAAGGGATTTCAAGACCTTGAAGGTCCTTTGAGTTTGTCTCAAGGGTTTTCAAGTAGGCTTATCATCCAAGAACCAAGCTTGGTTGTGGTGCCTTTGGAACCTAAGATCTCAGGCTGGATCCTGGTTGTGCATCTCACATCATTTGCTATCAGAGCAAAGTTTAAGGTGTACTAGGTTTAACCTTGGTATTTGTTGTTGTTTTGTGTCATTTGTGTCTTGTTCTAACTTGTTCCTTGTATTTCTCCTAGCTGTCCATGTCTTAGTTGTTGTTCGTGATGTTTTGAGTTGTTTTGTGTTATATAATTCTTCTCCTTGTTTAGTTCTTGTTCTATCCTTGTTGTCCTTGTGTTCTTCCTACCCTAGTGATTGTGTTCTTTTGTTGTTCTTCTTGTTCTTTGTGTCAAACTATCCTAAAACTTGTGTCTTTGATGTTCATGTTGTGTTATTGTTGTAGATCTACAAAGTTCTACTCTTGATATTGTAGATCTAACCATCTTTGTGTTGTTCTTTAGTCTAAATGTCAAGTTCTTGTTGTTTGTTATTGTCTTGTTTGAACCACTTGAACAAGATGCATATTTTCTTTGTCATTTCTAAAACCCTAGTGTGATCTTGATTTCTTGAAGTTAAATCTTGATTATTGTGGTGATAGTTTTGAGAAGGAAATCAAGATAGGTCAAAAGATGGCCTACAACATGAATTGATCTTGTTGTTGGGGGTTTGAGTTGTGTTGTGGTTGAAGAAGTTAAGAGAAATCTAGAGCAATCTTGAATTTTGAATTTGTTGGAGTAAAAAAAAAAAATTCGTGCACACTAGGAAAAAAAAAAGAAGAAGAATTAATTGCGTTTCTTGAAGTGGAGAATCTTTGCTCAAGAAAATTGAAACAAATTGAGATTTATATTCAAGAAATCAATCACATTCATTCATTCCATTTTATTTATCTTGGTTCATAGTTGAAAATCATCCTTGAATTGTGTTCAAATGCTCAATCTTCCACATTGTTCAAATTTGTGTGTCAATCCTATTTGTGTCATTTCTAGTATTCTTTTTACCTAACTCCATTTCCATTGTGAGTATTATAAAATTCCTTGTGTCTTAATTCCTACATTTTCCACTTGTGCCACAAACTTGATTGGTTCACTTGATAAGTTGAATTGAAACACCTTAGAGGAAGAACTCAAAACTTCTTCAAGGAGGGTGTTTAGAAGCCAATGAGATTGGTGAGACCAATAGAGAGCAATTGAGTGATACACGAGTGCGAGTGGATACATGTGAGGTTGAGTGGTGAGGAAAATTTTCAATGTGTATTGTTACTAACCATTTGTGTAGGATACATTCCAAATGGCAAACAGTGGAGAATCTATATTATTTGATTTGTAGAAAACTATTGATTCATTGGTGGGTAGCATTCAATCAACCAAGGAGCGATTGGATCGCGTGGAGACTATGCATAGTAAATCCAACAATAGGCCTATTCAACGTGGTGAAAGCCATATAGTAGATCCTAATGAGGAAATTAATGCAAAAGTTCTAGCATTTTATGGGGGTTACAATCAAGAGGATTACTTAAAATGGGAGGAGAAAATAGAGATGAAATTTGATTGTTATCCTTATACAAAGGAGCAAAAGTTAGTGTTAGCAACAAATAAATTGACTAATCTTGCTTCTTTGTGGTGGAAGGTGAAATGCATTAACAGGCGAATAAGGAACTATCAATTTGCATTTGGGAAGAATTAAAGATGTTGTTAAGGGAGCAATATGATCCCAATCATATTCAAAGCACACGCAAATAGCCATCATTAAATGAGTCAAATGTAGATGAAACAACAAAGAGAGGAGCTTGTGATCATCAAAGGAGACTAAATGTGACAAATTTCCAATACCAAAGAAGGAGCAAAATGGAGATGCTATGGTGAAGGAGGACCTCAAAATTGAGCAAAAGCTCAAGAGGAGGGGTCAAGAGCATTCTCAAGCCAATGCATAAACTTTTCATACAATTCATTCTCCATTGAAGCTAGAAGAAAAGGCATCAACTTCTACAACTTCCAAAGCAAAAGTTGATCAACCATAAGGAAGAATTCAATGCCATTAAGGAGCTTGCAAAGGAGCAATCAACAAGCCATGCAAAGAGAATCAAATGCTTACAAATTCAAGGTAGAGGCCATGTTGCAAGTGAATGTCCAAATCAAGGAGCAATGATGATTCAACCTACATAAGAAAGTTGTGAAGGATGAAAATGAGAAGAAGGAGAATGCAAGATTCAACCATGCCAATCAAAGAAGATAGTGATAGAAGTGCAACAGGGTGAATGTGTTTCAAACTAGATGCCATTATCAAGATAAGGTATGTGGTTTGATTATTAATGGTGGATGTTGTACTAACATTGCTAGTCAATATATGGTTGAAAAATTAAACTTGCCTACAACTGATACATCCTCAACCATACAAATTGCAATGGTTGAATGATGGTGATGAAATGGAGGTAACTAGGCAAGTGGAGATTGAGTTTTCTATTAGTAGATATCATGATAAAGTGCTTTGTGATGTAGCTCCAATACAAAAATGTCATATTCTTTTGGGTGACCATGGAAATATGATAAGAAAGCTCAATATTATGGAAGAAAGAACAAGTATTCTTTTATGTGGAATAACCGCAAAGTCACTTTGATATCTTTGAATTATCATGATGCTTTGCAAGAACAAATGGAAGTTGCTAAAGCATGTGAAGATTGGGAAAATGAAAAGAGCACAAAAAAGAGACAAGACTAGTGAGATAAAAGATGAGTGTGTGCAAGAAGAAAGAGCGAATGAGAGATCCATTGTGGAAAACAAAGAGAGAAAAGAAAATGAATATGAGAGGAAAGAAAATGAGAGAGAAAAGCGAACAGAAGTGAGTGCCATAGCTAGTGAGAGTCAAGAAAAGAGTGCTTTGATAGTTAGGCCATCACAATTTGTACCACTGTACCAAAATAAAGAAATTAGTGCTAACTCTCTTTACTTGTGTTTTCCTAATGTGTTTGTTTCACTTGTGTAGGGAATTGGTTATATGATTCATCGAGGGACTTCACACACAATGATCCCTCTCCAGGATGTCAAGTCTCAATCTAGTGTCGATTGGCAATTCAATATGGCGGTGACTAAAGGGCTTCAAAATCTTGAGTTGGTGAACAAAGAAGTCATTGGGAAGAACGTTATGCCAAGTTTCATCAATTCAATATTAAAGTCATGGATGAATGGAAGAACCAAACCAATAGCTACAAATGAGTATAATCATTCTATCTTTAAGTTAGATGAAATACTTGATTGGTGGGATAATGTGAAATGGTTTTCTAATTTTGATTTGCAATGTGTTCTTGAGTTTCGTGGTGACTTACATGATTAGTTTCATCTTGCTTTTAATGGAAAAATTATTGAATGTGAAAATCATGTCAAGTCATATGTGTTTTGTGATTCTATTTATATATTTCATGATGTCTTTACTTATAATAAGCATGTTTGTTTTATTGATCCTTATATGTGCTTTGAAGATATGCTTGCTAATATGTCTTTCAATTGGTTGTCTAGTCATTTACATTTTGTGTTTAGTAGTAATATGGTTAATTTTAGGAATCCTTTAGAGTATAATACATCTAGTAACTTGTTATGTTCATTGCATGATCATTTGCATTTTGTTTTCAATGATAATTTGTTTGCATATGAAGATCGTGTTAATTTTAGTGTACCTAATGATTTTGTGTGTTTATTGTATGATACCTTAGCATATCATAGGTGTGTTTATTTTGCTATTTCTTATTCTTGTTTTGCAATCTTTTTTCGAAATATGCAATGGAATTTTTTTAATCTTCACTTGGAGCAAAATGGAAAGATGCATGATGTTCTTAATATTGTGTTACCTTTTGAACATGCAAACGAGTTGATTAATCTTGAAATTGAGAATCTTTGTAAGAAATGTTATCAACTTATTCACGGTGAGAATTTTGTGAAAAATTGCTACTTAGACTTGAAGCAAGTTTTGAAGAATGAAAGGCGTGTTAAATGCTATAGTGTTTTAAAGTCTAAGTCTATAAATCTATATGCATTGCAATTGTTTTATTGTGATGAGAAATTCCATATGTGTTATGATGCTATTGGATGATATATGGAAACACTGTGGTTGCAAAAAATGAAAAATGGTTCAATGCCAAATCTTCAAGTATTCAAAAGGAGTGATAATTACTTGATGGATTCACAAGGTAAGAATTATGCCATGAATTTTGATTTCAATGTTACTGATTTGATCTTTCATTTTGTAGGAGATTTGAGGACAAATCCTTTTCAAAAGGAGGGGAATGATGTGGACATCAAAACCTCTCAAGGAGCTCAATGTGATCAAGTTTGGACCCCATTCGATTCATTGACAAAGGCCAAATCATGAGGAACAAGACTTTATCTCAAGCGATGATTTGTGATCAATTCAACAATGGAGACAATGGAGAGCATGAAAACCAAATGAAAGATCCAATTAATCCCTCCAAGAGAGCGCAAGTCATGTTATTCAAATAGATGTTTCAAGCCTTAGCTCAAATGAAGCAAATTCAACTTGAAACAATCCAAAACAATGAAGAAATGGAGAATAAAAGGTTTTGACGGCAATGACATGCTTTGATATTTTGATGATATCTTGAGCTACAAAGATTGGATTGAGATGATTCTTGGATTATTTTGAAGCTAAGAAAATTCTTTACAATTCTTATGAAGACTACAAAGTCCAGTTCATGCGTCTTCATATCCAAAAATCTAGATTACTGTAGTATGTCTTTGCAGTGAAGCTTGTCTGACTAGTTCTGAGTATTTTGAGCATAACTTTACTTCTAGACCTTTATATGACCTTATTCTTGTGCCATTGGAAAGTTCACTCACAGGGCTACAACCTTTATGTTATGTACAAGAGCTGAGTCGGCCATCTACATTGAGATTTTGGGCTTGAAATTTGATACGTAGGTCAGGATCTGTGGATCATCAAAATTACATCCGCAGATCCATGACCTGCGGATCAACTTCTGGGGATATTTTGGATCCGCGAGTGCAGAGATACGCGGATAACTATTCATTACATTTGCGGCACTGTTCATCAATGGATCATACTATTCAAAGGCAGTGGAAATGTTTTGACTAGAATTTTTATGCTTAATTCTTGTACTTTTTGGTCATTTGTTGAAGTAGGGTTTCAATGTAATTGTAGGGTATAAATACCTATCTTTTGTACTACTATACATAGAATTTTGGAAGAATTAATTCAAGAAATTGAGAGTTTTCTCTCTTGGCTTCAAGCCACCTATTTCACCTTTGTCTTCAACACTTTGAGGCATGTCCCAAGTGTTTAGACAAGCCTTTGATCTTCCTTGTGGTTTGTCCCAAGGTTGATTCAAAGTTTCACCACTTGAGATTCCTTTGTAGTTTGTCTCAAGGGATTTCAAGACCTTGAAGGTCCTTTGAGTTTGTCTCAAGGGTTTTCAAGTAGTCTTATCATCCAAGAACCAAGCTTGGTTGTGGTGCCTTTGGAACCTAAGACCTCAAACTAGATCCTGGTTGTGCATCTTGCATCAAAATGTCAACTTTCACGTCAAAAGACATTTGCAATTATAAAGTTCAATATGTCCCTATTGTGTATAAATTGAATTGTATACGATTATCCATATTAAATACTTAGTATGTAAAATTTTGTAAGGCAAAGAAATTTGGTTGAATAAGCTTTAATCTTGAGATAATTACTTCCCTTTTACTTGGTATGATTAGTATTAGAAACATTACAAGGAATAGCATAATGCCTATTTACTTTATCTTGTGGAATTGCATTTAACAATGAGGCATTAGTTATTTCAAGCCTTGAATCATGTTTTGATCTCTTGATTTTCCAATTTCTTGAGAACAAGCAATGATTCAAGTGTGAGAAAGTTTGATAATTAATAATTGATACGCCCTCGAATGCGTAAACCACCAAGAACGTCTTGAAAACTCTAGGTGGACAACTCAACCTCCTTGACTCCTTTAAACCTGTTCAAAGACTCCAAGGCCAAATTGAATTTGTTGCCTCAAGAAACAATCCACCTCGTTGAATGTCTTCCTTCAAGCCGTGATCTAGACTCCTACCCAACTCGTGGGATAGACTCCTAGTCGACAGACCCAAAAGACTGAAAACAAACCAATAGAAGTAACTCTAAGCGGAGGAGTTGATCATTAACACGATCACCTTGCTAAGGATCAAGAGTTAGTTCTAAATTATCAAAGAGCTAGGGCAATCTCTCAAAGAGAAAGAAAACTCAATTTTCTACAGAAATATTCGTCATGTTATTAATGAAGTAGTTTTTTCCTTTTAAATAGGCGTAAGTCACTTAATTACAAGAATAACTAAACGGGAATCCTATCTAAACCCTACTACTAGTTGTAACTTACCACACCTAATAATAATAATAAAGTTACAACTCAAAACTGAACCAAAACAAACATAAAAAATGAAATCGCAAAAGTTCAGGTTCTATCTGCGCCTGATACCCATGCGTGGTTACAGGCGTGGATATAATCAGAGGGTATTTGCAACTGTTCGCTATTTACTATTGCTATTCGCAAGTCCTATCCACACGTGAATACAAAATGTGGATAGCAACAAAAATTTTATTTCATTGCTCACAACTTTTTGATCGCATCCGTGAGGTCTATTTGCACGCGGATAATAGGTGCAGATAGAGTAAAAAACTAAACTCTAGCTCCGCCATGCTCTGCTCTTATTCGTGCGCAGATTGGAGGTGCGGTTAAGAACACTAACTTGATTCTTCAGCTTTTGGCATGGTTTGATGGCTTGGATTACTCCTATTTGCTTCTCTATCAACCCAGCCATAGGTAACCAGTCTTGTCGGCGTGTTCCTTGCCCAAATGGACCCATCCTCTTACAACTTCATGAGCAGACCATGTAACGCTTGCTTCATCCTCTTAGCTTGAAGTCTCGTCATTGGACCATCCATCCCTTGTAGTGGATCCTTATCATAGCCAAGTCCTCCAATAGACCCTTAGGCGCCATCATTCCCTCCCTCCTCGAGAAGATTCATCTCGAATCACCTGCATCATACAAAGAAAGATCAGACACATTGAAAGTAGCACTAATATTCCATACTCACCAGGTAGATCAATCTTGTAGGCAGTTGTCTCCAATTTTCTCAAGGATCTTGAAACAGTCCATCCCCACTTGGGCTAAGCTTTGACTTTCTTTGTTAGGAAAATCTCTCCTTGTGCATATGGATCCACACGCAATCCCCAGGC
This sequence comes from Mitragyna speciosa, assembly GCA_024721245.1. Taxonomy (NCBI): domain Eukaryota; kingdom Viridiplantae; phylum Streptophyta; class Magnoliopsida; order Gentianales; family Rubiaceae; genus Mitragyna; species Mitragyna speciosa. The sequence goes on from CM045561.1 coordinate 14,686,253, forward strand.
TCAAAGGTCACCTTCACTCAGACCCTTGTTTACCTGCTTTGCAACTTGTTCATTCTTCTTTTCGATGTTAGCACGAACCTTCGAATGCAATTCTCTGACAAATTCTGCCTTTCGCTTGCCATCCAAATCTGCACGTACACTAGAAGGCAAGGATAAGATATCTAAAGGTGTCAAGGATTAAATCCATAAACTACCTCAAATGGAGAATAAGAAGTAGAAGAATGCACAGTTCTATTATAAGCAAATTCAATGTGAGGTAGGCATTTTTTCCAATTCTTAAGATTACGTTGAATGATGGTTCACAGAAGTGTAGTGAGTGTGCGATTGACAACCTCAAGTTTGCCCATCCGTTTGAGGATGTGCCACAGTAGAAAATAATAATTTAGTGCCTAAGTTTACTCCAAAGAAGTACGCCAAAAATGACTAAGGAACTTAACGTCCCTATCACTCACTATAGTCCTTAGGTAAACCATGCAATACTACTGACCTTCTTTAAAGAACAAGTCAGCTATGTGAGTGGCATCGTTAGTCTTAACACATGCAATAAAATGAGCCATTTTACTAAAATGATCAACCACTAAGAAAATACTATCTTTGCCATTAGAAGACCTTCGAAGACCTAACACAAAATCCATAGATATAGTCAGTCTAAGGATGAGATGGTACAGGGCAAAGATGAGTAAATCGCATATGGTCTAACCCTAGACTTAGCTTGTCTACAAGTTATGCACTTGTCACACAAAGCTTGCACATCACTGCTTCATGTAAGGCCAATAGAAATGCTCACGAAGTATGTCTAAAGTCTTGACCACACTAAAATGTCCCATAAGTCCACCCCCATGTGACTCTTTCACAAGTAACTCTCGAATGGAACATACAGGAATACACAATCTTCTCTCTCCTAAATAAAAATCCTTCATGAATGAAAAAGTCATTGAAAGCGCCTTTAGGCACACCATTTCCAATAGACCCAAAATCATGAATCAGATGCATATAAGTCTTTCATAAACTCAAGACCAAGTAATTTAGGATTGCAAGAAAGTTAAAAGGGTATACCTGCGAGACAATGCATCAGCCACGACATTTTCCTTACCTTGCTTGTCACTTGATGACAGTAGGGAAATGTCTCAAGGAATTCCAACCACTTGGCGTGTCGTTTATTTAGCTTACCTTGCGACTTGAGGAACTTGAGGCTCTCATGATTTGAGTGGATTATGAATTCCTTCGGCCATAGGATAGTGCTGCCAGGTTTGAAGAGTTCCTCACAACTCGTACAACTCCTTGTCGTACGTGGGATAGTTCAGAGCTGGCCTATAAAGTTTCTCACTGAAATAAGTAATTGGTCTAGAATCCTGAATCAAAACAACTCCTATACCAATACCACTAGCGTCACATTCAACTTCAAAAACTTTATCAAAATTAGGCAAGCTCAACAGTAGTGCATTGGTTAATTTATCTTTTAACGAGTTGAAAGCCCAATCATGCACGGTATCGTATTTAAACACTATATTTTTCTTAACAAACTCATTAAGAGGTGCAGCAATTGAAGAAAATTCCCGTACAAACCTCCTATAAAAGCTAGCTAAGCCATGGAAAGATCTTACCTCATTGGCATTTTTGGCTGTAGGCCATTCTTTGATTGCTCTAACCTTGGATTCGTCTACACTTATGCCATTAGAACTCACAACATAACCAAGAAAGATAACTGAACTCATACAAAAAGAATACTTCTTAAGATTGGCATACAATTGATTCTCTTTAAACATAGAAAAGACATCTCGTAAGTATTCAACATGCTCAGTCAAGGATTTGCTATAAACAAGTATATCATCAAAATACACTACTACAAATTTTTCAATGAAAGGACGGAAAAACATGATTCATTAGACGCATGAAGGTACTCGGGGCTGTTAGTTAGGCCAAAGGCATAACTAACCACTTATAGAGACCATACTTAGTCTTAAAAGTTATTTTTCACTCATCACCCTCTTTCATTCTAATTTGATAGTAGTCACTTTTCAAATCAATTTTGGAAAACACATTTGAACCATACAACTTGTCTAGCATATCATCTAACCTAGGAATTGGATGGCGATACTTTACCGTGATTTATTTATGGCTCAGTAGTCCATGCACATCCTCCAAGTGCCGTCCTTCTTGGGCACCAAAATAACTAGAACTGAGCACGGACTCATACTTTCCTTCACAAATCCCTTCTCTACCAACTCGTCCACTTGCTTTTGAATCTCCTTTGTCTCCTCTGGAGTTAGCTCTATATGCTGGACGGTTTGGTATACTCGAGCCAGGCACGAAGTCAATCTGATGTTAGATTCCTCTAACTAGTGGTAACCCTTGTGGAATCTCTTCAGGAAATAGATCACTAAATTCTTGCAATAAAGAGACCACGATACTAGGAACAGAAGAGTCAAGATCATTAGTAAAAAAATATACATCCTTGTACATAAGCAAGAGAAACTGTTGCCTAGCTAACATTGCACTCTTGATCTCATTTTTTTCAGCATAGACACTCAATTTCTTTTTTTCTCGACCCACAACCTCACTCTTCTTTTTCTCTCTCTTCTCTTCTAATTCACCACCACTCTTCTCTTTTCCCTCACTGACACTCTTTTATTTTTCTCTCAATTTATACTTTTGGGAAATCCTCATTTGATCAGAGTATGCTTCAGATGGCTTTAGAGGTTGCAAGATATTCTCCTTCTTCTTTCATATTAGCCTGTAGGTGTTTTTGTAGCCATCATAAGTCACCTTGCAGTCAAACTACCATGGTCGTGTAACACCCTAGAAATGCATTTACAAGAGACTTTTTTTTTTCTTATTTAGGGTTAAGTGTTAAACCTTGATTTATTAGTTAGAAGATTTCTTGAGTTAATTAGGTTAATTAGTTAAGATTTTCATTTTAAGCAAGAACACTTAAGTACTAAAGTTAGAATAATTTTACTTGACCATTTAATTTATATTAGTGTTTAAATTTTGATTAGTTCATTTTACTATTTTCTAGTCTTTTGACTACTTGAATTTTTAGCTCAATTTTACTCAAAAATTTTACTTATTTTCTTGCTTTATTTTCTTTTCCCTTGGCTGGAATTTTTCTCTCTCTTTTCTTTTTCTCTTGGCCGAAAATTCTTCTCTTTTCTCTTTTCTTTTTTTGGGCCGAAATTCTTTTCTTTTCTTTCTTCTTGTGGCCGGTTCTCTCTCTCCCTATTTTACTCTCTTTTTGCTTTAATAATTTGTGTATTATTATTGTTAGTATTAAGTGATAAGAAGTTAATGAGCTCCACCAATCAAATTAATCCAAGTAGCTACTCTTGCATTTAAAGACCACCTTTTTGCTTTACTCTTGTGAGGTTTTAATTGGTTAATCATTTTCCCACCTTTTCTTCATTTCTTTTCCATTTTTCCTAGACTATTTCTTTCTCTTCTTCTCCCTCTTGGCCGGCCATCCCCTTTCCTCTTCTTCTCTCATTTTTACTCTCAACTTCTTGAAGCTTAATCACCAAATTTTGGGCAAATCCACCATAGGAAGTGGGCTTCTTTCTTTTCTAAGCAAAGTTCTAAGCATATCTAAGGTATTTACTATGAACTTTTCCTATTAATTTCATGTTTTAATTAGTTTTATTTGCAAGCTTAAACTAGATTCTTGATATTACTACTTTGAAAACTTAGTTTGAATTGGAGATTTAATTGTTAGATAAGATGTTCTTGTGGTTAGATAGACTAGTATATGGCCTTTAAACCTTGAAATTTCATGTTTTAGATGTTGTTTGGTTGAAGATTCTTGGGTTTGAAATCTTGGATTTGAGTGGAATTTTGAGTGAAATTAAGTTTGATTTAAATATGGAAGCTATAGAACTTGTTAGAAATTGGATTGGTTGGTTGATTTTTTGCAGGTAAAAATTTTGGGTAATCCGATTTTAAGGGGAGATGCTGCCGAAATTTCGGTAGAATTAAAGAAGAAAAAATGATAAGTGAGATTTTAATCTAGGATATGCTAAATTATGGAAATTTGATGTGCAGATATTTTTAAAAAATAATCTATTAGTGAATTAAATTTTCTTAGATCAAGAAAACCCTAAAACCAAAACCCTAAATCTAAAACTCTAAACCCTAGGGTAAAATCCTAAACTCTAAAACCCTAAAAATGAAACCCTAGAAATAATTGGGTTATTTCTTGAATTTTCTTACTAATCTACTTAGGGTTTTAATCGGGTTTTCATTAGATTATTTTTTTTGAATTTCAGGATCTGAAAACGAATCTCAATCTTTTACGAAATATTTTCCTAAGCATATCAGGTGAGTGTTTCTATGTGTGCATGATGTATGAAATGCTTGTCCTACTTGAGAATGTTAAATTATGAAATATTATGTTATACTTGAAATTGTTATTTTATGACATGTGTTACTTGAGGAAAGAGGTGTACTTTATCACTTCTATTCCGCAATGTGTTACACGCTTTCATTATCCAATGTGTTACTTGTGCATGAGACTTCCGTGACTAACTTCACCGTTACTTCACGGATAGTCAACTCGGACAGGCTTGGGAGGATATAAGGTGCTGGGTGTTTTAGGGCGTGATGTTCTTTCCCTTATGAGTTGTGAATCCTCAAAGAGGCCAACTCTGGATTGAACTTTCTTGCGTGTTGGCCCTCCAGGGTTGAGATTTCTCCCTGGATGTGGAAGACTGTACGGAGGTTATAAGGTGAATGGTGGTTAGGGTTCTTGCTTGATAATACTGGCATGACCTTTGATAAAGACCCGAGCTATTATCTCAGTTCTAACATCATGGTTACATGATCAGTACTTGCTCTTTCTGCGGTTAAGCTTGCTTCCGTAGTTGAGCCCTGTATCCTGCCATTGACTACGTGTTAATTAAAGTGTTCATGCCCTACTTATTTAATCTTGTCAATTATTTTGTTCAATAAAATAATAGATTCTGGGTATGACTGCATGACTTGGACACTCACTGGGCTATTATAGCTCATCCCTGTTCATTTGTTTTCTTTAACCAGGTTTCAAAAAAATACTAAAGCGGGAAAAGCTGATTTTGGACGTGTACATGTTTTATTTTGTGTATTTTGATAGCCAAACTATTTTGGGCTACCTTGGTGAAAATCATGTATATGGTGACGTGTAAACTTCTTGATGTTACTTGTACCTTTAAATTGAGTAATGTGAATATATTTTATTTTATTCTATTTTATTTCATTTTATTTGGAGTTAAGCACGCGTGCATGTTCGGAGTGAGTGCTCGACTTGAGTCCTAGGCGAGAGCTAGGCAGGCAGTCCGCTAAGCCCTTTGGTGCGCCTCTGGGTAAGGTGGGGCTGTCACAGGTCGTCCCAACAATACGTGGCAAGCATGCATGGGTATGATGTCGCATAGAACTTCATCCACATAATTTTCTATAGCAAATGACACAAGCACTTGCTTGGTGACCTTCAAATCTCCAGTATCGGTGAGCCACTATAGGTAGTAAGGCTTCGGATGCCTGATAGTTATCAGCTTCAATTTCTCTACAAATAATGTAAAGGCGATATTGGTACAACTCCCACTGTCCACTATGACACTGCAAACCTTGTTTCAGACTACACATCTTGTGTGAAAGATGTGTTCCCGGTGCATCTCCTCACTATCCTCCTTAGGCTGGATGTTCAAAGTTCTATAGGTAATTAATGCATCCCCATAAGGTGGTGCTATGTCTTCAGGTCCATCATTTCCCTCATCATCACTAGCCTCAAGTGGGGGCATCTTTTCGTCACTTGAATGCTCGCTCTCCACATCTCCATTGTCCAGCACGATCATCGCCTTCTTGCTTGGATGTTAGTGCAGCAACATGCCCATACCCTTGGCACTTATAACACTTGATATCTTGTTGCCTTGTTGAAGTGTCATTCTTCCACTTAGGCGGGGTTTTGGTTGAAGATGATTCACCCTTAGATTTGGGGGTAAAGGATAAGTCTGTCTTCTTTCCAAACTCTTTGGGCTTTTACATGACTCGGTCATCACGCCTATCATGAGCCCCTTGCCATGGAGACTGGCTAGGTGTTCTAGAAAATTCTCGCCCCTTTCTTGACTTCAGTTGGTGCTCAATTTTCTCGGCCTTATCCACTAAATCTTGGAGCTCCATATAGTGTTGTAACTCAACAAAATCAGCAATTTTAGTGTTCAGCCCTGCCATAAATTGAGCAATGGTGGCCTCCTTATCTTCTTGGATGTCAGCCCGAATCAACAAAGTCTCCAACTCCTTCGAGTATTCATCCACGGTCATAGACCCTTGTTTTAATGTCTGGAGCCGTCTATGCGAGTCTCGTGTGTAGTAACTTGGTATAAACCGTTTCCTCATGATGGTTTTCATACCAGCCCGAGTCCAAATTGGAGCTTCCTTGCACCTCTTTTGGGTCTTGACCAACTGATCCCACCATATACTAGCATATTCAACGAACTCCACTGCAACCAATTGAACCTTTTTCTCTTCGGAGTAGTTGTGAATGTCAAATTCGTGCTCTACTTTCCTTTCCCATTCCAAATAGGCCTCTGGATCATTCATGCCCTTGAATGGTGGTATCTTCATCTTGATACTGCTCAGATTGCTGTCTGGCATATTTTGAACCTTCCTTCCTCCTCTCCTAGTGATGACATCATCGTAGTCCGATGCATCCCTTTCTTCCTCATATATGGGTTGCTTAGAAACCCTCACATTAGAGGATCTTTCCATACTGTCTAATTGCTCTACTGCTTTGTCCACTGCCCTCTGGACCTCCTTTTGCATTGCCTCAACCATAAGCTTCATATCAAATAGTGGAGGGGTACGATCACCTTCGTTCCCACTAGACATATTGAATGTACCTACAAATCAAGTTAGTGCCACAAAAAAATAGTAAAGAATTTAGCCTCACTTACTCCCTTAAGTGTATACACTCGTACACTGGTGTATCACTCAGTTTTGTTTGGCTTTTTCCCGATGCTAAGCTCACCCCTTAGCCTCTTACCACTTTCAAGATCACACCTTTATGCCCTTTGATAAAGAACCTGCTCAATTATCCTTAACCAAGAATCAAAATTAATGACCAAGAGAAGTAACAAAGAAGTTGGAATGCTTAGAGTAGGGTTGTTTTCGAGAATACCAAAGGAAGTGCAGAGAATATGAATGAAACTCAAAATGACAATTGGGAAAAAACAATCCCTTAGGTGTGGTTTTTCTTGATAAAACAATTCTTGAATTTCAAGAATTCCTTTCCAATGTAATGACTGCAATTTCTTGTGTCCAAAACCCACACAAATCCACAAGATATCAACACCCCTTTTCTTTTTTTTTTTTTGTATATATAGTATACGACTCCTTCAATGAATATCCACGACTTTTTTGTTTATATTTTATATCAAGTTCCCAAATATCCCAATACACAACTAACACAAGGCTACAATAAATCAAACAAAAATTGCATCGGATGAATAGTAAATTCTGATGAACAGTATCGCATAACAATGTAGTGAACAGTGACACGCTATAGTGCGGCACGGTTTTTGACATAAGAATAATCAAGCAACAATAAAAAATTTATCAAGATAACAGTTTAACCACACGAAAGATCCAGAATTCTTGGTTTAGGCAATCAAGAACGACACTAACACCAGAAATCCTAATTGAAACGAGGCAAGAAACACAAAAGAAAGAAACATGAAAAGATAGGTAACAATGAGAATGAGTTGGGAAAAACCAAACAAATGATTAACAAGGAAAAACAACGAAAAGAAAAAATATAGCCAAAATTCCAAAATGGAAAATTGGCTTGAGAAAACCTAAAATTTTCAAGATTGGCTCTGATATCAATTGATATGCCCTCGAATGTGTAAGTCGCCAAGAACATCTTAAAAACCCTAGGTGGACAACTTAACCTCCTTGACTCCTTAAAAACCTGTTCAAAGACTCCAAGGCCGAATTGAATTGGTTGCCTCGAGAAACAATCTACCTCGTTGAATGTCCTCCTTCCAAACCGTGATCTAGACTCCTACCCAACCCGTGGGATAAACTCCTGGTTGACAGACCCAAAAGATTGAAAACAAACCAATAGAAGTAACTCTAAGCGGAGGACTTGATCATTAACAAGATTTATCTAAGTTAAGCCATATTATGGCGTCATTCTTCGGATCTCATGACTATTTACTTGATTTATGCTGTTTATTGTATCTATAAAAAAGTATTCATTTATTAATATGCTCAAAGTTGCTAATAAATGTAGAAAAATAAAAATATAAGAGAAATAGAATGATAAAATGTAGAAAAAGGAAAATCTCATAGAAATAGAAAATGAAAATCACAAGAGGGAGAGAAAAGGGGAGCAAGAGGTAGGAGAGTTGATCTAGGAGTCATTAATGTGATGTAAGGGCCCACCAAAATTAATGAAAATATGTGCTATTGATTGATCAAGGTTAATATTGACATTTAGATAAAAAGCGCTTTAACAATATCGTCAACCAAAAGGTTTTCAAAATTAATATCTCTAAATTTCGGCCTAAATGATTTCAATTTCTTTGATTTCATTTGGACTACTAAATTTTAGTAGTATTTTGTAGAAGATAGAAGCATAAAGTTTCCAAAATTACTATCCCAAAATTCTAGCCAAGATTGATTTTATTTTCCTTTGTTTTTACTATCATTACCAATGTTTGGTATTCATCATTAATCAAGTATAATAATTATGTTAATGTAATATCAACCAATGAGTTTTAAAGTGGGATCATGTTATTATCATAATTTAAAATTCTAGAAAAAAAAGAACGAGAGGTTAGAGACATTATGGATGGCCTATATATGTGTGAGTGAGTGTCTAGATACACACACACACACATATATTTGTATAGCTATGTATAAATGTATATATGCGCACATCCACACACACAAACACACACACACACGTGTATGTATATGTATATATGTGTGTGTATATGTGTGTGCGCATTCTCTTGTAACTAGGTTTATGTATGTGCTTTCACTTAAACAAGCCTGTGTGGGTCCACCTAGCCAGAACCAATTATTTACCATAGCAATCAACAAAATCCTTTTCCCTTTGTAGTGCTTTCCTATTTCATTCCATGTGTCCCAAAGCAATAAATCCTTATTTTGTGTGTGTATATGTATATATGTGTGCGTGTGTGTGCGCTTTCTCTCGTATAACTAGGTTTATGTATGTAGCTTTCACTTAAACAAGCCAACGCGGATACACCAGGCCAGGAGCAGTTGCTTACCACAGCAATCAACAAAATCATTTTCACTTTGTTGTGTTTTCCTATTTCATTCCATATGTCCCAAAGCAATATATCCTTGTTTTCACACTAAAGTTTGGAAACATAGTCCCAAATAGGTGTGGGCATGTACCAATTAATCGGTCCATACACCCAATATCTTAACCGGAACTGCTTGTACCGGCACACTTAATTTGGTAATCGTATCTGACCCTCATTAGTCGGTTAACGGCTTATCGGTTAACCAATTAAAGATGGTCCGATACCATGGGTAACTGGAATCGTATAGTATTAAGTAACTTTAACAAAATAGATGAAAAATATTATAACATAAACACTTGTTCAAATTAAAAAAAAAAAACTGCTTATATTATTTCAATTACTTTGAAAAATAAGCAATAAAATTACAAATTAAAAATTTTACATCCACTCTTTTTACAAATAAAAAAAATTACAAATCAAAATTTTTCATAATATAAGTAAAACAATGCTTATGCTATTTTCCATATATCGTATCTAAGTTATATGAAAATAATTTTTTAGTTAGTATCAAGAAAACATATGATAATTAGAGTATAAAAACAATGAATAATATACAAATAAAAAAATTAAATTGAAAGAAAAATCAAATACGATATTTAAATTTTTTATTTACTTTAAACTTGAAAATAAAATGATTTAATGCTCCTCAATTCCTCTATAATATTCATAATATTAGCCTTTAAAACATATATATGGACTAATTCAATTAACCACGATTTTTAAAAATTGACACCCAGAATTAGAACTGCTTTTGCAAATGAGATTTGATTAATCTAACTGTTTCCAAATTCAATTTAGTTATCCTCATTTTTATGTTCATAATGGATCAGTTATTATGATTTTTTAATTTTTTGATTATTTTTGCCCATTCCTAGTCCTAAAACAACACAAAATAAGAATACTCACACCCAATTAGAATCAATCACTTTAATAATGTGGGGGCACTCTTTAACTTTAATAATCTGGGGTCACTCCTTCCATCAACCGTTGGTGTCACACTCTTCATTTCTAAATTGCCCAACAACCCTAAGGCCAAAGGGAAAAAAGAAAAAATTACACTTTGCAACATATCATTATCACCTATCCCCATCAACAAGCTTCTTCACTTTGTAGTGCTTTCCTAGTTCAGCCCATATGTCCCAAGACAATAATTACTAGCTCCCCCCTAAAGCTTGGAAACACAGTCCCAGAACAACGGAAAATTAGAATGTTCATGTCCAATTAGAATCTTTCACTTTAATAATGTGGGGTCCCTCCTTTTATCAACCGTTCATGTCACTCTTCATTTCTAAATTGCCAACAACCCTAAAGGCCAAAAAAGAAAAAAAATTACACGTTGCAACATTTCATCATCACCCATCACCATCATAAGCAATAAAATATACATAGGTAAACTTAAAATTGGCAATGGGCTAAATCTCCATATCAAATTGTGAAGAACCAAGATGGGTCAGATTACTTACTATGCATGTGGTTTCAAATATTTCCCTGTTTCAGTTTTTTTTCTACGTATGACTTTTTTTTTTTTTTTAACCATTGCATTATGCATTTCTGTGCAACAACTTAATTAAGAGATAGAATATAAGTATTTGAACATATTAACTCCTTGATTTTTAGACACTTTAGCTGAAAATCAACGATATCCTGGTTGATGAGTCAGTCTGTTGTGTTAAAATTCAGAACTAGTATTTTTTGACAGGTCTATATATTTTTTTTCTCAGTGCCATTTTTTTCCCCAAAAAGGTACTTTTTTTTTCTTGCAAGGGTGTTCACAATTGAGGGGATATATAATAATTTTAGAGATGTAATAGTAGGGCCATCTTTTTTTTTCTTTTTTATGTAATTTATCTTCTGCCTAGTGTTTCCAAAACCATCCTAAAAACTAGCTTGTTCAACAGGGATCCAATTAGTTTGTTGGTTGGTTCATAAAAATTTCAAAGGTGACCATAAAAACGTTAAATTCAATAAAAATAATGAATTGGTCCAACTAAATGGACAAGTTGAACCGGTTTTTGTATTTGCTACTTTTTTAATTTTTTTTGTCTCGGTACTTTAATTTTTTTGCAGTTTCAACACTTATTTTTGTGTTAAATGTGTACACAAAATTGGAAATTCTTCACAACACTTTTATTTGAAATATATTCATATTTTCATACTTGTACTATTTTGTCAATGTTATTATTTTATTTTATTTAATAAATATGAAACCTTGACCCATCCGATTAAACCGATTGAATCAGTAAGCTAGTGAACCAGACACGACATAGAATAAAAAAGTTCCTTTTTATTTTTTTATTTTTATTTTTATTTTTATTTTTATTTTTATTTTTTTATTTTTTGGGTGACATAAGCTAAGTGCCAATACAGGAAAAAAGGAAAGAAAGTAAGTGCTGAAAATAATTACACACTTACACTTCAATGGAAAGTGATGCCATGAGGTAGGCTACAATAAACCTTTCTTTGCAAAATACTATCAATTGCCAATCCGGCGGTTCATATATACTTTCATCCCACACCATTCTGCTTATCCCCCCCCTCCACCTTCCATTTCACTCCATCTTTCGCCCACACGATACACAATCACAAACCACAGATCTATACTCTCAGCTCTAAACTCTCAAGAGGATACTGATGTTGGGGAAGCGTGCACGTGAACCTATGAATATTAGGAGAACAAGCAGCATGACTGGGATCAGCGTTGATGTAGGAGGGAACATGGATGCACCAACACCTTTAGATCCTCAGAATTCAATCAGTTCTGCTGATGGGGTTCCCGAAAAGCATGTGGTGGTGGGGCCAAGTGTACATGATCTTCCTTCGCCGGCTCCGATTTTGTTATCTCCGAGATATTTTAGGAGGGACTCATCAGTTGATCATCAAAGTTTAGCAACTGCTAATTTCTTGAGAACTTGTGGGCTGTGTAATGGCCGTTTGGCACCTGGCCGTGACATATACATGTACAGGTATCATATGGTAAATTCTTTAGCATGTGTTTTTGCTCTATGTTGTTTTATTTTATTTTTGGGTTAGTTTTAATTTTTTTATTTTTTTTTAAGTGGGAGACTAGCCACTGTAGATTTCTTGCTCTTGTCTTGATTGAGTTTATTGATAAAAGATAAAGGTTGCATGTCCGCTGGTTGGAAAGTTGAATTTTTTATATCTCTACACGAAAATTTTTATCAGTTTGTTTAATTCATGGAGTATTTTTTAACAAATAAGCATCCTTTTCTGAGATTGGTATCATGATTTTTCCTCTTTTTTTTTTTTTTTGGGTTTTCTGCATTAATTTTTTATGCATGTTTTACCACTTGTTACTTTGCATAAATATTTGGCGTTCTTTTTTATAATATATTGCTACCACCAAGAAAAAATAATAAGAAGTCCCAATTAATACCTTTGTTTTGTTTTTGTAATTTTGAATTGTAAATTAAATGCAGGGGTGATACAGCATTTTGCAGTCAAGAATGCAGAGAACAAAGGATGAAACAAGATGAAAGAAAAGAGAAGTACACCCAGGCAGCATCAAAGGAAGTTGAAAGTCATCATAATCAGTACTCCGAGCTTAATAATGCTACCTCTGAATCCTCTAGCAATGGTGAGACACTTGCTGCCGCTTAAAATGATACCACTAAAGTACTACAAATGTATAGTGCGTAAGTTTTATTATAATGATATAAAAGTATCTAAGTTTTATTATGTCAAGGAAAAACAATTAGCTACATGTATCAGAATCCATGATGTGGTGAAAATTATCTATGTACGGCTTGATTTTGTCTCTGTTTCTTTGGGCATTAGCCAAAGTTAAGGGGCAAAGCTGTTAGTGTGAAGTCTTAGCTGCCAATGAGGTTAATCATTGGCAAAATATATGTGCAAGATTTGTAGAAAAACTGTTGTATAGACTGAGGGAATGCTTAATTTTGGTCTAAAAGTTTTCCAACATTGTATCTTCTAATCTTGAAATGGAATCAGCATCATTCCTTTATGCAAAAGTTGCAATATCTTCAGTCTCCTCGTTCCAAACCTGCTTCTCCAAACCGTGAAATATGTATACCTGGTAAATTGAGTGTCGTGGATCCACTGAAAAGTTACTAGAGATATATTTGTAAGTTAATAAAATGAGGGATTTACAATATTATCATTTTATGATAATAATTCTAATACTTTTACGGTTTAACAAGTCATATGCAAAGCGATTTTATCATTTTGCCCAAACTAGAAATTACCATATGGAGAAGATAACTTATAGACATGACATGATCCGAGTTATACGAAGGTATTGATTAACTTTGACATGCCAAGGATGATTATTAAGACTCAAATTCTTAAGATTGACAGAAGAGTGTAGGTAATATTGGCCAGAAAAAAGAAAATTTCTCTTATTTATTGATGTACTGTATAACAACGTGATTCTTGCTTAGGCCTAGTCATTATCAACGAAGTTATGAAGGCATACGTCTATTTCCTAAAAAGCCGCCAATAATTCTAGACTAAGGTTGCGCATCAGCTTGCTGGTTCACAATTGGAATAAGATGATTTTCCTGCAATCACCTGTACACACTTTATTCAGCAGAATAATTCTCTTTATAGCGTCTACCAAACCGACCATAACATGATGCTGTAGGACCTTCAATCGAATCCGTAAAGGCCGTAAACTTCAGGCACCATTCATGGATACCGGAGTGGTTAGTTCTCTTGCAAATTTGTTCAGAAGAACAAAATGGTTTTTATGGGAAGGACAGAGAAAAATTCGAAGAATGATATTAGCACACATTTATGATCATTTTAGACTGGAGATGTATTTCAAAGAGTTTGACTATATAATTTTCCAATGTGCGATCTCAAATGCCCTGATTGCGCGGTTGGTGCGCTCAGGTTGACTAGGAAGGAGAACCAAAATTAAAAAATAATTGCTTATTTACTCCTTCAATGATGAAAATTTATGAGCAGATACTTTCCATATTGGAGTATATCGGATGCAAATTATTTTTCTTTCCAAATTGTACCTCAAATTTTGGGGGCCTTTAGGTTATCAAGCGATGATAGGAATTTCATGTGGATGAACAGATGGTAGTACTTGACACTTAACTATTGTACAACTCATGAAGGACTAGATTAAGACCTGCTTTATATATTAAAACTCTTAGGTGAGATTATGAGGAGGTTGTAAATCACAAAACTTTTTGTCATTGTAATTTTCCTCTCTCATATAGCATGTCGTCTCTTGATGGGAGAATGACGTAGTGATGTTTGTTATCACAATTTATTATCATTTTCAGAACAAAACTTATCACTTATATAAAAAAACTTATCATTCTCTTTTCGTACCTAACACACCCTAGCATTATCCTTTTGATATGTAATGTTAAAGAATATGAGCTTTCATCTCATAATCAATTGGCAATGAGTGGAATGGCCTTGAACTCTTTAGTGACTAGTTTAGGATATTTTGGGATTCCAATGTGGGACTTTTTTATTTCTTAACAGTCCCCCTCACATGTGACTCGGGTTAGAGAGAGCCCATGAATTGAAACGGGCGGATGACAAGAATCCAACAATTAAAATGGGTTAATAAGGAATCGAATTAACTATGAAAGTGTGAATAAAACACAAAGCCTAGCTCTGATACTATGTTAAATTGAAGGATGAGGAATGAATTTCTGTATTTGTGAGTATAAAGTCATGTGTACAAGAGAGTATTTATCTACAAAGAACTAGGTTAAATAAGGAAATAATTTCTACAATCATGCTAATTGATATGCTAATTATTCCTATAATCATGTTAATTGATACAACATGATCATGCTAATTTATGTTAATTGATTTGACTTAACAGCCCCCTCAAACTCAAGGTGGCATGGTAGAGAAAAGCTTGAGTTTGGAAACTAGATCTTGGAAGCGCTGAGGTGGATGTGACTTTGTAAAGATGTCTGCAATTTGGGATTGCGATGAGATAACAACAGGTTGTATGGTGCCTTGGAGAACATAATCTCGAACCAGATAACAATCGTGATGTGTTTGGTCCGTTCATGGAAGACATCATTGTGAGCAATTTGCATGGCATTATGATTGTCACAGTAGAGAGGGATGCCAGAAGAGAAGGTTACACCCATATCTTGAAATAACCATCTTAACCAAAGAAGTTCAGAGGCAGTATCAGCAAGAGCTCTGTATTCGGCTTCTATACTGGAGCAAGAGACAATTGTTTATTTCTTGCTTTGCCACAAAATGATAGATATGCCTAAAAAGAAACAATAATCTGGCCAAACGATCCATAGCTATGTGTCAGAACTACAAGTAGTTTGGGATTAGATAGCTCTTTAAGATCCAACATGGCCTATTATAGATGCAGCTACCATCTATGCAAATCTTTGCGATCATCATCATATTTGGCATTTGTTCATGATACTCTGAGATGAGTTTGAATCCATTCAGCTCTCTTCTCCATCGAGGTTCTTTACCAACTCTCGACACACTAGTTAAAGAGTTAATCATTGAAGAAGCTTGACTTCATGCACTTCGCACAGAAAAGTCAGGTCAGCTATTGATGTTGTGCTTGCTGCTCATTCCTCCTCTTGTTAGGCTCTTTATTAACAATCTGGTACTCAAACTCCTCATCAATCTACTAAGAAGTTTTATAAGGGATCTTGCAACTTCTGTGAAAAGCTTGGTCATCATATTTCTGAATGTAGAAAAAGGCTTAGATAGAATTCTAGACAATGTAACTTTTCTAAGTCATTTCAGCATTCCTTTACCGTTGCTGCTGTTGCGACAAAGGTAATGTAGAAAAAGACTTAGACAAAATTCTGGACAGTGTTACTTCTCCAAGTCATTTCAGCCTTCCATTACTACTATTGCTGTTGCCACAAAGGGTCCAACAGAGAGTTCTCCAAAGTTCTCCATAAAAGACATCCACGCTCTTCTCCTGCAATTTCAACCCTTCTCTTCTTTAAGATTCTTTCATTTTTGCATCCTCAAAAATACCATCTATTCCTCACATTGACATCCAAGCTCTTCTCAAACAACTTCAACCCTGTCTCTTCTTTAAGATTCTTTCATTTTCACATCCTAAAAAATACCATCTATTCCTCACATTGTTCACATTATTGAACTTTATTAACTACTTTAACTACTTTAGGATGATTTGGGATTCCAATGTGGGACTTTTTTTATTTCTTAATACTCTCCTCACATGTGACTCGAGTTGGAGAGAGCCCATGAACTAAAACTAACGGATGACAAAAGCCCAAGAATTGAAACGGGCTAAGAATACCATCTATTCCTCACATTGTTCACACTACTGAACTTTATTAATTAGTTCGGGATGGCTTTGGGATTCTAATGTGGGACTTACAGCCAAAGAACTAAAATGGGCTAAGATTACCATCTATTTCTCACATTGTTCACACTACTGAACTTTATTAACTAGTTCAGGATGGCTTCGGATTCCAATATGGGGATTTTTTTATTACTTAACA
This sequence comes from Mitragyna speciosa, assembly GCA_024721245.1. Lineage (NCBI taxonomy): Eukaryota > Viridiplantae > Streptophyta > Magnoliopsida > Gentianales > Rubiaceae > Mitragyna > Mitragyna speciosa. The sequence continues at coordinate 14,703,030 of CM045561.1, forward strand.
CTCCCCCTCACATGTGACTTAGTTCATTTTCGCATCCTCAAGAATACCATCTATTCCTTAGATTTTTCACACTACTAAACTTTATTAATTAGTTTAGGATGTTTTGGGATTCCAATGTGAGACTTTTTTATTTTTTAACACTCCATCTCACACGTGACTAAGGTTGGAGAGAGCCCATGAACTAAAATTGGCAGATGACAAGAGCCCAAGAATTGAAACAAGTTAAGAATACCATATATTCCTTACATTGTTCACACTGCTAAAATTTATTAACTAGTTCAAGATGGCTTTGGAATTCTAATGTCAGACTTTTTTATCTTATTAACACTTCTCCTCACATGTCACTCGGGTTGGGGAGAACCCATGAATTGAAACTGGCAGATGACAAGAGGCCAAGAACTGAAATGGGCTACGAAGGAACCGAGTTACATTTGGAAGTGTGAATAAACCCAAAATCTAACTCTGATAGTATGTTAAAGAATATGGACTTCCATCTCATAAATAATTGGCAATAAGTGGAGTGACCCATGAACTTTATTAACTAGTTTAGGATGCTTTGTGATTCCAATGCGGGACTTTTTTATTTCTTAAACATGTACAATTAACATCACTTAATAAATGTGTGCAGATACAAATTTTTCAAAGGGCTTGGTGCGGCAATTTTCTTGGATTATTGTTATTTAAAAAAAAATCCCCATTTTGGGATCACTTTTGTTTGGATTCTAGGTTTATAGTCGCCACACATGGAGTGTAAGACGACTGCTTAATTTTTTTTTCCACGTATGCAGGTGTGTAGGTGTGTGTCAGGAGGGCTTTTGTGCAATTTTTGGGCAATTGTGAGAGTCATAGCACAAAGCTTGTGCGGTGACTCTCACAATTGCCCAAAAATTCAATCTGAATTTTCTTTTTTTTTAAAGTTGAGGGGGGCTTTTGTGCAATTGTTGGGCAATTGTGAGAATCACCCCACAAAGCTTGTACAGTGACTCCCACAAGAATTTTTAATTTTTTTTTTTAGTTTGGGACTAAGATGGAATTGGCGATTTGGTGTGAGAGTCACCCCACAGTCCTTGTGCGGTGACTCTCACATTAAATCCCAAATTGCATCTTAACCCCCTCTTTTTTTTTAACTTTTGGGGGGGGGGGGTTGTAATTTGGATTTATTGTCAGAGTCACTGCACAAGGACAGTGTGGTGACTCTCACATTAAGCTCCTAATTGCCATCAAATCCCCCGCTCCTTTTTTTTTCTTTTTTACGTTTGGGGGTGTTTTTGCAATTTGAATTTACTGTGAGAGTCACCGCACAAGGACAGTGCGGTGACTCTCACAACAAATTCAAATTGCAAAAAGTTGTCTGTGGAATCTAGCTTTAAATGCAACTTCTGCAGCCTTGCGTGCATGGGACGTAGAAGGCTGATGAAGCTTGCACTGCCAGCCATGCCATGCGGAGAAAGTAATGGCTTTGTTGACTAAAAAAGTCAAAAGTGGTTGGGTTTTTTTTTTTTTAATTTGCTAAAAGCCTAGCCGGATTGCTCTATAATTGGTGCCATTCCTTCCTTCTTTCTTCTTCATTCACAAACTTAAGCAACTTCTGCATTATTTCTTTCTTCTCTTTCACTTACTCTCTTGCAGATTATCGCTTTCTTCTCTTTCACTTACTCTCTTGCAAATTATTTCTTTCTTCTCTTTCACTTACTCTCTTGTAAAATCATTTGGTTTCTAGTGATTTATGTTTCTCTAATTTACATCCACAAGGTGAGAGCGAAAGATTCTTGTTCTCATTGTATTTCTTTTTCACCTTCTATCTTGGCGATCTACCTAAAATGTTTAATCTTGTAGGCGGTTGGAAGTTGTAGAAGGCTGTGGGTTGAAAGGAAGGTTAGAAAACTAGTGCAATAGCAGTAGAAAAGAGGGTTGTAGAGGCTAGAAATTCTCATATTCAGTAGGATTTTGGCATTGAAGGTTAGTATTCCAAATACCAATTTAAATATTTCATAAATAGAGTTAGGTTTAATAATTTTGTTAGATATTAATAAACTATGATTATTGGTAGTTATCCCTGCAGTAGGAACTTTTGCTACACTATCGTAGTAAATAACTTTTGGTAGTTATTGGTAGTTTTTTTATATGGCCATTTTTTCTATTAATTTGTTTTATATTTATATGAACTACTATTATTTGTAGATTAACCCTTAGTCTTTAAGCCTATACAATTTTACTATATGTAGTTAGTAATATTATTTTTGAATTTAACATTTTCTGTCATTATTGTTGTTGGAATTTCATCTATTGGTATGCATATTATTGTTGGAATTTTGTTTTCAACCATTCATTTTGCTGGAATTTGAATTTTTGAACCTAAAGTTGCTGGAAATTTGATTTTGACCCTTCATTGGTGGCTGGAATTTTCATTTAGGCCCACTAGCTTGCTGGAAATTTGATTTTGACCCTTAATTGGATGCTGTAATTTTCATTTAGTCCCATTAAGTTGCTGAAAATTTGATTTTGACCCTTCATTGGTGGCTGTAATTTTCATTTAGTCCCATTAAGTTGCTGGAAATTAATTTATTGGTCCTAAAATATTTGAAAAAATTGATTTGTCCCCTCCCTAGTTGCTGGAATTTTAGGGTTAGTACCTTTAAGTTGCTGAAAATTCTTTTTTGGTCCTTATGTTAAAATTAGCTTTAGAGTTTTTGTTATTACATTATATTAAAATTAAGTTTATGTTGAAATATTTAATTTTTCATGGATAATTAGTTATGTAAAAATTATTATAGATAATAATCTAATCGTTATGTTAAAATGTTTAAGGGTCTTTATTATTACGTTTAGGGTTATTATGTAAAAGTTATTTTATTTGTATTTATTTGATTATATTATGTTAGGATTAAGTTTACAAAGTAATGTTGAAATATTTGATTTTACTTGGATAAATAGTTATGTGAACATTTAGATTATTGTGATTGACAATTAGTGATTATGTTAACATGTTAAATTGCCTTTATTTTTAAGTAAAAAATATCATGTTAAAATTATGTTAATTGTGTTATTGTTAGTATACTATGTTAAGATTAAGCCTAATATAGTATGTTTAGGGTTTAGGTATTTGTACAGGGATAATTAATTATGCAAAAATTTTGGATTATTATGAATCATAAATTTTTTATTACGTGCTAAAATGTTAAAAAGCCTTTATTATTACGTTAAAAATATTATGTTAAAATTATTTTAATTTTTTTATTGTGAATATATTATGTTAAGATTAAGTTTATATAGAAATGTTGAAATAAATATTTTTACACAAATAATTAGTTATGCAAAAATTTTGGATTCTTATGGATAATAAATTTGTTACTATGTGCTAAAATGTTAAAAAGCCTTTATTATTACGTTAAAAATATTATGTTAAAATTATTTTAATTTTGTTATTGTGAATATATTATGTTAAGATTAAGTTTATATAGAAATGTTGAAATAAATATTTTTACACAAATAATTAGTTATGCAAAAATTTTGGATTCTTATGGATAATAAATTTGTTACTATGTGCTAAAATGTTAAAAAGCCTTTATTATTACGTTAAAAATATTATGTTAAAATTATTTTAATTTTATATTGTGATTATATTATGTTAAGACTAAGTTTATATAGTAATGTTGAAATAACTATTTTTACACGGATAATTAGTTATGTAAAATTTTGGATTATTATGGATAATAAAATTGTTATTACATGCTAAAATGTTAAAAAGCCTTTATTATTATGTTAAAATATTTATTTTTCATTTATAATTAGATATTGAAAAACATGTATTATACATAATAGTCAACTTATTATATTAAAATGTTATATATTGTTAAAATTATTAAAGTTTATTTAAGATTAAGGGTTTATATAGTAATGTGAAAATATATATTTTTATACGGATAATTATTGATTTGAAAATTATAAACTATTACATGTATAATAAATTAGTGGCTTATGTTAAAATTTTACAATGAGTTTATTATAATGTCGAAATATTGTAATTGTATTGTGTTAAAATTATTTTTGCTATTGTAATTTTAAAATGTGTATTTTCCTACCGCCGATTATTGATTATGTTAAAAAACATGTATTATGTAAAAAATATGCACTATCCTTTATTACGTTAAAATTCTTATGTTAAAATGTTTATTTTACATTAATATTATAATGTTGTAGTTAATCTTTATGATTTGTATTATTTGAAATAAATAGGCAAAATAAGCGTTTTAATTTTGGGTTTTGTGATTTAAATATTTTAATGGTGTAGCTTATGGATGGATTATTAGTATACTAACTGTAACTTTTTTAATTTTTGTTTGTGAGTAATAGACAAGTTTTGTCTATGAACAACGATCTCATTATTTAGCTGTATTGAGGAGAAAAAATTGTAGCCAATGGGGGATCACTGGCCTACGATCCTTCAAGGTGCAATAAAATGATAATAGTCAGGGAACGTGTAGGGTTTAGCAGATTGGTTGAAAAAGTATATAACGCAATGCAAAGGCACCCTAGCATTTGGTAAGATAAATCTTCTGCTGAGAAGCCATATTGGCGGGTATAGTTATACGGGTGTACCAATAACGGACAACAATGATGTCGATAATTTGTATTATATAAAGAAAATGGTGTCGCCTCAAACACCGTGCGAAATATATGTTGAGGTAGAAGAGAACCATGCCAACTTATGCGGCTCGAGTATAGACGTGCCATAATATGAACCATATAAGGTAGCAAGTGTGGCTTCCTTACCAGTTATTTCTGAGGGTTACGGTAACCCTTTTACTGACTATGAAGCAACACTGTTGCCTCCCAATCTACCTCATCGTAGACGCCGCCATGGAGGTAGACATGTGGATCGACCTAGTAGTAGTTAGATGGTTGATGATACTTTGGCGCCATTTCTAGGTCATTTCACATCTAATGCAGAATATTACACGACAACAAGTGAATATTACATGGATGCTTCAATAGACAAATATTACACTGGTATTTCAACAGGCGAGTATTACACAAGTGCTTTAACTGGTGATGAACTTGGTATGGAGGATGACGAGGATTCTGAACTAGAACCAGAAAGTGATGATTGAGAGCACGAGAATTCAGAGAATCAAACAAGACAGATGGACGTGGCAGGGCCTAGCATTCCTTACATAAGTGATATGTCTGACGCCATGGGGTCGCTGTGAGATATTGAAGGTTTCGAAGCAATAATGGCATTTGATCCCATGGACCACGGAGATTACATGCGTCTGAATACGTGGAATGAGTAGACACAAGAACTGGAGATGGGCCAATTGTTTGAAACAAAGGACGATGTTGAGCGAGTTGTCAGATTGTGGTCAATTAAGTATAATAGGGAGTACAAAATTAGAGAAAGCAATCCATGTACGTGGTACGCCATTTGTAAACATCGAACCCCTACCACTTCATGTAATTTTAAACTGAGAGCTACACTTCGGAGCACACATCAACAGTGGATGATTGTGACTTTACAGAATGTGCATAGTTGCGTTCACTTGTCGAACTCTAACGATCACTGACAATTGAGCTCTCAGATCATCGCCGAATACATTGTGAACCGCATAAGTAATGGTCTGTTGTTCCCGGTCAAAGAAATAGAAACAACAGTTAAGCAAAAGTTCAGCTATGATATCACGTACAAAAAGGCGTGGTATGCATGGCGAAAGTTCATTGACTTAGTGTACGGTGATTAGCCCACTTCTATAGTGCAGTTACCAGCATTCATGCAGGAATTAGTAGTGACCAACCCTGGCATAGTTGTCTCTTGGCTGCACCTTCCGCAGAGCACATCTGAGTGCCTCATTTTTTACTACGTCTTTTGGGCTTTTAGTCCTGCCATCGAAGTTTTCAGGTTCTTAAAACCTGTTGTTTGCGTAGATGGGACATTCATGAAGGGGACATATAAATCCAAACTTCTGGTTGCCGTTGTTTCGATGTGGACAATCGGCTTATAGCGCTAACTTTTGCCTTGTGGACAAAAAAACAAATTGCAGTTGGGGATGGTTTATGCAGCAACTACGCCAGTACATTTTTAGAAATGTCTCCAAAATTTGCATCATCTCTGACCAGTACAGGGGCATTATTAAAGCCATGGAAAATTGGCCGGATGGCAATGCAGTCCACAGATTCTGTTTGGTCTATGTCCAAGCTAATTTTACAAAAAAACATTCAAAAACCAGCAGTAAGATAATTCTATAGTACATATGTTAATGTTGAAGTTACAATGTTTTTACTGCATATTGAACTTATGATAGAATTATGTATATTCTTCCAGATTGAAAGATCTTGTATGTGCCGCTGGATCTACCCGACAACAAAGAAAATACAATGAATTTATGAGGCAAATTGAAGCTATTAGTGATAAGGCACATCGATGGCTGACAAGTGAATCTGTTCAACCTCATCAATGGGCGCTTTACAAGGACGAGGGATATAGGTGGGGACACACGTCAACAAATGTTGCCGAGTGTTTCAACAAAATCTTACGAAGTGCTAGATTATTGCCAATCAAGGTGTGCGTGGAACACACATTCAACCAAAGTGTGGCGTTGTGGGAAAGAAAAAGAAAAATCGCATTGAATCTCACTTTTCTACTCCCTAAACATCAGTTGGATAAATACTTCGTAAACAAGGAGAACGCACGACGATACTCAGTTACACAGTACAACAGCATCGTGGCTGAATATCGAGTGGTTAAGAGAATTCATCATGGCAGAGGTGAAAATCCCCAAATGGTGAATTTTTGAACACACACATGCACGTGTAACAAATACTAATTTTTAAGGTTCCCATGTTCCCATGTTCTGGCCGTATGTTGAAAGGTAGGCATTAGGCCGACTGAAGTAGTGGACCCTGTCTACACAAATCCCACATATTTTCAAATATGGACAGGCTAGTTCACCCCATTAGGCACCAAGCTTATTGGGCGACGCCTGATTTTGCACTAACCTACGATGCTACACGACTAAGAGAAAGGTCACGGGTCCAACAGAGAGCGTCACGAATTCAAAATGAAATGGATTGCCGCTGTCTTGATGCCCCACGTAGATGCAGTGTCTGTTACCAGCCAAGTCACAATGGAACGTTATGTCCTCGATCGACCTATTTTTTCTAATAGACCTTTTGTATATTTTTTTTCTTTTAACTAAGGATGTAGCAAATTTGTCTATTAAATTTTTTGTGTACTGCTATAACCAATGCGAATAAATTTGAGTTGCACATTCAGCTATTACATGCACTTCTCTTTGATTGATTGTACACATTATCTCATGCCTTCGTATTATTTTTACAATTGAATACACAATTTGCTTATTCACGTACATTGTGAACTTTGTGTTTTAATTCATACAAACTTCTAACAGACTTTTTTTTACTTGTGCATGATACCAGGCTTATGGCTGCATTTCTTTCATCACCGCCTACGTCGGCCCCTCATCCTGGACCATACGACACTAGTCTATTTGTTTTATAGCCTGGGCATGGGTCCCGAGAGGTGTTTCATGGGAACAAGCAGCAGCTTAAGGCGAAAAAATGTGACGGATATTTGTGGCACTTTAATAGAAATAATAAAGATCTACGTATTATACATTACTTGGAGTTGTCCAGATTTGATCTCGTTGCTGATACGGGTATGATGTTGTACGATCATGCGCTGATCACAGCATTAATAGAGCGGTGGCACGAGAAGACCTACACATTTCATCTACCATACGACGAGGCTACTGTGATGTTAGTGTATGCCCTAAAACCAAGTTGGTTTTTGGAATTTTTATTACGCTTATTTCGTGTTATACTTATATATGTGGCATTTTCTTTGTCATTTAATACTTGTTATTAATATTACTTGTTTATTTGATAAAGTCCATAGAATATTAACTGTGTATAAGAGATTGTAAGAGTTACAATGATGAGACTCTTATTACACATTAAGTTAAATATCCCTAGTCGTAGTATTAATGAGATTGGACATCATTAATATGGGAAGACTAGCACATACTTTGCCTCTACTTATGGTAAGTAGTAGTTGATCTCGTCAACTATGGCGTGTGACACCTAAGCTGGTATGTGGATGCTTGTTAGAGAACAAGTTCATTGGATTGATCCGCCAAGAGTTACTATTCATAGTGCTAATGAATTATACTCTTAATGGCAATGGTGTAAGTGATCCTTAGACTTGAGATTACCATGGTATCTTGAGTGTGGATTGCTATGCTTTGACTCTATTGCTCGGTGCTCGTAAAAGAGTAGCCCATACGGTAGAGATTGGGTATAGTATGAAGCATGGAAGGATAGTGAGTAATCGATGTAGAATTCACCACTCCTTATTATAGGAGAGTATATCCCGGATTGGCCACTTGTTGAGATATGACTTAAAAACTCTTTTGCGCAAAAGTGAAAGTATGACTTGAAAGAGTTTCAAGGTTATACTTTTATGGAAAGTTATATTTCGGGAACAAGAAATTGTTAATTAGTCATTTAAAGAGTGTGCACTACACTCTTATACTAATTGGGATATAGTGTGGTGAAAGGATATTAATTACGCGGTAACATTGTCATTGATAGGTTTAGTCTACCATATGACTTTCCTATTCACTTGGGTGGTCATGATTCATTGCTAGACGCCACTCATGATCTATAAGTGCAAATTAATTAATTAGTGAATTAATGATAAATTAAAGTGTTAATTTATCTGACTCTTAATTAATTAATTAATGAGTTATAATTTGTACTTATTGCCAACGTGAATGGAACCTAATGGGTCACACACAATAAGAACATGGTCTTTGGGTTAAATTGTTATTAAGATAAGTATAAGATACTTATGGGGTTAATTTATGTGATAAATTAACTTAAAGGACTTAATTATAAATATTCTAAGTCTGGATGGAAATTAGTTTCCTAAAAGGAATTAAGAAGCTATTTGGTTTCCTTTTGGAATTGGTTTCCTAAAGGAATAGGATTAGCTTAAGGCAAGCTTCCCAAACCTTCTTGGTTTCCAATTGCTCTTGTTTCCTTAAAAACTAGGATACTACATCTATAAATAAGTCCATGCCTTGCCTCTTGGAAGATGGATGAAACACAAGATAAAATCTAGAGAGAGAAAAATTGAGAGAGGCGTGTTTTTCTCCCAAGAAAAAACGCCACACCCTCTTCTCCCTAAGGGTTAGGGTTTTGTCTTCCTCCTCTTCTTGTTCTTGTGTTCTTCATGATATTCAAGGGAGCTAACACTCAAAAGGCAAGGCAAGCAAGCCCAAAGGTTCCTAAAGATCATGTTTGTGTGGATACCGTTGGAGGCTCGACACTTGGAGGGCTTTTCATGGTAGATCAACACCTTCATCAAATAGGATCTTGCCCTTTGAAGCATAGAAACCTTCTATGCTTGAGGTATTTGTGCTAAACACCCTTTAATCGTATAGATTACATCAAAGAGATCCATGGCTAAGGTAATAAATTTTTAAATTTTCCGCTGCGTTACTCCCCTTATTACCTAACATGTGATGCTTAAGGATGTCACAGTATTGTGGGGGTTGCGTATCAACGGGTCACCAGTGACATTGGTCGATCGACACCTAAATACTCTCGAGAAGAAGACTCTCGTTCAGGAGATTTTGGGTTTTTACCCTAAGGATGAGGATTTATGGACAGGTGACTTAGGATTAAGGCACTAGAACGACATTGCATAGGCATATTGCCAGCTGGTGCAGATGACGAAACCATACATCAGCACGCTCATATGTATATTTTGATGTTATTAGTTGGACAGTTGTTTGCTGATACTTGTGGTAGTTTATTATCAGCACACTTCCTACACTATGTATGGGACATTCAAGATATGTCTCGTTACAATTGGGGGAGTGCAGTGTTAGCTATGTTGTACATGTCTATGTGTACGGCATGTAAATCAGACACACGCCGCCGGTCCATACATGCTTTTACAAGTATGACACGATAATAATTTCATAATTTTTTAACTTCAATATCTAATTCAAATGAAAAATATTTTTATTTCACATTCTTTTCAACTTTGGGCATGGGAGAGATTTTTGACTCTTCGACAGGAGTTCGTCACCCCAGTGGCATTACTTGTGAGCCAGTATACATGAGGAGCACATTGGAACACTACACATACTCATGCTAATGCATCCCAGCATTCTTTGCCCTATTATCGAGATCACATCTCAAAACTAGGGCAATATGATGTAAGTTGTGTGATCGTCTTTAATTTGATAAAAATTATTCCATATTCATTGAACATATTTCCTAACAATTGATGAAAACATATTTCACGCAGTTCATATGAGAGCCGTACACAACGGGTGTCTTTACACAGATACACTCCGATTGTATTGTCGATGCACATCTATGGCGTGCGAGGGTCCTTCTCATCTATTTTCATATTGTAGAGATTCACCTACTGAATCACCTACTTTGACAGTTTGGCATTTAGTAGGACATCCCTGTGCCTCCAGACACGTAGCCTACGCTGCATGCATTGGGCAAATTCGGCCACGCTGATCAAGATTGGGTGTTATTTCATAGTAGCTAGATTCATTGGTAGGGTCATAGTACAAATTTAGTGATACATGGGCCCCCTGCTGACTCGTATTCTCGTAGCCCTGACTACATGTGTTGGTACTTGCTACATATTATCCGGTATATTACACCTCCTGTTGTGCAGCAATCACATCGGGAGGGCCTATGAGGAGACGCAAGTCGACATGATTATTTGGTACTCCATAATTTCCCTATAGTGTTTAACAATCCGGTTGAAATTTACGTAACGTTTGTTATTGAACCATCTTTTATACAGTTAACCTAACTTATGAATTTCATATTTTGCTTCTTTAGATGGACCAATATGGCACGCATCGAATAGGCTACGCATGAGGTCCTCATGTAGGATGCACCACAGCCCCATAATATACACACCCATCTACAGTCTATAGCACAGAGACATTTGGTATCATTCAGCATGTTGGGAGAGACTACCGCATACAGTTCGGGACATTTGACCAGCTTGAAGCCGGTTCCTCATCGTAGGCTTAGGTGTGACATGAGGATCCCGTTCTTCGTGTACGTAAGCATCGGCAAGGACAAAGCCGAAGAGGCTGCCGTCATCAATAGGCACAATTACCACTGGATCAAGATAAGGATATTAGTGTCCACTCTTCACATCACATAGCTGATTCCTCTGGACAGTCAGGATATGTCCTGACGTATGATCCGTTCAGCACCTTTACGCAGATGTCGGCCTTTGGACCGTATACTAACTATGGCACATCAGCCCCCTATTCTTCAGTTGGAGATGATATTATCTTTAGCTTCATGGCTCGGGGTAATGCTCACTTATCGTCTCGCCCTAACACTTCCAGGAGTGCTATGCCCGGACCTTCTGAATCGGAGTTGTGTTTGCACTGCTGACAAACACCAGTTCCTACTGACGATGCTGACGAGCCTCTATCATTGTTACATCTCGATGCTGGATTGGGGAGATCTTCTCGCCAATAGGACCAGCATTACATGGCACACCGGAGGAGGCATTGGAGATGCGGCTGTTTTACCCCACCACAAGACAAGGGCAGAAGGCATATGTAGAGTGGTATTATATATTGTCATTCCTGTTCATATTTCGCATCTTGTGACGATCGTTGTACAAAATTATGTATATTTATTATGATAGAGCGGTGTTATATATTGTCACTATTCACTTGTTATGGTTACTACTTCGTTTACAAATTTTTACGCTTATGTTTTACAATTTAGTTGTTTACTTTAGGGATTACAAACTAGGGTTTAGGGTTCACAAAGTAGGGTGAGGGGATCACAGTTATCGTATTTAGATATTAGGGTTTAGAGAATTAGTTTTGGTGCATTAGGGTTTATGGTTTATGATTTATGTTGTAATAACTAGGGTTATGGGTTAGTATTTGGGTTTAGGGTTAGGGTTACGGTTAGGGTTAGGATTAGGATTAGGGTTTAGGGCTTTAGCGTTTAGGGTTTGTAGGTTCAGGGTCTATGGGTTAAAGGTTAGGGTTGGGGATAGGGTTAGGGTTAGGTTTTAAGGTTTAAGGTTTATGGGTTTAGGGTTAGGGGTTAGAGTTTAGGGGTAGGATTTAGGGTTTATGGTTATGATTAAGATTTAGGGTTTAAATTGGTTTAGGGTTTTTGGGTTTATGGTTACCATTAAGGTTTAGAGTTAGTGTTTAGGGTTTAAATTGGTTTAGGGTTTTAGGGCTTAGGGTTAGGGTTTTGGTTAGAGCTTAGGGTTTCTTTCTCTTAGGGTTTATGGTTACGATTAGGGTTTCAATTTATGGTTTAAGGGTTAGGGGTTAGGGTTTTGAGCTAGGGCTTAGCGCTAGGGTTTAGGTTTAGGGGTTTAGGGTTAGGATTAAGGCTTCGATTAGGGTTTCTAGTTTTGTTTAGGGTTAGGGTTAGGATTAGGGTTAGGCTTTAGTCTTTAGGGTTTAGGGTTTAGCGTTTATGGGTTTAGTGGTTTAGGGCTTAGAGTTAGGGCTAGGGTTTATGGGCTTAGGGTTTAAGGGTTAGGGTTTTGGGTTCTCATTAAGGTCAGGGTTCATGTTTTATGGTTACAATTAGGGTTTGGGTTTAGGGTTTAAATTGGGTTAGGGTTTTAGGATTTAAGGTTTAGTGGTTTTGGGTTTTGGTTAGGGGTATATGGTATAGGGTTTAGGCTATGGCTTAGGGTTAGAGTTTAGGGTTTGTGTCAAGGTAAAAAACATTGTGATTCAAGTAATTAATTAAGGAAAAACTATTACAAGTAATTATCATTCAATGAAAGTAATTAGGAAGATCTTTGTTTTATACCTCCAATTTTTTTTTATCATGTGTAGGTAAAAAAATCACAATTACATATAGCCCCCCAAATGTAATTTTTTTTTTTACGTTTTTGAGGTAAAAAAAATCATTATTCAAGTAATTAATCAACAGAAAATTTTGTTTTTACCCTATAAACTTATTCAAGGACAGAATTAAGACGAATAAGTACCATTATTTATAAATAATTTATTCCTTTAAGGATTAACTTAAAAAATACATACCATTCCCTAGTTGTGAATTCCCTAAACCATTAACCATTCCCAACTTGTGAATTAACATACCATAATAATTTATTTTTATAAATAAATAATTAATTATTTTTAAGATACTTTTTTAAGTATTAACAAGTAATTAAAGTAATTAATTAAGATAAATACATACATTTCCCTAGTTGTTAATTAATTTTTTTCTTATTCTTTACAAGATAAACATATTGATTGATATAATTAAGACAAGAATTATTCAAGTAATTAATTAAGAGAATGATTTTTTTTAAATACTAATTTATTTTTTATATAAATTAACTAATTGCTAACCTAACAATAACAATAAATTTTTTTTAACGTTTTTTTTTTCTTTAACATTTGGTTCTTTAACATTTGAGGGGCTAAATGGCAATGAGTGGGCAATTGTGAGAGTCACTGCACAAAGCTTGTGCGGTGACTCTCACAATTGCCCAAAAATTGCACAAAAGCCCCCCTCAACTAAAAAAAAAATTTCAGATTGTAATTTATTGGCAATTGTGATTGTGCGGTGACTCTCACAATTGCCCAAAAATTGCACAAAAGCCCCTGTCAACGAAAAAAAAATTTTAGACTGAATTTTTGGGCAATTGTGAGAGTCATTGCACAAGCTTTGTGCGGTGACTCTCACAATTGCCCAAAAATTGCACAAAAGCCCTCTTGACTCACACCTGCACACCTGCACATGTGGGAAAACAAAAAATTAAGCAGTCGCCGCACACTCCATGTGCGGCAACTATAAACCTAGAATCCAAAAAAAAAGTGTAATACCCAATTCCAGTGAGGACTTTTTTGGTATAGAATTTTCATAAGTAAGGGTAGCATGGTCATTTGACCATAATAAAAAAAATAGAAGACTAAAACAAAGAAATAGAAAAGACGTTCCATCGGGTTCATTCCCAAAAGTCCCAATAGAAAGTTCTGCAAAAATAGAAGAGAAAATAGCGAAAAAAAAGAGAAAAAAAAAAAGAAGAAGAAGAAGAAAAGGGAGGAAGAAGGAGGGATACGAAGGCCACCCACCAAGCTCCGGTCAGCCATCAGACGCCGGCAAAGGGTCCAGCCAGCAAGGAGAGAAGAGAGAGAGAAGAGAAATAGGTAAGAAGAAAATGGGAAAAATTAGATAAAACTCAATAAGGTAATTGTATGATTTGGATCTTGTTTTATTCTGTAAGTTATGATGATTTACATGGTATTTTGGTGTAAAGGATTGCATGCATGAGAGAAATTAAACTTGATAGAATTTTAGGATTTATGTAATTTTAAGAAATTGTGGAAAAATAATTTCTTTATATTATTTAGAGTTAATAATCCTTATTATAATATGGATTAACCAAATTAGAAGAGGGAAGTTGATTTGGGAAAATTTAAGTTGAGATTTGATCATATCTTAGGCCATGCAAGATGAGTAAATGAGTGAGTTAAGCCTTGGGGCTTAGATTAAAGTTAGATTATTATTCTCTTACGTATTTTTAGTTATTAATTTTAATTGTAATGTTATATGATAGATTCAAGAGAGCATTTGGCGAAAGAACCGCCTAAGGGGGTGATCGAGTCAAGATTTTTGGTACATAGCCTATTTTGAGGTGAGTATAATACATATTATAGATCAATAGTATTATATATTGCTTGTAAAGTGAATGTGAATATTTTAAAGTATGTTATGTGTATAAATTGAGATTGACATACATATATGTTGATAAATGGATGCATGTCGATAAAAATGCATACAAAGTTATTTATTTTGTACATGAAAGTTTAAATGAGCTTGCAAAGTTTTTAAAGGTGAATGATTTAGGTTGAGTGTATGAGATAACACGTTTGGCATATTTCAAAGTATATTTTTATATATTGTTACAATTTTAACATTTAAGACTGAGAAAGTGAATAATTGTTTGTGACAACGATTTTTGTCAAGTAAGATTGAAAGAATTTAGTTGTGGAAATGATTTGAAAGTAACTCTATGCAAACTAACTAAAACTAATAGAGTTATTGCTAGTCTGGGTGCACCTAGTATATGCTGGTTAGGAAATGTCCGTAGTGATTCCCTCCCTTCGTGGGATAGTATACCCTTCGGGGACAGCCTTTCAGGGACAGATTACCCTTTGAGAAATAGAGACAAATTATCCTTCGGGGATAGTGTGGACACCAAATTTTGATACACCATTTATTTTCAAACACTGGGGGGTATGTTTGCACTTTTTGAGACAAATTTTTATTTTTAATTTTTAATTTTTTAATAATTTGAGGGGCAAAACAGTAATTTTATTTGTAAATATTTTTCTATCAACTTTTGGGGGTTTTAAATTCATATTTTTACTTTTATGTGAATTTGTTAATTTCTTATGATTTTTTCTAGATTTAATTGGTATTTTTTATATTTGTACCAGCTAAGGGCAAAATCGTCATTTTACAGTTTAAATTCATTTTTCACCAATTTTGAGTCAAAAATGTATTTTCTAGTGTTTTAAACTTATTTTTAGTTTTTAGTAATTTTTTGAGGTCAATAATTATTTTTATGTGAATTTTCATTCCCTAAGGGCAAAATCGTCATTTTACAAATTAAATTCATTTTTCACCAATTTTGAGTCAAAAATGTATTTTCCAGTGTTTTAAGCTTATTTTTAGTTTTTGGTAATTTTTGAGGTCAATAATTATTTTTCTGTGAATTTTCATTGCCCAAGGGCAAAATCGTCATTTTACAAATTAAATTCATTTTTCACCAATTTTGAGTCAAAAATGCATTTTCCAGTGTTTTAAGCTTATTTTTAGTTTTGGTAATTTTTTGAGGTCAATAATTATTTTTCTGTGAATTTTCATTGCCCAAGGGCAAAATCATCATTTTACAAATTAAATTCATTTTTTAACCAATTTTGAGTCAAAAATGCATTTTCTAAGTGTTTTAAGCTTACTTGTAATTTTTGATAATTTGTTGAGGTCAATAGCTATTTTTCTGTGAATTTTTGTCATCCAAGGGCAAAATTGTCATTTCACATCCCAAACTCATTTTTCACCAATTTTTGAGTCCCAAATTCGTTTTCAGATTTTAAGCATGTTTCTAAGTTTCTAACTTTTTTTGGAGTGAATTAGTGTTAATGAATTTATTATTTACATTTTTCTTGATTTTTTTTTCATTATTGTGAGAGAATAAATTTTTTAAGGATAAAGTTGTAATTTTTGTAGTCAAGGGTATTTTGGTCTTTTAATCATTTCTTGGAGGTTAAAACTTGTGCAGTATAAATACCCCACTTAGGGATTTTAAAAAGAAAATAAATGAAAAACCCTAAAACACTTTTGCTTTTATGATCTTTTAGATTAAAACACACACATCTCACACCCAAAAACACATACTTTGGCCGCCAGTTTCAATCTGTGAATACTGTTCATCTCATTTTCAACTTCAAAGGCACAGCTACTGTCATTTTCCCAACGGACTCTACCGCTCATTTAGTTTCTATAGTCAGCAGGTAAGTTCATGGCTTTTTCTCTTTCTTTATTGGCTTTCTTTTTATGTTTTTTTTAGTTTGATTAATTTATGATTTTGTTAACTGATTCCATTTATGTGCAAATTTGTTAGCAGTGTTAGCAAATTTATATTTTCTGTTTGAAGATGAAAATTTTTTGTTGAGATTTTTCCTGAGTTTTAATTCTTTTTCTGGGTTTGGATTTTCAATTCTTCTTCTCCACCGCCTCACTACCATATCTCCTCCCTCTTCCACCCCATCACCACCGTCTCTCTCCCCTGCAACCAGAAAACCAAACTCCTCCTCTCCACCACCATTCTCCTCCATTTCAGCTCTCAAACAACCCCAATCTCACCACCACTAACTGTGTTTCACAACCTGCAACAAAAACAGAACCACAACTACCTATTAACCACTACTTACCCATTGCAAAATTCCAGCAAAGACAGTAATCCAATAGCCCCCTCAGTGATGCCCAAATCAGTTCCTCCATACCTCCCTATCTCACCAAAACCCCTGTGCCAATCTTCACCAGCAAATCCACCCCCAATCACACACAAAACATGGTTCACCATCAGTAACCACATCCCCTGCCACCAGTTTGATTCATCACCATTTCAATAAGGAAGAGCCTCGAAAGCTTTGAACCCATGCCCCCTCCAATTGCCCAAAACCTGCAAAAGAATCACGACACCAACTGAACAGAAAAAAATAAGCAATTACACAGCCACAATTGGGCATCGAAGCCAAATTCATTACAAAGCCACCTGTACAAACACAATCACTACACACAGAGTCATTGAAATAGCCTTCAATCGCCTTCACCGAAGCCATATCAGATTAGCAAACCATCTAGGCAATCACTAAGATAGCCTGCAAAATCACCAAGTTCACGTCCCTTTCTATTCAACCACCACTGTGTCCCAAATCATCAGTCCATAAGCACGTACCCTCAACCACCCAATCTATCCCTCAATTGCAATCACCACACCACCACCTTCTTCCAGTACCAATCGTCCCCGTCTCCACCATCTAGCTCCTCCACAACTGGAGCTCTAACTAGCTCCACCACCGTCCCCTTCATCTGAACCATAACCTGCAGAAAAACCTCACAATAACAGTCCTATATCAGTCCCCACAGACCACGATCCCATAAATCAACCAAATTAATAGCCATACCTCCATCACCACATCGACCCCCGTAGCCACTCACTCCACCATTTCAACAAAACCACCACAAATTTAAACCCCAATCACCTGCGGTAAAAAATCACCAGCAGCCCAACATCAACTTCAACCACACCAACAACCTCAAACCAGCCAAACAACTCAAAGTGCTTCAACCCTCAAAACATAGAAAACAGAGAGTTAGAGAACAGAGAGAGAAAGCGAGGGAGTGAAGTGAATAGGGATTTCAGTTCTGGCATCTTCGGTGGATAGAGCGAAAGAGAAAGAGAGAAATACAGAAAGGGGAGAAAAAGAGAAAGAAAAGACAACAAAAGAGAGAACTGAGAAAAGGGGGGAAAGCTGGAGAGGGAAAGAAGACAGAAGAAAAGAATGAGAGAGGAGAAGACGAGACCAGAAAAGAGAGAAGGGAGATCCGGAAAAAGAAACAGAGAAACTAAGGAAGAGTTGAGAAAGCAGGGGAGAAGAAGAATAGGTTAGAAAAGAAATTGAGTTTTAAAAACATGAAAGGAACCGAATTGGGGTGGGGTTTTGGTCTTGTTTGATTTTGCTTTGATTAATTTGATTGTGCTTGTGGTTTAAAGACTGAATTAATATATGGGTTTTCTAAGGGAAATGTGAAATTTAGTTCAATCCTGCAGTTATAGAACCGACATATCACTTTGAATAATGTATTTTGCTTTCTGTTACGTTATTTATTCTTGTATATTGATATCGAGGCCTTAAGTTGTCTTTATTATAATTACGTCCTTTGTAATCTTTGGAATGTTGCACTTTGTGTTTAGATAATTATGGATTAGTCTTTAGATTTTAAATTCTAGTCAATTAGGTCCAGTTTAATTGCATTTTTGCTCTCTTATATTTCCAAAAATTATATATTAATCCCTTTTGGTCTTATTGACTTTTCACCCAAACCCCTAGGCTTTGCTATAACTGTGAATTAATTCCCCCAATTTGCTGAAACTTTGATTTTGGACCCCATCAAGTGCTGGAAATTATATTTCATGCCTTTGTGTATTGCTGGAAATTTATTTCTATCCCGCACTGTTTGCTGGAAATCCATTTTTGTCCATATATTTTGCTGGAAATTCAATTTCAGTCCTTATTGTTTGCTGGATTTTTTCAATTGACCCTTGTGTATTGCTGGAAATTCATTTCTATCCCACACTGTTTGCTGGAGATTCATTCTTAGTCATTACTTGTTGCTGAAAATTCATTTTAGTCCATATATTTGCTGGATTTTTCAATTGGCTTTTGTGTATTGCTGGAAATTTGGTTTTGGCCCCCAATTGTTGATAGAATTTGAGTTTTAGTCTTTTATATGTTGCTGGAATTTCGTTTTAATCACTTTAAGTGATTGGATTTAGTTTTAAGGCCCGATGTTTTGATGAATTTTTAATTTTAGCCTTTAATACTTTGCTGAAATTTTCTGTTTTACCTCCATATTTTCTGTAAATTAATGTCTTTACCACTTTTCTTGCTAGAATTTATGTTTTACTCCCCTTGGTTTGCTAGAATTTTGCCTTTTCCCCAATTTCTTGAAATTACTTTGTCATATTTTACATTTTATGCTTTCTTACTTTAAATAGTGGTCCCTTTAACCCGTGTGTTCATTTTTTAGTACTAGTATCGGATCTTCAAAGAGGTATCCCGATCTCTCATTATTTTTCCTTTATGTGCTCCAAGGTGCTCTAATGTGATATTTTATGCAATTTTTTATGCGTTTCTTATTTTATGCGCTTTTTGCGTGTTTATTTATTTTGTGTTATTTAAATTTTATTATTTTGACGAAAAATGCAATATTCTTGTATTTAGCTAGTCAATGTAATAGTTAGATTATTTTCTCATATTTTAGCAAAAAATTGTGTAATTAGGTAGAAAATGTAATAGACAGGGCATTTTAATTTCCCCCATTAAGTTGTAAATTAAGCCCCCCGGTGTAATAGTTAGGGTTTATTTGCTTTTGCATGCTTACGTGCCTATTTGTTTTATCGTTTTCATTAGGATTTTGCATCTAGATATTATGCTTATGTGTTATGTGCTCCTATGTGATCTTATATGTTTTATATGTTTAATTTGCTTTTAATTCATGCTTAAATGCTTAATTCATAATTTATGGTATTCTGTCACCACACTAATCCAACGTTAGTTGTGGTTTCTTTCTTTTCCCGCTAGTCCAACGCTAGTGGGATTTTTTTTTAGAACGGGCTAGTCCAACGCTAGACCCTTAGGTTATTTAGTATTAGGTACATTTGTGTGTATTTCACATCTCATTTCACATATTTTTAGTTTTCTTTCCATTTGGCATGATTTTATTACTATTATTATTATTATTATTATTATTATTATTATTATTATTATTTTGACACATTTTTTAAAATGCATGACATCTAGGTTGCATTTCACTTAGACTTTAGGACATCTGTGTGATTCGACTAGAAATAGTCGTCTACTCACGTGGGAAGCGGTGGCATACATGCCGTTCCCCCCTTCGTGAGTAGAAACATCCAGTCACGAGTTATTAGTTCTCCGTACCCGTCATGTTGCATTCCCACTTTCTTCGGACATTTATTATCTATATTATTATTTTCTTTTCTTTTTGCATTTCATTTTGCATTCACACTCGTGGCTCCCTCGAGGTCTCGATTCGGGTTTCGCAATTAATGCGATATTTTCGACCAAGCCTCAACGGAACATTTCGACCCTCTCGACATTCACATTTGATTTAGGATTTGCATTCATTTAGACACATCCAAAATGCAATAGAATTTAGGGTTAATTTAGGAAATTTTGATTAAACCTCGCAACTAGCCTCAGCTAGGTTGAAAGGGTGCCTTAGGCGCAAGCCTTTGCCTTCCCTTTCTTCAAATGTGACTTCCGGACCTTTTTCTCTCGTTTTTCGTAGACCGGAGTCGAAAAAGGGTTTTAAATTATTTTTCTAAAAATTTTACTTTTTGTTTTGTTTAAACAATTTTTTCGGGTGACTTGGTACACCCTAACTTAGTACCAAGTGGGGACTCCATTTAAAAAATAAAACCCTTTTTCAAAAATTCTTTGGCCAAACCTGTCGCACTTTTAGTCTCGGCCTTGTTTTCTTTTAAAATGCCATTTTTCTTAAAATACACTTTTTTTTACTAAAACTTGATTTTTCTCATACATGCACGGTTTTTCCAAAAACCTTTATTTTCGAAAGGGTCACCGAGACCGGACTGTCTTTTCGGGACGCAACAGTCAATGACTCCACTAGCACCCTCTGCTCAGGATTTTTAGGGCGCGATAGATAGATACCCTTCGGGGGATAGTCCTTTGGGGATAGAGTACCCTTCGTGGGATAGTTATCCTTCGAGAGATAGTATGTTCTGCATAGTTGTGACTTCGAGAAATAATCAAAGTTATTTATGAAACCAAGAATGTGATTTTATTGATTGTTTTATGCCATATGTGATGACTACACAGATTTTATACCAAAAGTGGTGATTTTAAATAATTGTTTAAAATGGTAAAGAATGGTATTTAGTTGTATCGGTTATAATTATTAATAATGATTGTTTATTACTTGTATGACTGCATGTATAATGGTTTATAATATGTATTATGCTTACTGAGTGTGGAAAACTCACCCCTCAATATTTTTCAGTGTTTTGTAGAAAGTGCAAGAGTTAGAGTCAATAGGAGAATAGCATAGTCACTTGAATTCAGAGGTATTACCCGGTTATTTTTGTTGTCCCGACTATAGGATAGTATAATTATTATTCTGCACTTGTGGCCATGTGATATAGTATTTGGTATTGTAAACATTATTTTTGGAATAGCTGCTCCGTTGGTTGTAAATTACAAATCTTGGGATATTTATATATAAATATATGAAGTTCTTATAAACATCTTGAAATGGTTGAAATGTGTGACTAATGTTGGATAAATTAGTAGGGTTGATAACTGGTTATGGTAAGCTATATATTTATGAAAATATGGTGTGAAATTGGTGAATGAAACGGATGTTGCGTATTGTGAATGTATTGGAATTGCTTGGGATGGCTGAAATTTTGTGCAGGTATTTTGAAAATTTTGGGAAAGCTCCAAATACAGAGGAGATGCTGCCGAAATTTGGGTAGAATTCAAAGGAAATTTTAGGCTTACGTGGTTTGGGGCGGTTTATTTCACCGCGAACTACGTGCCAGTCATGGCCTTTAGGTGCAGGTCGTGACAAAAAATAACCCCAAAATGGGGACTTTTTTTTTTTTTAAATAACAATAATCCAAGAAATTTGCCGGCTTGGTGCCGGAGTCTAAACGTTATCATCAATTCAACAAAAAAATATTAGTTCTCCATTTATTATTTTTTGACTTTCTTTCAAATTTTTGTAGGAAGGGTTTTCGTAATCCTAGTTGGAACCGAGCTTAGTGTCCTTCGTGAATAACTTCCACTTCTGCACTTAACTTTTATCGCTAGTTTTTTGACAGCCTGTGTATTCCTACCTTCTTTGATAATTTTAATTGTATATGTACTTGAAAAGAAGAATCCGCCTAGACTGCAGAGATGTTCACTCCCAAATAATAAGAAGAGCTATATATACTTTAATATGGACTACGTGTTTCCGAATTGCATTCTGCTTGAGAAGTGAAATTGATGCGAACAGTTAAAAAATTTTAAAAATTGGACGAATTCATACCAAATCTTGGAAATCCGTGAAGACATGAATCATATAGTATAAATAATCTTTCGACTTTCGAGTCAATAGGTTTCTTAGGTTGCTTTTAAGCTTTTAATCAGGTGATCGGCGTCACTGGGCTTATTTTGGTAAATTATCAGCTAGATCTAAGGAAGTTTGGTTGTAAGTTACTTTCAGATGTTTTTTAAATGAATGTCGGAGTTCAGGTATCGTGTTATTAGATTTTTATTCC
Organism: Mitragyna speciosa; assembly: GCA_024721245.1. Classification (NCBI taxonomy): domain Eukaryota; kingdom Viridiplantae; phylum Streptophyta; class Magnoliopsida; order Gentianales; family Rubiaceae; genus Mitragyna; species Mitragyna speciosa. The sequence continues at coordinate 14,725,702 of CM045561.1, forward strand.
TGGACTGGCAGCTATTCTGGTGGTCACAATTACTGAAATCTTTGACTGTTTTAGCAATGTAAAGAGATTAAGCCTAGTATTCAGGTAGTAACTGTGACAGGCCAAAAAAATTTGGGGTTGGTTAGACTCCGTCCCACCAACGTTAGTGCTAGTCGCAGTTCGTGCCCCTAAAATTTGGAAATCTACACTTCACCTAGATTAGTCAAATGTTAAAGCCACTAACAATACCATTTATGGAAAAAGTACTGGAATAACTTCTTGGCAATGATTATTTGTGTAAGGACCTTTGCACCTTTCTGTTGGAGAGAAAATCCCCCATATATCACGCCAATGACTAAGAAGTGTAAACGAGCTGAGATCTAATGTCACCATATTTGAGCTCTTACAAATAGATGTTTTTGAATTTGAGTTTGAACTCGTCGAACTTGCAAATTTACTCAAACTCGACTCAAGTCATATTTGAGATTGACCTCAGGCTCGAACTTGACCGTTGAATTAAATACCCAGACTTTTATAATTTTTATTTCAAATTAATAGAATGACCAAATTACATTTTACTATCAAAAATCAAGAAATGTGAAAAGTGCAATTTGTCTAAGGAGTGCAAATGTTGTAGTATTTTCTCATTATATAAATAAAAACTAAAAAATACATATAAATACTTGAATAGCTCGATTGATGAGCTTTCAATTTGAGTACTTGCGTGCTCTAGTTCAGCTTGAGATCTGAGTCAAACCACTTGAGTTTGGCTCAAATTTAGTCAATTGTGAACTCGAGTTGAAATTGTAACCAAGTTGCTGTATACACATCATCTAAGCACCAAAAAAAAAAGGATAAAATGGTCAAAAACATAAAATGCATCTTGAAAATTAGTTAGGCATTTATTCTTTTGCCATAATACTTTCGGCTGTGCAAACACGGGGAAAAAAGAACTGAAATCATTTGCCAAAATTCGTTTTAAGATTCCAAAAGTTGGGTTATTAACAAGCATCGCAGTGGTTTTCTTAACAAGCAATGGTTCATTGAACAAGCATCACAAAAGTATCTTTGCTTTAAAAGTCAGGGTATGGTTAAGGGTTTTGATTAATTTGCTGATCTTCGGCTTCTTAACATAAAAGCCGCGAATAATGAATTTGTGATTATATTTTCGTGCGTTGATCTGGGAGATATTTTATGGTCCCTTTTTTTTTTTTTTTTTGTCCATGTATTTGAGGCATGTGGTCCTCATAGAATCCATAAATTGAAGGGGACAAAACCAGTAACTTGGCTTTAATACATACATGATTAAAAGTTGTTTATGATTTTTGCACAAGCAGAAATATTTGTGAGTGATTTGCTGTTTGTTTTTCTTGTGTTATGTGAAAACATTAGTGTGCATGTTATTTGAAAATGAAATTCACATTGAAGTGTGGTAGATTTTCTTCCTAATCCCGATGTACAATATGTAGAGGGACAGATGACATTTTTTTAATGACATAGATCCAGATTTTATGTCATGCATTGAGTTGGGAAAGAGGTTGAAGCTCCTTCATTTCCTTATAAACATGCCAATTCGGTATAAAGTTTCGGATGCCGAATGTGAGAAAGTATTGCTTGGTCCTTGCACACCACGTCAGTAGCTTATGTGGTGTACAAATTGTAATCTGTTCTGAACTGTGTTTTTAAACTCGGACCGGACCGGCCGGTCGAACCGAGAACCGGTCAAGTGTCCGGTCCGAGTTACACTAAAAAATCGGTTTGTTAAAACCCGGTCAAACTCGGTCAAAAACCGGGTTTGACCCGGCAAAACCGGAAACCGGAAATAGAAAACCACCCAGGTTTTTTTTTTTTTTTGTGCATCCAGCCACATTTATGCTCCACACTTCATCAGATATGAGCCCTATACATGTTTGTGGGCTTTCATATTCATTGTCTAAAGAAAATGGATTCCAACAATTATTTGTCTTTGAGTTTTGACAATGACATGAGTCCATTGACATACATCCAACAAATGAACATCAATGCTAAATCAGTACATGATTTTTATTTGCTTGGCCCAGTTATCGGTCAAAAGGCAACCAACTTCTTTGACCAATTACAAAATATTAGTGGTGCGTCACTTCTACTTCTTTATACTAATTATATTAAAAAGTGAATAATTTGAGTCCGTTATATTTATTGCTAATTTTTTCAATTCAATGCTTTTTTAACTGTTAATAGCAAGATATTAGAATGGTTATTGAGGGTATTTTGGCTATAATTTTTCGGACTAACAACTAAAATTAAGAAGAAAATTAGTAAGTGTATATATGTGTGTTATATATATATATATATATATATATATATATAATATTTATGACGTCATCCGGTTCGACCCCGAATCCACCCCCTGTCGAACTCATTGACCCCTAACCCCTGAGCTCAGCCGGGTCGATGCCTGGTCCAAGTCTGAAAACATAGGTTCTAAACATGTGAATGTGAATATGGACCCCATTTTATGTCCTACAAGATGTCTTTTACCTTTTTTACTTTTGTAGTCCCGATACAAAATTTAAAGCGTCGTCCTCGTTACGAAAGCAAGAAGTAATTGGGGAAAAACACATATCACTACTGCTAAACCTTAATTAAATAATTACTCCGCTTCCCAAGTTGAGTTCTTCTCCATCTCAGCCACCAACCAAGCCATCCATTTCTCCAACAAGGCCGATTATTTTGCCTTCATTTCTTCCTCCCCGAATTTGTTCCTCTGCTCTATCCTTGGAGGACATTGATCAGCAAGAAAGCTGGAAATCATCATCCTCAATTGTTTCAAGGCCCAAGATGGAATGATTTTGTAGTCCTCAAAGCAATTTCTCACCACTCTCTCTATCACATCAACCTAGTAAAAAAAATGATCTACAAACAACAACAGATGCAAGTCTTCAAACGGGAATCCAACTCCTATCCCAAAATTGAATCATTTATTAGCTAAATATCCCTTTCCTTTCTACCTCCAGCCAAAATACCTTCTTTTTTAGTGAGGTAATGGATAGAACACCGTCTTTATGGTACTTTGACAAATAATTGGGACTTGATTCTTCTCCTAAAATTAAGTTTGTGCTCATTTTCAAAGATCAATTAGTGGTACTTTCTCCCTATATACACACACATAGACGCATTAATGGACAACATAATAGTTGGATTTTTTCCCTCCCTCTATTTTCCCTTTTCCTTTTTCGATTACACTACCCTTTGTTTTAGAATGTATTCTATGGTTTTTCTTTTTTTCCCTGTAAACTAACATTTGATTTATTATAACAGTTGCAATTTGTGCAGACCCTATTGGTTTTCATGTCCAGCGGTGGATTTTAAACATGGACAAGCGATTAATGATTTCAACACTCAATTTTTGGGTACCAATTACTACTCCTTGAATTCTGCTATTATGCATATAATTTTATTGTATTACTATATTTTTGTCATATTTATTTGTTGCTGTTTACTTGTGCAAATATGCAAAAATATCAGAAAAAGAAAATGTTGCATGTGGAGTGGATAAGAATTTTGAATTCAAGATTGTTATGGTATTCAAGAGTGAAGAAGAAGCCTATGATGCATATCATAGATATGCTTTCAACCAGGGATTTGGGGTTTGTAAAAGTCGCAAATATTATAATAGAAAAAAATGAATTGAGAACATGCACATTTGTGTGTAGTTGTGAGGGATATGGTCCAGATTCTTCTCCATGTGAAGTAAAAACAGTATGAAAGTACAATAAAAAGGTGTGGGTGTCCAGCATATGTGAAGTTTAAGATTGAGAATGGGATATGGCAAGTGGTTGAGTTTTATCCTTCTCATAACCATGCTTTTATTGAGGATAGTCAAAAGCATTTTATAAGATCAAGTCAAAAAGTTTCTGAGAATTTGAAAGGAGTCTTAAATAATATGGCTAATACTGGAATTGGACCAACCAAGGCACATGGATTACTCAGTAATCAGGCTGGGGGTACAAGAAATGTTGATGTTGAAAACTATTTTAAAGCTTGGTTATTGCTGGAGATTGTCAAAGTCTATTAAATCATTTCAATTAGTTGCAATCAAATGGAAATATTGTTTTTCACTCTATCCAAGTGGATGATCAGAGTAGGATGACTAACCTCTTTTGGTCTGATGGTTTGTCAAGACTTGATTTTGAGTACTTTGGTGATGTTGTGGGTTTCGACACTACTTGCCGAACGAACAAATACAACATGAAATGTACTCCATTTGTGGGTGTGAATCATCATTGGAAAAATGTATTGTGTGCCTGTGCCATTTTAACATATGAATCCACTGCTTCTTTTATTTGGGTGTTTCAAACCTTTTTGACAGCAATGGGAGGTAAAGCACCAAAGACAACTTTTACTGATCAAGATGCAGCTATGGCTTTGGCAATAAAAGAGGTGTTTCCTAATACAATACATCAGTTGTGCGTGTGGCATATTTCATTAAATGCCAAACAAAATATTTCCCATTTGTACTCTAAACCAGGTTTCAAAGGCTATTTTAACAAGCTACTTAATTGTATTTCGGTTTCTGCATTTGAAAATAAATGGAGAGAAATGCTTGAGAAATGGAACCTTGAAGGGAATTCTTGGCTAGACAAATTATATAAGTTACGTGAGAATGGTGTGTAGCTTTTAGCCGTGATGTTTTTTCAGCAGACATTAGAGCTACACAATGAAATGAAAGTATTAATAATGTTTTTTAGCAATTAGCAACTAAAGTTTCAACAGATATTAGAGCTACACAATGAAATGAAAGTATTAATAATGTTTTTTAGCAATTAGCAACTAAAGCAATGACATTAATAGAGTTCGTTAGTCATTACGAGAAGGAACTTGAAAAGATGCGGGAAAAGGAAGGTAATGATGATTATGATTATGCCATAGGCAAGCCAAAACTTATTGTTCAAAATAGTTTGATTTTAAAACGGGCTGCCATAGCATACACTCGTCATCTTTAAAATGTTTCAAGATGAGTATGTTCATGCGCTATCTAAACATGTTGAAAGGTATCATGTTGACGAAGGACTTCGTGCATATGTACTATCTACTGATGAAGGAAGAACAGTACATGTAGTAAACTTTTCCATGGATGACACTACAATGACTTGTAGTTGCAAACTTTTTGAAGCAAAAGGGTTGTTGTGTCAACATTCATTACTCATCTTGGCTATTAGGATAAATTTTTATAGTCTTCCATCTCAAAACATATTGAAATGATAGACAAAGTGATAAGCAATAAAATTATCAATATTATTATATTCATTACTATATGTTTTAAATGTTATTTTAGTATAATTATAGCATTTTGGGTTGCAAATGACTCATTTTCCAACAATTCATAAGAATTGAGATTTTTACCGAAATTAGGATTTTTGTGGTAGAATTTTTGTTGGAGCAAATTAATGCACAATTTTTTTTATATTATTGTAGGTTCATCATACTACAACTTATTTTGGATCAATTGGAGTAAAGGAAAATTGAAGTCAATGGTGATTCAAAGAGTTAAAGTTGGATGTACGACATGGAAGGAAAAATTGTGCAAAAATAATGTAAAAATCTAATTTTTCACCAAGATGCATGAAAATATGTGGGAAATGCTTGCACACATGGATGCCTAGCTCAACAAAAATCAGAAATCAAGTGGGGGCCACAAAAGTACGATCTGTGAATAGATCTGCAGATGACAACTTGCGGATCTCCATCCGCAAATCGCAGGTCGACTGGGATTCTTCTAAGGCATCAACTTGCATCTTTCTCCAGCTATTTTTGCAAAATATTATTAGATATGGATAGGATTTTGCAAGTTGAGGAACATATTGGAAACATAAATGAAGACTTTTGTGCGCAATTGGAATCCCCAAGCAATCTTCATCATTTCCATGCATTAATGATTCATGCAAGTTGGAAAATGACTTGAGGAACATTTGTCTATAAATAGAAGTCATTTGTAAAGCCTTTAAAAACAAGTTTTAGTAGTAGAAAATAGTATTAGCTTGGTTTACACTAGTTTTGGTAGAGAATTAATAGAATTCTCTTCATCCTTCAATAGAATAGTGAGAGCATTGTAACAGAACTATTGTAAGTTCAACTTTGAAGGTGAATAAGAAGAGAAGCTTTGTCTAAACTTTGGTTGAGTAATTCTTACTCCTCTCTATTTACTTTCACTTTTTGAATGAATTCTTGCTTTGAAGTTATACTTTTTGTTGTTTCATTTGTCATGGTTCACTAAAGGCTTCATCAAGAATATAGATGAAGCTAATGAATCCAAAAGCATGACTTATATTATCAAAGCTTGCTAAGCTTGCATTTCTTTGTTTATTTGTTCAAGTTTTAACACTTGTTTTTGCTTGGCCAACTTAAACAAATCATTTAGTTGTTACTTGACATTGAGAAATGCTTGTAATAATGAAAAATGAACAAATAATGCTTAAGTAGTTCATATGAGAATAATGGATACTTAAGTGAATCATTACAATTCATGTTTTCATAAGATTTCATCATGAGAATAGTTGGAATCTTGTCATTGCATAGAGAGATCTAGTTATGACACTTATGGAATTGGATTCTAAACAAGGCAAGGTAAAACTTAGTAAGTCATTCATGCAAGATTCATTAGTGGATTCTATGTTCTAGGCTTCTTTGCTTTGATTCTACAAAAGTTCTCAATCATATACCTATTCTATTGAAGGGACTCCATAGCCATCATATTTCAATTGTGTTTAGATAATAAAAGTTAGTGAAAAAGCTTAAGTAGTTGCACATATTTGATTCCTCGTGGATTCGACACCTAATACTCTAAGTATTACAATAGACCCGTGCACTTGCGGACTAAGTTTGGAGATTAGGTTTTTATTACTTGATTTGTGTGATTTTGTTCATAATTGTTATACCTAATCTACACCACATCAAGTTTTTGGCACCGTTGCCAGGGAATCAAAGGCAATATTAAGGCAAAAGCTAACTTTATTAATTTAAACTTTATTTTTCTTTTTTTATATTTAATTATTTTCTCTTATTTTGTAGTTAAAGTGTTTTCAGGTCAAATGTATAATGGAAAAATGGATTATGAGCTTGAAGCACTCCTTGTGGCACAAAGTATGCACCTCTATTTGCTAATTCATTTAAGCATTAAAGGTGTATTATTTCTTTTGTGGGATACTCCAATCACTTGAAAGGATTGGAGAAGAGTCTAGCTCTCGACTCTAAATGAAGCGCTTGTTTGGAGGCAACCCAACATTTTTAATATTTTTGTGAAATCTTTAGTATGTTTTGTGAAGTATTATGTAGTTTAAAGTGTGTTTTAGTTGTTTGTTTTGTAGGTATGCAAATTGGAACTTGATGATCAAGTTTGATTCAAGAGGTTACAATCATGAGTTTGATTCTTAAATTCCTTCTTCTTCATTTTTTTTTTTAAAAGCAAAGTTTGTTTTCAACATAATGGTCAACTATACGTCTGAAAAAGGACTAAAACAAAAAACTTAAACGTTCAATAACATAGAACCACCAAAATTGCAAATATGTATGCTTCAATTACTACAGATCTAGTTCATTCTCCTGATGAGTTCATTGATATAATCTTCACGATTTCCGGCATCTCCTCCTTCAACATGGTGATTTCTCTTTGTCTTCAAGCCACCAAGAGGTGCCTTAAGTTTGAAAGGCCAGAGAAAATTGTTAGCCTCCTTAAAATGAGGTCCAACTGTCAGGATCTCATGAACAAGGTCTTCAATGCAGATAATACCATGTTTTCCCAAAGTCTGTTCAATGATTGAGTTGTCAGTCAATGCTATTCTCCGCTTGTTTACCTTGCCGTAACCTCTCTTATAAATCAATTCCTTAACACTCTTTCAAGTTGGGGTACCCAACACCAAGAGAAAGGAAACTACTTTGTGTAAAAACCTCTCAGAATGCAAAAGAGCTTCAGATAGGATTCCATTAGTCAGTTGCCCACCCGTACGACACGTAAGGCTCAACCCGGTGAAGCATATTGAGTGTTGCCTTGTTAACCTTTAAAAATACACCATTGAATATCTGTCTCAAACGCAAAAGCTGCAATATTTTTTTGGTCCTTGGATGCATGGCATTGATGCCCGGATGCGAACAATAAATAGAAACTTGGCTTCTGGGTTGACATAAAAACCTCCTTTCAACCTTGCGTCGCGCTTCAGTTGAATAAGCTCTTTTTGCTGCTACTCGTACCCCTTAGCATACTACTTCGCTCTATTGTAAACGAGCTTGCTGGTTGGCAATGTTCTTCTTCTTAGCAGCGACAAGTTGCTATTTTTTCAGCCAAAGCCCATTCTTCACTACTCTTTTGCTTCTTAAATACAAACTCTGGAACTCCCTATGGTTGCTCTTCAGCCATCTCAATCCAGCTAGTTTGTTAGCCGCCCCCCGTCCGGAGTATCAATCATAGTGAAAGATCGACTGACTGAAGAGCAACTTCTCCTCCAATTAAAGTGGTCTGCTCTGCTCTACTCTCACAGAGAGAGAGAGTCCCTTCTTCTTTAACATTTCATGCTAATGAGAATGTTTAACATGAGTATTATGTGTTATATAAGGTGTTTTAGAAGTTGGAAGTAATAGAAGTTACTATTCATGGTTGATGAACTTTTTGAGCAAAAAGGTCATTTGGTGATTCAATGAGATTATAGGTCGTGATTTGATGCTTAATATGCTCCAAGAAACATGTGTACATTATTGGTTTAGAATGTGCATTCAAATTTTGCAATGCTCAATTCATGTTGGATGTTGTGATTTTGATGCAAAATTTGAGAAATTTGTGTTTGCACCTGTATTTTCATAATTCAAACTTATTCCTAGTGTTAAAGTGTTCAAAAACATGTTACATTTAAAGTTGAAAGTGCTGTAGAAAATGGAATGAACCAATGGAACGGTAACCGTGCAAAAACTAGAAAATCACTTGCTTGTTGCAGGAAGTGATCCGTAGGTTACGATCCGTGGGTCACTGCCGCGGATCGCATCCGTGGATCAACTTCTGAGAGTTTGTGTAATACGATGCACCAGGATACGCGAACGGGGCTAGTGAACTACAGGTACACACTCGCGGATACTGTTCCAAGGTTTTTCAAGGTCTTTTTCATTGGTTTTCAATTGTTCACCGGCAAATGTGTTTCATGGTTTGTAATACATGTTTGGACAATCAAATTAATTACTTTAACATGTTCCAATCTTACAATTCATAATTTAAGTTTAACTTTTAATTTTGAATATATGGCATGAAATGGTTGAATTTTGGTATAAACAAATTTGAGTAAGTTTCATTTATCTACTTCATCAAAAACATAATACATTTGCTCATATTTCTTCTCTTTTGAATTTTCACCCTTGGAGCTACATTGCAATAACTAAGTGTAGGGGGAAATTAAATGTTTTAAGGCATGTTATGTTATTTATTGAGCTTAATGGCTATTTAAACATGTTTGAACATGGCATTTGAAGTTGTTAAGTTCTGAAGCAAGGTTAGTGAGCATCAATGGACCAAATGAGGAACATGATGGAGCATTGCAAAGAGGGACTTGCCAAGAGCCATGGACTTCAAGGACATAACAATATCAACTTTGGAACTTCAAAACCAAACAAAGGAAGTTTCCTGGCTCTATTTCTATTCTTACCTTTTCTTTTACACATTGAGGACAATGTATCATTGTAAGCGTGGGGGGAAGGTATAAGATTATGTTTGGTTGGGATTTGGAGTAAAGAGTGTCAAGATACTATTTTAGTAAAATATGGCCAAAATTTTTGAAATTTTGCTTCTTTAACATGTTTTCATGCCATACACTTGTTAAATTCATTTACTTTTTGAATTTGCTTGAATATTTTCTACAAGAATACAAGAAATAGTTATTATGTGATTAGGATTTTTGTTTTTAAGAAAGTATATCTTGTAAAATGGTTGTAATTATGTCTTGATTTAGCAAGTTTGAATTTAAATTTCCTTTCTTTACTTAATTTTACATTATTAAGTGGTAGATATGGACAAGAAGTATACTTATGCATTATTGAAATTAAGGGACAAGTATATTGTGAGCAAAATGATATATGTTTATTTATTTCTACTCCAATGATTCAAATTACTTAGTAATCAGGAATTTTCATCATAAAATGTCGATTTTCACGTCAAAGGGCAATTGAGTTAAGAGTATGCATATCAAGTTTGATTGAAAATGAATTATTGAGTAATAAGGGGTCTTCATCACAAAATGTCAATCCTTTCATCAAAAGGCAATTTCACTTCTCAAAATAAGCACTAAATTGTGGTTAAAATGATAAAAGTGTTGAGTAACCGGGGGTTCTCATCTACAAATGTCAACTTTCGTGTCAAAAGACACTTACAAATTACAAAATGCAATACGTCCCTATTGTGTGTAAATTTAGTTGTATATGATTGTCCATATTGAATACTTAGTGTGTGAAATTTTGTAAGGCAAAGGACTTTGGTTAAATAAGCTTTAACCTTGAAATAATTATTTCCCTTTTACTTGGTATGATGAGTGTTAGAAACTTTACAAGGAATTGCATAATGCCCATTTACTTATCTTGTGGAATTGTATTCAACAGTGAGGCATGTGTTACTTCAAGCCTTGAATCATGTTTTGATCTCTTGATTTTTCAATTGCTCGAGGACAAGCAATGATTCAAGTGTGAGGGAGTTTGATAAGCAATAAAATTAACAATATTATTATATTCATTAGTGTATGTTTTAAATGTTATTTTAGTATAATTATAGTATTTTTGGTTGCAAATGACTCATTTTTCAACAATTCATAAGAATTGGTATTTTTACTGGGATTAGGGTTTTTGAGGCGGAATTTTTATTTGAGCAAATTAATGCATAATTTTTGTGTATGATTGCAAGTTCACCATACTAAAACTTATTTTGGATCCATTGGAGTAAAGAAAAATCAAAGTCAATGGTGATTCAAAGAGTTAAAGTTGGATGAACAACTTGGAGGAAAAATTGTGCAAAAATAATGGAAAAATCCAATTCTTCACCAAGATGCATGAAAATACATGAAAAATGCTTGCACACGTGGATGCCAGCTCAGCCAAAATCAGAAATCAAGTGGGGCCACAAAAGTGTGATTTGTAGATTGCAGGTCGGCTAGGATTCTTCTAGGGCATCAACTTGCATCTTCCTTCAACTGTTTTTGCAGATATTATCAGATAGGGATAGGGTTTTGCAAGTTGAGGAACACATGGGAAACATAAAAGAAGACTTTTGTGTGCAATTGGAATCCCCAATCAATCTTCATCATTTCCATGCATTAATGATTCATGCAAGTTGGAAAATGACTAGAGGAACATTTGTCTATAAATAGAAGTCATTTGTAAAGCCTTTAAAAACAAGTTTTAGTATAGAAAATAGTATTAGCTTAGTTTGCACTAGTTTTGGTAGAGAATTAAAAGAATTCTCTTCATCCTTCAATAGAATAGTTAGGAGCATTGTAAGAGAACTATTGTAAGTTCAACTTTGAAGGTGAATAAGAAGAGAAGCTTTGTCTAAACTTTGGTTGAGCAATTCTTACTCCCCTCTATTTACTTTCACTTGTTGAATGAATTCTTGCTTTGAAGTTATACTTTTAGTTGTTTCATTAGTCATGATTCACTAAAGGCTTCATCTAGAATATAGATGAAGCTAATGAATCCAAAAGCATGACTTATATTATCAAAACTTGCTAAGCTTGCATTTGTTTGTTTATTTGTTCAAGTTTTAACACTTGTTTTTGCTTGGCCAACTTAAACAAGTCATTTAGTTAGTTACTTGACATTGAGAAATGCTTGTAATAATGGAAAATGAACAAATAATGCTTAAGTAGTTCATATGAGAATAATGGATACTTAAGTGAATCATTACAATTCATGTTTTCATAAGATTTCATCATGAGAATAGTTGGAATCTTGTCATTGCATAGAGAGATCTAGTTATGACACTTATGGAATTGGATTCTAAACAAGGCAAGGTAAAACTTAGTAAGTCATTCATGCAAGATTCATTAGTGGATTCTATGTTCTAGGCTTTTTTGCTTTGATTCTACAAAAGTTCTCAATCATATATCTGTTCTAATGAAGGGACCCCGTATCCATCATATTTCAATTGTGTTTAGATAATAAAAGTTAGTGAAAAAGCTTAAATAGTTAGACATATTTGATTTCTCGTGGAATTCGACACCTAATACTCCAAGTACTACAACAAACCCGTGCACTTGCGGATTAAGTTGGGAGATTAGGTTTTTATTACTTGATTTGTGTGTTTTTGTTTATAATTGTTATACCTTATCTACACCATGTCACAAAGCATGCTAAGCAAGGAAATGGTGATTTTTGTAGTATCTTGAATCACTAGACTGGAGCAAAATCTTCTAAGACCGTACGTTTCAATAGGCTGATGCGTAGATCTTTTGGTCTTATGAGTATGTGTGCTGATGATGAAGAAATAGAAGATATGGCATACCAATGTTTAAATCAACTTGAAGGTAGAATAAGAAGTCGTAGATTGCGATCAAAACCGCTTGAATATGAAAATGAAGTTCTAGCAACTAATAATGCCAATGTTGGTAGAAATAATTGAGTGTTGTAGATTAGGTGTAGAAAATCAAGTCAAGTTTACACACAAAAGTCAAGTAATAAAACCTAATCTCCCAACTTAATCCACAAGTGCACGGGTCGGTTGTAGTATTTGGAGTATTAGGTGTCGAATCCCACAGGAAATCAAATATGTGCAATTACTAAAGCTTTTGCACTAACTTTTATTATCTAAACACAATTAAAATAAGATGGAGATGGGGTCCTCTTCAATAAAATAGGTATATGATTGAGAACTTTTGTAGAATCAAAGCAAAGAAGCCTAGAACATAGAATCCACTAATGAATCTTGCATGAATGATTTAATAAGTTTTACCTTGCCTTGTTTAGAATCCTATTCCATAAGTGTCATAACTAGATCTCTCTATGCGATGACAAGATTCCAACTATTCTCATGATGAAACCTTATGAAAACATGAATTGTAATGATTCACTTAGTATCAATTATTCTCATATGAACCACTTAAGCATTATTTGTTCATTTTCCATTATTACAAGCATTTCTCAATGTCAAGTAACAACTACATGACTTGTTTAAGTTGGCCAAGCAAAAACGAGTGTTAAAACTTGAACAAATAAACAAACAAATGCAAGTTTTGATAATGTAAGTAATGCTTTTGGATTCATTTGCTTCACCTATATTCTAGATGAAGCTTTTTAGTGAATCATGACAAATGAAACCAATAAAAGTATAACTTCAAAGCAATAATTCATTCAATCAAGTGAAAGTAAATAGAGGGGAGTAAGAATTGCTCAACCAAAGTTTAGACAAAGTGTCTCTTCTTATTTACCTTCAAAGTTAAACTTACAATAGTTCTCTTACAATGTTCCTCACTATTCTATTGAAGGATGAAGAGAATTCTATTAATTCTCTACCAAAACTAGAGTAAACTAAGCTAATACTATTTCCTACTACTCAAACATTGTTTTAAAACTTTACAAATGACTTCTATTTATAGACAAATAGTTCTCAAGTCATTTTCCAACTTGCATGCATCATTAATGCATGGAAATGATGAAGATTTGCTTGAGGATTCCAAATGGGCACAAAAGTCTTTATTTATGCTTCCAATGTATTCTCCCACTTGCAAAACCCTATCCCCATCTGAAAATATCTATCAAAACCAGCTGGAAGAGGATACAAGTTGATGCCCTAGAAAATCTAGCCGACTTACGATCAGCGAATGGTGATATGCAGATGACAACTCGCGGATTCCATCCTCGGATCACATCTTTGTGGCCCCCACTTGATTTTGATTTTTACTGAGCTTGGACCTCATGTGTGCAAGAATTTTTCACGTATTTCCAAGCATTGTGGTGAATAATTGGATTTTCTATTATTTTTGCACAATTATTCCTTCAAGTTGTTCATCCCAACTTTAACTCTTTGAATCACCATTGACTTTGATTTTCCTTTACTCCAATTGATCCAAAATAAGTTTAAGTATGATGAACCTATAGTTATACACAAAAATTGTGCATTAATTTGCTCAAATAAGAATTCCACCTCAAAAACCCTAATTCTTATGAATTGTTGAAAAATGAGTCATTTGCAGCCAAAAATACTATAATTATGCTTAAATAACATCTACAACATATAAATCTATATAACAATATTGGTAAATTTATTACTTATCAATAATTTTGAATTGCGAGCTCATGATCCATTGGGTAAAAGGGAAAAAAGTGACAAAAATGTTTGACGTAAGCATCCTACTGAAAAACGACAAAAGAAACATAGGAAGATTGAGTGTACATCAGTGATGATAGTTGGAGAATCAGGTGTGCATGTGTTTTACTTTAAATATATTTGACCTATTAAATAACTTAAACTACACAAACTAATTTTCTTGAGTTTTAATTTTTCATAGCAAGCATTGAAACACAACACATTCAACAATTCCCTTCATATGGTCCAATCCCCAATCTCGTCCCATATCAAAATCCAAACGTTCTTGTGAATTCAGAAGCACCCAACAATATAAATATTACTTTATGGGAACTTGCATATATCTATCTTTGTAGTTAGATAATTCTTTTTTCCCTCAATATTAACTAGTCAATAAAAAGTATTGCAAAGATTATAAATACAATAATGCTGTCTTTTTTAATTGTAATTGCTATTGTAGGGATACGTTAATAGCATTAGTGGATTCTCTCACATGTCTCATTTTCTGCAAGAAAGTATGTTGTTTGGTGCAATGTGTTTGAAAGAAAATGGTGCAGTGTTTCCGAATGATAATAAGGTATGTATGCCCAGTGAAATATTCAAACTCAATTGCCTTTATGACATTTAGTATTTGGAATTTTTATGTTCAATTTTTAATTCACTTATTTTATCTTTCATCCTAGGTTGATTAAGACTTCATGAGGCATGGGATTAGTGTTGGAGTATTACTACATTCCAATACAAACTTCTTGATCACTTGTAGATTATTTTTTAGAAGAATATTATTTTGTGGATTTCAAATATCTATTACACTGTCGATATGCTTGTTAGTGTACCTTCTGTAGCTTCTGTATAGAAATTCTGTAAATTTGTTGAATAGTGCCACATATCAAGAGGGGTACCAATTTTTGGATCTTAATATATTTGATTTTTTGGCTCATTGTTGGAATTTGGAAAATATACAATGTCGATTTGTAATGTCAATGAACAGTGTGACAAATGGAAAATCATAAAGAAATAACTTATTAACAACCAAAAGGCAGTACAGAGCATTCATGAATATGTTCGCAACATGTAAAATGAGATTAACTTATTAACTTAGAACTTGTATTGTAATGATGAAAATGCAAAGTACCAGGAAAAATGTGGAATGCAAGCAAAAAAATGTAACTAAATAGCGGAATACTAAAGTCACATAAGTTTCACATCAGGATAAAATGTAAAATGGCAGCAATAAAATGTAACGGCCTAACTTAAACATGTAAACAGGTAAGCTGCCCCAGGGATCAATTCCTATAACGTACAATCAAAACAATTGTAAGCTGACAGCAAATAAATGTAAATTGTTACTACACAAATGTAATCTACTAGTATGTTCCACAAAGTATGCAGAGGATGAAGAATTCAACGATCCGAACGATCGGCCAAAAGCTCAAAATGCCAACAAATTTCAGAAAGCATGAGGACAATAAACCCAACGACGCCTCAGTGAACCAAACGGTCAATCCAACATCCAAATCCTTCATGGATGCAAGTAGATGACGATGGGCATTGAGTTGAGAATAGTTGGAGGCATTTGTAAGGTTGCAACCAAAAAACATAACTTATGAGTGTGAAAATGTAACTTCCCATAACTTATAATTTATCAATAGATAAATGTAATTTTCCAGAAAGGAAATGTAAGTAGATTATGTTCATAGTGTTCATGATGACTATTCATGGATTTGGATCCTTCATGGATGCAAATGGATGATGACGGTATTGAGTTGAGAATAGTTGGAGGCATCTATAAGGTTGCGGCCAAAAAACGTAACTTGTTAGTGTAAAAATGTAACTTCCCATAACTTGTAATTTATCAGTAGATAGATGTAATTTTCCAAAAAGGAAATGTAAGTATATTCTCTTCACAGTGTTCATGTGTCTATTCATGGATTCGAATCCCTCATGGATGCAAATGAATGATGACAGGCATTGAGGTGAGAATAGTTAGAGGCATCTATAAAGTTGCAGCCAAAAACCATAACCTATTAGTGTGAAAATGTATCTTCTCATAACTTGTAGTTTATGAGCAGATAAATGTAATTTTTCCAGAAAGGAAATGTAAGTAGATTCTAATCACAACGTTCATACTATCTATTTAGTGCTTTAAGCAATGCGTACGAGCAGCAAAAGGAAGTGGACAACATGTCCAGACAACCGTTACATTGCAGACCATTGGCAAATGGAATCAGACAAAGAGTGGGCTCCCGCTCAAAATATGGTAGCAGACACATACCGAACGTCTGGTATAGTGTGAACAACCGGCAAAAGGACGCAGACAAAGAGAAGGCATCCGCTTAGAGACTACACACATACCAGATGATATGTCCAGACGCTTGATATTTTGGATTTCCAATCTATGTGCATGTGTTGTTTCAAATTCATTCATATCCTTTGGAGTTATGGTCAAATAAAAATGAAAATTTAATGGACAACTCCCCAACGAGGAGGATGTATTATAATGGTTGGGAAAAGTTAGAAGATAGTGTAAATTTGTAGAAGATAAAAGTAACTTTGTCGCCAAAAAATGTAATGTCCTAGATTTTGTAATTATTCAGAAGAACATTGTAATTGCATCAGAATAAAACTATAAGTCAACTATTTATAGTTTGTATATATTATAACTTAGCCATGTGAACGACCTTGAAAATTAATACGATGAAGAAATGGATGACTTGTCAAAGGCAATTGGGTAGCGGACACATAAAGCAGACCACATGATTTACCATATTATTGTAGTAGCCTACTTTACTATATCGGCTCCATTTAGGAAAGCTAGGAGCAGTTGGGGAAAAATATATCACTACCACTAAACCTTAATTAAATAATTACTCCACTTCCCAGGTTGAGTTCTTCTCTATCTCAGGCACCAACCAAGCCCTCCATTTCTCCAACATGCCTAATCATGCTATCTTTTTCTTTTCAGAAAAAGCCCCGTACATAGGAGAGGGATGTCAACCCTTTATTTTATTCAAAACCAAAACAAAATACAAGGAGGGGGGGCATAAAACCTTACCTCCAATTATTGATACAAGCCTAATTATGCTGTCTTCGTTTCTTCTTCCCAAATTTGTTCCTCTACTCTATCCTTGGAGGACATCATCCTCAACCATTCCAAGGCCCAACATGAAAGGATTTTGTAGTCTCCAAACCAATTTCCCGCCATTATCTCCATCACATCAACCTAGTAAGAAAAATGGTCTACAAAAAAAAAAAAAAAAAGATCCAAGTCTTCAAGCGGGAATCAAGTCTTAAGCTCCAGATAAGCAAGATTCAGCTAAATTTTGGCCAGATGCAAGTTGACGATAATGAAGAGAATAGTTCTTACCTTTGTAAGTTGCAGTTCATTAAATTTTAAATCCATTGTTTGTTTGGTTGTAGAAGTTCATTTTAAGTTGTAGCGGTTGATTCCATTCCTACTGCCATAGAGTTAGTGGGTTTCTCATCTTTATTTTATAATATGTTATTTACTACTCACTCGTGCATGAATGCACTCAAAATCTCAAGAGGCACAACTTGGGACCACATCCACTTGTCAACAGCAGATCAAAATTCACACACCACATAGTCTGCTGATGTGGTGTGTATAGAGCAAGCAATACTTTCTCGCTAAATGTAGGTTAGTAAATAATGACGAATTAGCTATGCAGACGTTTGCACTTTTAGAGATGGACTGTATCAAACTCTCTGTTACTAGTGTTATCAATAGTGTAGCTCAAAACTTTTTGAAATTAGGTAAGAGTGAGGGTACTAATCCATTTCTACAAAACATGGGAGGTAATGTAAACAATGGTGGGGCTATTGGATCGAAAAACAAAATATGAGTAAGAGCTCAGTTGAGAGATGAATCGCTAAGTTATCAATTTAAATATCCCTTACTTTTGGTTCTTTTAAATTTAAAGCCTAAAGTTGAGTTACTTTAACTACAATACAACAAAATAAATCAACTAAGACAAAAAAAAAATTTAAAAATCAATTAAAAATATACAAATGCAAAGCCTCCATTGGAAAGGCTATGGAATAACATGCTCTTGACACTCTCATTTAGATTCCACAAAAATATAAAATAAAGATATGGGATACATCAGTAACATAAAAATAAAATAAAATTACTTATGTTCCAATACTGGGTTCAGACAAATTTTAAATGAAAAAATATAGCAAATAATCTCATCTAGATCACACAAATAATTATGCCACAAAACCTAACTACCCATATACATTGCAAGTACACAATTCATATTGAGTTTAGGGCAATAGGGTCGATCACACTCGGAAACAATTTTAGAAGTACTAAGGCTTTATCACTCATTTTATTATCTAAAAAATCAAAGTACAGCTAAACAATTAAATTTAGCAAAGAAGAAAACAAAATAACAACTCTGTAGAATAACAAACTAGGAGGAGATTATCAATTTTAAATTTCTAAGGAATATATTCAACTAATGACCAAACATATGAATGACCAAATGTAAATTATCTAGACCAATTTAAATTATATTCTTTCTCAAGTAATACAATTATTATCCCTTGGTTGTTTTTTTTTTTTTTTGGCTAACCTTGTACACTGAGGTGGATGTCACTCCTAATTTTATTAAGAACCATAAAAAAAGAAGGGGGCATAAACCTGACCTCAAACATACATGATGACTTATGAAAATAACTGATAAAATAGGAGTACTACTCCTTTACAAAAGAATATGAAAACCTTAAATAATGGAAGAGAAGGTACATTTTCTAAATGAAGGAAAACCTAGCCTATCCATTCTAACTTCTCCTCTCACCAATTGCGGTAGACTAGATTCTGAATAATAAATGCTAAAAGAAGACTCATGTGCACCCAGATTAGCTAACACATCAGCCATCCTATTAGCCTTTCTATAATAATGAGAAACTGGAAGAAACATGGAAGATCATTCAAATAAAATATCAACTTCATATCTTATAGACCAAGGACTTTGGCATTTCTGCTTCAGGATTTGCACCATTAAAAGAGAATCCATCTCAAGATAAAAAGAGAAGATCCCTCTTTGTATACATTGTTGCACTCCAAATAAAATTGCTCTAGCCTCTGCTTGAATGTTGGTTGTGATACCAAAGGATACTGAAAAAGCAAAAACTAATTTACCATTCATATCACACAATGCACCTCCTCTCCCACTAATACCTGGATAACTTGCAGAGCTACCATCAGTATTCAATTTCAAGAAAGGATTAGATGGCTTAATCCATGTCACCAATTTGAACAGGAATCTTTTCCTCAAACTTGTTATTGAAGAGTAAAAAGATTGCCAAGTATATCCATTCATCTTAGCTTGTCGAAACTAAGTATGGAATCTGAAAAAATGGAAAAAACTAGACAAGAAAACTCCATTCTTTCCCCTTCAAATCTAAATTTATTCCTTGTCTTCCATAGATTCCGACATACTAAACAAGGTAATGCTTGCCAAACAAAAGATAATTAGCAATTTGTTGTCTTCTTTAACCACCAAAAAGACAACATTCCTCTAACCTCAAAACTCTCCAGTTTCACATCACATTCCAAAATATGCCCAAACAGACTTTGCAAGCTCCCTTGTGCAAAAAACAGGATCTATCATCTCCTCTGACGGCTTCAAAGAACAAGGACACTTTGATGGCCCATAAATACCAAATCAAAATAGAGACACTTCCATTGGCAATTTTTTAAGTAGCAATAAGAACATAAAAATTGAAATTTTCTTGGGAATACCTTCATGCCAAATCTTAGAAAACATAAATGAATAAGGCCTTAAATGTCTTACAAGATTATATGTAGAGGACAAAGAAAAGATTCCAGATTGAGTCATTGCCCAAACTCATAAATCCAGCTTGTCTGTAAAAGGAGGAGGAATTTTGACACCTCAAACATTAGATCCTCTGAAATCCACTGGCAGATAGAAGCTTGATCCCATGATCCACCATTAACAAAATCTGCAATTTTATGATTTGCAGCAACTCTAGTCTTCCCATGAATAGACCCAGATTGCATCCAACTGTCAAACCAAAAATATGCATCCCCTTTTCGGACATGTGATAGCCCCACTTTACCCAGAGGCGCACCAAAGGGCTTAGCGTACTGCCTGCCTGGCTCTCGCCAAGACTCAAACACGCACTCGCTCAATACGTACAAACATACTTAATACAGGATAAAGCACATTTATAAAATTTACTTGAAAGTACAAATATCAATAATATAGTTTATACACTAAACTTCACATAGTATTTACAAGAAAAGCCTAAACAAGTGGCTATCAAAATACATGAAACAGAACATTTACTATATCCAAAAGCAGCTTTTCCAGCTTTAGTGTTTTGGAAAACCTGGTTAAAGAAAACAAATGAACGGGATGAGCTATAATAGCCCAGTGAGTGCCCAACTCATGCAATCATACCAGGAATTTATTATTTAATAGAATAAAGTAATGGACAAGATTAAATAAGCAGGGTATGAACAATTTAATTAACAAGTAGTCAATAGTGGATACAGGGCCCAACTACGGGAGCAAGCTCAACCGCAGGAGAAGCAAGTACTGTTCATGTAACCATGATGTTAGGACCGAGATAATAACTCAGGTCTTTATCAAAGGACATGCCAGTATTATCACGCACGCCCTAACCACCATTCACCTTATAACCTCCGTACAAGCTACCACATCCAGGGAGTAATCTCAACCGGGCCAACACGCAAGAAAGTTCAATCCGGAGTTGGCCTCTTTGAGGATTCACAACTCAAAAGGGAAAGAATAACACACCCTAAAACACCCAGCACCTTATATCCTCCTAAGCCTGTCTGGGTTGACTACCTGTGAAGTAACAGTGAAGTTAGTCACGGAAGTCTCATGCACAAGTAACACATTAGATAATGAAAGTGTGTAACACATTGCGGAATAAATGCGATAAAGTACACATCTTTTCTCAAGTAGCACATGTCATCAAATAACCATTACAAGTATAACATAATTTTTCATAATATAACATTCTCAAGTATGACAAAATATTTCATGCATTATGCACATATAAAGACACTCACCTTAAGTGCTTAAGAAAATATTTCGTAATACGGTCGGGTTTCTCTTCCGGAGCCTAAAATTTAAAAGAAAATAGTCATATAAAAACCGGATAAAAATCTACGTAATTCGATAAGAAAATTCAAGAAATACCTCAAGTCTTTCTAGGGTTTTGGAGTTTAGGGTTTTACCCTAGGGTTTAGGGTTTTTGAAATTGGGGTTTTCTAACTTTCTAGGGTTTTGCTCGGAAAGGTTTTGATTCACTAATAGCTAATCTACGAAAATTTCTGCACGTTCAAATCACTAAATTACAGCTTATAAAGCTTTAAATCATAGCCTAATGACTTTATTTCTTAGGTTTTACCAAAATTTCGGCAGCACTTCCCCTATAATCGGACTAACCCAAAATTTTTAACCTGCAAGACAAACATCCAAACAACCCAATCTCAAGTAGTTCTACCAATTTCACATCAAACTCACTTCAATTTCACCCAAATTTATCACAAAAACACTTGAACCTCTCCAAGGTTCTTCAACCAAATCAAACCTAAATCAAGCCATCTCAAGTTTAAATCACTATCTACAAGTCATACAAGTCCATAAAACTCATATTCATGGAATAAAACTTCATATTTCATGGCTAAAATAAATCACACTTAACCATAAAGACATGACTTAAAATCTAGAAAACTATGATCTTTATACTTGAAATAAGATGAAAAGTTCTTGGGAAATACCTTTAGTAAGACAAGATTGTTGCTTAGGAGGAAGATCAACTTAATTTCTATGGATGAAAAGTGATCAAATGGAAGTAAAAGCTCCAAGAAAATGAAAGAAAATAGAGAGTAAAGAGAGAAGAGAGGGGCCGGATTTGAGAAGAAGAAAAAGACAGAAAATGCCTAGTTAAAGAAGAAAAGAAATGGAAAAGAATTGGGAAAAGTTTGACCAATCAAAGCAAGACAAGAACAAAGTAAATCTCGACTTTCTCTCCATGGAAGACTACACTTGGCTAAGGGTCATTAGAAGAGATTTTTATTATTTATCCCATGATTAATCTTGCAAGACATTCTAAGTACAACTCCTAAGGAAGAAGGTACAACATGATAATAAAATAGAAAATCATTCCTTATTATTTTTTCCACTAATTTGGCCCTTTTTTTTTTTCTCTAATAAACATAATACAAAATAAATGGTTTTGGCATGAATTTCTAGGGTGTTACAGGACACACCATTGCATCTTTGTTTTTGCCAACTCCCGCACTTGTAACATCCGTTTCCATGCTAAAGAGCTCGAAGCTACCAAAGGTGTCACCGTTGGATGATATTTAGAACAATATTTCCTTAAACAAAACTCAGACCATAAGGATTGCCGACATCTAAAATTCCACCATAATTTGATTGAGAATGCCACGGAAACATCGTCCAAAGACTTTAGCCTTAACCGACCTTCTTCATACAGATAGCACAAGGACTTCTAATTCATCCATTGGAATTTGCTTCTATCTCCAAATGTGCCCCAAAATAGGTGTGCAAAACTCCTTTCAATGTGTCTAAAAATTGCATTGTTTGGCTGAGCTGCAACCAATAAATGAATCGGAATAGAAGATAAAACATGCTTAATTAATGTCTATTTACCTCTATGTGAAAGAATCCAATTTTGCCATCTAGACACTTTGGCATCAATGGAATGATAGATGTTAGAGAAATACACTGTTTTTCTCCTTCCGCATATAGAGGACAACCAAGGTATCTCACAGGAAATAATTTCCAACCAAAACCCGTTATCTCTCCAACCAAATTTCTTCTTGATAGAGGAGTTTTACTATGCATAAAGAAGCAACTTTTGCTAAAATTGATTTTTTGGCCCGATTCCACTTCATATTTCGTCAATAAGTCCATCACAATCTTCAAAGAATTTGCATTAGCACCTAAAAAAATAATTATATCATCAGCATATGCAAGATGTGTAACTACCGTGCATCCTCTAGGAAAACTGAAAAAAAGAAAAAAGGGGGAGAACTTATTATGCCATTTAAACCCCTAGACAAAGC
This sequence comes from Mitragyna speciosa, assembly GCA_024721245.1. Lineage (NCBI taxonomy): Eukaryota > Viridiplantae > Streptophyta > Magnoliopsida > Gentianales > Rubiaceae > Mitragyna > Mitragyna speciosa. The sequence continues at coordinate 14,749,101 of CM045561.1, forward strand.
TTCAGTAGTAATGATGAATAATGTTGGAGATATCGAATCTCCTTAACGAAGACGTCTAGTGGATTTAAAGAGTCCACATGTGCCTGCATTGACTATCACCTAAAACCAATTATTAGATATCAATCTCCATCTGAAATCAATGAACCTGTCCCCAAATCCAAAAGCTCAAAGGACATTAATCAAGAAAATCCAAGAGACCCAGTCGTAGGCCTTCTCCATATCCAGTTTGATTGCTACATTCCCTCCCCTCGTCTTCCTCCCAACACCAGTTAGAAGCTCTTGAGCCAATAAATAGTTATCAGTAATCAATCTGCCTTTGATAAAAGTACTTTGATTTGGAGATATAATTTTAGGAAGGAGAACTGCCAATCTATCAACCAATATCCTAGAGATAAGATTGTTCAAAAAATTACACAAACTTATGGGACGAAAGTGAGCAAACTCATGAGGGTTTGGAATTTTGGAATTAAAATGATAGAAGTAGAAGAAACCTACTTTGGCAACTCAGCACCATAAAAGAAACTAGTCACAGCATTAAAAACGTCCTCAGATATTAAATCCCATGCAGATGTAAAAAACTTTCCTGTGTAACCATTCCGGCACACAGCACTCTCTCCATCCATGTCAAACACCACTTTTTTACCTCCTCCGTTGTAGGACATGCTTCCAAAGACTCATTCTCCCATATATCAATCAACTTAGGGATTCCATTTACTATGTCAAATGACTGAGGAAATTCCTCTACCGTAAACAAGTCTTGAAAGAAACTAACAGCTTCTCGACAAATCTCATCCTCCGATTCTACCCATTTACCATCCCTGCATTTGATTTTGTTAATGATGGCCTGGACTCTACGTTGCTTCACAACTGCATGGAAATATTTTCTATTTTTGTCTCCTTCCTTCAACCATTTCACCCGTGCTTTCTGTTTCCAAAATTGCTCTTCCATGGATAATACTCTCCTCAAATCCACCCTTGTTTTATTGAGATTCACCTTATGATTCGGTGCGTCTTCCTCTTCTAACCGCAACTCAGTATCTTTCAATTTTTTTTCAGCTTCCTTTACCTACTGAAAAACATCATGGAAGCTATGTCTGCTCCAATTTCTCAAGACCCGTTTAAGCCGCTTGAGTTTTTCACAAAACATCCTTAGATGAATGCCAACAACAAGTTGATTCCAACAGCCCTCCACCAAAGAAAGGAATTGATTATGAGCAGGCCATATGTTTAAAAAACTGAAATGGTTTTGGCTTGTCATCCATACGTGTAGCAATTGAAATCAACAAAGGATAGTGATCTGGAGGCTCTCTTGGCAAATGAATGATAGAAATGGATAGTACCTCAGCACACTCCATGTTCAACAGCAACATATCAAGTCTCTTCCATATTCTAGCAGCTCCATGGCGGTTATTACACCAGGTGAACAAAGAACCATTAAAACCTACATCAAAAAGATTCCTAGCAACAATGAAAGATAAAAAATCTGTAGCCTCTGATGGCTTGAAAACTGTACCACCGCATTTCTCCCGTGACTCAATTACTAAGTTAAAATCTCCACACACTACCCAAGCACTAGCATTCAGTTTATCCAATAACAGTTTCTCTCACAGTTCAGTTCTCGTCTCAGCCATGCATTTTGCATGGATTGCAGAAAAGGTCACCAAACATGGTACTTGCATATGCTAAATTTGAATAGATAAATGTTGCACACTACCCCGAACAAAAGAACAACCAAAAGGCATATTATAGAAACCCATATTTTTCCTTTCAAATTCATAACACCACAATCAACCCCAATTTCATCCTATAAGAATTTATCCGATCATAATCTTTCTTTAATTCAGCAATGATCAGAAATTGAATATTATATAAACAGACTGATCTTTTCAATCTTCTAAAATGAGGGGAATTAGAAATACCCCTAATATTCCAATAAAGGGACTTAATCATCAGATAAGTTTTGAAGTACCGTAAATGAGCATTTTGACTTAGACCTTAGCTCTCTGTCAAATGGAAACCTTGCACGTATGCCTTTAGTTTTCTCTGACAAAGATAATAGCAAATCGCAATCTAGATTCATAATCACATTAAATGTTGTTGTTGTTAGACAAAAGAGTTCGAAACAAGAAACTACGACCGATTCTACAACTTAAGTGAGCATACTGCAACTTTTGAAGCTGTAAAAGAGGTAATTTGGATCAAGAAGTTTGTCAACAAACTAGGAGTGGTTCCTTATATTGTTGATCATATACCTTTGTATTATGACAACAATGGTGCCACCGCCCAAACTAAGAAATCCAAGTCTCATCAATGGTCCAAATATATATTTATGTGCTAGCATCTTATTAGGGAAATGATTTGTAGGAATGATGTAAAGATAGAAAATGTTCTCAAGGATGATAGCATAGCTGATCATCTCACTAAGACCTTGTTTCTAAAAAAGCATGATAATCATGCAAATACTTTTGGTCTAAATAAATGAGTGATTGATTTTAATGCAAGTGGAAGTTTAGAAGTATACGCCCAAAAATCAAGATGGTTTAAGCTTTTCCATTTACACTTATTTATGTTATATTAATAAAAGTGGTGTTTTTCTTTATCGTTTAACAATTCATTATTTATATTACTAGTTTATTTGATAAAATTCATAGAATATTGATTGTATATAATGTAACGTAACAACACAAGTAACGCAGCAGAAAAATAAAAATTTTATTACCATAACTATGGATCTCTTTGATATATCTATATGATTATAAGGGGATTTGCACAAGAATTACCGCAAGCACAGAAGATTTCTCTGCATCTAAAGGCAAAGATCCTTCGATGTAGAAGTAAGATTTATCACGGAAAGCCCTCCAATTGTCGAGCCTCTAATGATATCCAAACGAACAAATTATTTGGGAATCTTCTAAGCTTGCTTGCTTTGACTTTTGAGTGCTAGCTCCCTTGATATAATTAAGAACACAAGAGAAAGAAAAAGCTTAACAATTAGGAAGAGGAAAGAGAAAGAGAGAGACGCCAAGAGAGAGAAGAGAGATGGCGTTTCTTTCTTTTACAATTTTTCTCTCACTAGTTTTATTTTTGTGTTGCAATAATAATTCAAGAGTCAAAGCTTGGATATTTTTATAGAGAAAATATTCTAGTCTTTTAGGAATAAAGGTAATTGGAAACCAAGAAGGCTTAGGAAGCTTATGTTAAGGTAATCCATCTCCTTTAGGAATTCTATTCCATAAGGAAACCAAATAGCTACTTTATTCTTTTAAGAAACTAATTTCCTGCAAGATTTAGAATATTTATAAATGAGTCCTTTAAGTTAATTTATCTCATAAATTAACCCCATAAGTATTTCATACTTATCTTAATGACATTTTAACTCAAAGATTATGTGCTTTATGTGTGTGGCCCATTAAGTTCCAATTCACGTTGCAATAAGTACAAATTATAACTCATTAATTAATCAGTTAAGAGTTAAATCAATTGATCACTTTAATTTATCATTAATTCACAATTAATTAATTCGTACTTATAGATCATGAGTAGCGTCTAGCAATGTATCATAACTACCCAAGTGAATAGGAAAGCCATATGGTAGACTATGCACATCAATGACAATGTTACCGTGTAATTAATATCCTTTCACTACACTATATCCCAATTAGTCTAAAAGTATAGTGCATACTTTTAAATGACTAATTAATATTTTAATATTTTTTCTTGTTCCCAAAATATAACTCTCCATGATGTATAACCTTGAAACTACTTTCAAGTTATACTATCACTTCTGCAAAAGATTTATTGAGTTAATATCTCTAACAAGTGGCCATCACAGGATATACTCTCCTATTAAGGAGTGGCGAATCCTATATTCATTACTCACTATCCTTCCATGCTTCAAACTACACCCAATTTCTAATCTATGGGCTACTGTTTTCTGAGTATCAAGGAATAGAGTCAAAGCATAGCAATTCACACTCAAGAAACTATGATAATCTCAAGTCAAAGGTTCACTTACACCATTGCCATTAAAAATTCAACTATTGGCACTGTAGTTGAAAACTCTTGGCAGATCAATCTAATGAACTTGTTCTCAAACAAGCATCCACATGCCAGCTTAGGTGTCACACTTAGCATAGTCAATGAGAACAGCTACTACTTACCATAAGTAGAGGTAAAGTATGTGATAGTCTATCCAGATTAATAATATCCAATCTCATTAATACTATGACTAGGGATATTGAAGAATATGACTTTATGTATTAGAGTCTCATAATTGTGACCCTTACAATCTTTAACACACAGTCAATATTTTAAAGATTTTATCAAACAAACGTGTAACATGGAAATACAAGTGTAGATGATTAAGAAAATATCACATAAATAATATAACATAAACAAGTCTAAATATAAAGAGCTTTTAACCAACTTGGTTTTAGGGCATACACTAACAAACTCCCACTTGTACTAAAACCAATCACTCATTTGTTTTAGGCCAAAAGTATTTACATGAGCACCATGCTTTTTATGGGATAAGGCCTTAGTGAGACGATTAGCTATATTGTCATTAGTGGGAAACTTTTCTGTTTTTACATCATTTCTACCAACTATCTCCTAATAAGATGCCAGTGCCTAAGTATGTCTTTGGATCGGTGATGAGACCTAGGTTCTTTTGCTTGGGTGATGGTGCCATTGTTGTCACAATCAAAGGTATAGGATCAATAATAGAAGGAACCACTCCTAGCTCAGTGACGAACATCTCGATCCAAATAGCCTCTTTTGCAGCATCAGAAGTAGCAATGTACTTGGCTTCAGTTGTAGATCAGCGGTAGTCTCTTGCTTCGAACTCTTCCTACTTACAACACCACCATTTAATGTGAATACGAATCCAGATTGCAACTTGCTATCATCTTTGTCCGACTAAAAACTCGCATCAATGAAAGCACACACTTCTAAAGTGTGTCCTCCATAAACCAAGAATAATTGTTTAGTTCTTCTCAAGTATTTAAGAATACTCTTGACAGCTATCCAGTCATCCTCACTAAGGTTAGCTTGAAATTTGCTCGTAACACTTAGAGCATAGGAGATGTCGAGTCTCGTACATAGCATAACACACATAATGGATCTTATTGCCGATGCATAAGTAACTTTTTGCATGCTATCAATCGTGACAAGTGTCTTAGGACACATGTCTCTCGAAAGAGTAATCCTTGCCTCATGGGTGAGTTCCTCTTCTTTGATTACTCCATGCTAAACTTCTTTAACATCTTGCCTATGTATGTTGATTGACTGAGACCAAGTAGCCTCTTGGATCTATCTCTATAGATCCTAATTCCCAAAATATAGGTTGCCTCTCCTAAATCCTTCGTGGAGAAACTTTTGGATAGTCACTCCTTTACGGTTTGTAGCAAAGGCATGTCATTTCGCATCAACAATATGTTATCTGCATGAAATATTAAGAAAATGATGGCGCTCCCACTCACCTTCTTGCATACACAAGGCTCGTCTTTATTTTTCAGAACACCAAACTCTTTGATTGTCATCCATAAATGGACTTTCGTAGCTTGCATACCCTATGACTATCAATAGAATCAACACCCTCGGGTTGTGTCATGTACGCATCCTCTTACAAATTCTTGTTAAGAAATGCAGTTTTAACATCCATTTGCCATATCTCATAGTCATAATAAGCAGCTATGGCAAGCAAAATTCTAATATATTTGAGCATAGCTACTGGTGAAAAAGTTTCTTCAAAGTCAATTCCTTGCCATTGTTTGTAACCTTTTGCCACTAACCTTGCTTTATAAGCAATAACGTTACCATCTATGTCAATCTTTCTTTTAAAGACTTACTTGCACCTTATGATTTTTATCACTTCAGGTGGGTTGACCAAGGTCCATACCTTGCTCTCGTATGGTATCCCTTTGGCTATGCTAAGGATACCTAGGCAAGTGCACCTATCGTTTCCAGCAGTATAGTGTAAAGAAGTACCGAGTGTTGATCTCACAAGGACTATATTAGTACTAGTACTAACCTTCTTTCTATTATCTAACCTCACAAAGGAATTGGCAAACTCAATGGAAATACGAATTAACTAAAACTAATTATCTAACTAAATCACAATCTAGTATTCTTCAGTGGAGAGAATGATCAACCCAATTACTTAGACCATAAAATCCCTTAATTAGGTTTAATCTTTCTCAAGTTTTAATCCCTATCCCCTTAGTTGATTAATTAGAATCTCTTCTCAATTAAAACCCCAAAGTGATACATCAAGATTCTATCGATTCTATGGTCTTGGTTGGTTTGAATCTAACCGGGGAGACTCATTCAAGTCCCATTATTCATGAAGTGATCTAATCATCAAAGTGATTTCTCAATCTACTCATATGAAATCAATAATCGAATTGAAGGCGCTAGCAATTCTCAATTTAATAACATTAAAACTCATGAATAAATCTATGAATAAAGTTGGGATTTTCATTAATCAAAGAATAAGACAGCTGAATTGAAGCCTGAATGCATGAATTGAAAGAAGTTGTTTGTTCGATCAATGCGGATAAGACAGTTGGCCTTGATGGCTTTGGAGCCTACTTTTATCAATCTTGTTGGGATATTATTCAACATGATTTACTAGAGGCCATTCAAGATTTTTTCATGGGTTCAACACTTCCACGGGGAATCATTAGCACTACGACAGCATTATTGGCTAAAAAGCAAGGAGCATCATGCTGGAAAGACTTTCGACCTATCAGCTTATGCAATGTAAGCTCCAAGATTGTCTCCAAAATTGTGGCAAACAGACTCAACAAACTATCGCCTCTTATCATCTCTCCTCTTCAGTCGGGATTTGTGCCTGGAAGAAATATTCAAGATAATTTACTCTTGGCTTTAGAACTGGTTCAGGAGTTAGGAAAGAAGCTTGTTGATCCTAACCAGATTTTGAAACTTGATATGAAGAAGGCCTATGATAGAGTTGAATGGTTATTCTTAATGGCTATGATGCGGAGTTTTGGTTTTCATGAAAAGGCTGTAGATGTTGTTTTCCAGTTGATTTCTAACAATTGGTTCTCAATGTTAGTTAATGGTAGACCTTCTGGATTTTTTAAATCGTCAAAGGGTGTCAGGCAAGGAGATCCACTTTCTCCAGGTCTATTTTTGCTAGCTGTTGAATTTTTTGGTAAAGGATTGTCTTCTCTTTTTCACAAGAAGCCGAAGTGTAGATATAAATCTGTTGGTGGTATGGTGCCTTATTTGGCTTTTGCGGATGACATGGTTATCTTTTCAAGATCATCTTCACAGGCCTTGGAGGCAATTAAGGGATTCTTTACAGAATATCAATGTGTATCAGGACAGAGGGTAAATATTTCTAAGAGCTCATTTATTTGCTCCTCAAAATGTGAGTCTAACTGGATTTGTATGATCACTAGAATTACAGGATTTCATCAACAAAACATGCCTTTTACCTATTTGGGGGTGCCTATCTCTTCAGGGAAGCTAAGAAGTGTTTTATTTGATAGTGTGTTAAGCAAAATACGGAGGAAACTGCAACACTGGAGTGTGAAGTTGCTTTCTTCGAGAGGTAAAATTATCCTTCTACGTCATGTATTATCTTCTATGCCCATGTATTTGCTGCAGGTACTACAACCTTCAAAGAGAGTAATCGTGACTGTAAATAAAATGTTAAATGGTTTTCTCTGGGATGCAAAAATTGATGCCAAAAGGGTTCATTGGACCTCATGGGATAAGTTGTGCTTTCCTACAAGTGAGGGAGGCCTTGGATTCCAGCCAATGGAGGAAATGAGTGAAGCTTTCTCTCTTAAACTTTGGTGGAAACTGCGACAAAATGGAACTCCTTAGGCTGCTTTTATGCAGAAGAAATATATACAACATCAACATCCTTTGATAGCTCAATGTAATACATATTCTCCATCATGGAGAAGGTTTTTGAACATTAGAGATATTGCGGAGGAGAATATACGGTGGTGCGTGGGTGAGGGTTTTATGGATTTTTGGCTTGACAGATAGGTTGATGAAACTCCTTTGATTAATGTTGGCTTGGTTGAGAATCCACCACATTTTCTAGTGGCTAAATTTTTTGATGCACACAAGTGGAATGTACAGCGGTTATCTAGGTGGATTCCTCAAAATATGGTTGAGAAAATAACTCAATGCCCTATTCAATATTCTTCCAAGGATTTAATGATATGGGAACCTTCGCACAATGGGTCCTTTACGGTTTCTTCTGCATGGGAAGTGATTCGAAGGCGAAGAAATAAGTCCCTAGTTTTGAAGATGGTTTGGGCTGCTCCTTTACCACTAAAGATTTCTTTTCTAGTTTGGAGAATACTTGGGAATTTTCTACCACTGGATGATGCAATACAAAAGTGGGGTATTGTTTTGGCTTCTTGTTGCACTTGTTGTAATAATGTAGGTGAAACTTTGAAACATCTATTCATTACTAGAAAAGTAGCTGATGAAGTTTGGAAATATTTTTGCAAAATTTTGGGAGTTCATTGGAGATCTTTTAGTTGTGTTTTAGCTTTATTAATGGGTTGGTTTATGGAGTCTAAGGGCATTGAATCCTTACGAAATATGGTTCCAATTGTGGTGTTATGGTTTATATGGAAGGCCAGAAATAGAGGTCGATTTCAAAACTCTCAATTTCATGCGAAAACTATTATTCATAAAGTCTACTTGTTTTTCAATCTCTTGGCCAAGTCACAAAAGGTGGAGCAATCTCAGTTGGCTGCGAATGCTTGTACGCAACTTGGTAAATTGTTCATTACAAAAGCATCTCTGGTAGTTCATGTTACACGGGTTTCATGGGAAATACCTCCACATGGTTTTCTCAAATTTAACACAGACACTAGTCTAAAGGGATCTATGGCTCATGGAGGTGGTGTCCTGCGTGATTCTTCTGGAAAGATGGTGGCTGCATTTTATAAAGAATTTGGGGATAGCGACATTCCTACAGCCGAAAGCATGGCGCTTCTTTTTGTTGTTCAATTATGCAGGAATATGGGCTTATTTAAGGTTCTTTTTGAAGTTGATTCACTATCTATTATAAGCTTAGTTAAGACTAGAACCATTACAAAATGGAGTTTGTGCAAGACAATCCTCAAGATTCGCCATTTGCTTAATGAGGTCCAAGGGTCCATTTCTCATGTATATAAGGAGGCTAATAAAGCTGCTGACTTCCTAGCATCATGGGGTTCTACATCAAAAATGATCTATTCTGATATTCATCTACTTCCTCAGAAATTTCAGGCTCTGTTGATTTTAGATAGCAAAAATGTACCTTATATTAGGATCAAACATGTAAAGAAGTAGTACTCCTTATTTATGTTTTCCTTAATTTTCTTGTAATGGAGGTTTTGGTCTAGTTCCCCTCCATCCTTTCTCAATTTTTAATAAAATTTGGGGCTAGCTTCCTCTCCCCATGTGCGGAGTTTGTGATAAGTCCCAAGATGGAGACCTTCCAGGGGGACATTCCAAGGATGTTGGATCGAGTTTGAGGAGCTCCAATGATGTGCTTAAAGGTTTGGATGGTCCTATGACTAGAGCAAGAACTAGAAGAATGAAGGATGCATTGCATGGACTCATATTGGACTCGTATGAAGAGGCTTTGCAATTGGGCTCAAAGGACCAATCTAAACAACTCATTAATGTGATTTGGGCTGAACAAACTTTGGATGAGGGCTTCATGGACCACACGAGTGGGGAGCTTGAAGAATTGAAGTCCAATTGATGGTTTTGTGGGCTTAATGGACCGCCAGCCCATTAGGGTTTATTAGTTACGATTTTTATAGTTTTTAGAGTTGTAATAGACTTAGTTATTTTAGTTAATTCATGCTTTGTTTTGGTAGTTTCATTAGTATAGGTTTTGTCTTAGAAGTTAAGTCTATTTTCACAACTCTAGAATGTTCTTTGTAAGCCTATTTATAGGCCATATTATTAGTTACGAATTTAACAAGAATTATTCAGAAAAATTGTGTGTTTTCTCTATTGAGAGAATTTTCTTGGTTCTTTGTCGATTAAGAACTACTCTTGGTCTTATCAAGCTTGCTTGTGGCGACCTACCAACTTCGCTTAGAGTTTTTCTTGAGTTTTTGATCAAGTCTTAGGAGTTAATTAGGTTAGACGATTGAACTCGCTCAACTTGGTCTAATTCTAGTTGTTCTTAGGCTGTGCTCATCTTCAAGGGAAGAATTCAAGGCAAAACAACTCCACGTCAAGGGTTCCTTGGTTCACGAATCAAACGAGGATCTTGAGTTCAACAAGTTGCATACCTGAAATCCAAAACTTTCTTGGCAACACAACCATGCACACATCAAGTGGTATCAGAGCCATCTTCTTGGATTTTTCTAGGTTTTTCCTATCCAATTTTTCTCTTGAAAAATTCGGATATATCCCTTATTATTGTGTCTTTGTGTTCTTGTGTGTTATTGTGGCAACGAGACTCGAGCCTGGTCATAATAATTTGTGATTGTGTCTAGCTTTTCTTCTAAAAAATCATTTCTTAAATTTTCAGCCATTATTTTCATTGTCTTCTTTGATAAAAAATTCGTGCTTTAGGTGTTTAGAGTTGTTCTTGGTTGCTTCTCAATCAAGAATTCTAGGTCTTGTGTGGTATTTTGTGATTCTTGACTATTTTTGGTGTTTTCTTGAATTTCTTGTGTCAAAATTTGCAAGAAGAAAGGGTTTCTTGAACATAAAAATTCATACAACTCAGTTTTCTTGGAGATTTAGTGGTGTCTTAGGTGTTATTTACGGGAAAAAAAAAATCGTTTGTGCAAGAAAAATTGAAAAAAAAAAGTTCGTGCAAAGAAAGAAAAAGACTAAAGCACAAAGAAAAAAATGAAGGAAAAAGGAGAGTAAAAAGGAGTGCACAACAAGTAAAAATCCGTGCACAAATCTTTATTCAACAATTTCTTGAAGTTTCTTGGTGTTTGGATACAAGTTCTTGAACTTATTGGACTTACTTGGTGTGATTCTTGAAATCTATAAATCTGTCCAGGAGTGTTCTTGAGTTTCTTGAGGTTCTTGAACAAGTTCTTGAGCTTTCTTAAAGATCTTGATAGGTTTCTTGAAGTTCTTGACAAGTATCTTGAAGTTCTTGATAGGTTTATTGCACTTCTTGGGTTATAAGTCGAGTTTCTTGAACTTTTGTTTTGCTGGAAATTGTTTGACTGATTTCTTGAAGTTCTTGGCTGATTTCTTGGACTTTCTTGATCAAATCTTGAAGTTCTTGAAGCCTTGAAGTGTTGTTCAAAGGGTCTTCTTCAAAAACTAGGGTTTTGTTAGGGTTTTCTTGCATGCTAGTTGCTGAAATTCGTTTTTATTTTTGGACGAATTTCTGTTACGATTTTTCCAGCAATTTTGGTGTTAAAAGGGGTCTAAAAGGTGTTAGTTGGGTTTATATAGAAGTTATTTGTTAAAGGGAAACCAATTGGGAAAGGGAAAGTAGTTACAAAGGGGATTTGGAAACTTATTCTACAAAACAAGTAGTTTCCTTTTTCTTTTTAGCAAGTGGCGGTTAGGGTCCTTCTTTCCTTTTTATTTTCTGTGTTTTCCAGCTGTTTGGGGAGTTTTTGGCCGTGGTTTAGGTGTTTCCTAATTGGATTGTGTTGGTTTTAATTATTATTTGTTCAAGAATTCTTTTTGGAAAGTGAAATTGGAGTTGGAGTTTTACTTTTTTGCACAAGAATATTATTATTTTTCAAGAGAACATTAAAAATCAAGAATTTTTACACAATTTATACCACACATTAGGGTGTCTAATTTGTGTCAATTCTTGATTCTTATCCATTCTTTGATTTATTCTCTTGATCAAAAACACTCTAAGCTAATTTTTCTTGGCCTCTACATTTACTCTTTACAAGTTGAGGTTGCTATAGGTCCTTGGTGGGATTGATTGAGCTGGTTCTTCATCAAAGAGCCTACAAGAAGATTCTTTGAGTGGAAAAGGCTTAGTGGTGAGCTCACTAGAGGGAAAAAGCCAACAACTTGAGTGATACACGAGGGAACGAGTGTATACACTAAGGGAGAGAAGTAAGGCAATTTCCTTTTTATTTGTTTATTGTTACTAACTTGTTTTTGCAGGATTTTCTTTGTAGTCATGGCCGAGCAAGTTGACCAAAAGCTTAAGGACATTGAGACCTTGTTGAGAACCATGCAAGAGGACTTTAGGAGGATGCATACACGCATGGATGATGTAGAGTCATCCGTGAAGGGGAAAGCAAGAGTGTTCAATAATCCGACCATTGAGGAAGAGCAAGAGGATTATGATTCAGATTATGAGGAGATTATCTCACGCAAAGGAAGGAGGGTGCGCAACCAACAAGATGGCAATCTTGGAAGTATCAAAATGAAGATACCTCCGTTCCAAGGGAGACTTGATCCTGAGGCATATCTAGAATGGGAGCGCAAAGTGGAGCATGTTTTCAACTGTCATAACTACTCTGAGGAGAAAAAGGTACAATTAGCTGCAGTTGAATTTACTGACTATGCTAGTATTTGGTGGGATAAACTTGTTAGGGAACGAAAGAGATGTGACGAGGAGCCCGTGAGGACTTGGCGTGAGATGAAAGCAATCATGAAGAAGAGGTTTGTGCCAAGTTACTACACTCGTGACCTCCACCATAGACTTCAAACATTGAAGCAAGGCTCTATGACTGTTGATGAGTATTACAAGGAGATGGAGATGCTCATCATTAGGGCTGATCTTAAGGAGGAAAGTGAAGCTACAATGGCGAGGTTTATTGCTGGTTTGCACATGGATATTGCTGAAAAGGTTGAGTTACAACACTACCTTGACATTCATGACTTGGTAGACATGGCTATCAAGGTGGAGAGACAAATCAAAGGGAGGCGTACAAGAGGGTTCTCCACACCACAAAATCGTGTTTCATGGAGGCAAGATCAACCAAGAAGAGAGGTAAGAAGTGGTGATCAAAGTCGTTCCTCTACTCAACCAAATCGAGGTAATATTGGAGGGGGAAATTCTACTTCATCTTCTACTTCTTCTAAAACAATTTCTAAGGGAAAAGAGATTGCTTCTAAAGCCAAGGCAAAGGGAGATTAAATGCTTTAAATGCCAAGGCTTTGGACATATTGCTGCAAATTGTCCAAACAAAAGGACAATGGTGATCTTTGATGATGGAGAGGTAGCAAGTGTTGCCTCTAGTGATGATGATGAGGAGATGCCTCCATTGGAGGGAGGAAGTGATGAAGAGGATGATACATGGGGAGGCGATCATGGAGAAATTTTGGTGACTAGAAGAGCACTTAGTGTTGCACCTATGGAGGATGAGGAGAACATTCAAAGAGATCATATCTTCCACACTAGGTGTACCGTACAAAACAAGGTATGTAGCATGATTATTGATAGTGGTTCATGTACTAATGTTGCTTCTACTTTGTTTGTAGATAAATTGGGGCTTGAAACAAAGAGACATCCCAAGCCATATAAGTTGCATTGGTTAGCTGAAACTGAGAGACATGAAGGTGACCAAGCAAGTGTTGGTGCCATTCTCCATCAACAAGTACAAGGATGAAGTATGGTGTGACGTGGTTCCTATGCAAGCATGCCATATTCTTCTTGGGCGTCCATGGCAATTCGATAGGAAGGTGACCTATGATGGCTTCAAAAATAGGTACTCTTTCATGTGGAATGGACGTAAGGTGACTTTGGGTTCTATTGCACCATCTGAAGCACATGCTGATCCAAGTGAGGATTGCAAGAGAATTCAAAGCAAGGGAGGAACACAACCAATTGCAAAGTGGCGTAACTTCCAGGGAAAAAGAAGAAGTTGTTCGTGATTTGAAGAAAGAGAAGAAAAGAATGAATGTGTTTGCTACAAGAGTGAAGTTATTGAGCTTTGGAAGCCAAACAACAATTGTTTTTGTTTTATATAAAAGACATTTGATTATCCGTTTCGCTAGACTATGGATACTTTAGGCGAAGTGCAACCTATCGTTCCTAGTAGTAAGAGTGTACAGGAGTACCGAGTGTTGTCGATCCACTCAGGGACTATGTGAAGTACTAGTACTAACTTCTTCTATTATCTAACCTCACAAAGTGAATGACGAATTAAATGGAAATACAAATTAGCTAAAACTAATTATCTAACTAAATGACAATATAGAATTTAGTAGAGAGAATGGACAAAAAGTAGAGGTGAATTTAGATGAAGAATTCCCCTAAACCAACATGCCAAGACTCTAACTTGATTAATGATTAACCCAATTGCTTAGACCTCGAATCCCTAATGTGAATTATATCCTTTCTCAAGTGAAACAATTCCTACCTTCTCGGTTGATTAATTGGAATCTCTTTCTCAATTAAAACCCCTAAAAGATGCAATTTCTAATCAATGGACTCTATTTGTAGTTGAGCTTTAATCCTAAAACTCAACTTAGGAAGAACTCATGTAATCCTATCTCTAGCAATTCATTCAAGTTCTCTCTATTCATGAAGTGATCTAACATATGTGTAATCTCTCGATATACCCATACAAAACCATACTTGAATTGAAGGATGCATGCAAATCCCAATCCAAAACACAAATAAACTCATGAATAAATCTAAGAAACAAAGTGGGTCTTTCATTAAATCAGAATAAAATCATAGACATAAGAATCTAGGGTTCATCCCATCTAAATCATAAACAACTCAATTCATAATTACAAGAATAAAATTAACAAAAGACAAGAAAGAAAGAGAAAGCTCATTCTCATGCAGCCCTCTTGAATCCTCCCTTGCATCCTGATAAAATCTTCTTGCTTTCACCATTGAAGCCCTTGAGTTGTCCCTCTACTCTTGCTTTCTCCTCCCTACATCACTCTAGATGTGCCAAATGTGTGTTTTTGAGGTGTGTGCGGCGTGTGTGTGTTTTCTCTAGAGTTAGGGTTCTCTCTTCCGTCAAAATGGCCAGTTCAGCTGCTAAATACGCTGCAGATTCTGTGAAGAAACCGCGGCATAAACCGCGCGCGGGTTGTCGCGCGGTTTGTTCACTTAATTTCTGAATGGAAACAGCAGCACAAATCGCGCGTGGGTTGTCGCGCAGTTTGTCTACGTCAGATTTGACCTCCAAGACAGCCGAATTAGCTTTTCCTTAAAACACAAAAGTTGTAGCCCCTTGAGATAGCTTTCCAAAACATCAAAAATCACGTCATTAGAGCTCTGTAACCAGAGATGTACTCAAAATACTAAGAACTGGTCGGAACAGCCTTGCAGTGCAAATGTGCTTCAGTAACTTGGGA